>JALIRH010000011.1:19179540-19876581 GCA_023055505.1 Callipepla californica brunnescens
AGGGAGGGGGCATCCACAGCTCAAGTTCTAATTAATAACATTTTTCAGTATAT
The DNA here is from genome assembly GCA_023055505.1 of Callipepla californica brunnescens. Classification (NCBI taxonomy): domain Eukaryota; kingdom Metazoa; phylum Chordata; class Aves; order Galliformes; family Odontophoridae; genus Callipepla; species Callipepla californica. The sequence goes on from JALIRH010000011.1 coordinate 19,179,594, forward strand.
GTCATGATGAGATTTTTTTGTGTGTGTGTGAAACAGATCTTTATGCCTGATGGATATCACAGCTGAAGAGTTGGGATCAACTAGGAAGAGCTTGGTAGACTAACTGCATGGGAAGAAATGAAAAGCTCAAGAGGATAACAAGTCTGAGAAAACCACTTCAGCTTGAAATTGATTTAATCAGCTAGAAATTGAGAACTGTCTGCTGCACACTGTTCACGTGACATTTTGAGATGTGAAAATACAGGCTTTAATTTATACAGGCTTGAAAATACCAGCCGAAACCATGATTCAGTGTAAATTATTTCCGTGTTCTCATCCAGTCATCACCCTCCAGAGCACCAATGTTAGTGTCTCATTTATGACATAGCATATACATTTCTATATGTAATGTTGTACAGAATGTGTGTGTGTATATATTTATATATGTTATCATAATTTTTCTATAAATGTGTAATTCTATATTACGGTAATAATATACAATCTGTTTCTGTATACAGTTTTAAACATAACAAGCCTACGACAGTTTTCTTTCCCCTCAGTTTGTCAAGGACATTGAAAATTACGTAGAAAGAGAGTGAAAAAAGCTTCTAATTCATTCTGCAATGGAAAACCTTTGCTTCACTGTTGCTGACCTATGTCAGCAAGTCCAGGAAATGGTACTTCCCTAGTGCTCAAGAAGGAATATAAATCTTTCAAAGTATGCACTAAACAGCTCACTGTATCACAGCGTATATTATATGCTACTGCTGTCTTCACAAACATGACTGAATTTTGCACTTACTGTTTTTGTCTATGGAGTATCCATCAAATTTTGTAAGTTAGAATTCAATCTGTTCAGTATAGAATCATATAATTATTGTGCTAACAGGATTGAGGAAAAAAATCATATCCTTGTTATGCACATTAACCATAACATTCATTAAAAGCACACAAGGTAGCAGAAAGTCTGATTTTTTTTTTTTTTATTAACAATCTGAACATCTAAGATTCATGAAAATATGATGTAATATAATGTAGCTTAAACTAATGATTCTGGAAATTCTACTTCTGAATATGAAGAATAGTGCCTTAGAAAATAATGATCTTCCTTTGCATTTCTTTAGGTTGAGAATACATTGTGTCTCCTGCTCCCTGGAATAATCCCTTGCTTTTTTCCTGCACTAGTGAATTCTTTTCAGGTAGATTTCCTAAGGGAAGTCCTTCATCCTACTGTATTAAAAGCAGAACATTTTCAGTTGTTTTTTTTGTTTGTTTGTTTGTTTGTTTGCATAATCTTTATCCTCTAGCACTTTCAATTTTATTGAAAGAAAAACACCAAATACATGTGATAATGGGAATTACGCATTTTCTAATTTTACCAAAAGTCTTATATTGTAAGACCCTTATCAGGTTTCTAGGATGCCAAACAAAAAACTGTAGCAAGCATCTCTTCTGTGCTATAAAGCTCTACAATTTATTTAATAGAATTTTAAACCAAGTGAAGAAATGTGCTTCAGAGCCTAGCAAAATTAGATTATTTTTGTGTTATCTAAAGTGTTTCAAGTCACTTTCAGGTTGAAAAATGGCAAACAAGGAAAATAGTGCTTCAAGCTAAAAAAAAAATACCATTTCATTAAATATAATTTATGTTCACTTTTTACTCTTGACTTCATGAGATGCGTCAAGGACAGAAGTCTACTCTTAAAAACATGTACTGTTTTTTCTCATTTTAAATTTCATTTGGTATCATGCCTATATCTATAAAATTTTATTTTAAAAATAATGCATTTAATCCAGACAAATGTGTGGCATATCAAAAGGAATGATTGGAAACTATAGTCTTTATTAATAGGAATTTTCCTATAGGACACTGTTTTGCTGAGAGAACCAATTTAGCTGTCTTAGACTTCATAATGATAGTAAAACTTTCATTTTCAGCAGACAGAGTGTGTCTCCATTTGCCACTATATCCAGGTAATATATTTATGATTTTTCAGGTTGGTCAAGTGCAGGGAAAATTAATGCTAGCTTTCAAAATATTTAGTTATATTGTCTTATTTTTTATAGAAGTCCAAGTATTTGCTTATACGTATGTTTTTTTCCTATTGATTTTATTTATCTAAGGAACAATGAAACAGAGGTTGTGAAGAGATATATGGGAGAAGACTAATTCAGAGAAAATGGAGAGAAAAATATATACTCAGAAATATTGACTTTTTTCTTTCATTCTTCCTAAAATTATTCAGCTATGCTAAATTGCTGCCAGACATTAACAAGAAATATTACATATGTAAGTCTACTGAGTGCCTTACTTTTGTTGGTTTGCTTTTTTTTAAAAGTAGAAATGAACAATTGAACAGTCAGTGAACAGCAATACAACAAAAGTGTAAAAACAAAGCATTTTCTCAGTTTTATCATACAAAAAGAAAAAGTTATCAGGGCTTTTCTGTGGTGAGGTCACAGTTCTGTACCTTCAGAACTGCTTTTGATGTTATATGAAGTCATGCATTGCAGAAGCATTGTTTAATTTTAAAAATCAAAGCTACACATTTACATGTCCAAAACTAACTACAATCCATTTGCTTGAAGAAAATTAGTATCACGATAAAAGACAAGATTATTATTGTCTCCAGACAAAAAAGAAGAAAAAAATTCCGCACCAGTGAGATTCTTGATAACACTTGGATCTATTGCTTGATCACACTCAGTATTGATTGCTGAACATCAGCTAACTTGAAGACATGCTGCTGGACTCCTCAATGGAGACAGCATGCTTTAAAAGATTAAAATATGGTTATGAGGCTCTTGAAATTTGGAAAATTAAAAGTGGATTCTATACTTTTTAAATGGGGAGGAGGGCTAAGATTATGTGCCAGTTTGCATCCTCACTGTTTTAGCTGAAAAGACCTTTATGCGGCAAATCCACAGAGGGAAACATCAGTCACAGCACAGGAATCAGTTCACCTTTTTCCCTACACAAAAACTGAAAATATGTCATTTTTTACGGACTCAGAGAAAAACTTCCCATCTCATGCACAACTGAAAAATGTAGTGCTGTTACTCTTAGAGAAATTAGAAAATCATCTATACCATTTTCATGTATCGATCTTTTTATTTTTTTATTTTTTGTGTCAGTAACAATTTCTTTAGTATTTGTGATATTAAGGCAGATATTTTTCACAAATCATTTAATGATAAAAAAATAGTAGCTTCAATGCTACTGTAATATCTTTTTTGTTTGTTGTTCAATATTACTATTACTATTACTTGAAATTAGATAATTCCCCTTAAATAAATAACTTCCTGGTTTTCAGAAGTTTTATGAGAAATATCAAATTCTACTACATCATTAACATGATCATTTATTTCTTTTAATTTTTTTCTTGTATTTGAATACATATATTACTACAGAGACATTTTTAGAGAGTAATTTCACAATCGTCTGTGAAAACTAAACTGTTCTCTGGGCTTCTCCAGTGACTTCAAATAAAAGTCTACTGTTTTTATTTTCCTGACTGTAACAAATATAAGTTTTGGGTACTCTGTCATCCTTCTGCAATGTCATGCTATTGTGGCTCTATGTGCTGTCCAATTATAGTGTAGATAGTTGATCAGAACATGGAAAGGAAAAGTACCATCTCCAGTACATCCTTAGGATACAGTATGATTTACAAACACAAGAAATTGAATAATTAATCCTAAAGTGAACGTGAAGTGTAGCTTAAAGGTCAGTTGAGTTGATAGACATGTTTTGCAGCATAACAATTTTTGAAATTGTGTTGAACTCCTGCAGGTTATACACTATCAGAAATGCCAAGCATCTGCTTTCAGTTGAGCTTCAGCATTAGTTTTTGAAGTTAGACAGATTAAGATCAGTCTTGCATGGAAAGGAGCAGTAAAGTCTAATTTCAGTGGGGAAAATATCAGAATGTTTAAGTTCTCCTTGTTGTGGAGGACTTGAACATTTATTCCGCTGCTAATAGTAAAGTAAGTCTCTAAATGTCAGACTATTGTTCTGCATTTCTTACATCAGCACCAAGGAAAGTCTCTTGCTGCTTCTGGTCCAGCATTCACCCACTAGGAAGGGGATCTGTAGAGAGTTAACAAGCACAGTTTGCTGTGCTATTTGTCTGAAAAAGGTGCAAAGCAGTGTTTTTGCATACCTTATTCCTCACAAGTACATTATACCCCTTCTGACTTAACTGCCTTCATAGTTTCCTCAAACCAGTATCCAAAACTGACTTATCCAGAAAGACTAAAACAATCACACTGGAAAAGCAAGTCCTCCTAAAATTCAAGTGGGTCTCGTCTGTCTTCCTATCTATTAATACTTGCCTTAGTCAGACAGTGATGTTTAATAGACTTGAAGTGTTCAAAAATGGCAAAGATAAAACACCAGACGTTACTGAGCTTCTCAGGAGCAAAGGATAAATTATTCTGAAAATGGATTATTTAATATTAAAGTAACAGTTAAGAATAATATGCATAGAAAACCGAGGACAGACTTCTGCATCTTCAGCAGAAGCGAAAACACCACACCTACACCACACCGATCTGCTTAATTTTTCTTGCTTGGTTTTCAGCCTGTTCTATTGCTTTCTCATTCTACCAGTGAAAGAGAGAGGAGTCTTGAAATTTTAGATGTTAATGTTTCCAATATTTGCATTTCAACAGCTGAAGTCACTATTTTTAAGCAGAACAGTAAGGAAGAACGCCACTTTATGAACAGCAATGCCAGTGATTCATGAAAAATATGAGATAATTCAGAAAAGAAAGAAAAAAAAAGAGAAAAAATTGTCTCATTTTATTTTTTTTCTCAATTTTCTGTATATTGCCTGCCACAATAAAAAGAAAGTTTGTTCTGACTCATTAGACTTTGAGTATAATGGTTTAAACTGCAGGTATCTCTCATGTACAGATATTACAAATCATTTGCAATAAGGTAGTCTTTAATTCAGTCTCCAGAGCAAAAGTTGAGTGAGTTTTTGTAATGTTATGGTTATGATGTTATAAAACCTTATTGCATATTATAGTCACTCTGCAGCTACTTGAGGTCATCCTAATATTTCCCAGCTGGAAAATAATTACCTTTCACTGTCTCCCCATCTTGAGTTTCACCCCTAAAATAAACATGTGCCTACTGATTGCATGAAATTTATAGAAGAACATATTTTACTCTCTGCAGATGATATCTTATTTTCCACTCCTCAGTAGTAGAAAGACTGGAAATGAGATTACCAGACTGGAAATGAGATTACCCTTGTACCCTTGATATTCTTGCCCCTGTGTCTTCCTGTCTTTTGTGGCTTTGCTTCTTCCATCTCCCCAGCCTTTGTAGAGATCTTGTGCTGATAGCTGAGGCACCTGTATAAGCACAGCATCTGGATAGCTTTTATTTTTTTTTTTTTTCCAAAATCTTTTTTTTTTTTTTTTCTGAGTCTGGAACAGGGTGCAACAAGTCACCTCATCCTGCAGATCAGCTCTCCTTTCTGCTGTCAGCTCAGTGGGGTTAAACGCAGGGTAGTAATGGTGTGTGCTCTGGGTCCTATATATATAAAAAGAAATCCTTGTTTGTACTATTTCCAAGAAAATGTCTGGAATATAATAAATGTCTTTATCTTCTATCCGTAATACATATGAAATTAGCTATTTCAGTGTCTTGTCACAATCATTTACCATCAGTCTGTTTTCCTTTTTCTGGAGTTTATGTTGTACTTAAAGGAAGACAACACCTTTTTTTCAATATTTTTTTGTTTTTGTTTTCATTTCTCTCACATGGATTAGAATTATTTCATTTTCCACCACTACCCCTTTCTTTTCTTTTCCTGTTGCTTGAGTATTTGGAGCTGTAGTGGTAAACTAACCATTTAATCATTTAAAAGTAAGTTTAGTGGTAAATTTTATTCATAGCTTCTTGCAGTTTTCATATTTTTGTCTTATAAAGTGTATGATGTCACATGTATTTTCAGCCATGTTCAAGATAATACTTTATACAGCAGTGGTATCACGTTGCAATGTATTCATCCTGACTATTGTTTTCAGTGCTCAGCATATCATCTCTGCATATCAGGTTGTCTTAACATGTGCTAGCAGATATAAAATTAGAAATATTAAAGAAAATTGAAGATAATTGGGGGAAGAAAATTGTAAAGTTCAAATTTATATTAAAAGAATAATAGAAATAGAAGAAGTCACAATCTTCTTTCAGCCTACTGAAAACCTGTTATTCGTGAAGCAACATTAACCGAAGCTTCACAACCAGTGTTGAGTGGATCAATCATCCATCAATATTAGGGGATACATGATTGATTTTTTTGGTTGATAACCCTCTTGCATAACATTTTGGAAAATTTTGCAAGAAATCATAAATATTTTCTTGTTATGTTTTATAGAGTACCTGAGAAACTACACTACTACTCAAAACAGACTATGGAAACTCTGTTGGCTATATGCCTGTGAACTTATCTGCAAATATCAGTAAGCAGAGAGTATATGAATTTATTCAAAACTCAAACTCAGTAGGACATTCTTTATTATTTATTATCTGGTAAGATTTATCCTTTCTTAGTTAAAATGATCAAGTCAAATTTTTTGAACAATAAATAGATGAGGTGAAATATCAGTGTGGTTCCTCAACATCAGTGAAAAGAAATTCACCAATAAAAACTAAAAACAGTTTGAGCTGAAATTGGAATAGTTGTACTGTTTTCCAATGAGCCACTTTGTCTTTGATTCGACTTCATTGTTTTCAAACTAGTGTTCGCTTTTTACTTTAAGGTTTGAAAATGGCTTCCCTAAAGGATGAGAAATGTATACTAGATTGGGATTATTAACTATTTCATAGGAAAATTCACTTTATCCTAGAGACATTTTTTAGTCACTGCCTCTCATTATATACATTTGAAGTGATTCATGTTATATAATAAGTAAGTGATTTACATATGTTTGACTTTTGTAACTTCAGTCAAATGAAAACCAGTGTCTCTGGACTGAAAATGAACCAAACAAAATTATATACTTAAAATAAGCTGATTTATCTTAAATAATACGAGGCCTAGATTTATGATTCGCATTTATACCTAAAAGAATTTTTCATTCTGGTGGAAGAAGCACAGGTGAAGATAAAAATTAGATACCCTGAAGTATTCACAATTTGTTTAATTTATATAATTTCTCCAATTTACTTTAGTACCTCATCATTACTAAGAGAAAACTAAGTTAATTACAATTCCAACAGAGTTGATTATAATGTATTTTAAAACTAAATGGGTAATGATGTTTTTCAGACTAGTCATGTGAAATACAGCATTTAATATTATACAAATGGCAATAAACTTTTAACCTACAGCTATATAAGCAAATAGAATTAACCTTGTTTGCAGTTTTCTCAGGATGTTCCAATGAATTAGTTTGTGAAGTTCTGATTGTATCTTATTTCAAATTCTTTGTATGTACTCTAGGATGTATATGCAAATTCATCTATGAAAGTATAGTATAATTTTTAACACAAGCAAATAATTCAAAATTGAATAGTAAAACTCTAAAGAAATGAGATTTCCCTAATTCATGGTGCTCCAAGTAGATGTGTAACAATTGCACTGGAAATATTTGTTCCTTTTTAATTATCTTTATAAGATTATCCATGTTCTTAAAATTAATACACTCTCAGAACTTGTAAAGCCTAATGCTAATCACCTCAAAGCAGAGGAATTAACATCTCTTTATTAGTACAAAAATGCAGTTTACATTTCCACCTTCCTTGAAACTCATGTAATATAATCCTTTGCAATGCAGTATATGCAAAGAAAATTCTACTTCTCTGAATCAGATTAGCTGACTTAGTAGAAATCTACAACATACAATGAAAAAACATAAAACATTCTTTGCATCCATTAATATGTGATTTAACAGTGGCACTGAAACACTGAAACAAATTATTTCTCCCTTAAAAACTTTGAAAAATCTGTATAACGTGTAAATTCTTGTGTTCAATTTCAGATTCAGATATGTCTTCTATGAATCCTTTTGCGGGACTAAAAATTCATATTTCGTGTGACCCATGTGCCAAGTTTCTCAGTTTGTATTTATAATATATACATACATTAATAGATATAAAATAAACAATTTGTATCTCTAAAAATAATAAAAACTATTGATGATCACCTTAAAAGTACTAACTAGGTAGAAGGAGTACTAACTCACTAGGGCTGGTCCTTAAAAGATGAAAGAACTATCTTATTTTTAGTGTGATAAGAACATGATAGTGAAAAGATAGAGAGAAATATTTTGAAGGATGGTATTTATTTATTTTAGTTGCAGGAAAATGATGCTGTAACATTTACAATGAAAACTGAAGGAAGAGTAAATATTTTCTGAGTTGAAATTTAGATGAGGGAGAAAAGTTGCACATAAAACTCACTAATTTAAGAACAGCCAGCAGAAGTTGACATCACTCACATCACTCACAATGCTATGACATAGAAACCAGATTTTAACATTAACGTTGATTAAAAATCAAGAAACTGAATGTAAGGAAGAATAGAAGTTTCTTGTACATCCATACAGCATATACACCAAATATCAATTACAAATATTTCTCAATTGCTAAACTATGTAATATGGCACAGATAGCATATAGCTTCTCAGTCAGAGCAAGAGAATCTTTAGCTTTCCTCATCAGTTAAGCATTTCTCTTTTTCTTTGTGTAATCCCAAGAGCATTGCTGTTGGCAGTGAGGAATCTATAACTGGACATTTTCTGGCCATTGTAGGAAAACTTACTCTTGTCAAACTGGAATACAGAACTCTAAAATAAATATGAGCTGTCAAGCACTCTCAATTCATTCCCAATAGGGAAAAATGTGGGCAGAAAGATGAAACAGTACAGCTACTTTACTACTTCCAATTTATAAATCATTACTGAGGTGCAGCATGCTGTATTATTTAAGATTTTCTTACATTTCCACTTGTACAGTTTTTTTAGGTAGATTCATTGCTGTTGGCATGTGGAGGAGTTATTATCCTAATTAGGAAAGAAAGTACCAATGTTTTAGTTCATATTCGAACAAATCAATATTTAACTAACAATATGGCAAAATCAAAATATCTGCAATTACATGCCATGTGGGTACGATGGCAATAACATTTTTTACTGATATTTCTCTATATACTAAAGTATTTAGATACATACTTGTACAGAAAACTATTTTCTCTTTTAAAATAACCCCAGTTTAAAACACGTCTAACATGAGGTTTTTTGTTGTGTTTTATCTTCATTTAAATAACTACTCTTCAGCTGGGGAGTGCACAATTGCTAGTGAATAAAGGTAATCTGTAATATTTAGTATACAGTGATGACAAGGTTCCTGAAACAACGTAAGGAAATTCTACAAATGCTTTGTCTCATCTGAAAGTTTTTTCAAAATTTCTTCTGCAAACCATTACTGAAGAATGAAAAGTGAAACTGAAACAGTCCTTGGCTCCACAGAAGCATCGAGCACTTCCACTTATTCTGATTTCCTTCAACTTCTGGTAACCTAGTAAAAATTTTAGGAATATTTCTTTATTAGGAATGTGCTTAATAAGATAACAGGCAGAGGAATATAAGGGAGTCAGGAGAGAAGATAGGTTTGAAAACAGCACACAGCTGCACTCAAAACATTATCATTGACATAGAAATGATGTTAACCAGAAGACCACCAGTAACCTGGACTGCATCAAAAGACAGGTAGCCAGCAAAGAGTGGGGAGGTGATTTTTCCTTTCTGCTATGCCCTTGTGAGGCCACATTTGGAGTACTGTATCCAGGCCTGGGCCCCAGAAAGACATAGAGTTGTTGGAATAGGCTCAGAGGAGGGCCACAAAGGTGCTCAGAGTGTGGGAGCTCTTCATATGTGAAGAATAGATGGGAGAGCTGGGCTTATTCATCTTGGAGAAGAGAGGGCTCCAGAGAGCAGCCTTCCAGTACTTGAAAGGAGCCTATAAACCAATTTTTTACAAATCTTATAATGATAGGAGAAGGAGGACTGGATTTAAGGGGAGATTTAAGCTAGATGTTAGGAGAAAATTCCTTACTCAGAGGGCAGTGAGGCTCTGGCACAGGCTGCCTGAAGAAACTGTGGATGCACCCCCATCCCTGAGGGTGCTCAAGGGATGAGGCCCTCGACAATTATCTGGTTGGTGGCAACCAGCCCATGGTAGGGGTTGGGACTAGATAATCTTGAAGCTTGCTTCCAACCTAAGCCATTCTATGATTGACATCATTGTAGAATGATGATATTAAGAAGTGTAGTACACTGTCAAATATTAGAAATATTAATCTTCCAGAAAGTCACTTGCCTGGAGAGAAAACACAACACTTTCTTGAGTATTAGTTCAGAGGAAATCACTTGTGATTTTTAAAGCTGATAGATGCCATTACTTTCACTAAGAGTCTGTGAGGGTGTTGTTTATTCATGGTCTCGAATTTATTTATCAGAAAAGAAAACCCTTCTGTAATATTAGCTTAAACCTGTAGTTCCTGAAAACTTTTAACTTTATAGGTACTAGGTAGTTCAGCCTCCACTCAGTACTCTGCATTTTTCCTGGTATATTACCACCAAGAAGGATCCGATCACTGTAATTCCTTCAAAGACAGTGAAGGAGATCAAACAGTTTCTCCCTGCAATAACTCAGCAAACCTTTTGTGTGAGTTCTGAAACTTAGAGAGGCTACAGTTACATGTGCACCAAGCTCAGTACCAATGCCTTATTAGAGCTCTGGATCAAGGAATGTCCTTGTCAAAGAATATGAAGGGGACATCTTATTTCAAGGGAGCTTTTCCTTTCTTACTGAAGGGGAAATTGCATCTACCCTTTAGAAATAGACAAATGTCTGTAGCACAGAATTACTATTAATCACCTAAAGAAATATATTTGTTTAGTGCCTTGAATTTAGTGTGCAACAGAGTTTTGTCTAGATTGTGTTCAATTCTGATGTCTAGATTTATTCTTCAACAGTGATGTGTTGTACAACAGCCTTATAAGAGGCCATTTCCAATATAAATTTAAGACACAAATTTACTGGATTTTTTGCCCAGCTCTGCAAATAACTTTCTTGGAAATGTGTTTAGATTTTTGGAAATAAATGTCTTTGCTTCCTCTCTGTACTCTGCAAGTTATGTTTAAGGTTGTATTCTCATGTGCAAATGCTCAGAGTCCACATACCTTCCTTGACTGTTTTCAGAGCATCTGTCCTCAGATACCTCAAACTCTTCTTTTGATACTAAAATACAGGAAATGAAAAAAAAAATCTCAGAGTTGTGTGGAAAAGTACAGATCACAACCTGGACAAACTACTAGCACGTGAGAAACAGTTGGGGTTAGATTGGGAAAAGAAGTAAACTGCCCCTAGCCTCTGCATGTAGCTAGATACTTCTTTGTGATAATTACTCTGCAGCTGTAACCAAGCTTTGCCTATCCTGGTATGCAATGCTTTGTCTCCCACTGTTATATATACGGCCATGGTAATAAGGGGGTAGTGTAGACATCTTGCTGGCTAAATACCACCAGTATTTGCTGGGGGGAAATCCCAGGGTGGGTACTCTACCGACCTCCTGCCACAGATGCTGTGAGTATCTCTCTCTATTAAACTGATGAATATTAACTTGTACTTTATCAGAATCAGTAAACCTTATACAGAAGCGCTGATGCTACTTCATTACAATAATCTGGATATGGACCAGTCTCATGCAATGATTTACTTGTGATCCTCACATGCTTTGGTGAAGCAAAAGACTGTATAAATACATCTGCTTCTGTTCTTAATTCCTTTTGATTACAGCATGCTAGCTGGGCTTCTAATCAAAGGGAATGGACAAACATGAGTGTCACAGATTTCCAAATATGCTAACTAACCTTTTGAAGATCGGTTGGTGACTACAGCTGATTTTATTTTATTCTTTGTACTTGCTAATATACTTAATATCTATCTATTTATTTACTTATTTTAGTCTTGAAAAGAGGAGAATGAGGCACAAAAGCAGGTGCTTCATCATTCGGAGGAAAACAGGCTTGTGAATTTGATCATTTCTTTCAACAGAAGATGTGTAATCAAAGTCAGAAATTGCTTTCTATATTCCTGACCTGGAAAAGAAACAACTGCATATAACTATTTTCTCCACTCTTCACAGAACAAAAGCTGTTGTTACACCTGACTGGATGTAACCCAAATAGTAAAGTAAGAAATTTTCTCTATTTTAAGAATTTTACAACTATTGTGTATTGTATAGATAAACATATGTTTTGCATTTGGTCTTTTCTCCCACAAATTCCCTACCATCATCCTATAATCTCATTTATAACTTTGAATAAATAAGATAGCTGTATGTAATAATAGCATATTCCTAAATATTATTTCCTAGTTGCAGTCATTTTTTTCACAGTACATAAAACAAGTTCTCTCTTGGTATATTCCCTCTTAACCCCTTACAAAATGATGCAAATGTGATTTAAAAAGGATTCTTCAAGTAATATGTCTTCTTTATGTCACTGGTAATTTCAGTATCTGTAGAAACAATTGTCTGGGAGATTTGTGTAACAAGTTTTCTTGGTATATGTTTGTGTATTACTTGGAGTATGAATAGAATGCAGTTTCTACTGTTTGAAACAGGAGATCTATATTAGTAAAAGAATGAGACTGGGAACAAAGTCTAATTGGCACTGATGGTCTCAGTAGAAGTAAAAAATATATATATATTTTTTACTGCTGAATAAAAGAAAGACATATAATTTTCAATTCTTTATTATCCATATGCAGTGCGTGTCAATATTGAATCTCTGCCACCACCCATGTATTTATTGTAGATTCTTTCCCAAAAAGCAGATCTGAATACCCATGGAATTCTGGCGCCTATGGATGAAGATAGTCTTTTCACCATGTAAAATTTTTTTTTGCAAACCTATGCTATTTACTCTCTGATCTTCAGAAGAAAAATAAGAGTTCTGTGTTGTTCCACATTCTTTTGGAAGCATGTGTCAAGCCTTTATTCTTACTACCCCAATTACTGCATGATTTGTCCAACTATTGTTCCTATTACTTGTAGAATAGAACTCCACTCTTCATCTACTGGATTGCAGTTGTGGAGTCTTCCTCCTTGGAGATCTTAAAAAGCCTCCTGTATGTGGTCCTGGGCAACCTGCTCAGAGTGAGCAGTAGGATTGCATCAGATGGACTCAGCTATTCTATGAGTCTGTGATAGGTGATTTTAACAGATGACTCAGATAAGCAGATGAAAAGATGGAATATCAGATAATGAAGTGCTAAGGAAAACAGTAGTTATTAATTTTAAGGAGAAATTAAGCAACTAAGAATGCTGAAAAGCTAGAAACAAAATGAATACAAACATTAATGAAACAAAATATTAGTTAGGATTAATTCAGATTTATGTGCGAAAACTTGTGGATATTTGGTGATTCAGCTTTAAAGTGTATATAATTTGTTTAATTAAAAAAAAATAATTACCTATTCACACCAACTTTCCAGTATGATACAATTCCATTAGTGTTGCATATTTTCAATATTGGTTGAGGTATACCATATTTGAAGTGTCTCTCTTACAATTAACAAGGATTTTTTTTTTTTAAATATTAATTCTGTTTTAGAAGAGAGTCTACTTTCCTGTCTTGCCATTCTTTTTAGTTCCAAGTTTATCCCATGACTACTGTTAATCAGTCCAGAGTGGATGTTTTGAATGTGCTGCATTATTCAAGAATCTGTTGTTGAACAACAGCTTTTAAAACATATTATCATTTTTAGAGGAGAGCTGCAGTTAACTTCAAATATGCTATTTTCCAGAATAAACAGGTAGCATAAAAATACTGCCATTTTGCTGTCTTGCTGTGTATGAGGTTGTTGTGCTACTCTCCTCTACAGTTACTTCAAATAAGACTTACAATAAAAAATTGCTTTTCCACTGTGTAACAAGTGCAATATTTCCACGCTATAGCAATCTTCTTATTCTTATACCCTCCAGTTCACATACAACAGTGCAGTCATCTTGCAGTGGGAATTCACCATTATTAAAGTTTCTAAATGTAGTTCAGTGCTTTTCATTTTTGAAGGAGGGAAAGAAAAGACTTCTTAATTGCATTAAGAAAACATTATTATAGTGAAATATTTTGTCTTCTGATATATTTTTTTCATGGAAATAAAAGAATAAATTTACCTGAATACAAACAACAATTTAGATCAGGTTTGAGCAGAATCGATTGGAGCAATATGAAACACTTTGCCTACTAGCTATATAAATTATAGCATCTACAAAATCTTACCCTGGAGGCTCACCAAGGCTTTATAAACAAAAACTTTGTAAAAAGATATTTTCCTTGTTCGAAGTACTTTTTAACTTGTTTAGGAAATTTTGGGGGGCAGAAGAAGGTGGTTGCATTAAATTCTACTATTCATACAAATTTCTGTCTAGCAAAGTTATCCTCAGCATTTTTCTTCTTATTATTATAATTTCCAGGGAGATATTCTCCAGGGCTTTTCTCCCTTTAAATTAGAGAAACATCTTGATAGTCTAATATTTTTCTCTGTGTTGAGACTTTTTTTTATGCATATGTTCAGTATTCCAGCACGTATACTGTAAATTTTGGAGTGCATAATTTACCTCAAACCAAAGAGGCTGATAGCATTTTTATGGATAATATGTTATGTGCGACATCTGCCAGGCTCCTTACCATCACACCACAGTTATCCACAACAGTTTATGAGAGAAATAAAAAAATTATAGGGTTGGAAAAGATATTCCGGGTAGGAGAATGTAATTATCTCAGTGGGGATTTACCTAGGACAGCAGGCCAAAACACTCCTATCAATGTGCCAGATTATCTTTAACAACTACATGAGGCCAGATCTGCATTATGCTTTTCTGGAAGACTAACTTTCTGGTGGAAAGTCTAAACCAAGTAAAATGCTAAGAGAAAATTGAGGTGCTCTCTGTGGTTTCTCAGTACACAGCTCAATAAATGCTGTTAGGATCCTGTGTGTTGCTTGCAGAGTGCGTGCTTACACTGCCGCAGAATGAAAATACACGGACATAAAAGAAAGCAGATAAAGTCAGATGGATATCTTTCACCATAATCAGTCCTCAAAAGAAGATAGCAGGGATAGATTTCACTTTGCAAGCTTGCAAAGTCCTATCCTCCCCTTGTCCTACCACCTCACACTGCTGAGAAGAGTCCAGCCTCATCCCTTTGCCTCCTGCTCCTTAGTTATTTATAGACGTGGATCAGATGCCCTCTGAGTCTTCTTTTTTCAAGACTAAACAGACCCAGGTCACTCAGCCTCTCCTCATAAGGTAGGTGTTCAACATCCTTCATCATCTTTGTAGGCCTCTGCTGAGCTCTCTTGAGGAGGTCTTGGACTTTTTTGTACTGGGATATAGGCTATTAAATAGTGTTTGATATATGTTAATTACAGACAAATAAAACAGTTAATAGAATTACAAAATTGATTATAAATGGCCATGCTGCGTTAGATTATATCCAAAGGGCTCGTAGTTATTCAACATTCATGCAACACTTGCCTGAAAAACATTAATTGCTGAGGTTAAGGAAGCAAAAGCAGTATAACAGCTTTCAGTAGTCAAAGCCAGTCCATGCCCCAAATCAACATGGGAACAGTAATCACCTTGATAACTTTTGGCATCTTTTATTTGATTTGTTGATTCAGGCAAGTCTACCCAAAAGAAAAAAAGGAGTTATTTTAGCAACATTTTGTCTACTTTACTGATTAAGATTTTAATGTAGTAATATATGAAAACTACTAGCATAGAAGCCAGGGTTTTTTCATGGATCTCATTGCACAGAAACTAGGAAGGACAAAACAGTAACAAAATGGATTTGTGTGTGGAATTTTTTCCAGGCTGTTTCAGAGTTCAGTACACAAAGTGGTAACAGAAGAGATTACTAATGGGTTGATATATTTTGAAAATTAAAAAAAAAAGTTAAAAAAGCAAATTAATTTTGAAATGGCCCATAGTCTCAATTTTTGATATTTTAATGTTATAAATCTAGAGTATGGAAAAAATCATAGTTTGATTCAGATGGGTCGAAATGGGATACAGCAATCCCTCTAGGCTGCATTAGATTATGAATATCTATTTATTAAAACTGATTTTTTTCCATCTGCAGATTTTTCTCCATACATCTCTTTGCTACTTGATAACACCAACTGTCCTACATCTTGATCTTTCTCATTTTATAGATTTAGTTGCATTTATCCTATACATCATCATTTCATACTTACTTACAATTTAATACATTAATATGTGTAAAGCTTGACTGACAGTGATGCACTTTGTCAAACACAGTGACCTATCTTTTCTTCCCTTTTTTATATATTTGTATATATTTTACTTATATTTTGTATTTTATATAAGCTGAGAGTAACTCAAGCATGTAAAAGAAATACAGAGTCTCTTGCTGTTATAGAAATGATTGCAAGTCAACTGTTTATGTTACCATGAATTTTAAAATGATACTGCATAAATTTATATGGCACTTATGCACCTATTTAGTACAGTTTTTTAAATTCCATATAAAATCAGAGATTTTATAATGCTGAGCACTCTGAATATTGGTGGACCACAGGAGAGATCTTTGTTTTCATTATGAATAATTGAGTTTTATTTTTGCTCCTAGACAGAGAAAATATGTAGCCAAAGCAGGCATGGGAGTCTTCAATAGCTTTTGTCCCATAGTGGTAGGATGTTACATTTATCTGACTTCTGTATGAGAAGAAGTGCTGTAAAGTCCCAAACTAAACCAAACTTTATTTTTGTTTTATGTAAATGTGTATTATAATAATTCTGGGGGAAAAGAAGCACAACAAAGCTTGTTCTGTACTAAATTTTGAATCTATGGAAGATGATTGAAAGATATATACCATCTTCAATATAGTCTCAAAATCTAGAAATCTCTAATTCTGAAATAAATATACGTTTATGTGTATATATGTGTATATGTGTACATGTATATGTGTATATATATGTGTATATATGTATACACATTTTATAAAACAGTTTCAACAATTTTAACTTGCAAAAGAAGATGGAAAATAGGCTCTAATTCCATAAAAATAAAAACCACAGATTTTCATTAAATGCAGTGCATTTAGATAGTTTTTTAACTGTCTTTTGAGAATAATACAATTTTTATCTTATTATTTGGAAATATTTCTTGATATACTTATGCAAATACTCTTTGCTATACAATCACACTTTGAGTGCGGTCAAATAGAATGAATAATTTTTCATACTATACTATTTTTCATAGCTCAAGTTAAGTGATTCAGAAATGAAAATTCTAAGAAATCGATGGTATATTTACTTACTCTTTCTTTTGTCATTATTTTAAACTTTTATTGTCAAGGTTGGGAAAGTACAATTTTAAAACTTTAAAAACAAAAAGCCAAGAGAGAAAGCAACCACACTGTCATAGTAAGGTACTATTCAACATTATAATGATATTTTTTAAAATCACCAGGTTAAAAAAAAAAAGATATTTAGAAATGTTTAACTTTTAGTGAAGTTACTTAACTTGTTTAACTTTTTTGTTTAATTTTTGTCAAATTTAGTTGTTCTATCCAAGAAAGGTAATTATCAAACTATAAAATTATTTTTAAAACATTCACGTATGTTTACACAACAAAAAGTTAAGTCAGAGCATATTTCTAAAAGAAGTGGAGATGAAGGGGAAGGAAGACAAAGAAAATGCACTTTCAGAATTATGGCATTATCTGCGCTTTTTAGTAATTTTTGTGGTATATTCAGTTGCACTCATAGTCAGGCACAAGAGGTAAAGGGCCTAGTCCAGCTGAAGCCAGATCTCCACACTTCATGGTAAATACAACGACAAGATTGACCCTACATATCACTGTTTCTCCACGTGTTTCTGGTGTCCCATGTATTTAGTTGACTTTAATTCAGAGCTTCAGTCTTTCTTTTGGATTACTGGGAGCTAAATGGAGTTTGAGATGGCTAAAGCTAAAGCTGCATTTGATCACTGAGGTGAAAAATCAGCATCACAGATCAGATTTTGGCACAAATTTATTCTGACACCACTATCCCAAGTGCCATTAACTCCTCTTTCTGGTGAATTTATCTTTTTGGTGGAACAGCACATCCTTGGAAGGCATGCCATTTGGCTCATCTCACTGTCTTATATCCTATAACATTGGTGGTGATGTACAGATTTCAAAGGGAGGGGTATCATAAATCACTTATATAATGAGGCAATATTACTTATATCAAGGAAAATGGTAAAGTGGAACAAAAAATGACATTTCTATATTGATATTTTTGTTAAGTTGAATCTATTCTAACTTATTTATTTATGCCCATTTCTCACCCTAACTATTTCCGGCCTTTAATTAACTTAACCAGCAATCTCAAGATAGGTCACAACTCTCAAGTTTAATTAAAAAAAATGTTGAAAAAGACTTAATAGAAATTCATAAGTTACTGATGTTCTTTGGAGTAACACATAAATTATTTAACTCTGAATGATACTCTACACATTTAAACATATTTAGTCAACTAAAACTAAATGTGCTAAATATAATCAGCATCTCTCAAGGTATAAGATAACCATTCATTTAACTCCCTTGGATTTCTCACCAAAAAAAAGACTCAGCTCCTGGATATTGATTACACATATTAATAGTTTTAATGGAAGAAAAATATCACATAGGATAAATCAGGAAATTCTTAATTCTAATGTTCCTGTACTAACTTGAACTACTCTAAATGAAAGAGATAAAAAGGCACTTTTACAAAGTTTCCTTTCTTTTTCTTTTTTTTTTTTTGTATATACACCAAAATAATAAGTTTATTTGTTAAGTCACTGACGATATTGTAAGGTATTCAACACTTCCTGCCAGTAATTTCAGTAGAAGCTAAGGGTGCTTCCACATCAGAAAAAAGAACCTCTCATTCTGGTTTGTTAAAGGCAAGTTTTATGATTTGTTTTGCATGAAGAAAACCATACTAACAAACAGTATGTAAACTCACTAGTGATTTTTCACTTAATAAATTGGGAAATAGTAAGATATTTAAATAAAATCTCTATCTTAAACAAAAAATATACCTATGTAAAACACTTAATTAAACCAGACACTGCATATCTTCTGATTAAGCAAGAAACTCAGACAAGAGTGAAGTACAGTACTTCAGTGCCACTACCAGTAGGAAAGTGGAGTAGGTTATAAATTATAGGGATGTGCTTTGTGTATACGCACTTAAATGTTTTAACACATAGTCTTTCTGTTGCTTTATAGTAATACCAAGAAGAGATATTTGTTTAGATTTTAACTCTTTAAAAAATGTTAATAAAATAGTTATGGTGCAAGAAGAACACTAGAAGAGCAAGTTACTAAATGATCTTGGTTTAGATATCAAAACTAAAAATGAATCTGTAACGTGGAGCTTTGTGCAGATTTATCCATTTCATTTAGTATAAGATATTTTATCCCAAAGGCTAAGGTATTTCTAATATTCTTGAAGCTAACATAATGCACACTGAATGGGATTCATGAAAATACTGAGCACGGCATCACAGTGGCAGCTGAAGAGATGAATCATTCAGTCAAGACCAAAAAGGATTATACTTTCACTACAAACTTCTGACACATTTCTTTCTGAAATCAGTATACACACAGGATCATCCCTTGAAGCTTATATCATCGCAGAGACTGGGAAAAATGATGCCTTGTTATATTTTTTTTCCTGGCAAAAAAGAAATCTTGGCTGATGAATTAACGTGTTTTTTTTTTTTTTTTGTAGCTACAAGTTTAATACTTATTTGAGAATCTTATGCCATAAATAAGAATGAATATTTCATGTGACAGTACAGACTTGTGGCATCAGAATTTTTTGAAAAGTGTTCCTCAATGTGTATAGCATTACAGTCGAATGAAATAGCAATGAAATAAGATAATTTCGGTTTCTTTCTTCTATTCAGTATATGCTAAAGTATGTTTCACAATGATACAAAGATAGCTTAGTGCTGTACAAGCAAGTCAGAAAGAAATTCCTTAAAATTATTCTGCTATATAATTACTTAATTCTTTTGTCTATAAAGGCATTCAGCTTTTACAAAAGGATGAGGTAGCCCCCTCAATCATATGTCTACAGGAGAGGCATACTGATTTATGACATAGGTTGCATATAAAAACTTTTTTGTTTCACTTACATATGGTACAAATGATCTTTCTATCTTAGCAAATTATTTACATGTTTAGAAGTGTGTTACCAAGAATTCAAAAAGAAAGCCTGTGACAGTAATCCAAACTGTACACAGAAATATGATAAAGCTAGGAAAAGATTAGCTATAGATTCTCTCATTACAAACTGATATTATTTACATAAAATCAAGTGTATCTACTAGGGAAAAAAAGAAACCTTGTGTCTTGTAAAGGCATCTGCAGGTAAATTAACTTTCAGATAAGACTTCTGTGCATCAACAGTAAATGTGCCAGTATTTTATGTGGCACTGAATGGATGTTTCTTATCCATTAAAATCATGAAATCATAGAATTGTTAATGTTGATCTCTAAGATCATCTAGTCCAACAATCAGCTCATCACACCCACTAAACCATGTCTCTCAGTGCCACATCCACCCTTTTCTTGAACAACTCCCACGGATAGGGGACTTCATCACTCCCCTGGACAGTTCACTACCTCACCACATTATCTGAGAATAAACTTTTCCTAATGTCCAACCTGGACTTCCCCTGATTCAGTTATGACCATTATCTCTCATTCTACCACTGTAACCTGTGAGAAGAGGCCAACCCCTGCCTTACTACAACCTCATTCCAGGATGTTGTAGAGAGCAATAACATCTCCCCTGAGCAATCCACTGTGAAACCTAGCTACATCTCTCAAACTCCGAATAAACTGTTCCATTCATAATTAATTATTCCTGAAATTTTTGTACCACAACTGTGTGTAGTACTACGTTTGAGGTTTTAATAGTGCTTTATATAATATTAATAGTGCTCAATAATTAAAGGATGTGATCATCAGATACATTTTATCATTCTCCTTTGACATGGCTGCAACACAGTAGCAGGTAGTCACAGTCATGAAAACAAGAGTCTAGCAAAATCACACAAAACAAATGTCAGTAAATATGCGTCAGCTATTATATGAGCTGGGATTATGCTACAGATTATGATAAGACACGTACAAAAACTGTTGCTTTTATGTGTAGACCAGATGTACAAAATCATTGCATGTCTTTCTGTCACAGAATGGTGCAGGGATTAATAAAAGTTCCATAGATTAATGCTGATAACATCACTTTGCTTTCAGTTAGCAATAGCATATTAGTGTGTGAATATGTATAAAGTCAGAGAAGACAGAAAGATGAAACAAATGATTTGACCATTAAATTAAAACTTTTGGTAAATGAAATTGCAAAATGACCTAAAGCTAATTCTTCAGAGTCAACTTCTTTTATATGTCATTTCAATTCCTCTTTTCAAATGTAAATGTAAAATGTTTTTGAAGTGTTTCTGTTTTTGAAGTGAAATTTATTTATTCATTTCAAGGCAAGACTGATTGTTCAGGGCAACAGTGAGATTACCCTGTGTTGTTAAATGGCAAAGGGAGTTGAGAATACCTAAATCAAGAACAGAGCAAATATTTTGAATCAGTATTATGGAGATCAGCCACAATACCAGAAATTGTGGAAAATACTGTCGACTGAATCTAATTTAGGGAGAATAACATTTAGTCAAATTAAAAGTAAATAAATAAATATTTTCATATAAATTAGTAATAAATTAGTGGACAAAAATATCTTTCTGCAGGTACATTTTATGCCTCACAAAGAGGGCTTAGCAAGCTATGGTTGGAATTTTTTTCAGCCCAAATTATTCTAATTTTCTGAGTAAATGAAAACAAAAGTCACAAACCAAAAAAGGTCACAAACTCAAAGGAGATTCTTCTCCTCAGAGCTGCTCTCAACCTGTTCTCCACCAATGCTACATTCATACTTGGGATTGCTCCAGGCCAGGTGTGGCACCTTGCACTTGATTTTGTGCAACTGGAAGTTGTTTGCACAGGCTTATCTCTCAAGTATATAAGATTTTTCAAGTAGTGGAGAAAGGAAGTTTGAAAACATCCAATGTTCTTTTGATTTCTTTTTTTTTTATATACTTAATTGTTAGAAGGGGATAAATCAACTGCTGATACCTTTTTGAGTGGTAATCATTTCACATTTACATATGCATTTTTAAGTGGTTATTATTTCACATGACCTAAATATTTTAATATTGCAATTGCTCTATTATTTCCCACAGATTTAGGAAACTTATTAGAAAATGTCCATAGGACCAAAAAATAGAATGGCTAAGATTGGAAGGGACATTGGAGATCAACTGGTTTTCAAGCAGAAATACCCAGAGCAGATTCCATAATACCATGTGCAGGTTTCTTTTCAACATCTCCAAGGATGGAGAGATTCCACAACCTCTCTGGGCAACAGGTGCCAGTGTATGGTCACTCTCACAGTGAAGAAGTGTTTCTTGCCCATTGCCTGTGGAACTGCATGAGGTTCATAGCAGCAAAAAGAATATTATAACTAAGCCTGCAGCTGACATCCCTCAAAGACAGAACTTCTTTTGCTCCAGTTTATGCCTATTGAGTCTTGTCCTGGTACTGGGCACCACTGAAAAGAGCCTGAATACAACCTTCCATCAGATACTTATTAGATCGATACACCTAAGTTTTCTCTTCTCTTGGTTGGTCTGTTCCAGCTCCCCTCACAGGAGAGCTGCTTTACTCCCTTAATCATCTTTGTGACCCTTCATTGGATTGTCTCCAGTATGTTCACATCTCTCATCCTGCACAGCCTAGAACTGGACAGAGTAGACCAGGTTTGTCCTTGTGAATGCTGAAGGGGAAGTACCACCCCCTTTCATCTTTCGGCAAGCCTAATTGCAGCCCAGAATACCATTGGCCTTCTTGGTGGCAAGGGCACATTTCTGGCTTGTGTTCAACTCGATGTCCATCAGAACCCTGAGGTCTTTTTTCTGCCAGGCTACTTCCAAGCTGGGTGCCCCTAGCATGCCCTACTGACTTGGGTAGGACTTGATACTACTCCTTGTTGTACTTAACAGTCATGAGGTTCAGACCAAAAAAGCAGGCATTACATCTAAGCTTACAGTTGGCATTTCTCAAAGAAATGTAGTTTCAGAACAGATTACTATTAGCTGCTTCTTCAAATACAAATACCTGATTTTCTCTTCAGGTTTCTCATACATGGCATGAGCCTCAATAGCCATGCCTGCAGAGCAATATCTGAGTTGATATTTGCAATGTTTTTATAAATATTTTTACAAATTGGCTTTTTGGAAAACAAATCTCCTGTCAGGCCAAGAGAAGCTCAGGCAGAACCTGACACTTCCAGATGCCTTTGTTGTATAATTCAAACCCTTTGAATTAAGCATACTGTGACACCATAGCATCTTATTAGTGAAAGAGTACTCAATTATCAATATTGCTATCAAGGCTACACATCAAATGTCCCTGGAAAAGAGCCCTCAGGCATTACCAGTGTTGGCAGAACAAAACACGTATATGGATAGAGATGTTTCAGTTATTAGTGCCAGAACATGTAGTGGATGTCTTTTTACTTTTCCATTTCCTGCAAAGGTGTGCTACTCTGCCCGGTGATGTCATCAAGAGAGAGAATACTGCAAGGTTAAGGCTTGAATTTATATCAATTTAAGAGACATTTTGTACAGCTTCAGAATTCATTCCCGCCCCAACTCTTAGTATGCAAGTGCCCTCAAGCACTGGCAACTGGCAAGATGTCCTTAATTTAGCAGATTTGCAACCTTGTCAAAGTCCTTTTTTCCAGTTTGCATGTGCTCTATCTTTCATTTTCATAATTGCTAGCACAGAGAAGACTAAATGCAAAGTCAGGAAATTAATTTAGATATGATGCCCTGATACGCATTTCTTTAATTCAGGCTGATGCACTCAATTACAGGTCACTTTCAATGAGATTGGATCAGAAGTGCGTAAGTAAGTAGGCCAAAAGGTAAATCTCAAGAAGAAATAGTTTGACCTGCCAACACAGTAGAAACCATCCTGATGGGTTTATTTTCAGATGTAATGTTCTGTCATAGAAAGGGCAAAATCAGAATCTTTATGAACTTTGATGACAGCAAAGTAAAGCACATTATTTTTAAGCATGTAATTCTAAGCCTGTGTAACAAGAACATGATATTAAATGGAATGAAAAAGCTCTGCTTTTTCCTGTTCCCCTTAAAATACCAAGTAGAGTCTATATCATATCCTGAAGGATGCTTAGGCCCAGAGAAGTTTCAGAATAAGAAGTCTACCCCAGCAAAGGTGCTCCCTTACTTCTTCCTTTTCTTAAACAAGAATGCTCTGAGTCTGGTCTTTCACCTGTGAGCAAAAGAAGCAGCTTTGACATGGTTCACTGAATTGGGCATATCTCAGGTTTTCCTCTTGCTTTGACAGGGCTTTCCTCTTTTCCCTTTTTCTGCTGAATTATCCCGTTTCCACCAGACATCTTACCTGCCACTCTCCATTCCTTGCTCTGAGCTTACAGACTTTGATGATTGTACGCATTTTCCTGAATTGTGATTGTACAGCTATGACACCAATCCTTCTTATAATCCTTATTATCTTCTTTGTGGTTATGTGCTACCTTACATATATATATATACACATACAGATGTGTTAGAAGACTTCTTGCTGCTGTTCATGCTGTTAGTAGTATTACAGCATCCCAAAATGGCTATGCACTGTTGTTGGTTCTGCCAAGTTAGTATGCTTATGTCTGGGTTCAAGGCAAGTAAGTATTAATTACATCATAATTTTTTCCAGTTTATATGTGCAGCAACCCTCTGCTGGCTACAGATGTTCTACTACTACATTTCATTTATTTGTGTCCTTGATCTTTTCTTTTATCTCTATTTTATTTTGAAGAATCAATTACTTCTTTTATGTAATTTTAGAATTTTTAGAACATCATTTTAAACAAACATTTTTGTAGCTGGATGCATTCCTGCTACTTTTATAAAATCTTTTTAAGAAAAAGTAGCCTTAAAGTAGGTCTGAGGCGCAATTCTTTTCCTCAGTGATTATGTGTACAACAAGAAAAAAAAATAGTGTATGGTTAATTTATAAATTGATAGTAAATCTGTAGATTAATTTGATGAGTTATTAAATTTCAACAATTCTATTGGCTTGGAATGATGGTATAATTCAGAATAATTAATAAATTTCTCACTGAACCAAAGAATATCTATGAACCACACCCTTATAATCAAATGGCTAAACAAATAAGGTAGAGGCCAATCGTGACAAACAACTAGATACCAAAAAAATAGTAAATAATAAATTGTATTATAAACCTGCTAGAATGCAAACACAGTGAATAAACAATTTTTTTCTTGATAAAAGGTGGTTAAATAAAGCACCATTATTCTGGAATTCTCCCTTTTCATGATAAATATTTTCATGATTTCTCCCTGGTAAACTACTTAAAACTAAAAAGACAAGAGAAACAAATAAACAAAAAAACCCACTTAACTGTAAAGAATCAGGCTTAGAATAAGTAAGTCACTTTTAAGGAACGTGTCTTCTAGACAATTTTCTCATGTTGTTTATAGATATTTTCAGTAGTATTTTTTTAGTTTCATTTCTGTTTCTATTTCTCAGGATAAAACAGGACCTATCTTTCATTTGTGAACCTTCTGCTTCTGAACCTCTCCCTCTGACCTCTCACAAATCCAGTCATATTGAAGCAGTATAACAGTTCATGCACCATTCTTTCTCCATGCTTTTTTCATTTCTGTAGGAAAAGGAGACTTTGCAGTGAATGCAGAAGATCAATAGTCCAAATTATTTCAGATGAAGGTTTTAAAGGCAT
The DNA here is from genome assembly GCA_023055505.1 of Callipepla californica brunnescens. Taxonomy (NCBI): domain Eukaryota; kingdom Metazoa; phylum Chordata; class Aves; order Galliformes; family Odontophoridae; genus Callipepla; species Callipepla californica. The sequence continues at coordinate 19,205,528 of JALIRH010000011.1, forward strand.
GAAGGAATTTCAGAGGTGAAGTAGATACAAGCTACATTAGTTTAAAAGCCAAATAAACTGAGCCATCTGCTACTCACATGTCCAAAGCAGGTGCAGAGACAATAGATAAAGCTTATTAAATAACTCTAGGAGACAAGGAAGTCACATCAGTGTGGCTTCTGGATGTTTATAGAAGTGTTGAATGATACAACTGTGTCTCTCTATGTGAAAGATGTCATCACTGAAATTAATGAATGTATTTGTGCTCTATGCCCCTGTTTATACCTTTTAAGCCACTAAAGAGAATGAATGAAATTAACTTCTCCGCATTCATAAGTTCTCTTATTATGAAAGTTTCATAGTAGACTATAACAGTAAAAATAACCAAAATCAGAAATATTAATGTGACCTCTCCCGAGCTCTGATCTTCAGCAAAGAAGTTAAAAGGATAAGAAGTTAGACGGTTGATGGTGAGACCTATTCATCCCATATAAATTGCCCTGAGTTTTTAATAATAACTGCTTTTTATTTTTATTTTTATTTTTAATAGATTGTTAAAGGCAGCTACTTGCCAGTGTGTATTCATAAAATCATAATTTTCAATATATAATCAATTAGAATGTCTCTGGGGACTTTAGCACTACCTGGGACTCAAATTTCCAACCTGACAAAATCTATAAAATGAAGCTAGTTAGCAATGATGATCATGCAACGGATAAAATTCAGCCCTTATCCTATCCAGTGCCTCATACTTACTTTCTCTATCTGAAATTTGTGACCGATAAGCACTAATTTCTGAAGACTATTCATATATCAATCACTAAAATAGAAAATCCCTTACTCTTGTGTTTATGCTAACAATGTTTAGTGGGGCTATCAATTACATTGATTTCCCTTACGTAATAAGAAAAGTGGAATGGTACATTTCTAGTTACATTTTATAGAGCAGACAGGGTGCTGGAAGTCGGAAGTGTTTTCTCTGTTGCAAATAAACAAAATCTTAGATTGTGCAGCTGAGTTTCTAGATTATATTTGTGATACCTTCTGCTATCTTCAAATCTTTTTAGTTAAACCTTGTAATTCTTTAAGTTTGTTGTATGGTCATTTATGCTTTTCAGTTCCCTAAGCAGAGACACTATTACACTGTTGTATTGTGGTTTGGTTTTTTTGTTTGTTTGTTTTTACCTAGAGATCATCTTTAAAACTATATAATTCCCCAAGGCATCCCAAAGTAGTAGGATCATTTTTTCATTCCATTTACTCAACCCAAGAAGAATCTTATATACATTATGATGGAGATCATACCAGTGTAATGATCTTTGTTGAGTTGCCTTCAGTACTGAGTGCAGGATTTCTAAATGTTTGAATATTTTTGAAATGAGTGAAGGAACCAGTGATATTAATTTAAAAGCAAAAGTCAAGTCAGAATTTATCATGCCAGTGGTGTGTCTAAGGAAGAATTCAGAAGTATACCACTTTTACTGTGCTATTCATAAGCAGATATTTATTCATCCCATACTTGCTATCTTATTTCAAAATAACCAAAAATGTCTAATAATTGCATTGTATCAAATAATGGCTGTATATTTATGCAACAATATTCCCATGAAAGGTCTGGATTTATTCCCTATTGTTTTTACATCAGATGCTGAAGTGAAAAAATTGAATTCATTCACTTTTATTTGAATTGTTACTTTTTTCTAACACCAAACAGTATGTTACACCAGGGAGACTGAAATTCCATCAGCACTGCAGAGTTCTCTGAAGTCATGCACACAAATGTGTATAGTCATGTCTTATTAAATTATAAGGTAAAGGGAGTATCATATATTTTCTCATTTAAATATATAAATAACTTTTTAATCCAGAGAAGATTGCTAATTAAAAAAAAATTCTGTGTTCTAAATCATCTGAGGGAATCTATGAAATAATGCTTTTTGGAAAAAAAGAAAAAAATCGGTGTTTTCAAAATGAAGAGAAAAATGAAATAACTAGCTCCTGTAAGTACCATAATTTCAATCAAAGCAAAATCTAGTTTCTCAGATGAGATCACAGAATCACAGAATCACAGAACTGTAGGCGGTGAAAGGGACCTCTAGAGATCATCGAGTCCAGGTGGGTCTTGAATATCTCCAGAGAAGGAGACTCCTCCACCTCTCTGTGTCAGCCTTTGCCTGTGCTGCTGTGTCACTCTCACTGTAATGAAGTTTCCATGCACATTTGTGCAGAACTTCCTATGCATTAGTTTGTGACCATTTCCCCTCATCCTATCACTACACACTGCTGAGAAGAGTCCAGCCTCATTTCTTTGCCTCTCACCCCTTAGATACTTATAGATGCAGATCAGATCTCATCTGAGTCTCCTTTTCTCAAGGCAGAACAGACCCAGGCCTCTCAGTCTTTCCTCATAAGGAAGGTTCCACGCCCTTCATCATCTTTAATATAGATAAGAGTTAGAGATGAGAAGCTTACTTCTCATATGAACAAAAATAAGTACCAGGAGACAAGTTCTGTTTTTATTTATTATTTACTCCCTCCTCAAGATTACAGGCATTTTGATGAAATTTTGCAGCTAAGTTTGGTGTTATTAAGACAAGAACTTCCCACTGAAAATTAGATCCACCAACCATGTCTGGAGTGATGTTGAAGTCTGACATATTACAATCTTTCCCTAGAAAATGTACACAATCTCTCAGGAAATATGAAGGACAACAGTCTAAGAAACATCTTTCTCTATTATGAACCTAAGACAGACAGATGACCTTACACCTTGTAGGGTATAGAAGATCCAGTCTGTTCACTTTGAACATTCAGGTTAGATATTTTTCATGAACTGGTTTAATACATAACCTAGAACTACTCATGAACAAATTGTGACAGTGTCTACAAAACAAATAGATTATTGTAATTATCACTAATATGTGGTTGAAGTTAAATAATTTAGAATATTGATGCAAAGAAAGCAGTTATTTCAATTCAGAAGTTGAATAGCATGGTTTGTTTTTGTTGAATATCATGGCTTTATCATTTGTTTGTTCATTTTTTAAGTTCGTTTTTGGTCTTAGTTTCAGTGTTGTTTTGTGGGGTTTTTTTGTATGTTTTTGGTGGGAGGAAGTTCTGCTCTCTTATTCATATCAGTTTCCCAGATCTTTTTCCATGGGTTCTTCTCCATCCTCTTTGTTCTTCAGTCCGTGTATGCAAAGGATTGCATCCTTCCTGGCGCAGGAATCTGGCACTTGGTTTTATTAAACTTCATGTGACTGGCCATGGCTGAGCTCTCTAATTCATCAAGAGGCCCTCTCTGCAAGGCCTCTCACTCCTAAAGGGAAACAGCAACTCCTTCCAGTTTAGTGTCACCCAAACTTACTTAATATCCTTTCAAGTCCCATATCCAAATCATTGAAGGAAATAATAAAGATTATTGACTGTAAAATGAAGCCCTGCAAAACCCCACTAGTGACTAACCACTAGCCTGGTGTAACAAAGTTTACTATAACCCTTTAAGACTGACCCATCAGCTAATTTTTCATAGACACATTCCTCTGATTATTTTTCTGGTTTTGTTTTTGTTTTTGTTTTTCTTACTAATTAGCAGAAATTCTTACTATACAAGAAAGTATTTTATCCTACTGAATTTTGCTACATCCCATTCTTCAAACTCATCCAATTAGTTCTGTGTGTTATCCAAATTCTTCTATACAGTGACAATGCTTCTGGTTTAGTCAACATCTCAATCAATAGAAGCACTCCTATTGTTTATGTCAAAGTCTTCGTTGAATAAAACATTGCTTTTCTAAACTCTAATCAATACTTGCTGTAGCTCACATTCTCAAACTTCAGAACTATTAAGTGTATAATATGACTTTGCCAATAGATCTTGAGGTCTGATTTCCATACAGATCTGTTTAAATGTTAAGAAATGTTTACACAAAATAATAGTATTACCTAGATCTTCACCTGTGTTATACACTGCTCCCACATCTAAATTGACTGACAGAATCACAGCAGCTGCTGAGAAATTTTATCTTCCTGGTATAGGTGAGATTTTGGATAGGTATTTCAGTCTGTCCAATCCATGAGTGTATAAGAATTTTAATGAGTTATTAATTTTGCTGAATTTCCTGTACTTTCTCTCCCCTTTAATAATTCCTCTCAGTCTTAATGATCAACATGTGAGACGTTTTCTTTCCCTTGTCAGAACACAATTGAAGTAAATGTGAACAGACATCATACGAAAACCATTCCACATTGATCTTGTCTCTTTCTCTGCTGCTGGCCTGTGAAGTGGGCAAATCAAATTGTTCTCCCATGCCTTAATTTCCCCTTAATGGAAACTTAACATAACTATACAGTTTTCTTTTACATAATGCCATATGCACAGATGAAAATTGATACTAAGAGAAACATCTTTCATGTGTAGAGGCCAACTGTAGTTCTCTCTGTGGTTAAGAGGATTAAGAACTGTATGGAGCTAAAGCCTTTATATACTCAGACTCCAGGAGTAGAGTCAAATCTCTAGAGGCATTCCTGATTTGATTTACAGTAGATGTCTACTGAAATTTCATCTATGAATCTCAGCAATCCTCAGTACACTGGCCTTCTGGAATAGATTAATATAACTGTTTCAAAATTCCCAATCAGCTAAGGGAATGTCATCTCTGAAAAGAAGTTTATTACATAACAGACAATATTAAAATATCTCACAATTACTGTAATTTAACATTTAGCTTATAGAAAAATAAAATGTCTACTTGTGCTGAATACCTTTGTGAAGCTTACATTAAAAAATGTACAAACAACCTCGTTATGTGAGACACAAAACACTCTCCCAAATGTCACATTAAAATAATTACTAGGAGAATGACAAAGCTCTCTAATGTGATTGCTCTTTCTTCATAACAAAGACAAAAATTACCAGTTCCTCAGAGCCTAAAATGGGTTGTGATTGGAGTTAGATGAACTGATGATGATGAATATTCACTTGCACTGGCTATGTGTGTGAAAAAGCATGTTGAAATGTATGTTTCATCTGTATTGATATCTTGCATTCATCAAATAAAATCTTGTCTTCTACAGAGATTCAACTGAAGGCAGCAACAGGCATATATAAATGAAGTTGTAGCACATCATGAGTGACACCCTTCATATTTCGAAAGCAGAAAAATATTGCCACTTATAATGATATTTGTACTTACTGGTTTAGTTCAATCTGTGTTTCCACATTTCTCACAGAAGAGCTATACTGAAAGAATGGCTTTTCATTTTCCAAATGAAAATGATCTGTGTTTTTACGTGTGTTTATGTAGGGTTGGTTGTTGTGTTTTTGGTTTTGTACTTGTTATTTCTCGTTTGGGCCCATGGCACAGATGCAAAAAATACACTGCTGAAAGGCATCTGCAAAAGCAGTCCCAGGTTGGGCCACCTGTTTATATATACAATGGCATTTCCCCACCTAATGTGATACAGAAATATTGGATTTGGAATACACTCCATATGGCCATTTCTGGTTGCTACCCATATAGCTGATGGCTATTCATATTTATAGGTCCTAGATAAAATATATGGGTAGCAAAATGACAAATACATCTGGAGAAAATGGAGGACCACAGATATAAAAATGTGTTGATGTCAACAATATGAAAAGCTTGTTGAAGAAACTGAAGAGAATTTTTTGTATTTCACAGCTTTAGAGGAGGACAAGGTCTAAAGGCTATGCCAGAGCTACTAGAAATTGTCTTAATAATCTTTCATCATACCAATTTTACTTTTATCCAATCCTTTCTATGACTAACAAATATGCTGGTAGTAAAATGAGAGCTATTTTTTTTTTTAAGAAACAGAGTTAAATGGCTGTTGGACATTTAAATTGGAGTTTTTCTAGATTTGAGACACGATCCCAAGTGATTTTATTTTTGTCTTGATGTAAGAATCTAATAACACATTTTTTTAATAATGTAACAGAAAAAATAGAAAAAAAGCGAAACCTGAAAAAATATATCTGAGTAATTTAGAAAATGGGATGATACACGTTGTAAAAAATAAATGATTTTGTCGGATTTTTTTTTTCTATGTGATGCTAAACTGCTCCAAAAATAGTTACACAATATGAAGTTTTGTTAATTCAAGGCAAGACAATTCCACTATGACACCGAAAACTTAGGTGAGTACAAAACCCACTAAGAGTGTCTGTTTTTAGAATAGTCTATCTATCACTGGAAGTTCTTGTGACTCCATTTAATTGTGACATAGCTGTAAGAAAGCTGAAAATAGTAAGTATAAATAAATAAATTAATTAATTAAACAGATGAAAATGAAGGTTGAAGAGAAAAAAATTCCCTGCATGTGATTAACTATTCTACTTGTTAAGCCTTAGAAACAGGAACCTTAGAAATTCAGAGTAAAACGATATTTTGCATCACATAAGAACAAACATACACTTTTTAATATGGACTAACTTAATTAGTTTAGAAGCAGTTAAATCCCTTACTTGCATTAGGAATTATCTTTACCTTAGGTTTATTTCTCTTCCAAGGTAATTGATAAAGAACAATAGTAAAAAATAGGGGAAAATGATCATGCTTTATGCATCTAATTCAGAAACAAAAGACATGCTGTATTAATTATTAAGAAAACTGTTAAGGACATGCTAAACAAATGTGATAACTGTAGAGCATTAAAACATATGCTGCTTGTACTCTGGAAGGAAGAAGGAGATTCATGAGTTGCCATGTTATTACAGAGGGCAGGTGCCTAGTTAGAAGATGCTTTCTTTTTTCCATTAAAATTTAAATAAATATACACACTTTTTATTGAATAACAACAGAAAATACATAATCAAAACCACATTTGTTAAAAATGCCTCTGCTTTTGGTTTCTTGATTCTGTCATGAAACTGGAAAAACACCCTGTTCTCATAACTCCACCCTGCAAGTCAGATATAAGATAGGATGATCTGAGAGAGCCATGGTGTTTCACATTTTTTCTTAACATAACAGAACAAAAATAAAAAATCAATGTATAGGAAGAGGGAAATGAAGGAACAGAGTTCTAAACCCATGAGCTCCTAGAGAAAACCAATTATTTTTACTGGCAGTACCATACCTCAGCCAATATTCAAATCCTGAGCTGCTATATATTAGCATAACATTATATACTGGGTTAAATTTTGACCCTAAGTATTTCACCTTTCCAATTTTATCTTTAATAACATTTAAGATTTTTCACAATGTTTAACAATATTGGGGTCTGAATTTTCAAAATTCTTAATAGGCAAGTGTCCACGTGCCATCAAATACAAGCATACTAAGTTTTGAGTTTTGCTTTGTTTGTTCTCTGGTTCTGTTTATTTTGATACATGCACGAAATCTTATTACTTTACCACTTTGCTCTAAAACAAAGTAGAAAAACTCTTTCATCTCAGTAAGAGAATAAGTGGGTCCTAAAACTGACCCTTCTTCCACAAAATCATCCAGACAGGGATAGGTCAGCCGTGTCACCTGCAATTTCATTGTACTTTCTTCTTTCAACTCATAATAAGAAAATCTGCAGATATGTTTAGCCTTGAAATTTTATACATTTTTCTCTCACACTCATATGCCTCTCAGAATACAGGTATTTGACCTGATCTTGCTCAGTTGCTCCGCTGTTCCATATGTTGTATATAACAACCAGAGTTCCTCTATGAGATGGAGTGTGCTTTGACTTTTGTTAAGGGAATCAGTCTTCAGGCTAAATATTTCTCTAGAGAAGTGTCATGATACAGTCCTGGCAGCTCATTTACTCTCTGTCTATTCCTTCTTTCTAGAGACTCTACAAAAACATTCATATATTTTATACTGAAACTGCTTAAAAAGAATGAAGAACAAAGCCTTCTTTCTGAAAAGTATGCAGCTAAAGTAGGCATACTTATTTGCTCAGGACTCCCAGATGATGCACATAATGTTCTGAACCAGATGAGACTTTTATCCATGGTCTTGTCACTAAATCTCTTACAAAATGATTAAAATGTTCATTATGTTTTAATTTGCATCTCTCTCAGATGTGCTTGCATTTGAATAATGAATTAACAACATATATGCAACCTTCTATGACTATGTTGCAAACAATATTTTGTGAGGAAAGAGAGACACTGATGTTTGCGATTTAGGGTGAGGAAAACATATGTACAAGATTGGCCCTTGATCCTTCTCTACAGTGTGTTGCAAAGAGGTATTTTTTTTCACATACTCTTTCCCATTACTCTGTCGTTCAGAAGTCCTATTACATTAGCTTCACAGACTTTGCTTGCTTACTTAAAGGTCATATACTGTGCACACTGATGAATGAATTCCATGTAATATGAGATGAGAGTCCCCCTGGACTTCATTTCAAATTTGCTGCTCAAGAGGCTGGAAACTTGCTATGTATTTGCTCTTTCCTCAAGTATTCCCAAAAGCTCAAATCAAAGTATATCACTTGGGAGTTGAAATGATATGTCTGTTGCCTACAAACCTTGGAGAAAGAGAAGGGAAATTGAGGTCTTGACCTATAAGTCCAAGTCCGTATGGAAAACGCTGCTCTCAGAATGCCATCTATATTAGAATCTCTCCTACTTATTTCAGTTTGTTGGTAAATTACATGTTCAGTAACTGTTGTCCTTGAAGTCTCTCCAAGAGTTATTGAGTCTCAGTGCTAACCTTTTGCCAGTCTGAAAATTGACCATTTATTTCTGTTCTTTATTTTCCAACTTTCTTGGCTTGTTTCTAACCCATGGTAGAACTTTACCTTTCAGGACTTAGTTTTCATAACACCCTTCTGTGAAAGACTTTGCTGAAAATCTTTTGAAAGTTCAGACAAATTATACTAATAATTTCCTTTCATCCATTCCCTTCCTGACATTCAAAAAATTGTAAAAGATCAGAGAAAAGTGATGTGCACTGCTGAGTTTCCACTTGATTCTTAATCAGCACAGCTGAACAGTAATATTACAAGGTGAAAACAGGTGAAAAGTGAACACTTCTTGTCCCACTCAGTGGGTTTCAAGACAGGTGAATCTTTTTCTATCTCCTGAGTCATGCCTCGCCTGGTCAGGAAGGGGAATGCTACCATGATGGAGTCATCCAAGACTCAGAGGAATAATACACATCAATTTACTGAGAGCTTTCTTCACAACTAACAACTGCTACTTGAAGTTATCTTGTATCTTGTTTTCACAGGATATAACGGTATCATCTCCCAGTCTCCTGTTTCAAGCTGGTTTCATTAGCTCCCAGGCCAAGTCTTCAGCCAATAAATGTTCCTGGGCCCTCCCTTTCTAATGCAAACGACTCCAAAGAGATATTTCAAAGTTAAAACTGTCCACGAAGTGATACTGATTGCCTCATGCTGTTTTGAGACTCTCCTTACCACTCTCAAATAACATGTTTAGAAAAAAAAGGAGAGATTAGGAGAAAAAAAGTGAGAGACTAACCAGACTGCATTTGGTAAATGACATGTACTCCAGATAATAGAGGTCATATATAAAAATGTATTTTGGACCGGTGAAACCATTTTCTCTGGGAAAAAAAAAAAAAAAAGAAGAAAAAAAAAAGTTTGGATGTTTCTTGGAGTCCACACTTAATTAAAATTTTCTTTTTCTTGGTGATATCAAACAAACAAACAAACAAAATCATTATCATTAACAAAAAAAAAAAAAAAAAAATTAGGGATCCCCTCAAAAGAGTTCATCAAAGGATGATAAAGTGCCAGGAACAACTCCCTTATTAGGAAAGACTGAGAGACCTGGGTCTGTTCAGCCTTGGAAAAAGAAGACTCAGAAGGGATCTGATCAATGTCTATAAATATCTAATGAGTGGGTGGTAAAGGGATGAGGCTGGACTCTTATCAGCAGTATGTGGTAATCAGATGAGGGGAAATGGCTGCAAACTGATGCATAGGAAATTCTGCACAAATGTGCATGGGAACTTCTTCACAGTGAGGGTCATAAGGCAACGGCACAGGCTGCCACAGAGAGGTGGTGGAGTCTCCTTCTCTGGAGATATTCAAGACCCACCTGGACACCTACCTGTGCAACCTGGGCTGGGGAGCTGTTTTGGCAGGGGGTTGGACTTGATGATCTCTGAAGGTCCCTTTCAACCCCTAAAATTCTGTGATTCTGTGATCTGTGTTATGAATCTGTCCACAAAAAAAGTAATGAGCAAGAACTAGGAATCCTAAAATAAATTCTCCTTTCGCCTAGTCAGTAGCTTGTATTTCTCACTTACCTTTTAAGCACAAGAATATAAATCTAGCTCTGGATGTCAGGCACAGTACAGAGACCACACAGCTACTGGTAAAAAGCTCTGTGAATATGTCTGGAGTGTATATAGGAACAAAGAATAAAGAAGCTCAAGGAGAAATAAGATATGTTTATTGCTTGTCATGTACTCATCAGTAATGGCCGAAGCACTTAGTAAAAACTAACATTGCGGAATTTCAAGATTTAGGTTACGTCTCATCTGCTTTCTTCTCCCTGACTGAGATTGCTTGGCTAACTTTTCCTGCAGCATATTTCTGTCCAGGCTCTGTCTCTGTTCAGCTTTGCATGGGATCTTTGCTGAGGTATTGTTCTGCAGTTCTTCATCGCTAATGAGAATAGGGTCTGAAGAGACCTACTGTAGCAAAGGTAAGAGATGGTATATGCCTGGAAATGTGCAGACAAATTGTTATATGAATTTGGACCAAAAGGAGATATGAACTGCTTTTTTTTTTCCGGAAGACATACTACGGCACATCTATCATCAGCAACCAGCATGGCAAGCTGTGCATACACTTGACTAAAGAGGTCTCACATGAATCGTGCATGACCACAAAGCGGAGACAAATTTATTTCTGAGAAACACAGGAAAGGTGACACTTGCCTGAGATATTTTTACAGCCTTCAGATTCAGATTTTTCACAATGACTTTTTTTTTTTTTTTTTCCAATCCAATCTTCCTACCTTGCATTTTCTAATTGACATGCTTCTCCCCAGGAAAACTGGAAAACATCATAAAATACTACTATTTTTATAGTCTATTCAGTTCTCTTAAAATTAATCATTATGCTGCACTGCAATTTCTATACTTGACAAACTGTAAACCTTTCAAAGAAGCTGTGAAAACACCGGGGTTGGCATATTGCTTGCCCTGTAACTCTGTCACTTCCAGATTAACATTTTGTCAAGCAGCAGTGTGAATAACACAGCTATCACAGTAAACGCTGTGGTTTTGCAGCAGCAATGTGCTTCTTGAAATCTGTGCAATGCACCAGCTTCTGTGACCATCTTTAGCAAAGTGCTTATTTTTTAGCTTGTTGGCAGAGGTATGAGTGGATTTTTACTCAGTTTTGTATATTCATTGCTCCAGTTAACCCATTTTCACACATACACCTTTTCCTGAACCTCCCAGTCAATCACAGAGAAAGGGTAGGAAGCAACATGACATTTCTCTCTCCTGTCCTGCCTGTCGCTGTCTGAGAGCAGTAAAAACATTTTCCACTTCTTTCTCCTGTTCTTCAAGAAAAGACAGAGTATTTAACCAAAGGCTTTTGGGATGGAAATGGGCAAGATTATTTGCCTGGCACTGTCAGTGAAATATCAACTCTCTATAAGAAAGGCAACAAGGGCTCTGAATAAACATAAACATTGTCTTTGACTGACAGTCAGAGAAGGATACTATTACCAGTGTTTGCTGTAGAGTCACAGGCTGTGTGCCAGGACTTCAACATGCTGACACATCCTCCACACTCCATTTCCCCCACAAAGTGGTGAGAAGCCACCAGAGATGTCTGGGAAGGACACCAATATATTCACATGGACACTCAGTCTATGCACCCAGGTATCTCCCCATTGGCTGACAAGATGCTTCTCATCCTAGTCCCACCCTTGACTTGCCAGCAAAAGTTCCTTGAGCATGGTCAGAAAAAGGAATTTGATCTCCTGAGTTCTCTAGCTGCAGTGATTCCCTGCAGAACTGCCTGATAGCCACTGGCAGCATGACACATCATGTGCCACAGCTTTTTTTTTGTTTCTTTTTTTTTTTGAGCCCTATTTGCTAGTTTTCCAGTTAATTAGCTAGACTAGCAAATGGTTCAGCAAGCAAATTAACCATTTGCTTGCAGCCCCAGACAGTCCAAGCACCCTTGAAAAATGTGATCTCTCTGATCACCTGATAGTTACTACATTTTCAGTATGGTGAGACGCGTGAGATCTGGGAAGATTGCAGCTATTTACCTTTAGTTTTTAAGTCCTCTCTACAGAGCAATGACATATCAGTGTAGTGTTCTAGATTCTCATAAAAAGTGTGGACCAAGTCTGAGCCATTAATTTAAGATATCAGCTACAAGTGCTGACAAATGTGTCTCTTTTTGACTCTGCTCATGTACAGGGCATGTCACAAAGCAGTGTCATAATGTACTTCTTTTGAAGAGCTATCTGGTAAAACAAACAGAAAAAAAAACCCACAAATTACAATATTGTTTAAGCAATCTCTACTTCTTAAAGGAGAACCACATATAGGTTCCTTCTTGATGATAAAATCAATATCATCATAAAATAATATCACAGAATAGCTTCAGTTGAGATGGACCTTATAAGATCATGCAGTTCCAATGCCCCTGACATAGGTTGGTTGCCACCCACTCAGATGGTGCTTGGGCCCCATCCAGGCTGGACCTGAACTCCTCCAGGTAGGGGGCATCTGGACAATTTATTCCAGCATTTCACCATCCTCTGAGTAATGATTTTCTTCCTAAAATCTAACTTAAATCTCTCCTCTCTTCGTTTAAAGTTTGTAAAAAGTTTGTTCTCCTAATTGTAAGCTATCTATGAGAGAGGTGCTCCAGCCCTCTGATCATCTCTGTTGCCCTCCAATTGACCCACTCCAACAGCTCTGCATCATTCTCACTCTAGGGCTCCAGGCCTGGACACAGTACTTCAGGGAAGAGTAGAGGGGAACAATCACCTCCCCATTTCCTGCTGTCTGCCCCTCTTTTGACGCAGACCAGGATACTGTTGGCCTTTCAAGGGTGCAAGTGCGCATTTCTGGCTCATGACCAGCTTTTCACCCACCAGGACCCCAAAAGCTTCTCTGCAGGGCTGTTCTCAAGAAGTTCTTCTCCTAGACTGTACACATCTGAGATTGCCCTGATATGTTTTGAGTTCAGAGGAAAAAAAATATTTTCACTTAAGATAATGCTGAAACAATATAGAGGAAAATCTCTGTTAGGAAACATTTGATCTAAGTGTTTTTGACCAAATGCAATAAATCTGTTACTGATGAGAGAAATAGCTCATTGTTGTCTGGCCTTTGACCCCAAAGGACTTTGTCTTAAAGATATTCATTAGTTTAAACATAATTTCAGCTAGGTTACTTGTATATGAGAATGTTATTTGTTATCACTTGCCTCTTAGGTTAGCTTTTTCAGGCATCATTAGCCAGGTACAAAGAAAACCTGCAAGAAGGACATACACAGCTTTAAAGAACGAAGACACTGTTTATTGCCTGAAGTAGATGAAAGATAGCAGGGATTTAGGGAACTCATAGGCTGGACATGTGTATGATTACTGCTCAGGACAAGGCCTCAGAGACTGTTTCCTGACCAGACAGGTGCTGGTCAGGAGGGGATAGTTTGGACCCTACATCATCCTACACAGGTCCTCAGTGCTATTGAGGTGCTGTCCTCTACGAGCAACATCAGCAAGGACAACACTGAGAATCAGTTCACCTTAGAATCTGACAACTCCTGGCCTGCAGTTAGGCTCCCTGATTTTTTCTATCAGCATTTTATGCATTTTCATATTGATGATTTTCTTCTTGAATCTTTGAGCTACTAACATTCCCCATATCAGTTGTCTGACCTCTCTCTACAATTTTGCCTTTCATATTTTTGCAGACTTCTCATAACTCTTCTCACAACTCAGCAGTTTTCTCAGAGGCTTGAGCCAAGGTTAAGTATTACACTATAGCAGAGCAGGACTTTGTGTCCTTGGCTTTGCATCCCTCCTGCAGGGAGGAAGGTTTTGGCAGGGGTTATCAAGTAAGAGATTCGTAGCTTTCATTTCAGCAAGAGCTATAGTAAGAAACACCATTGGGAAGGGTGGACAGGAAGCTACATTCCATGTAGGAAAATTTGTCAGATTTTTGCACTAAAACTAACCTCTGGCAACTGTAATGACAGTAGACTAAGAAAAGAAAATTATATATTAAAATCATATAAATGTTTACTTGACTATTAGAGAAATAGTTTTTATTTTTACTGAGGCTTAAAAAAGAAAATTAAACATAAGTTATTTAAAAGGGATAAATTCTGTGCTCATATTATTATCATATTGTATTTTATTGCACTTAGGTACACCAATAAAATTTAATGCTATATCACAGAATCACAGAATATTAGAATGGCTTGGGTTGAAACGGTCCTTAAAGATCAACTAGTTCCAACATCCCTGCCACGGGCAGGGTTACCAAACACTAAATCAGGTACTAGATCAGGTTGCCCAGGGCCTCAGCCAACATGACCTTCAAGCCTGACATATTTTCTCTGAAAATATGTTCCAGGATTTCACTATCCTCTGAGTAAAGAATTTCCACCTAACATCTAACATTAATGTCCCTTCTTATAGCTCTAAAACATTCCACATTATCCTATTAGATACCAGACTGTAAAAAGTCAGCTCTCCTCAAGTACTGGAAAGACACAAGGATGTCTCCCTGGACCTTTCTTTCTCTTCTCCAGACTGAACAAGACAAGTTGCCTCAGCCTGTCCTTGTAGGAGAGGTGCAATATGACTATGAGATAATGTCTTTAAGTTGCACCAGGGGAGGTTCGGGTTGAATGTTAGGAAAAATTTCTTCTCAAAAAAAGAGTGGTGAGGTATTGTAACAGATTGTCCAGGAAGGCGGTGGTGTTACTGTCCCTGGTGGTTTTCAAGAAAAGGGTCAGTGTTGTACTGTGTGAAATGGTTTAGTGGTATAATGACAATGGGTGGATGGTTGATGATTTTTGTGATCTTTCCAACCTTAATGGCTCTATGATTCCATGTGATGTGAGTCTATATCAAAGACATTGCAGAACAAATGGGGCCCTCAGACAGAATAACTAGAAATAGATGCAATGATGAGTTTTTCATAAAAGTTGGAATGACAACCTGTCAAGTAAAAGTTAAGTGCTGGTATTTCAACTGTGAAATCAGGTTTCTGATTTCATTAATGAAGCAAAATGTCCCTGACATTTATATGGTTGCTAATATTATTCCCTAAAAACAACAGTTAAAAGAAGCTCTGATGACAATAAGCCAAGTATTACCTCTGTGACCATTTCTTTAACCCTTTCCTAAAAGAACTTTTTCTTGATATCAAGGTAATTTTGCCTTGTTTAATTTTCTGCATATATAAACTCAGCAGCTAAAAATGGAAATTTTCCAGTGGATAAATTGCACATAAGAGTCTTAAACCTTTAGATGGGTACTGGAACCAGGCTGAAGACATTGGTTTTTAATCTCAAAGAAGATAGAATTAGATTATAAATAAGAAAAAATATTTTACAGTGAGTGGGCTGAGGCACTGAAACAGGTTGCCTAGTGTTCTGGTGGATGCTCTGTCATTGGAGAGTCTGGATCATGCCCTGGGAAACCTGATCTTGCTGTGGTTTCCCTGTTCACTGCAGAAAAGTTGGATTAGATGACCTCTAGAGGTCCCTTCAACACTAAGGATTCTATGATTCTGTTGGTTTATAAGAGATTCCAAATTTTTTTAAGGTATTATGATTTTTTTCATTTTTTTATTTAGTTTATTTATTTATTTATTATATATGTATTTACCTACATAGATACACACTGAGAAAGTTGTAGTGTTTGCATGTACAGGACTGTGTGGCTTGACTATACTTGAGTATAAACTAGCTACGCAAATAAATTACAACATCCTTTGCGTAGGTAGGAATGATTAATGGTGGCAAAGCCCAGTGGGCTGAAGGGTATGGGATATCTCTGTTTCATCATAGAATGGAGGAGAAAATTGCTTATCCCTACTCCAAGGTCTAGCCAGTATGAACATGAATTCCCAGTACATATCTACACAGATAGCACAGACAAGATTGGACCCAATTAGTTATCAGAGGCAGGAAGGGAGTGTCTTTATAGGAATCACAGAATCGTAGAATCACAGAAACAAACGGGTTGGAAGGGACCTCAAGAGATCATCGAGTCCCACCCCCCTGCCAAAGCAGGTTCCCTACACCAGGTCACACAAGTAGACGTCCAGGCGGGTCTTGAGTATCTCCAGAGAAGGAGATTCCACAACCCCCGTGGGCAGCCTGTGCCAGTGCTCTGTCACCCTCACCATAAAGAAGTTCTTGCGCACATTCGTGCAGAACCTCCAGTGCTGCAGTTTCTGTCCATTCCCCCTTGTCCTGTCTCCACACACTGCTGAAAAGAGTCTGGCCTTGCCACTTTGTCCCCCACACCTCTGATATTTATAAACCTGGATCAGATCCCCTCTCAGTCTTCTTTTCTCAAGGCTAAACAGACCCAGTTCACTCTGCTTTTCTCATAGGGGAGATCCTCCAGGCCCTTCACCATCTTTGTGGCCCTGCGCTGGACTCTTTCCAGGAGATCCCTGTCTTTTTCATACCGGGGAGCCCAGAACTGGACACAGTACTCCAGATGAGGCCTCACCAGGGCAGAGTAGAGGGGGAGGATCACCTCCCTTGACCTGCTAGCCATGCTCTTTTTAATGCATCCCAGAATGCCATTGGCCCTCTTGGCCACGAGGGCACACTGCTGGCTCATGTCAACCATGTCCACCAGGACACCCAGGTCCCTCTCTACAGAGCTCCTCTCTAGCAGCTCATCCCCCAGCCTGTACTGGTGCATTCCCCCCTAGATGCAAGACTCTACACTTGTTTTTGTTACAGCACTCACATAACTTACAGTAAAAAATAAAGATAGTTACTCAGGAAAAAACTTTGATCACAAGTCTTTCCTGTGCTTTAAGGCCTAATATACCCGTGGTCTACACGCTTTTTGCTGTTCCATAGCTTATTTGGACTGAAGATGACTAGCATACCACATGCACACAGGTGACAGAAGATACATAAAATAGAAATTTTTCTCTCAATCAGTCTTAATAATCATAATTCCATTCAATGATTTTATTACCCAATTCCCAGAGTCTTCCCACAGCTACCAAGACATCCTGTGATAGGATCAATACCCTTTATTCAATAATTCCCCTTAGTTGTGTGGCATTTTAGAGAGACTGCTTATATTATATCACTGTAATGAATTTTGTAACAGAAAAAAAAAAAAAGAGCAATTCATCTTACACACATATATATATGTATATGTGTATATATATAACTGATGGAAATGGACTGGATCCTCTGAGTTCTGCACCCTCTCTCTGTTCCCCTATCTTTCTTTAATAGTTACTAGGTACATGCATTTTATAGTCATGGGTGTCCCAGAAAGCACCTCAGGATGCGCTGAGCTGCTGCAGAAGCCAGAAAACACAGATGTAGGATCACCACCTGTTTATCCAGTGATGATTTCAAGCAGGGAAGAAGACAGGGAAATGTGTTGACATCTTACCATCTTCAGAATTGACAGGGTCAAGGGAAGGGAGAGTCAGGAGAAAAATGAGGCTCCAAGAGCTCTTGGAATAGCTATCAGGAACAACAAAAATGCAGCTTCAATTTCCCACTTGAACGTAAGGTCTGTGTGTGAAAAAAGAAAGGGAATTAAGAGCAGATATACTATATTCAACATGGAAAAACCCTTCCGCAATGTATCCATCATAAATGATTAAAAAGTTCATTTATCTTTAGTAATTTTGTCAGTTTAATCTGTTAACCCACTGATGAGATGCAGAAGTAGATATTTTCCTTTTACCCTGCTAATCAAATTCCTACTTCAGATTGAGGAGTTATTTAGTTTCTGTGATATAGTCCTTAATGATGTGCTAAATCCTAATTTCTTCTAGTTACTATATGATTTCTCAGCTTTATTTAGAGAGTGGTTGAATTGCCTTCACTCTGTGCCAGGGCATTTTCCTCATGTTCGTACAGTTGTATGTCTCCTTCAGGTTTCTTCAGTTGATGTCCAAAGCAATGTGGAAAAAAACACTGCCATTTCCTACTTTTTTATTATCTTTGAAAAAAATACAGGAAAGGAAAACTAAACTTGTTTATCTCTGTGAACAAGTGGAAGTGTGACATTGAATAAACTTTACAATTCTGATACTGAAGCTGCTTATCTTTCAATCAGAAATTTGAAGATGGAATTACACACACCTCATTCCATACTGTGGAGAGAGAAAAAGCAATTGTTAGTGCTTTGAAATTCCAGATGAATTCATTTCAATTTTGTTTTTACAGCCCTCTGAAAAATAATTCAAAGAGAGCAGGGAGAGGTTTTACTTTTATGGTTCTTCTATATATTTAAACTGACATGAATGGTAAGTGGCATAGCTATGATTAGAATGAAGAGTATAGGAGACAGGGTCATCATAAAGTATTTATAACGACAAGTCATATATTTTCTCTGTCAGGGAAGAATGGATAGGGAAGTAGTAAAGCTGAATTAAGTTAAGAATATGAAATGTCAGTTGGTGTTGAGAATCCTTGATACTAGGGTGCTGTGGATAAACAAAAGAAAGGACAAAGGTGTTTGAGAAGAATGAATCATGGTTCCTTTCTTTCCAGTTGCTCCAGTGAATATATCTTGAATTTAAAGTAATATATTTTGACCTCTGTTTTTCTGGTGCTTCAGATAACTGACCTGGGAGCATTGGTCCATGTATGTTAAATAAATGCTTCAGTGAAAGCTGGATGTTGGAGGAGAGAAAAGTGAATGTGAAGTTTAAATACTATGTAATTTTTTTTTTTATGTTAAGTAAGTTAGAGAGAACAGATGAAAAAGTAAATATTTAAAGGTTCCCATCACTGAAGCAAAAGTTATGCGAATTCTCCAGATATTTTACTATTTCAAATTTAAGCAAATATGCACTAATAATAAATAAATACGTTGTCCAAAGTAATAATTCTGCAGTAAATTTCCACATATTTTGTATAAGAATTACTGGGATACAACTTATGTTATTCTATATTAACAAACTAGGGTCACATATACTACTTCAACATATATTTTTTAGAGCTACTCCTATGATTCATGTCAATTTCCTCATATTTTAGATACATTCCCAAATTTTCTTTAGGATTCTTTTTGAAAAAAGAAAGTATTATAAAATATTGCATTATATCCAAACGTACATTGCTGAAGTAGTGAAGTTCCTTTTCTGCAATAATGGTACACTTCTCAGAAGAGAATATAAAGTTTTAGAGATTTGAAGATAACTGATTTGCATAATCCCCAGATTTCTGTAATTTTTTGTAAGCATCAAGGTATTTTAGGGACAAAATACATTGTCCCTAGGACAACAACAGGGATTCTAGGGCATATGAACATGCTATCTGGCAGCATCTGATTGGATTTACTGTGAAATCAACAAAATATGCCAAGCAGCAGGGAGTAGTAGCTGATTTTTTTCTAAATATGACCTGTGTGTGTGCATGTACACGTACGCTGATGTAAGTTTAAGGGAAAGAGATATTTGTGATGTATAGATTTTACTTTCTACCAGCACTTCCTGAAATTGCAGGGGGCATAAGAGCACCAATAAGTTAAAAGTAAAATAAGACAAGGGTCCAGAAAATATGGAAAATAAAGAACACTCAATTTAATTACCTTGAAATTCTTTTCAGATAATTGTACTCTGAGGGAAAATCTGATATTAGTTATCTGCTAAGGTTCATAACATAATCCTTAAATACTCTATGTCATCTGATAATTCTAAGTTTCCCAGAATAATTTAGGAAATAGGAATATGAAACTCTAATTGTCTGACTATAAAATAATCTCAGAAAGATCCCAGATAATTTTGGTCTTTTAAATTGATTATTTTGATAATCAACAGATACTGTCATGTTGGTCACCCCTAAACACACATAATTTTGTACATTACTTTGACATTCCCAAGAAAATCTCAGAGAAATTTTGGACTGTTGTTTGCAGCAAAATTTTACAGAAGTGGTAATTAAATAAGTGATAATTAAATATTCAGTTTCTTTCAAAAATATGCAAATCAGGAACAACAAAGCAGAATCAAGAATGTTATATTGTAGCTTATATGAAAATACATGATGAGGTACTATTCTATTTATATTATGATTGTCACTTCTGTGGGCTGAAATCATAGAATCATAGAATCACACAATAACAGAATTGTAGAATGGCTTGGAAGGGATGTTAATGATTATCTAGTTTCAGCTCCAGTCAGGCTGCCAAGGGCCTTATCACCTCCAGGGTTGGGAAACCTGCAGCTTCTCCAGACAGCAGTGCCCGAGTCTCACCAACCTCTGAGGACAGAATTTCCACCTAACTTCTATCTTAAATTTATTCTCTTTTGGTTTAAAGCCATTCCCCTCCTGCTTATAGGCACTGTTCAGGTACTGGCAGGCCACAAGGATATCTCCTGGGTCCCTTCTATTTTCCAGGCTGAAAATGCCCAACTTCCTCAATTCCCCTTTGTAGGAGAGGTGCAACAGCCCTCTGAGCATCTTCATGGCTGTCCTCTGTACCGACTCCTACAGCTCTACATCCTTCTTGCGTTGGGGGGCCCAGGCTCAAATGCATTACTCCAGGCATCATCTCATGAGAGCAGAGCAGAAGCAGACAATCACCTCCCTGGCTCTCCTGGCCACTCCTTACAGCCCAGGATTCAGTTTTGATTAAAAGTTGTCTAAAACAGCTCTGGGAAAATATGGATGTTGAAATTTCTAATCTTTAAGCATTCTGTTTGACATATTCAGCAATAAGTGATACAGCTTCCTCCTAAGGGGATTAGTAAAGGAACAGGCATTGGCAATAGAATTACACTGTGAATGTATTATGTTTTTAATTGCTATTATTTTATTCTGCTACTAGGGGTGGGATAAGCTGCTTAGTTGGAAAATGTATATGCTTTGGACAAACTATGTATTTTCCGTTAATAGCAATGAATCCCTTAATAACAGCAAAATGAGAATGCAGTGAATTTTATCTTGAGCTTTTCAGCAACTTCTGCTCAGATTCACAGTAATATTTTATACTTGTCTTCTGACTTATTTTTCTTGGAAAAAAAAATTTAGTCATTTGAAGGAGACTGCTTTGTGGCCAAGCAGGGAATATGTTGAAGGAAAGCAGTTTCTTGTTATATTGTCACTGATTTACTGAGCAAGTCATTTTATCCTCCTGTGCATTTTGCCTCCTAGATCCATTGACTCTCTTGTCTGCCTAGACTTCCAGCTTCTGGGGTCAGGAAATCTTTCTGTATCTCTTCAGCATGTGCTAATGACCCAAACTCTTGATACTGAATTTTGAGATGACTTAATTTCAGAAACTAAAGCTGTTCATAGTTGCAAAGACTGTTAAGAATCCAGTTTAATTCAATTTCTTTGAGTATCATTTTGCTATGTTCAGGCCTCTCTGGAATAAGCATTTACCTCTCCTTCTCCTTAAAAAAAAAAAAAAAATTCTTTACTTGGATTCTTTTCTCATTGATGTTACTGGTGCTTCTTTATTTCCTCTCATACTCCCAACAGGGTGCCTTTTGTTTCATCCAGATATATATTCCTCCAGCAGTCAGGGTGTCAGATCTTGCATTTATCTATCAATCTTCATGGGAATGTTTCAGATAATATTCATGCGTTGTCAGGCAGACATGTATTTTTTGAGACTCCTGCTGTTTCCGTTACTTTGTTCTATAAAATACCCTGATCATTTCTTAGATTTTTTTTTTCTGAACAACGTCATTGACAGGCAGAGTTTTACAAACTCAAATCATACACTTTATAATTATCTAAAAGCATAGCTGACTGAGTTTCTGCTAGCAAATAAATATTACTGTAAGGCTTATTACGAAGAAACTGGAATTTTGCTACTCACTGTTATAGGAATAGCATTTTCAGCATTGAGTTGTCAGGGAAGGAATAACCTTTCTACTTCTTCCTTTACTGCTACACAACCTGAGTCTGTGGTTTTAAAGGGTTCCAGTTAAATCATCAGAAATTTCCAATGTCTTTCAAGTAGTCTTTGGATGGAGTCTCAAGAAAGGAACAGCTTTTATGAAAAGTCGTGACAGAGTAGGATTTTTCTATAATTACTTGTGAAACTCTGAACGATCAGTCTCAGTACTTGCTTAGTTGGTGTTCAGTCACACATCCAAATATTAATAATATTAAATAAAATTACTTCAGGATACAGTGCTAATGTGGTTTGAATCTGCACTATTTTGTGCATTTTATTTATTCAATACAACAATATAGTCTGAATGAATTTCTATGTATTTCCAGTTTGTTTGTAATTGGCATCACACCATACTAAAAAAAAAAAAAAAAAAAGGAAAAATGCTATTTCTATACATGTACTGCAAATCAATATTTCCTAATTGTGTACATTATTTAAAAATGACTTGTGGTTTAACTTGGCAGGTGGCTCAGCACCACAGAGTAGTTTGCTCACACCCCCCATTTCCAGTAGGATACTGGAGAGAATTGGGAAAAAAACCATAGAATTCATGGATTGACATAAAACTACTTACTAAGATAAGAGAAAAGGAAAAGGATAATAGATACAAATATATCAAAACTCCTTCCTCATGATGTTGTATAGCACGGAATGCTCTTTTGGCCAGTATAAGTCAGCTATCCTCACTCTGTTCCCTCCCAGTTCTTTGGGCTCTTTGCTGCAAATGGCCTTGGTTCTGTGCACCACTGCTAAGCACTAGCTATAAACATCGGTGTTATCAGAACTGTGTATCTCCTAGAACCAAAACATGACATCATGCCAGGCACGCCAAAGAAAGCAATCCCATCCCAGCTGAAACTAAGACAATGACACATTGAAAGGCAATAGCTTGGGGATAGTTTGGAAAAAGATATATACACGTGTATTTAAATGTTGCTTTTTCTATCACTTTCACAAAACAGCGTATCACTAAATTACAAGTTTATAATGTTTTAAAAAATACATTGTTTTTCCATTCAACACTGAGATTTAGTTATCACAAAGGTGTAAGATTTATAATAACCTTTCAGAATTATTTCCTTTCACCCTGCAGCAAACTAAATGTAATTATATGAATGGAATACTGGCACAAACGCATATACTGTAAACATCAAATAACTGAATAAATACCCAACATAAGGAATGGAAGTAGGTCTGCTATCTCCTGCACTGCAATATATCCTATCTCCATTTGTTCTATATGTACAGCTAATTGTGCATGTTGTTGCTTTCCTGAAATGAAGTCTTTGTGTCTGCACTTGTCAGAACATTCTCTGGAAAGAGACAGCACCGTGCAGCAGCCTCAGCCTTTCTTTTTTTCAGTCATAGTGCTAACTGTGCATAGACTCCATTCTTTACCTTGGACCATTCAGCCAAGTATTTTGATTCTCAGCAATGTGCAGTTTGCAATATTTTAGTAGTTTTTTATGTTTTCTGAATGGTCTCCTTTTTGTCATTTGTAACTTCTGACCAAAACTCTGTAGATTTAGAGATGACATCATACATAAGCATGACCTTAATACACAAATGTCTCTGAATTACATAAAGCTAGATTTGCCCTCCCTCCAAACCATAAAGTGAAATTGTTGGTAAAAGTTCTCCACACATATCTGACAGGTCAGAGCAACAGCACATCATTGTCAATGAACCTTTGAGAAGTCTGGATGACAGCCCTGATGTTGTGTTATAATCCTGTTGTTATAACCAACCCACAGCATCTCCCACAGCTAGCATTTCCTTTCATATTAGATAGAAAATGAAGGTTGTGTTTTCTTATTCCTTTCTGATGTTTGTGATCACTTGAGATAAAGTACTATTCAAATGTAGGACTAAGCATAGTATGAAAAAATGTTTTATTTAAAAAATCTACAGAATTACACATCTCTTTATTTTACTCAGATATCCATGTAAACTGAGCCAATGTTTCAAGTTGAAATTTACGTGACGCATTTACGTAACAGCACCTCCCCTCTCTCCTGCTTTTTCCAGCTCTCCCATTGCCCTGCTCCCATCTGTGTGGTCTAACACAGGACCTGGGCCTATTTTTGCAATCATTGGCTTCTTCATTGAGAAAAGATATTTTTACCAAAATTGTAGAAAAACGCCTTCTTACACGTCTGTGTCCGTCTATCTATTTGTCTTATCTGTGTTGGATAATATGATGAAGCTTTAATTAATACAATTATCTAGTACACCTGGTACAAGTTAAGCATGTAAGAGGATGACAGAAGAAAGATGGGATGGCATGAACTTAAGATTTATCTTAACTGTTAAGGTGGTAGCAAGATCCTCTCTTACAGAAATTCCTTTCCCTTTTTGGAAAATATCCCTCTGAAATCACATGGCCCATCATCCTCTGCACACCTATAAGGATGAAAGACAGTATCTTATGTAAGAAAACAATTGACTTCCGGAGGGCAGACTGACTTCCGGAGGGCAGACTGACTTCCGGAGGGCAGACTGACTTCCGGAGGGCAGACTTTGACCTGTTCAGGACGCTTGTTGCAAGGGTCCCTTGGGACTCGCTCCTGTGGGGTAAAGGGGTCCAGGAAGCCTGGGCCCTCCTCAAGACGGAAATCTTAAAGGCACAGGAGCAGGCTGTCCCTGAGTACCGTAAGTCAAGCCGGAGGGGAAAAAGACCAGTGTGGATGAACCGAGATCTTTTGTTGAGACTCCGGGAGAAAAAGAGAGTCTATGTCCTCTGGAAGATGGGACAGGCTACTTGCGGACACTACAGGGAACTTGCCAAGATTTGCAGGCAGGAAGTTAGAAATGCAAAAGCCCAGCTTGAACTTAGACTGGCTACTGCAGTAAAGGAGAACAAAAAATCCTTTTAGAAATATACTAACAGTAAAAGAAGAACTAAGGAGAATTTCCCTCCTTTACTTGATGCGGCAGAGAATGTAACCACAGAGGATAAGGAAAAGGCTGAGGTTCTCAATGCCTTCTTCACGTCTGTCTTTAATAGACAGACCAGTTATCCTCAGGATACTCCTCGCCCTGACCTGGAAGTCTGGGACGAAGCGCATCATACACCCCCTGTGATCCCAGCAGAGACAGTCAGAGACCTGCTCCTCCATCTGAACTGCCACAAGTCCATGGGGCCAGATGGGATCCACCCAAGGGTGCTGAGGGAGCTGGCAGAGGTGATTGCCAAGCCGCTTTCTGCCATCTATCAGCATTCCTGGTCATCTGGAGAGGTCCCGCAAGATTGGAGGCTTGCCGATGTGACTCCCATCTACAAGAAAGGCCGTAAGGAAGATCCGGGGAACTACAGGCCTGTCAGCCTGACCTCGGTATCAGGGAAAGTTATGGAGCAATTGATCTTGAGGGAGATCACACGGCACGTGCATGGCAATCAGGGGATCAGACCCAGCCAGCACGGGTTCACAAAGGGCAGGTCGTGCTTGTCCAACCTCATCTCCTTCTACGACTGGGTGACCAGACTGGTAGATGAGGGAAAGGCTGTTGATGTAGTCTACCTGGACTTCAGCAAAGCCTTTGACACGGTCTCCCACAGTATTCTCCTGCAGAAGCTGGCAGCCCATGGTGTGGACAGGTTCACTCTTCTCTGGGTTGAGAATTGGCTAGAGGGCCGTGCCCAGCGGGTAGTGGTTAATGGAGTCAAGTCCAGCTGGCGTCCTGTCACGAGTGGTGTCCCCCAAGGGTCGGTATTGGGGCCCGTCTTGTTTAATATCTTTATTGATGACCTGGATGAGGGGATTGAGTGTACCCTCAGTAAGTTTGCGGATGACACCAAGTTGGGAGGATGTGTTGATCTGCCTGAGGGTAGGGAGGCCCTTCAGCGGGATCTGGATAGGCTAGACAGTTGGGCTGAGGTCAATGGGATGAGGTTCAATAAGGCCAAGTGCCGGGTCCTGCACTTTGGCCACAATAACCCCATGCAGTGCTACAGGCTTGGGGCAGAATGGCTTGAGGAGTGTATAGAGGAAAAGGACCTGGGGGTGTTGGTTGATGCTCGGCTCAGTATGAGCCGGCAGTGTGCCCAGGTGGCCAAGAAGGCCAATGGCATCCTGGCCTGTATTAGGAATAGTGTGGCCAGCAGGAGCAGGGAGGTGATCATCCCCCTGTACTCAGCTCTGGTGCGGCCGCACCTCGAGTACTGTGTTCAGTTTTGGGCCCCTCACTACAAGAGAGACATCGAGGCCCTGGAGCGTGTTCAGAGAAGGGCAACAAACCTGGTGAGGGGTCTGGAGCACAGGTCTTACGAGGAGCGGCTGAGGGAGCTGGGATTGTTTAGTTTGGGGAAAAGGAGGCTCAGAGGAGACCTCATTGCACTCTACCACTTCCTGAAGGGAGGCTGTGGTAAGGAGGGGGTCAGCCTCTTCTCCCAGGTAACTAATGACAGGACAAGAGGGAATGGCCACAAGTTGTGCCGGGGAAGATTTAGATTAGACTTGAGGAAAAATTTTTTCTCTGAGAGAGTGGTCCGGCACTGGAATGGCCTGCCTAGGGAGGTGGTTGAGGCACCGTCCCTAGCGCTGTTCAAGAAGCGTTTAGATGAGGTGCTGAGGGATTTGATTTAGTAGCTTGGTGGGTAGGGATGGTGGTGTGAGGAAGGTTGGACTAGATGATCTTGTAGGTCCTTTCCAACCTAATGTATCTATGAATCTATGAATCTATGAATATATCTTAGCTGTTCGAAAGATCTGCTAGGTGAATATATATACGCATAGAGAGAAAAGAATAGCACACATCTTGAAACACACTGATAAACTCAGACAATGACATTCAGTAGAAATAAAATAAAAAGAAATAAAATCTGCTGAGGGTTACTCTAGGCCAGTGAAATTGATAAAATGAAACATAAGTATGTTTTTTGTTTGTTTGTTCGTTTGTTGTTTGTTTTTTGTTTCTAAAATCTTGAACAAAAATCAGCAATGGATATTTGCAAAAATACTGATCAGGAATAGTGGGGGTAACCAATTCTGGAGTGTGCAGATCAGTTATCAGGAGAGAACTTTTGAATTGTTTCATAAAAATGTGCCCCAAACCCATGATTTTAAAACATCAGAACCCTGAATAAATTAAAAGACTTTCAACTTATTTCATAAATCTGTAGAAATAGGCCTTTGCTTATCTCTGTAACTCTTGGAAAGACAGAAGATACATTACTTTACCTTATCTGGTGAAAAATCTACAACTAGCATAAACCTAATTTTTTCACTCTCTGACATACAAAATTGGGAAACAAACTGAATACATCTGGGTAAAACAAACAAACAAACAAACAAGGGTAAGTGATTAAATTAAAATGCAAACTGTAAAACAAAATTTAACTGACAGGTTTAGAAAAGAAAAGGAATTGGATTCATGCTGAACCATGTAAAATTGAAGTCTTTTGGAGTTGTGCAAATCTCCTGAGTGTGGAACTGGAACAGCAAGAGAAGCCAATAAAAATATTTTTAACTGAAAAAGATGATTCCTTTTTATATACTTGAAAAGTGGTTTTATACTCACACCATTCAAATATTTCTATCTGAAGTGTGACGGCAGAGACTACATGCATGATCCTACATTTATGCAATACTAACAGTATAGCCTTTGCAGAGCATGAATATACAGATTCTGCACGTGATAAGCTTTGCTCAGTACACTGTGACATTTTATTACAAAACTGAGATGAATTTTTGCTCTCTGACATCTGTATGTATTGGTATAATGGCATTTCTGTTGGTTTAGGTATATATGAGTTTTTAGAGAGATAAGTAAAAACTAACATTTGCAAAATGAGGAAGTCAGTTGGCTCAAAGTAACTGTCTCATGCTTTTTGTATAATTTGGTCTTTTTAAATTACTTTTCTTCTGGTATTTTCCTGTAAGAGCAGGAGCTATGGCCATTTTTACAAGGATCTTCATTTGAAGAAATGGTACTGACATGCAGGACATTTTATTCAGGCTTTTGCATTGGCAATTTACAAAGTAAAAAGAGTGTGGAAATTCAAATATCAGATACTGATGGGGGTACAGCAAGGACTGCTGTGACACACTTCTGTGCCTCCTGCTGACAGATATGAGCCAATTAACACTGTGAGACCACCAGCTTTTGCAGTATATTTTAAAAGGTTAGCGTGAAATGTAAAGTGTAAAGCAAAAGAGATTGTTGCACAAGATAAATGATACATTCTTTTAACTGCTTCTTTCTCTGGGTAAGTTTGAGTCATGAGCTTCAGCTGTAAACCTCTCAATATCCTATGGATTTCTGTCATCAGTTATTCAGACAAAGTTCCCTTTGCTTTGTATAGAAGTGAATCTGTTTTTATAGTCTTTCTCTGAGTGGATATTGTTTCAGAGAAAAACATTTAAAACCCTTACAGAAACTGCCATCTCTGAAAGTAAGATTGCTCTCACCTCTGTGCGTGGCACACAATCAAGTGTGGTGCCATGACTTTACTCTGATGTATTTGGATAGGCTCTTATCTCTGATAAAGAGTGAAGACTGTGAAAAAAAAATATTTCCAATTGGAAATATTTATATGTTGATGTCTTCTATTACATGATCTAATTGCCCAAAGCTTTTTTAATAGCTTTTAATTTGCATAAATCACATACTCAAAAATACATTTGGGCTTGTAGACATTTGTGACAGAAGCAGTGTGTTTTAACTGTTCACAGCTTATCGGCTGCTGAATGCTATGTTTCTTTGAAGATGGACTGACCTGGCAAGGAGGCAGATCCTCTTTTTGTCCTGACGGGCTACTCTGGATCAAGTGGAAGATGTTGGATGAAGGAGGAGAGTTTGTCCTTCCATTTTTCTCACCAAATGTCCAGGACCGAGTCAGCTCTCATGGAGGAAATAAGCAGAACAAAAGCATGGAGCAGACACATGGGTAGTGGAAAAAGAAAGACTTTTCTCATAATTGAAAGAACAAGGTTAAATTTAAGACAACTCTGAAAGCCCCAGGAGGACTGCTTGGATGGAGCTGCGCCTGGGAATAAGAACCTCCCTGCAGAGCTGCACCAAGCAAGCAGGAGACATTCATAAACCTTCTTTTAACTCACTTTTCACTAGCACCTCTGGGTTTTCTCTATTTAAAAATGTGACGATTCTAATTTTTGTTCAGCTACAATCTGACTTCTGAAATTCCAGGCTCTTCTGTGCCTTGGGGAAAATTAACCTTCAAAAAATCTGCAGATAGACAGATCCAACTTGAAGGTATGGTAGGTTGGGGGTCCAGTCACACTCCTGTATCAGCTGAATAACAGGGTTATATGGAAAGGGTAAGAAAAGACAAAAAAAATCCTACTTTAATTTCTCTTTCTGTTGATAATTCTAGTCCTCTTTGGTTTTGCTGAGAATAAATACTAATACACTCGTGTTGAGGGGATCCTCCTGACCTAGTTCTTAGCCATTAATTTAGTTTCTTAATGAGTATATTCTTTGCAGCATTTATCACCTAAGTGTTATTACCAGCTTTATGGCAAAAAATCATTAAGTTTCTGTTTCTTGGTAATTTAGCTTTTCTACTGCATCAACACTTACATTTGGATTTTTAATTGTATATGCACTGTATAACTATCCTGAATAATCAAACTACTTATGCTAATGAGTCATCACACTCTAATTCCCCAGAATAATCTTACTCATTCAATGGATTCATGGGAAAAGTTGTTTAGAGGAGATGAATTTTGAACAGGAGGCTTCTCATGTAATTAATTGGTGCCTTTTGGCATGTTTGTCTTCCTAAAAACTTCTGTAGCCATATACATAGCTCTCTATTATGCACAGTATATATTAATGAAGAAAAAAATTAATTCCAATATCAGTAAATAAGAAGATATCTCCCTGTTATTTGTTTTCAAATTAAATATTTATATTTTCTTGCATTATTATTTTGAATGTAGAAGTTCAATTCTTGATGAGATAGCACAAATAATCCCAGTAACTTACAAAACTGCAGTACTGCACTAGGGAACAGTACTATGTGAGTAAAAGATCTATTAGGTAATGTATTTTTTTTTTGTCATTCAGTAAATATAAAAGAAAATATCTATATTTGTCATGGTAAATATAAAATATCTCATTTAGCAGAAAAACATAGAAATGAGTATTTTGAATACACAGTTTGTCTAGGAAAAGTGAGTACTCAGTATTTATGAGTGAATATTTCTAGCATTGTAGTTCAGCTGGTGTGATCTGCTGCTGGTCTGCAGTGTGATATTGTGAGAAATGCATGCAAAATCTTTTAATGAGAAGGTCATAGTAAAAGAGATTGTGGCTCCAACAAATATTTTTATTCTTTTATTTACTCGGTAGCTTGGTATCTTAGCTACATTTTACCTCAAGCTTAAGTCTAATCTGCCAGGCCATCAGCAAAATCTCTATCTGAGTTTGTACTTTTCTTCTTCTTGTCACCTTTTCCATTTTAATGGACTAAAGAACTATAGTTTCAATTACTTCTTTTTTTATGCTTTTGTTTTTATTTTTGTTTTATTTTTCATAGAAGTGTTTCAAGACTCATTAAAAAGCCATGAAATATATTTTAATTATTAAAAGTAAAACAAAGATAAGACATTTTTCTGTCATGGGAGAAGTTATATAAGTGTTCTGAGGGATAATTTCCTTCATGTACAACTGTTTTTAGCTCTTGCAATGGGGAAAAATACATATACAGAAGTGTTTTAAGTTTTCATTAACTTAATCTAAGAGGGCAATGAAGCTGGTGAGGGGTGTTATTCTGTTTCTCACAAATACTCTGTTTAGTCTTATGCCTTTTCTGGCTGTGAAGTAATACCAGTGGTACCCTGAGGAACCTGATGCCAAAGCTAATGCAGGACCTTGAAGTCTAAAATCATTTGCAATCCAAATTAGTTTATGGTTACAGGAGAAAAGGCCATTTGGCACAACATGTCCCCACTTCAAGGTTTATTTATCTCAGCCTCCTCCTTACTTCTTCCCTGCATCCTTCAATTAATTTTCCATACAAATAGCCAGTTGTCTTGAACTCATTTGTTATATTTCCTTAAATAGTTTTATAGAACCATTTTGCATGTATTAATTCAAAAGAGTAAGTGTGAACACACTAGAAATGGCATGCTGTTTTGGCTCAGAACTCTGTTACTTTAATGGAAATCTGGCAGGTATAGCCACAAGAATCACTGTCACAACACAGGAGATAAAATGATATCTCTTTAACAGATGTACTGGGTCTCCTAGCTGAAGGACAAATTCACAAATTTTTATCTTCTACTTTTAATATACAGATTGTTCCTCATCCTAGCTGAAAGATTCCCCATCTACAACATGAGAACTCTTAGTTACAAGCTTTTTAATGGATTATCTCACTAATTATGGTATGATTGCTGCTGTACGGCTTCAAATTAATTTAAAACTAACTTGATTTTTTTTTAAATGTACACAGATTGCATCTTTCGCAATTCTGAATACAAATATAATAGCTAGAGATACGAATGCCAATTACCAGTTTAATTAGCCTTTCAGCATGGAGATGAATGTAGATACAATGCATTCTGCATGAAAATGTTCACGTTCATTTCGGTAAGGATAACTGACACACATGAAATAGATATCTATGGCAAATTTGGCTCGTGCCTAGATCAGTGTGCCATTAGTTGTTCAATTTTTTGCGTCACTGCACTGAGGTTAATGTCCATGTGTACAGAATCTTAATACAGACTTATTAATTTATTTTTTTTTTATTCAGCCTTAGGAGCAAACTACTGCTGTCTTATTCAAGTCTTGTCTCTATAAAAGCATTCACAGTAAACCTATTGCTTGAGTATTGCTTCCAAAAAAAAAAAAAAAAAATTAAAATATACTTTCATACTGACATACTTTCTCACTAAAATTTTAAAACTCTATCTTATCTTACTCTTTCAGAAATGAGCATGAAAGATAAACATATTATTACAGGATCTCAGATGCTGAAATTAGTGGGCATATGTATCTTCAGCATAATGTCCAAGTACCTAAAAGAAAGGAATTGTAAATCTAATAGGTGACAGACTGAAGAATTATCATGGAGGCTGGAGGAAGGACTAGCATTTATAAACTCTGTGTAGCTCAGATACATCAGTGTATATTGTCTTCATAAATGCATAGAATTTTATTGAAGAAAACAATTTGTTTTCATGAGAAGTTTGGCATTTTTTACAGTAAAATCCCTGTCTAAATGAGGTACAAAAATACTGTCTGTCTAAAATTAGTTTTGTACAACGAGAGCTTAATCACTTAGCCTGATGATATTTATGTTGGAAATCCCCATTCTGGTCCTCATGGGGCAACCCATGTGTGAATATTCAACAGAACATCTGAGGAAGATGTGTTAGTGAGCAGAGGCACAGCAGTCAGTGGTGCAAAACCAGACTATACATCACAATTGTCATTTTGGTGCGTAATTTTTGCTACCACATTAAAATAGCATGCCTTGAGAGATGTGAAATGCTGATGCCAGCATCAGGAGGGAATTATCCTGATGGTTCAGGTACCAGTTTTGTGCTTGTGCTTGGCAGGCATGCAGGCAGTCTGGTTCATGGGAGCTATCAGGGAAAAATACTGAGGAAAAATGGGTCTGGAGGGCAGCAGTACTCTGCAGCCAAGCCAGTGGTATAGCCGGGATGGGGCTGTATTTGGATCTCTGTTTTCTGACAAGGTCTCAAGCTGCTGGTGATGTGTTATCACAGAGTGTCACTCCTTTCTCTTCTTTCTCTAAAGAGCAAGTTTTCTTCCCACATTTATTCCCTGTTTTGGGCAAAGATCAAGATGCCACACTGAGATTAGTGGCAAGTCTTTGTTTTAACTTGTGCTTAGTGCTGCTGCAACACGAATACAATCACATTTCAGATGTTGTGCCCTATCTTTAAGTATGCTGCCATTCAGATCTTGAAGGCTTTTAACTATTCCTCTCCCAGCAGTTAATGGAAAATTAACTATAAGAAATAAGTAAGAAATACAGAGTAATATTTGAAAGATACACCATAGCAATTTAACTGCATAAGTATTGTCCTCTTGTTTTGCAATTTGTCCAATGTAAGAGGAATAAAAAGTAAAAAATGTATTTCTTTTGGATTTCACCTCCTTCTAGACACTACAAGGGACTGAAAAAAGAGTAAAATGGGCTAACTCCTGCTCACGTTAATCATGTGAATTCTTCCGTCATATGATCTACACAGCTGTGGAAGACGACCAGAATCTACTCTCTGAGGTCCATTTGCATTGCTTTCTAGGAAAGTTTGCAGCCAGTAGAAATTTGAATAACCACATGGAAGTTCTCAGAACTTTGACAAATGGGTCCTTTTAGAAAGTCCTGTGTTGGCATTAATATAGGGTTCTTCTTTGTTATGGTTTTTCATTCATGTGCATGATAACTACAGCTAATGTACAACCTATTCAACTGTCAGAATGGTTTGGATTTCACATGCCAGGCATCAGGTTAACTTTTCTGATTCTTTCTTTCTTTCTTTCTTTCCTTCTTTCTTTCTTTCCTTCTTTCCTTCCTTCCTTCCTTCCTTCCTTCCTTCTTTCTTTCTTTCTTTCTTTCTTTCTTTCTTTCTTTCTTTCTTTCTTTCTTTCTTTCTTTCTTTCTTTCTTTCTTTCTTTCTTTCTTTCTTTCTTTTACATTATATTTGCATTTGAAAAATAATAAAAACTGTTATAAAACATCTTTAAAACACAGCTACATTTTTAGCATTTATACATTAAATTTTAGCATATTATTTGTGATTTCCAGAAAATCTTCATTAGGCTATTAGTTACATTCTAGTTTTATTCTACTCTAAGGCTCTTCTTTTACTTCACATCAGAATTCTTTGTTCCAGACATCAGCACAAATTGACAAGTTACTACTGATAAATTGTGTAACACCTTAGTGAGTACCCTCAGAAAAGAAAATGGGTCAATTTACAGCCATTAATCTAACAAAGTGTATGATAGTTACAAACAGTCAAAGTGTAAGTCTATATCCATTCTCTTTAGTACTAAAAATCCCAAGATACTGAAACATCAGATATATAATTCTATAGCAAAATGCTTATGTAAGTTCAATAGCCTATTTTGTAAAGCTTTTGTTCTCAGAAGGATACAGATTGATGATATTTGGTACTAAGTTCTCAGATCAGCACTTACAGGGCATTTCTTAAATCTTTCTTGCCACTTTCTGTCTTGACAATTGGAAAAAATTGTCCTGAGAGTAATTGAAAATTGCCCCAGATTGTCACTGAGTAATTTGCAGAAATACACTCTGATTATAGACCCAGTCAGTTTTATATTTTACTGGTCATCATATTGCACTGAGAAAAAATAAATAATTTGTCAGCTGTGAACAAGCGGATAATTGGTGTAGTTTCTTCAAAAATTATGTCTATTTCTTTAGATGATCTTCTGGAAGGTTAGGAAAAAAATCAATGGGATAAATCATGTTTCAATGAAAAAATGATGGCCTTTCCAGGTCTAGTAAACTGTGTCATAATGTTTGTTTTGCTTCAGCAGGAGGTAAAAACAGCAGCTTAGTGGCATATTTTGTATTAATGTTTTCTATCCCAACTCCCTCCCAAATTAATAATAATAATAATAATCATCATCATCATCATGAGAAGTATTACTGTAAGAGAATTAACCTTGAAAACATTGGATATATATTCTCATAGATTATCCTCTCTGTATACATGTAGCTTGCTCTGAAAGTAATGCCTCCTATTTATTTGCATAAAAATACAGAAGAGAAACAGGGCATATTCTGTTTGATAGAGAAAATTCTCAGCTACAAAATACTCTCTTCCAACTTAGTCACCACCATTAGCGATGCATTTTAGCCAGGGATGAAAGAAAGCCTGCATGTTGAGCTTGGAAAACTTATGTACCAGCAGAGGTGACCCTTTGTCATTGTCATCACTGCTGAAATGTACCACCCACCTCTCACTCACATCCACTGGTTGATCTCAGTCAACATTCATCAAGTGTTAATGAATGTAAATGGGTGTCATTTTTTCCTCAATGAGGACTTCAGTGCAAACAATTTGACTGACATAAGTCTCTATCAATAACAAACTTCAACTCTGAAGATAACATTAATGATTCAAAGTTTAAGGTTTTTAAAGATAAGTTATGCTGAAGGAACTTGTTTTATATACCTATTAAAATCATTTGAACCTGGCTTTAATACATATGAAATACACAGCACAAAGAAAATAGATTTACCTAATGGCTAATATTTGAGATTCATATTTGATATTTAGATGATTTGTAATCCTCTAATTTATATACAAGTTTCTGTGTATTTTATTTTCTATATATACTGTTTTAAAAACTGTCTCATTCTGTCACATTTAAGTAGAGAAATTGTCAGATAAATAGGTGCATCTTCAAAAAATGTCGACTATGAATAAGTATACTATAAAAATATATTTGCTTATAAGAGTTACTTGTAAGAGAGGTCAAATCTGTTAGTATAAACAAGCTAATATTAGTTAGCCTGCTTGCTTCTTTTATGAATGAAGGACTCAGGTATGCTGTATAACATTAAGGGGAATGCCATAAAGCTTTTCCATTTTCAGTTTACTGGTAAAAATCTCCTGAATGTAAATAAACACTGCAAAACCTAAGTATTTTTTTTTTATAATAATAAATAAACTAAACTCCAAGGAGAGTATCCTTTATAAACCTACAATTTGTATGTTAAAAAAGGTAGCACATACTTTGGCTTTATTAGGGTGATTACACGTATATATGAAGGAACAAAAAATGTTTAAATAACCTAGCACGAATTAGATGAATGCATTTTTTTTCTTTTTTCTTTTTCTTTTTTTTTTTTTTTTTTTTTTTTTTGATTGTTTATTTTGAGGTTTGGGTGCTTTGAGTTGTTTCTGTTTTTGTTTTTTCCTGGGGGAGGGAATTGGACAGGGACTAAAACTCTTGAAAAACTACTAATTGGAAAAGATCTTTAAGAGTAGTACTCACGCAGAACTCCCATCTGTTACTCTTTTCTTCCTCCCAAATTGTAATCATCCCAGGTCATGTGAGCACAGATGATAAGCATTGTGAAGTAAGGCAGGTACAGTCTATTTCATAACTGTTCCTTATATAACACATTTGTTAAAAGCCATAAGGTTTCCTATTAAAGTGACAAAATGTTTTCAAAGAGCTGCTGCAGCTAGCAAAGTTCCCATGCAATAACTGTCCTATAAAGTCACATCTTGTTTCACCTGGATGAAAATTCATAGGTGATATTAATAATCATAGAGTGAAGTGGCTCTTGATAATATGCAACATTTGTATTCCAAATATATGGAACGTTCTGTGTACAACTTAAACCTTAACAGAGATATCCTACAGTGCCAATTTCCTGACAGTAACAAAAAAGATACTGAATTTATGCAGTTTCTCCTTTTTATTCCCCCTGAGAAAAGCAAGAAAATGCCCTCAGAATGAAAAAGAAGCCCAAATGAGAGAAATGATAAAGATTCTTACAGGAATGGTGGTTAACATAGAGAATGAATGTTCACTTTGGCTATGTGGCACAAATAGTCAGATCTCCAGGTGGATAGGAGATAGGTTTTTAAATAATTTTGGGAAGCCATTTTTAACAATTTTGAAAAAAATTCATCATAGCAAATAAAATATTTTTATCTAAGGACTAGAAGCTGTGGAAGAAGCAGGAGAAAAAGAATTGGGCCTTGAGCATTAGGTACGGGGTTCTGTTAAAAAGCTTTTTGAGTTGCCTTTGAGAGGCCGAAGGAATCCAGATTTCTAGAAAGCTGACAGAATTGGAACCTGCAGAGTAGAACGTGATGCTGCAGTATCTGAGAGGAAAAAAAATAGATGAAGATTACATTAATAATAGTATCAGCTTAAAAAAATAAAAAGGTTAAATATTGCTTAACCTTTTATAAAAATCTGGGTGCTTACAGAAGTAGAAAATAGGCTATCCCTGGGTCTGTGCATCCACAGAATTCAGAACTGTCTACAGCCCTTGACTTGTGGAATCAAACTCTATAACCCAGGGTTAGGCTATAAAGCAGGTATGTTTATTTAGCACTGTGTGCACACGCACATGCGCATGCACACTCAAGGCAAGGGGGGTAGCCCCACCTAGCCTGCACACCGAAGAGAGAAATGGTTGCATATTTAAAATCTCAAGATATGCATATTCATTATATTGCTAGGAGTGGGATGGACTATTATAATCAGGTCCAGAAGATCATTTCCATAAGTACAGCCTCAAGCTTCTTTAAGCTGAGCATGCGCAGAGCCTCCCGGTGGTTGCGGGCAGGGGTCTTGTCATGGTTTTATGATTTTTGGTATTGGTATTCCACATCATAACATCATGTATTGCATTAAGAGTTAAAGAGCTAATACTCCAGCTCCATAGATCATTGATAATTCCAGGTATACCTGTCTCAGAAGAGAAGAAGCACTACATTCCCCATTCGATCCAGCCCGGTAAACCGTTGACAGGTCTTGAAGATGAAGGCTGTATGTCTTCCTCGCTGTGTACTTTTCACCCCATTGCAGTTCAGGGAAGTAATCTGATTCCACCTGGTTCTCAGCTAGCCATGGTTTTACAGTTTATTGTCTTTGCTCAACCACCATTTGGCCATCATATAAGTTCCATTAGTCTTGTCCCCCTATCCCAAGTGGTACCTTAATCAATATTGCCTTCATTAATCTCTCTTTTGTTACCCTGAAGCATCCCTAAGTCTCTTAACCCACTTTTACCCTCAATTACCTTTAAGATACGTTAATTTACTTCTTTCTGTATTAATGAAAAAAAAAAAAAATAAAAGAGATTTGTCTGTCATCTTCTGGCTTTCAAGTATAGCATCATTTTAATCAGAATATATTTGCATTCATTTTGCAATTAAAGAAAAAATCAAATGGGGGTCTGAGATTTTTTTTTTTAATATTTAATAGTGGTCTCAAATGCAAAAGTTCAAAAACAAGTCTTTCTCCTCTGTAAACGTATTATTTTTATCTGACCTAGTTCTCAACAAATGCCCTATTCCTGAACAGTTTTGCTTGAGGAGATAGCTAAATTGCAAGAGATATTTCTTAAATAAACCCTGTTAAATACAGACTAATATAAGCCAGTATCAGCAGCTGAATGAGTGAGTTCATTTCTCTTTTTTCTCATGATGTGTCAGACATATCTCAATAATTCTGAATCATATTCTTAAATGACAGGTAAATAAACAATGTGAGAATTAGACCTAAACAACATCTCAACACTGACAGCAGCTGGTGTTCAGCAGCCTCCACTGCTTTTTTCCTTTCCTGTTTCAGTTACTGTTATAATTTGCTGGCAAGGATCGAGGTGAGTACATTGCAGCCAACATTCCCCCTGCAGGCATTAAGCAGTTTACCTGAATGATGCACGTTGCTTCTGCCAGCTTAAAGCCTTCAGCCTCAAATGTTTTTCCTCCGTGTCTGGTGGCTCACATGAAAGACTGATGTGCTTGCAGCTGCACCAGGAGGTGCAGCTGGCCTGGCAGCCAGGGCCAGGAAATTACAGCTGGGAAAAGTGGGACATATCATAAACAATTAGGCAAAGAGATCATTCTCTTAAAGCCTTCATCCCCTCAGCTGCACCAAGATCAAAAAAATAATGAAATGTCTTCCTACTAAAGAAAAATATATCTTGGAACCTGATTAAGCAGATGGGCTATCTTTATTACAGGTCACAGTAACATTCACCTGCATCGCACTTGGAACTGTCATTAAGCTGCAGAAAGGATTTTAAAACCTCTCTGGTAGCCTTTTTGACAAGAGCCAGTGCCTGTGCTCCAGCTGCTGCTGAGAAGAAATGCATTCACAAAACCCTCTCTGGGACTCTTTTTCACTAAGAGAAAGAGGTGTAGAGTGACTGAGCTGTTCACACAACTTCTCCGACCCAAAGACTGAACCAATTGGAGATAGTGTAGGAGAATGACAACCTTTGTAGCATCCAGACTCTATATAAATAAATCTGTTTTTAAAAGGACGATTGACAACTTTTGATCGGTGTTTCTACTGATGAAACTCCTTGGTTGGTGCTTTATCATTCACTGACTGAAGCTTAAAATGAAAAGGATAAGCTCTCCTGAATCGATATTCAGTACTTATATTCTGTAATAGACTCTCAACAAATGTAGATGTAGAAACATCCCTGGTAGAGTTTGGGTCCTTAGGGACAGATCTGGCTGCTTTGCCAAGTTCCTCTGTCTCTGAAGGAAGAATAGAGCTTTGAATGGGGAGCACAGTCAAGACAACTTGGGACATATAGTCATAGCAGTGGTAGAGAGCTGTCACAGAAGTACATAGGTCACTCCAGAATTAGAGCCTCCTATTTATTTCCATGGAAACTCACAGCAGACTAAAAGAGCACAACAACGATATTTGATAGAGAAAATTCTCAGCTACAAAACATTCTTGTTCAACACAGTCACCAGCACTAACTGCATTTTCACGAGTGATAAACAAGAGCCTGCATGCCATACTCATAGAAATCTGCACCAGAGATGATGATTCACTGTCACTGTTGCTGCTGCTGAAATGTACCATCCATGACCTCACTGTGCTCACATCCACTGTTCCATCTCCATCAACATTCAGCAAATGTCAACAAGTGTCAATGAGTGCCATTTTTTCTGCAGGAAGGAATTCAATAACACACCTGTGCTTCATATACACTTACATGTCAACACAATAAAATAGAAGACTTTTGGAGCAGGTCCCCGTATTTTATAGCTATTTTATAGACATATATTTTCAGTTCATTAATAGGTCTTGATTTGTAAAGCAATTTAAACAAATAACTAACTGTAAGGAACCACAATGACAGAAAAGTAAAATTCTCAATATTAGTAGTAGTAGTCTTTAAAATAACAGTCAGATGTGAAATACATTTGGGATGGCTAATTCTGTGTTTCAGCAATAACTGATCATTAGAATTGTCAGCAGTTAATAATGGGGAAAAAAACATGTAAAACTGATGAGAAGGAGACAAGCTGAAAACAACAGAAACAAGAGGGAGAACTGTAGTGCATGTACATTTTTGTCTAAATATACACTTACAAACAACATTTGGTTGTATCTTGGCTCACATCATATTTGACGTCAATTCCACACAGAACTGAATACATGCTTTACATAGAGAGTGGGAGTAGTCCTGATGCAGAAGGACTTTATTCAACTGAAGCTGCACATGTCTGAAATCATTTGTTCTAACTATAGAAACGCACAGTAAGGGTGATGGAGCACTGGCACAGGCTACCCAGAGAGGTGGTGGAATCTTCTCTGGAGATGTTCAGTATCCACCTGGATGCCTACCTGTGCAATCTGGGCTAAGGAGATGCTTTGGCAGGGGGGTTGGTCTAGATGATCTCTAGAGGTCCCTTCCAACCCCTACAATTCTGTGATTCTGTGAAATGCACCACACAGACCTGAGTTGCTTTTGTAATTGTGTAATTGTGTAAAAGTGTTGCCATTTCTTTTTTTGTGTTGTACAATTATCATAAAAGAATAGGAGAAAGATGTAAATGATTATGAGCACATAGAGATAGATGTGCAAGGTGAATTTCTAAACTCAGGAAAAGGAATGCAAAGAACAGATTCCCTCATTGCCTTCATTGTTTACTAATCTTTCCTGTTCTCTATATTAAGAAATGCATTCCAATCTGATAGTAGTATTCCTGAGGATCAGAGCTTGATTATGTTTTGGCTTTTAAAGCAAGCTTTTCTATTTATTTAATCAGTGTATATTAATCATAAACAATTTTCAATATTTTCATATGTAATCCTCCTTATAGGAAGACTACACTTACCAGAAATCTAAAATTGATATTTTTTTAGTCGTGTTATATCTATTCCTAGTGGGTTTTCTTTACGTACGGTATAGCTGGTTATCTTACTGACAAATCATGCTGTTCTGCTTCTGGCATTCCACAATCAAAAAAGAATAAATTTATTTATGTTTATTTTAGTAACTAGAACACTTTCCACTATGAGCTCCACAATTTTTACTGCAGATGGTGATGCATGAAGCAGAAAAAATGGTTCAACTTTTAGATACTCACAAAGGTTATGCTGGTAGTAAACAAGATTATTTTTCTAGCATTTACAGAGAGAAAGCTTGATGAGGAATTTATTAACAGAAAAAGGAACCTAGATTGTTATCAATGTAACTGTAGTTTTCAAATACAGAAAGGAATGTAAATGAAAGATGATATGGGTATATTAGCAATTGCACATCTTTGATTCTGTAGGTTTACATACTTTTTCACTCAGAGGGTGATGATGCACTGGAACAGGCTGCCTGGAGAGGTTGTGGATGCCCCATCCTTGGAGACGTTCAAGGCAGGGCTGGATGTGGCTCTGGGCAGCTTGTTCCTGTGGCTGGCAACCCTGCAGACTGATCTAGTTGGAGGTAAGCTTGTCTATGACAGAGGATTAGAACTAGACGATGTTTAATGTCCCTTCCAACCCAAGCCACTCTATGATTCTAAGATTTTATGATTCTATGACAGAGTGTCGTTAATTTAAGAAATTTGATTATATGAATGGTTCTAGTTTTTCCCTGGATCTTATCTTTAACCTGAACTTCAAACATGTATATATGTTGCAGAAATACTGGACTGCTTTTGAGCTTCTGTTCTGCTCCTTGCTTTGTGAGAAATGTTTTATATTTGCTCTTTCAATACTCTTCAAGTGTCAAAAAGTGAATTTTCTTTTTCAAAAATGAAATCTGGCAGCAGTATCACAATTTTTTTCCAAAATGGATAACTAGATAAGAAACACTTCAGTAGATGCTGAAAGAAATCAAATTCCAAATTAAGTATTTAGAGAAAAGCCAGAATCAGCATAGGTGTTTCTAAACTCTTTGATGCAAAGGAGGAGTGTTATTATTTTTAAAAGATTGACGGTAACATGATTTTCTCTGGCTTGATTTTTCACTTTTTCATTGAGATTTTCTCTAGGTGGCCCTGCTTGAGTAAGGCTGTTGGAACAGATGACCTCCAAAAATCCATTCCATCCTAATTCATTCCATATGAAACAGCATACAATGTCTACAAAAGGGAACTCAATCCCTGTGACCCCACAATGAAGCAGGTAGAAATTTTACTGGAGACCTGTGTTGGTGGTAAAAGCACAAGGAAATGAATTACTGAGTTGTGTTCCTGAGGGACAATCTTTCAAAGTCAGAAGCATACTGTTGTAGGCATTAGGTGAAATGTGTAAGTTGATGTGAAATTAAAGAAAGTGAGAAACAAAACTGTACACAGCCCATAAGGAAACACTGAATGATGAGATTAGAAAATACAAAGTAGCCTTGAGACCTGAGTGTGTTCTGGACAGCCTAGTGCCTATAATGAGAAGCAAATTAATTTTGTCTCACACAAACTTACTCTAATTCTTTAAAAAATCAAGCAGTATTTTAGTGACAGGTCATTACCTGGGGTATCTAAGGCAGGTTCAGACCAAAGATTTCACCTATAATTTCCCATTTATGTGGCAAGTGCAGATTCTCATTCAGCATATCTATCAGTCCTAGGAAATATTCTATATTGTCAGCTTTATTTTTTATAATATATATATATAATAATTTAGAATATATATATATATAAAATTTAAAATGCAGTTTTAAAGGGCTCTCTGTTTAAAGCCTCAGATAGCTCTGATTTTTACCCAAATCAACTCCATTGTCTTTTCCATTAAGAGAGAATGAAATAAATTGTTTTCTTTTTACTATTT
Source organism: Callipepla californica brunnescens (assembly GCA_023055505.1). NCBI lineage: Eukaryota > Metazoa > Chordata > Aves > Galliformes > Odontophoridae > Callipepla > Callipepla californica. The sequence continues at coordinate 19,248,309 of JALIRH010000011.1, forward strand.
TTTAAACTAAGCTTGTCTTCAGTGCATCCTCATTTCTGTGGGAATATGTTTAATCTCTTTGACATCTCCGAAAGAACCACTAAGTCCTGTTTGAATCTACCTACAAGTGGTCTTCTTTCTTCCTTTTCCCAAATTAAGTTTCTTCTACTTTGTCTGCTAGAATTCCAGCTGGCCTTTTATGTTACATTCACTCTACTTGGCTGAGCAGAGCAAAGGGCAAGTTGTTCTTGAACTCTGTATGCCATTCAAAAATACTGGTTTTATCAGTTTAATGTAGAAGCAATTGCTCTTTTTTCCTGTGTGTACTATGTCATTTATCTGACTACAGGACAGTCTTCTTTTCTCATTCCATTTTGCTGAAAATTTTACTGTTACAATATGAGCTATCTCTTCTTTATGGCATCTATCATTCAGAATGAAGTTCAGTATCTGAACTTTGAAGCCTCTGGCCTGTTATCAGCTGCCATTCAGGTAGGTCAATCATTTATAACATGTTTAATTCCATTCCTTTATTTTCCTCCATAAGTTGCAAGGTCACTTTGGCCTATGGAGTGGCAAAAGATGAATGAGCAAGGAAGTGATACACTCCCTGCTACCACAGTCTACTTGATTCCAAGCAGAATACTATCTAAAATGCTAGCAATGCATAGTAAAAATGGCAAAGCAATGCCGTAAAATCCAGCAATGGTCAGTCAGATCCATCTCTGTTGGGGCTTTCATCTAAAACACTAATAATGTATCATAAAAAGACAAAGTTATTTAGTAACATACTGCCCTAGTCAGTCAGATCCATCTCTGCCAGGACCTGGATCTCTAGTTCCACTTCAGACAACTATTTTACTCTGGTCCTACCCAGGCCTAGAGACCAGAAAGAACCTCTACCTGTGAGTCTCTTTCTCAGCTCTTCGCTGAATTTCTGGCTTAAACCTAGGCTCACAAGGTAAAGCCAAAAGGTCATTTATTTATTAATCTAGTAAGGAAACCAAATGTTATCCTCTTACTGCACTGAAGAAGTCACTAGAGTTACAGTGATTTTTAGATGAGTCTCAGGGAGCTGCCATTAAGTAATGCTGTATTGACTGGTGAAGTATGTGTATCATATTTTTAGCTTCAGAGCTCCTTTCAGTACTGGAGATCGTGGTTTTGTGAACATTTGTACCTGTTCTGGAAAGATGAGAGCTGTGAAGTGGCAAATTTTCTGCGGAACTATTTTCTCCAAACTATTGGGAGTACGTTAATCTACAAAGAGCAGAAGATCTTAACAAAGCACAGTATCTCAGCAGCACAATAGGAGATGAGATTCATTCTGACAGCAGCAAGGTAAGACACATTGGAAGGAACAGTTGATACATTGATGGGATCTAAATTAACTGTAAGTACTTGGGGAAAAAACGTCCTGGCTGTCATTGTGAACAGCTCAATGAAAATCTCTGCCTGGTGTTCAGCAATGATTAAAAACCAAACAAGATGTTACAGTCTGCTAAGGAGAGAACAGAATATACTATTTTAAACACTGTAAAGCCATTCTGTAAATCAGTGTGTGAGCTCACCTTGAACCACACACTCAGTTTTATCACCTCTTCTTGAAAAGGATGCATCAGAAATAAAGAATAGGAGTCCTGAAAGTCTATCTTTTCAGGGAAATTGTTGGGTCAAATTCACTCTTTGATTTATACCCTATGTTGTCCCTTTGAAATTCTGTGGAACTCTGGGTTATAAATCACTACTGAATATGACCTATTTAATTTAGTAAAGGGATACATAAAAATGCTTATGATGAATATATAAAAACCAGGGATTTACATAGTGCAGACACAGAAGTTTTTATTTCCCTTGATGAGAAACCATCACTCTGAAATGATCAGCATTATGAAAGCAAATACAATAATATAATTTTGATATGTCAGTATACACCTGATACTTGCTTTGTGTGAAATATATCTAGTTTCTCAATATTTTGCCACTTCAAATATCACTTTTGTGGTGCAAGAGAAGAAGAGGATTAAAACTTGCAAAACAATATGACAAATTGATTCTGGAAAAATATGCCTCAAAAGGAAGAGCAATGTATAGCAATGGACAAGCATACTGATGTCACTGATACAAAAGATAAAAATAAAGACAGACAGAAATAGAGAGAGAGAAATGGACATAGAAAAAGAGTCAAAAAGTAAAAAAACAAAGAAAGTAAGAAAGGGAAGGAAGGAAGGAAGGAAGGAAGGAAGGAAGGAAGGAAGGAAGGAAGGAAGGAAGGAAGGAAGGAAGGAAGGAAGGAAGGAAGGAAGGAAGGAAGGAAGGAAGGAAGGAAGGAAGGAAGGAAGGAAGGAAGGAAGGAAGGAAGGAAGGAAGGAAGGAAGGAAGGAAGGAAGGAAGGAAGGAAGGAAGGAAGGAAGGAAGGAAGGAAGGAAGGAAGGAAGGAAGGAAGGAAGGAAGGAAGGAAGGAAGGAAGGAAGGAAGGAAGGAAGGAAGGAAGGAAGGAAGGAAGGAAGGAAGGAAGGGAGAGAGGGAGGGAGGGAGGGAGGGAGGGGGGAAAAGACAAAGAAAAAAGAGTTGACAAATGGGGTAATAAGATTTGTGTGCAATTCAGAGAAACCTGAAAGAGTCTTAGACGACACCATGTGCAGAGAAAATTGACTCATTGTGTATGTTATGGCAGAATAAAAAAGTCAACAACAAAAAAAAAGGTCAGTGAATTGATCAGTCCATGTATCTGATCAGATTTTTAACAGACTATCCAGCTTGCATTTACTGTAATATGTAGTTGGTGCAAGGCAGAATATTTAGGCACTAATTAGAAGTCTTTGTCTGCTCCTCTGTTTGAAATACTGTCTGAACTGAGTCAGGAGCTCTTACTCTAGCAAACCCTAATGAGCTGGTTATTAGTGAAGAGAGCTGATCACAGAGGGAGATACTCTGATGGTGAATCTAATTCATAACAGGCAGGAGAGCACAATTTATGCACGGCAGAAAAGGAACGTTTCACTCTCTCACTATATGCCTTGGCATGGGAGAAAGCGCAAACAGAGCATGTAACAAACTCTGAACCTCCATGCTAGTTAATGAGATCTGCAAGAGAGAAAAGATATTGCTGGGAGTGAAGGAGAAAAATAAAGAACACACCTTAAGACTCATCTTTCCTGGTTTAATGAATAGATGAACTGACCACTCACAGTATTGGTTCACTTCACTGTCACCATCCAACTAGTGCAGATACAGAAAGTCATAGTGAAAATTCCATCTTCCCATTCTACCTCTTTTATTCCCTGGATATCAGTAGAGATCCCAGCACAGAGGAGTTCTGTTATGATTGCGTTTGTATGGGTGCATGCATGACAGAGAAGATTTCTTTCTATCTATGTTGAAGGATAAACCATAGTGCATAACATTTTAATTTAATATCAGGTTCCTTTAAGTAGAATCTAACGAGGCTGTGCATTTTACTTATCTCTTCAGTTTACTGCTTTGCTAATTTGTTGGATTCAAAGAGCAAATTTGTTTGCTTTAGGGTCGGAATAAAGACTGCATATTTCTTCCTATTCTCCCACTAGGTCTTGGCTCAACTATTACAGTGACAGGTATATTCATCAGCTGTGAGTGTGAACAAATTTCATCCTGTGGGCTATGCTTGACAGTTGGTTACGGTCACTAGAGTCACATAGCCATGTAAGTTGCTATTTGGATGACATACCCTCTGCAACTGCGAAGAGTGCCTGAGCAATTCCCAGCTACGCTGGTTTGCTCAGGGGTCTTCAGGGAGCAAAAGACAATAGAAGAGAAGTGGGGTTCCAGGATTTAATTAGGGAGGTAGGAAATAAGTCTCCTTTTCCACTGCAGGACCATAACATAATGTCTGTGCAAATGGCCTTGGTTGTCAAGTTAAGATATGCATAGACTTTATAAACATTAATGATGCATTCCCGTGAGGGCTGCATCTGCCCAACAGTGTGTGCTGAAAAGGTGAAACAGCCCTTGTGGGGTTCTTAATCAAAGAACCTTTGTCCTTTATCAAAACCATCTTCTGTGTGTGCAGAAAACAATAGTTATATATCATTTTATGATAGTTAGATACCATTTTATGATAACTCTTGGCAAACGGACAATTAGGAACTTTTCTCATGATAATTGGTATCTTCTTCAGTAAGGTCACAGAAGGTTTTGCAAGCTGTCTATTAAATGTGTATCTCAGCTTTTCTCACACAGCGTGAAGCACATTTTACATACACACTTTCACATTCATGAATAACTTTTCAGCAGTAGTTTTGGGAAGTGAACCAGAGAAGTTTTGCATGGCAGTAATAATTGCTCTGGTTCCCAAAAGGAGCAAACCTGACAAAATATTAATAGCATAGATAAACCTCTAAAGTATTTGTTTTGTCTCTTCCCTTCTTCTTCCTTTGGAATATTTATAAACAAAATGTTACTCTTGTGTATAAAGAAAGGATTTCCATAAGCAAAATGCTGCTATCTTGAACACAAATCCGGATGATTAGGATCACAAAAAGAAAATACTCATCGACGTTATGACAGTGAACAGAGCACTTACACAGTGTCTACTGAGCTCTTGTAGTCAAGTGTCTAGACAAAAAGCCTTAGCAGGTGCAGACAATAAACCAGCTTGGTTACACCTCACAGTGTTTAAAATTCTTTATGGAACTGCTTTGTGGGTTAGATTTCAGGAGAAGTAAGCAAAAGGTGAAAAATCTCTGTTACAAAAGTTTCAACGCAATTTCTGGAGAGGGCAAGCATAAAAGTTTACAGTTCCCATTACAGCTTTCTCTGTACAAGACAAACCCTTGAGATTATGGTAAGGCAAGCATGCTAGAGTTATAAATAAATTTATAGGAAGCACTGGTGCAGTGAATAAATGGGCTGTTGCTTCCAGCAAGCTCCCAGGAGTAATCACATGCAGGCTCTCTGGTTTCTCCAAGGGCAGGCATCCTGACCGGTGTGTCCCATCAACAGAAGATAGCAATGGACTTGCAGCAGTATCTGAGCGTGTCCTGAAGCAGATACATCATGCAGACTCTTTCTTGCTGCAGGAAATCACTACTCCACAAACAGACATACTCTCTATGTGAATCTGTAACCTACACACTTACCTACAGAGGTACTGGGGTGGATCCAAGAATTAATGAAGCCATTAGAAGGTGGGAAAAGATAAAAAGATGAAAAAAGGAGCTTTTATCTTTTACTTTTATTCCTATCATTTTATCACTTGCCTACCACATTCCTCTTATCTCTCCTTTACATATTGAATTACACACCGTGGATTCAAGTATATGGGAATACCATTCACAAACACTTCATTTTAGAGACTGTGTTGAGAAACACGGTTTAGCTAGAACTGTTGGTGACAGGAGGATGGTTGAACTGAATCTTGAAGGTCTTTTCCAACCTTGGTGATTCTATAATTCTATGATTCTGTGAATCTGTGCATATGCAATGTCACGCTCCAATATAAAGGAGGGAGACGAGGTTCTTTGATTATGTGTATACCTGATGGCAAGATTAAGACACAACGGGTCAAATGTTAGCCCAAGTAGTTTATTACAAATACTAGTTGCTTAGGGGTATGGGGAAGGGAAGGTGAGCAATAGAAAAGAGATGAAAATCAAGGAGTCTTGGCAGAAAGCAAAAGAGATATAATCACCACTGTAGATCCAATGAGGTTTGTAGTCTCAGGAACTCATCTGGTCACCACAGAGGATGGGAGATGGCAGCAAGCAGGCCTCAGGATCTGTCTTCGGGAGTTCTCCCCAAAGATTTTTTCTTTGGGAGTTCTCCTCCTCCAGGAATTCTTCAAAAATCCTTAGTTCAGTGAAGGCCTTTTATCCTCCATTTCTCAGGTGTTTTTTCCTTTTCTCTGTTAGTGTGAGATGTCTGGCCTAACAGATAAGCCAGCAGCGGATGCTGCCTTCATTGCTATGCAGGAGCATTGTTGTCTTTTTGTGGTGGTCAGCTTCTCCAAGCCATACCCCCCCAGAAAAGACTATTTGCCCCTATTTCTGCTTATCTTCACAACCATAAGCAGAGACAATGAGGCACCATAACACCCATCTAGATAACCGGCAGTTGTCAGAGACTTGTCACCAGAGAAGGCCTTATGAAGCAAGTTTTGAGACAAAAGAAAGGAAAGCAGTTTCTGTCTTTCACATGCACTTGCACAGTAGTGTGCACATGAACAATTTTTGAGTGGGACAAGTGAGATGAGAGGTCTGGCCACTGGTAGAAATGTTAAGTGTGGGTGAGTACACTCTGTGCTTCTGTGGGTCACAGTATGAGCACCACATGGATGGGAGTTATGACGTAAAGTGCATAGGGGTTCTGTACCTCTTTCTGTGTTAAGAACTATCTATTATGAGATAGATAACAGGTCTTGTTAATTTCCATAACAATTCATGCTTTACTAATTTCTGCTATGGCAACACTGTTTGACGAGTACTAATACTACTATTTACTACCTGTTACTATGAAGCCATCCCTCTTTTCTCAACATAAAGTCCATCATCAAATAATATATTCCCAGCTGAACAATGAAATGGACATAAAAGTGAGATGAAATCTTCCAGGTATACCCATCAAAAACCCAGATAAGAATGACAATGTAAAACAAGGTAATAATAAGAGGATATCACACAGAACACTTAGTTAATAGGCTGATAACTACTATGTACAGTTTTTCCCTGATATTCTGTAAATAATATTTTTCTTGCATTCTAGTTTCCACACAAGCTAATCACCATGTCTTAAATTAGACTGACTGGGAAGACTCCATCTATTTAAATTTAGAACCCTTCTGAATTTTATTCAAGTTTTCAAGTGAATCCAAACAAGCAAGAAAATTCCACACAGTCTACTTTCCACTGTGAAGTGGTTGCTTTGTTCCACAGTATCTCTACTGATTACAAAGAAGAATTCACACTGTTATGGTCCCAAAGTCTAATCTAATAAATAGAAGATAGAAATGGATATTGAGCACTGCAAGTACTCAGATCTGTGAGTCATTTCTTTCACCTCAGTGAGATCTTACTCTGTGTGGAATTTAATGGTGCTGCAGTTAGTTTCTCCTCTGGTAAAAGTGGGAAGAGTTGAGTTGCAATATCTAGAAAACAAATGCTGGTAATATGGGTGAACAATTTTTCATAAACATCATTTCATTTGTTTCCACCATCACATTACTTGTCCTTGAAGGTGCAGAGAATACAGAACTTATGCACTTATTTGTGCTTATTTGTGAATTCAGAAAAAACACGGGGAGCTATCTTTATGCATTTAAGTATGAATTACTCATTCAGTTCTCTGCAAAAGTTGTATTTATACATGAATCTGACCAGAAACTTTCCATTGGAGTTGGTTAATCTGAGTTGATAGTGCGTGATAGGCATAACATTTCCATGTGCGCTTTATCGCTTAAAGCAACATGCTCTTTTTAACACTTCATGATCTTCTATTGTCATACTGGTTTTAGCTGGCCATCATGTCATTCGGGTGCCAGGTATTTAATGGCATCTATATGTTGATGCCTTTGATGCCTCCTGTAGGGCATCTTCTTGCGCTGGCGCTTAAAAGTTGTCTTAACTGAACTGTAGTATCCTTCATATATCAGATATGCCAGCTAAAGACTTAAGCATATTAGGTAAATGTCTAAATCTTAAGTATACTGCCAGTGCAGTAAGAAAGAGCAAACTGCCTGTTATCTCAATGCCAGGGAAAACAGGAAATTAACTGTTATAATACAAAGAATGCATTTTTATTCCTTGTTTAGCCTTTTCATTTATGCTGTTGCTGCAAGAAGAAGGTAGTGTGCATGGAGTCGTAACAACTCACTCACAGACTCCAACATGTTTATTTTCCCCAGCCTAGAATGAACTGTGCTGCTACAGCACAATAAATTTTTTCTCATTCACGACAAAAACTACGACTGAACAAAAAATGTAATATCATGCATTTCTACCATGCTAATGCATCTTGACTATGGCCTTTTATCATACTTATAGTAGGTATAATATAAAATAGTTGTATCACATACAAGGAGGGAGCTTTGTGTAAAATTTATGTTTTTCAGCTGTAACTGTAAGCACTGAGGAAGTGATTTTCTACAGAAAATTTTCTGGGAGCTAATGTGCTACAGGATTCTACTAGTATAACTATGAAAAAGATTTGAGCAGCTCAGAATCAGAGTAAATGTTCTTTTTCAAGATTGTGTTAGATTATTTACTTCACTCAGTATCAAAATTTCAAAAGAGCTACCTGAGTTAAATTCATTGTGCTTGTGGATGCATTTCCATGTCAATTTATTTTCTCTTTATGAGAAGACACAAGTAACAATTTGTTTATTAATATAAAAGTGGAATTATTATGGTAAAACACATCTACTTATGTTAGGTCACGTTAAAGTCATCACTGCTGTAGGATTTGAATATGTCATAATCATGAAACAACTTCTTCTCTCCACAAGCATTTGAAATCTACTGATATTCCACAAATTTTAAAGATAAGAAAAAGGTAGGATGGGCCACAGGAACTTAAGAAAATATATACTTAGATGCTATTAAGGCTTTGAAAATCAAAGATAAAAATTATTGTCACATTTAGCAAGACTGTGATATTCACATCTAACATTTCCATGAATATTATAATGTTGATAAAGATGTAATTTTCAAAAGCATTAAGGACATTACTGAGGCTTCTTTTTAAGTTTTTCAGAAAAGTTGGAGTTACTTGAGTGAATAAAACATATTTTTCAAAAGCCGAACTATGCAGTGAAGTAGAAAATCTGGTTTACCACACTCATACATTTCATATTTTGAAGTGGGTTACTTATGATTGGCCATGTAAATCATAGACTACTGTTGTTGTTACAATGTTTTTTTTTTGTGAATTAAATTTAAGAATTAATTAATTAATTAAGTTTAGCGGTTTAAAGTGTATTAGATATGAAGATTTTTATTTATTTATTTATTAAGAAAATCACTGTAATTGGAGAAAAAAGGAAACATTTCAAGACAGATTTTAGGATGGACATCAACCTAAAGACATATGGGAAGTCTTATAGATCAAAGAAGACAGAAGACCAGGGCAAAGGCAGATATATTTTAAAAGGAAAATCATATGAAAATTACAAATCCTCCAAATACCTGGTTAAATATGTAGCAGTGTGTTATCCTAAGATTAAAAAAAAGGATATTGGAAAAATGTTGATCCACTTTTCCCTAGCTCTTACTCTAATCTGAACCTAACCTAATCCCCATTCACTAAATTCCTTTTTTTTTTCCTCACTTTTTTTTTAATATTATTATATTAAGATAATTGTTTCTTAATTATTAAACCAGTAGCGATTTTGCCGGTGAAACTTTTGCAATTCACACATCTGTCTTCTTCAGGAAGGTTATAAGTCTAGAGCATAGATCCATTTGTCTCCTTTCTTAGACTTCTAATAGACCTCTCTTTGTTCCATATGAGAGCGTGGAAACTGTAAAGCAGACAGAAAACTGACCCTGTGTGAGAGATTCTGTGAGAGAATGAATGCATTTGTAAACAGTCTTAAAGCAAGACTAACTCCAGTTTGCCACATTTAATAAAGCATATGAAATGGTCAAGGAAGAAAAGACATGGAACACTACTTCAAGGCTATTACAATGAAGAACTATGGCTAAAAGTAGAAATAACTTACCTTTGATGTTGACATTGCTGTATCCTTTCTGAAAATAGAACATTTGCGCCTTTCTTCACCAGAAGCAATATGGGTTACACATCTTTGATTGTTTTGCCTTGTCTCACTGATGGAGAAATACAGCTACTTTATGCATACGGTCCTGCTATCAGGCACGTTTTTCATACAAGTGCTCACTAATACACTCAGGTATGATGTCTATATGAATTATGCTCCTGGGATCATTCCTATTCTCAGCTTTCTTCTTTTCAGCACTGTGTGGAGACAGGACAAGGGAAATTGACAAAAACTGCAGCACAGGAGGTTCCGCACGAATGTGTGCAATAACTTCTTTACAGTGAGGGTGACGGAGCACTGGCACAGGCTGCCCAAGGAGGTTGTGGAATCTCCTTCTCTGGAGATACTCAAGACCCACCTGGACGCCTACCTGTGCGACCTGGTGTAGGGAACCTGCTTTGGCAGGGGATTGGACTTGATGATCTCTGGAGGTCCCTACCAACCCCTATGATTCTATGATTCTGCAGATTATTGAATCTTGTCCTTAGATACATCAAGAGTGAGCAGCCTCTAACAATGACTGTAATAGGTTTGATTGCTTGAGTCAATGTTCTGTTGTTGAATTTTATATTCTGAATATAGAATGACAGAATCCTTAGAGTTAAAAGGGATCTCTGAAGGCTATCTAGTACTACTTTCCTGCAATGAACAGGGATGCCATAGCTAGATCAGGTTCCCATGGCCTGATCCAGTCCTGCCTTGAATGTCTCCATGGACGGGACCTCAACGACATCACAGGGTAACCTGTTTCAGTTACTTACATCAACAAAGTGATGGATACTGGAGAGCTGGTGGTTTCCACTACTGTTGGAATGGATGCTCTTTAATTGCATCATTTGTTTACTCCAAGTACAAGGACATGGGATTCATTAACAAGCTTGCTTGTTATTATTAGAATAATTCAGTAACTGCAAATCAGCATTTCAAGATCACTCAATTTCCTCATTCTTAAGGAGGCATATTTTCACTCTTGGTGATAGGTATATATTTTAAATTCACCCTAGCTCTGCAATTCTCTACAAATGTGTCATTAGAAAGGTGAATAGTGGGAAGATAGTTGCCCTTTAGAAGAAGGGCCAGACCACTTAGAGATGAGTACGTATTGAATGATCTTTTATTTTCTGAAAGCTGCTTTTGGCACAATGTCTACTCAATTCTAAATCAATTTATTATTAGTAGTAGTACTAATGACTAATGCACTTTCCCTTACACTTTCGTTTACATCTTTTGTTGTTGGAACTTCACTTGCAATCCCTCAAGTACTGTGTTACTATTACTATTCAAATAACTGGATTGTATTTTCTCAGTACATCATTTCTCCTTTCTTCTTCTGTGCTACCTTCCTTACAGAGCATTCACTGTAAAATACTGTGGAGCAATCATCACAGCAGCAGGGTCAGAAAATGAGTGGTAATGTAAGATAATGTAACGGAAAACTGCTTCATAGATGGCTCTATTATTTCCACCATCAGACAAATTCCTTTAACTGACAAAATTATCAACAGGCATCAGGCATTTAAGCAGTACGTTTTATGCTGGCTGAACATCTGGAAGACAGTATCTTTTTATTTGTTAAATTATGCTGAAGAAACTTTTGGAGGAGCGGAAAGTTCATTAATTCTTGCCTGACCTATTCCATGGGGCCCTTTTATTTATAGCAGGTTGCCAGCTTGCCTTCTGCTTGGTCATTGAATTCATTTGACATGAAGCTTTTGTCTGCTAGAGGAAGGTTGTTGACCATGCCATTTATTTCAGTATGGAGTTATTCTATTGCTTTTAGTCATAGCTGCATAAATGTTGTGATGATAATAGTAGAAAACTTTATCTCTCAAAGTAGCAATTGTTATTTTGTGCCCTGGAGCAAACTGTCAGGATTCCTAAAGGTCTTATATTAAATTGCAAATCTGGCATTATTATGTCTGAACTCTAATTTTAGTTGCTCATATTAGAAAGTGTAGCTCTGAGCAAGCGTGCATTCAGTTAAAACTGTTTTGAATTTTTTTCGTCTAAGAAATGTTACTTTTTCAATTAGTTCAAAATTTGAACATTTTCAATTCACTTTTTTTTTAAATACAGTAGTAACAAACCAAAAAAATATTTACATGCTATGCAGTTTAATATTGTATTTTCTATACACAGAAATATGAAGATTTGTGCCTTTTTAGGTAAAAAAAAGCAACTGATATTCCAAATACTGAAGCCCGATGCCGTTTCATTCACAGGTAATGAGAAACATCAAACATCCATTTCTCCAACCTCATGAAGTCCCACTTGGACTGTGGGGCCTGGAGCCTCCAGTGCAAGGAAAACATGGAGCAGTTGAAATGAGTCCTTTCCTTTTTCCTCTTTTTCCTCTTTTTTTCTTCTTTTGCCTCTTTTGCCTCTTTTCCCTCTTATTCCTCTTTTTCCTCTTTTTTTCCTCTTTTCCACTTTCCTTCTTTTTCCTTCCTTTCACCTTCCCTTCTCATATTTCTGAGGGCACAAGAGATCCCCAATATCCAAGCAGAAGAAATCAAGCAAAGGATAAACCATCATGGTTGAACAAGGACTTGCTGGTTAAATTGAGGGAAAAGGAAGATATGTACAGACAGTGGAAGGGAGGATATGTGGCCTGGGAAGAGTACAGAGATGAAATCCAGACACACACAGATGGGATCAGGAAATCTTATTTGCAGATGGAACTGAACTTGACAAGAGAGATGAAAAATAATAAGGAAATCTAGGGTACACTGATCACAAGAAAAAGGACAAGGAGAGTGGACTCTCATAAATGAGAAGTGAGAACAGGCTACAACATGGTGACATGGAGAAGGCTGATGTACTTAACAAGCTCTGTGACTCAGCCTTCACTGTCAGTCAGACTGACATATGCCTCAGATGCCCCTGAACTTTTGGAAAGGGATCAGGGCAGAAAAGTCCCTCCCACTGTAAAAAAAGAGCAAATCTGAGACTACTTCCTGAGATTTGTACACACTGAATGTATTATAATCTGTGGGACCTGATGACATACAACCCTATATCCTGAAGGAACTTTCTGATGTGGTTGCCAAGCCACTCTCCATCATATTTGAAAAGTCATGACTGTCAGGTAAACTTGCTTGTGACTGGGAAAAAAAGGAAACATCAGCAGCTCTATGTCCAAGGAGAGGTCAGGGATGAGTGGTTTCCAGTCCCTAAGGACCAGTCCTGTAACTGGTGCTCTTCAACATCTTTATCAATCACAAAGAGAGTGGGAACAAGTATAACATCAGGCAGATTGTGGATAACCACAAGCAGTATTATGCTTGTTGAGAAGGAAGGGATGTCATCCAAAGGGACCTAGGCAAGCTTAAGAAGGGGCACCACATGAACCTAATGAAGTTCAATAGGGTCAAGTACAAGTTGTACTTGTGTCATGGCAGTCCCAGATATGTGATGTGTACAGTACTCCTTGACAGCAATCCTGCAGAGCAGGACTTGGGTGTCCTGGTGGATGAAAAGCTGGACATGAGCCAGCAGTGTGGTCTCTGCAGTCTGCAAAGTCAACTGTATCCTGGGCTGCATCAAAAGAGGGATGGCCAGCAGGGAAAGGGAGCTGATTTTTCCCTTTCCTTTGCCCTCACAAAGCTCCATCTGGAGTCCTGAGGGTCCTGGGGCCTGCAGCACAAGAATGGTAAGCAGTCGTTGATGATCTGGTTTTGGAAAAGGGCCATGAATGTGCTCAAAGGTCTGGAGCACATCTCCTGTAAAGATAGGCTGAGGGAACTGGGCTTGTTCAGCATGAAGAAGGGAAAATTCTGGGGTGACTTCTTTGAGGCCTTTCAGCATTTAAAAGGAATTTATAATCAGAAAGTTTGACATTTACGTGGTCTGATTGTGACAGGACAAATGGGAATGTCTTTAAACTGAAAGAGAGAACATTTAGGGTAGATGTTAGTAGGAAATACTCCACTCAGAGGCTAGTAAGGTGCCAGAAGTTGTGAATGCCCCATCTCTGTCAATGTTCAAGGCCAGGTTGGATGGGGATCTGGGCAACCTGATCTAGTATCAGATTTAGTGTTTGGCAATGCTGCCTATGGCAGGAGGCTGGAAACAGATGATCTTTAAGGCTTCTTCCAATCCAAACCAATCTATGATTCTTTAAAATACCGTGTAGTGCCAGTGAAGTCTGAAGTTGATGCTGAGACATCTTAATTAATCCTACTGAAATTGATGGGAGGTTTTTTCCAAGTCCCTTAAGGTCAAGGAGAGCATTAGTTTTCTCTTTTTTTTTTTTCCTTCTCCATGTCAAGGTATATAAAATTCAGCTAAAGCATATCAAACTTCAGTAGTGGAGTGTTATTTCAGTATGGAATTCCACTGTTTATATCCAGATGGTAGACAATAAGCATGTAAATTAAAAAACAAAACAAAACAAAACCCCATAAAATATGATTTTATATGACAATTCCAACTCCTCCAAGAGACTAGAGATACTGCAGACCTAGAATTTATGGATACACATTCCAGATCCATGGATACACAAAGAGAATGATGAAAGAGGGGCATCATAGTCCAGATTATGTTCTTTTACTTCAGAAATTTAAGACACTGAAAAAGAGACAAACTGAGGAGAAAAACCACACCACTTGCACACCAACTACAAGGCAATATATGTAAAAAGCTTGTCTCTCTGTTCCATTCCTTTATTTTCCCTTACGCCAGCAAAGGATGTGAGTAAATACTTTAGAGAATTATTTTTCTGTTCAGTTTAATAGGGTGGTATCTGTCTGCTCAAAATCTCCCTCAATTTATTCATTACTTTTGGCATAAACAGGTTTGTATGTCAAAACTGCAACCTGACATTGAAATGTGTGTTTCTCATGCTCAAACCTATTAAAAGTAAGGTCTTATTTATTCAAGGTGATCCAGTAATATAATCTAGTGCTATAAGATGAGCATTTATGGGGTCAAATGTTGGTTACTTCAGTAATTCCAGTGAAGTCAGCATATTACTTCTAAAGACTATTATAAAAAAAAAAGAGATGAGAAAATAAGAAAGTAAAAATATTATTTTCTATTTACAGTGTATTTTCATAGAATCATAGAATCACTCAGATTGGAAACGACCTTAAAGATCATCAAGTCAAAACACAACCTAACCATACTACCCTAACTCTAACAACCCTCTGGTAAATCATGTCCCTGAGCACCACATCCAAACAGTTTTTAAACATATCCAGGGATGGTGACTCAACCACCTCCCTGCAGAGCCTATTCCAGTGCTTAAAAACCCTGTTATAGAGATTTTTTTCTCACATGAAGCTCTGGATCCTCTCGTTCTAGATGATTAACACCAATTTTGAACAAAAAATATATATGTTTGCATATTAAACAGCACATACAAATCCGAAACAAATGAATACAAATCTGCCAGTAACACACTAGATGTGATTTTAATATTAACAAATGCTGAATAAAATCACAAGGGACCACATGAAGATGCACATTTCTTCTCAGACACTGATAATTATTTAAAAATAGATATTTCAACAAAAACAAAAATACTAACTGATATAATTTGTTTTCTTCTGTCCTGAGAAAATGATGCCAATTGTGTAGATTGTACTAGGAAACCAATACACAGTTTATATATATATATATGAAAATATGATCGCATCTATATGAAAATCAGAATGAAGATACATTTCTGAAATCACTTCAATCACTTCTTTGTTTCTAGGTTAATGTCTCAAAGATATTTCAATAGTTAGCTGTTATCAATCTAATAATAATATGTATAATATTATATATTATGTATTATGTGTTATCTATTATATAATATGTGATTAATATAATACAATCAATATAATATATAATAAACAACAATAGTCATAATCTAGAAAATATAATTGTGTAGCAATGCTTCAGGCATAAATGTGAACTAATTTATAATTTCTTATTAAAAAATTGCTAAAATTCATTATACAAGGGCTGTTATGAAAATAATGCCTCCTCTTTTAATCCTCGAGATCTACTGCTTTAGATCGGCACAGCCGGAGCTGCAGTGACAGATTTTGAGGTGCAGAGGGGTTTTTCGGGCGGTTTCTGTCTCAGGGGAACCGAGGGAGAGCGGGTAGCCCCTTCAGCTCTCGGCAGCTCTCTGCGAGAGGCTGACGTGGCGTAGGCGTTGCCAGGGAAACGGCGCCCCCGCCCGCACCTTGAGCTCTGAAAAGGCCTCAGGGAGGGCAGCGGCGCGTCCCTGTCCACCAGGCGCAAGGTGGAGCAAACTACGCCAAAGACTGTGGCGACCCAGAGAGAAGGTCTACCTAGAAATGTGGCTACACAGATCTCTGGTTGCAGTGAGTGCCAGAGCCTGCTGCTGCTGGAGGAAGGTGGCAAGCAGATCTCCTGCATGAGGTGAGAACAGGTTGAAGATCTGCTTAGCATGGTGACAGAGCTGAAAGAGGAGGTTGAGGGGCTGAGGGCCATCAGGGACTGCGAGCGGGAGATTGACTGGTGGAGTAGCTCCCTCAAGTGCCAGAGAGAAAGGCACCAGGGAGATACCCCGAATTTGGTGGTGGACTCCCTGACCTGCCCCCGTCAGGCTGAGTGGGGGGTATCTGAGGGATGGGGAAGACTGGCACGGAGTCCCTGCTCGGTACTGCAGGTGATTTCCCCCTCTGCCTACCTCATGTCCTCAAGTCCCTCAAAGCAATAGGTTTGCAGCGTTGGACGTTGAAGGAGAAATAAGGGGGGAGGTGCGGGAAGATTCTCCCAGGAAGTCACCAATGGCAAGGCAGTCGACTCCATGCATTGAGACTGCCGCTGCCAAGAAAGAAAGAAAGGTGATTGTGGTGGGTGGCTCCCTTCTCAAGGGTACTGAGGGCTCCATTTGCAGACCAGACCTGAGCCGTAGGGAAGTGTGCTGTCTCCCTGGGGCCTGGGTCAGGGGACATAACTAGGAGACTCCCAGATCTGATTACACTCCAATGACTACTATTGCTCACAGTTCAAGCAGACAGCAATGAAATAACTCAAAGAAGCCTATGAACTATGAAAAGAGATTTCAGGGGTCTAGGACAATTAGTTCAAGGTTTGGGAGCACAAGTGGTGTTTGCTTCCATACCTTCTGGGGCGGTGAAGTACACGGAATGGGCTAGGAAAACACAGGTGATGAATAATTGGCTGAGAGGCTGGTGTAGAGACAGACACTTAGGGTTTTTTGACCATGGGGCAGTTTACTCAGCTCCTGGCCTGTTATCTGCAGATGGAATACACCTGTCTCAAAGGGGGAAACGAATTCTAGCCCATGAGCTAGCTGGACTAATTGAGAGAGCTTTAAACTAGCTGTGATGGGGGAAGGGGATATAACAGGGCTCTCCAGTAAAGAGCCCGGAGGGGCTGTGCTGGAGCAAGGGGTGTGGCAGATGTCTCAGCTGAAGTGCATCTACACCAACGCATGCAGCATGGACAACAAACAAGAAGAGCTTGAAGCCATTGTGAGGCAGACTAACTGTGACCTCGTTGCTATTACGGGAACATGGTGGGACCCCTCCCATGACTGGAGTACTGGGATTGATGGCTACAAGCTCTTCAGAAGGGACAGATGGGGAAAAAAGGGTGGTGGCATAGCTCTCTATATCAAAGAGTGTCTTGATGTTGAAGAGCTTGAGGTTGGAAATGACCAAGTGGAGTGTCTATGGGTAAGGATCAGGGGGATGGTCTGTAGGAATGACATTGTGGTGGGGCTCTGTTATAGACCGCCTAGCCAAGATGAAGAGATATTTGAGGTGTTCTACAAGCAACTAGTAGATGTTGCATGATGGCCAGCACTTGTTCTCATGGGGGACTTCAACTTCTATGTATATGCTGGAAATATAATACTGCGCAGAGGAAGCAGTCCATGAGATTTCTGGAGTGTGTGGAAGATAGCTTCCTGACACAGCTGGTGCAAGAACCTACCAGGGGAGGTGCCCTGCTAGACCTGTTCTTCACTAACAGAGATGGACTAGTAGGAGATGTGAAGGTTGGAGATTGTCTTGGCCAGAGTGACCATGAAATGGTAGAGTTTGCTATTCTTGGTGACGTCAAGAGGGTGACTAGCAACACTGCTACCTTGGACTTCTGGAGGGCAGACTTTGACCTGTTCGGGACGCTTGTTGCAAGGGTCCCTTGGGACTCGCTCCTGTGGGGTAAAGGGGTCCAGGAAGCCTGGGTCCTCCTCAAGACGGAAATCTTAAAGGCACAGGTGCCGGCTGTCCCTGAGTCCCTCAAGTCAAGCCGGAGGGGAAGAATGCCAGTGTGGATGAACTGGGATCTTTTGTTGAGACTCCGGGAGAAAAAGAGAGTCTATGCCCTCTGGAAGATGGGACAGGCTACTTGGGGAGACTACAGGGAACTTGCCAAGATTTGCAGGCAGGAAGTTAGAAATGCAAAAGCCCAGCTTGAACTTAGACTGGCTACTGCAGTAAAGGAGAATAAAAAATCCTTTTATAAATATATTAACAGTAAAAGAAGAACTAAGGAGAATTTCCCTCCTTTACTTGATGCGGCAGAGAATGTAACCACAGAGGATAAGGAAAAGGCTGAGGTTCTCAATGCCTTCTTCACGTCTGTCTTTAATAGACAGACCAGTTATCCTCAGGATACTTCTCGCCCTGACCTGGAAGTCTGGGACGAAGCGCATCATACACCCCCTGTGATCCCAGCAGAGACAGAGACCTGCTCCTCCATCTGAACTGCCACAAGTCCATGGGGCCAGATGGGATCCACCCAAGGGTGCTGAGGGAGCTGGCAGAGGTGATTGCCAAGCTGCTTTCTGCCATCTATCAGCATTCCTGGTCATCTGGAGAGGTCCCGCAAGATTGGAGGCTTGCCGATGTGACTCCCATCTACAAGAAAGGCCATAAGAAAGATCCGGGGAACTTCAGGCCTGTCAGCCTGACCTCGGTATCAGGGAAAGTTATGGATCAATTGATCTTGAGGGAGATCACACAGTACGTGCATGGCAGTCAGGGGATCAGACCCAGCCAGCACGGGTTCACAAAGGGCAGGTCGTGCTTGTCCAACCTCATCTCCTTCTACGACTGGGTGACCAGACTGGTAGATGAGGGAAAGGCTGTTGATGTAGTCTACCTGGACTTCAGCAAAGCCTTTGACACGGTCTCCCACAGTATTCTCCTGGGGAAACTGGCAGCCCGTGTTGTGGACAGGTTCACTCTTCTCTGGGTTGAGAATTGGCTAGAGGGCCGTGCCCAGCGGGTAGTGGTTAATGGAGTCAAGTCCAGCTGGCGTCCTGTCACGAGTGGTGTCCCCCAGGGGTCGGTATTGGGGCCCGTCTTGTTTAATATCTTTCTTGATGACCTGGATGAGGGGATTGAGTGTACCCTCAGTAAGTTTGCGGATGACACCAAGATGGGAGGATGTGTCGATCTGCCTGAGGGTAGGGAGGCCCTTCAGCGGGATCTGGATAGGCTAGACAGTTGGGCTGAGGTCAATGGGATGAGGTTCAATAAGGCCAAGTGCCGGGTCCTGCACTTTGGCCACAATAACCCCATGCAGTGCTACAGGCTTGGGGCAGAATGGCTTGAGGAGTGTATAGAGGAAAAGGACCTGGGGGTGTTGGTTGATGCTCGGCTCAGTATGAGCCGGCAGTGTGCCCAGGTGGCCAAGAAGGCCAATGGCATCCTGGCCTGTATTAGGAATAGTGTGGCCAGCAGGAGCAGGGAGGTGATCATCCCCCTGTACTCAGCTCTGGTGCGGCCGCACCTCGAGTACTGTGTTCAGTTTTGGGCCCCTCACTACAAGAGAGACATCGAGGCCCTGGAGCGTGTTCAGAGAAGGGCAACAAAACTGGTGAGGGGTCTGGAGCACAAGTGTTACGAGGAGCGGCTGAGGGAGCTGGGATCGTTTAGCCTGGAGAAAAGGAGGCTCAGAGGAGACCTCATCGCACTCTACCACTTCCTGAAGGCGGGCTGTGGTGAGGAGGGGGTCGGCCTCTTCTCCCAGGTAACTAATTACAGGACAAGAGGGAATGGCCACAAGTTGCGCTGGGGAAGATTAGATTAGATTTGAGGAAAAATTTTTTTTCTGAGAGAGTGGTCCGGCACTGGAATGGCCTGCCTAGGGAGGTGGTTGAGGCACCATCCCTAGCGCTGTTCAAGAAGCGTTTAGATGAGGTGCTAAGGGATTTGATTTAGTAGCTTGGTTGGTAGGGATGGTGGTGTGAGGATGGTTGGACTAGATGATCTTGTAGGTCCCTTCCAACATAATGTATCTATGAATCTGTGAAATCTTTTATTATGTTGGCCCACAATGTCAAAGACAGATGTTGTTGGTATGGCAGTAGAGGCTGAACCTTCCCACCAATATGCTGTTATGTTTTGTTGTCATGTGACACACAGCAGCAGAGGGGCAGTCTCACAAAATGGTATCTGACAAGGAAGAGTATATGAATCATAGAATCACAGAATCGTAGTGATTGGAAAGGACCTTTGGAGATCATGGAGTCTGATCACCCAGCTAAATCAGGTTCCCTACAGTAGGTTGAGCAGAGTGTCCTGGGTTTTAATATCATCAATGAAGGAGACTCAACAACCTCTCTGAGCAGCCAGTTCCAGTACTCTGTCATCCTCACTGTAAAGAAGTTCTTCCTTGTGTCTGTATGGAATTTTGTGTTCCAATTTGTGCCCATTGCCCCTTGTTCTGTCACTGCACGTTACTGAAAAGAGCCTGGCCCCATCCATTTGACTTCATCACTTCTGATATTTATAAATAGGGGTGAGATCACCTCTCAGCCTTCTCTTCTCTCGGCTGAACAGACCCAGATCTCTCAGCCTTTCCTCATAAGGGAGATGCTTCAGGCCCCTAGTTGTCATTATGTCACTCTGATGGACTCTTCCTGGATGGTCCCTATCTTTTTTAACTGGGAAAAGGGAAGAGGAAGGGGAAGGGGATGGGATTAAAAATGATTTTAAACTGGGAGTGAGAGAAAACTGACAGACTGAGATAAATTAATAGGTGACTCCCAGCTGCATGAAAAAAGAACGCAAAAAGGGGATTTCAGTCACCACTTGCCATCACCAGGCATTTCTATATATTGGAAACCAGGGTCTTGGTGTGCGTAATGGCCAGCAAGGAAGATTAGTACCATAAACACAAATGTCTCCCCACTTCATCTCTTTTTTTTTTTTTTTTTTTTTTTTGGATACTTATTTCTAGGCTTGGCAATATGTAGTAAGGGCTATCACTTTGGTCATCTGGAGACAGCTATTCTCTTTGTGTCCCCTTTCACCTTCTTGCTCACAACCTACCTCCTGAGGAGACAGGGGGAAAAAAAAAAAAAAAAAGAGGAAAATAATAATCATAAGTGTACAAGAAGTGATTAGAAATTAGCAAAGCACTGGTGTGTTATCAGTGTTGTTTTAGTCACAGATGCAAAGTACAGCACAGTATGGGTTTCTGTGGAGATAATTAACTCCTTCACAGTCAGATTCAGGATATAAACATAACATTTATTTTAAGTAAAATATAGAGTTCATAAAGATTTTTTTCTAAACAGTTTGTGAGTTTCCACAATTCCTGGAAGAAGTTTTCAGTAAACAATGAGAAAACTTCAAGTAATATGATGCAGTTTCACTGAATTGTTATCAAAAGCTTATAGGAATCTATAGTCAACTAACTTTGAATCTAAATTCTAAATTATTAGTGATGGTTTCTTGGCTTATGATTAACAAGCTTTGAAAAAGCATTGACCATATCTAATACAAATCTCCCGTATTCTTTCTGGAGAAACGATGTTAAAGAAAGTATATTTAATTATGAATGTTTGAATATTGTAGTGTAACAATCTTCTACAAGTACTGCACATAATTCTACTTCCTGTGGTCTTGAAAGCAGCTGAAGTTGATGAGAAATATTCAGAAACAACAACAGTTAAAGAGCAATTAAGAATCCATGCTGGTAGGACTAAATATTTATTAAAATAACAGAATCTTTCAAATAATAGTTCAAACTTCATTACTCAGATCCAGTCTTGAACTTCTATTTTCTGCCTCACTTCACAGTAATTGTAAACTGCAATAGTGACAATAAATATTTCAGACTAAAGCATGTAAAAAGCATAAAGATTTCACATTACAATGACAGTGGTTGAAAATTTGTAAATGTATCGAAATAGATTTTCTTATACTTCCATATTCAGAAGTTTTTCTCCAGTGTAAAATGAAAAAAAAATGTGCAATTTAGCTAAATTTAAGTGGAACTATAACTTTTCCTTTGCATTTGGATGGAACTAATGGTGAGACGTAATGGCTCTCTTTGTCAGCAGAACTGGGGTAGAAGAGAAATTCAGAAGCTGGGATTGAGGGGGGGAAATTTTTTGGCGGTAAATTCATGGCTGGGAAGAAAACATTCTTCACTGGTGGAAAAAGCACCACAGCTACACTTAGTATACGATTTTCACTTTAATTAGACTGCCTAGCACTAGAGAAAATGGTCACTTGAGTGGCCTAAATTGAATAATCAGGTTGTATAGACCGGGAGAAGCCTTCAGCATGTACCCAGAGGAACTTGAAGCCGTAGAGTTGGGGACTGAAACACTGTGTACACATGCTTAGCATGTTAACATGGATATAAAAAATATCCTTTTTCTAGACTCCTTTCTCTATTGTAAGGAAATGTTAAAGTTAATGGTCAGGTTTGTATCCTTACATGCTCTTTACTATAGCAGCTGCCTTTTCATATCTTTTTTTTTTTGAACTGAAAAATGCCCGTGACCAGATGCCCTTAATGGAACGGACACTCTCCTGCTATATATCCTTACATCTGTACTTTCATAAACAGAATGTATCAGCAGCTGGAATAGGTAAGTGTGAAATAACTACCAGCTATTATATGACTACTATCAGCAATGGTATAAAAAGAAAGACAGATTCCACAAATCTGAGACTATGTTCTGCTAAATGCTGAAAACTACTGCTACACTGGAGCAAAGTTTATCTTCCAGAACTGTATTAACATGTAGCACTAGCAATGCTATGTCCCACAAGAATAGAAAGGTCTTCCAAAATAGTGCCCTAGACACACCCTACATTGTATTTTGCCCTACGGCAAAGTGCTGTCCTCTGACTTTTATGAAAATGAGGGACTATAAGAAGTAGCCCAATAGTAAAGAGATTCAGAAGAATTTATTCAAATATTTATTCTTAATTTTCCTGGAGGGTGAAAATCTTCAAAGGGATAGTTTTGGACTATTTCAGAGGTACATTCAGGAGAATTAAAATACCTTAAGAAACAACTTTTCTCAGTTTATCGATCTGAACAGTGATGTTTTTTGACTTGCTGCTTGGGGTATATCATTTCTATGAGATAAATATTTAAGATAATTGTTCCTTTACTGCAAATAATTTAAAACATAAATGAGGTGAAGCATATTTTATTGAGTACATTTTTAGTTGAAGTATGTATTTAAGTTCAAAAAGAGAAAAATTAATACTTTTTGTATTAAATGATGAGTGATGGAAGAAGTGCTTATTTTTCTTCCTGTTTCTCATTAGCACTTCATTTTTCCCCTTGGGAAAACAAGCAAAATGGTTTTCACCTAAACAAGTTTCATTCTTGAATTCTTTTTTCTTTTGACACTTACCATTCTCTAATCTTTAAAACCCACTGTATTTCTCTTGCTGGATCTATACCTTGGAGGCAAAACATGATAATCATCCTTCTCTTACTTCCTCATGTTCTGAACCTATTTCCCTCTAACGGTTCCATGTATGATTATAATTTGAGGATAAGAGAGACAATTTAAAACTTCAATTATGAAAGCATTTCTTTGATAATTTACTTCCAGCTAAATGACTTCCTCTCACACTAGGAAGTTAAATATCTGACAGCATGACTGAGCTCCAGAAACTTCAATTTCCATTCACAAAATCCTGCACTGCTAGCTGCTTTTCATTGTCTTGTTGGAACTTACGGTGATTTGCTCCCTTTTTTATTTTTAGTGCCAAGGATGCCTGAGACAGTAAATGTAGAGCTAATATTTGCATTTAGGTAGAGCCTTTGATTCTTTCTTTTCATTTACATTACAGTGTGTGCATTTCATCAGTTGGCAAAAAATTCAAACCTTTCTGGGGGATGTTCACTTCGACATCATCTGGATTCAACTGGCAAGCTGGATCAGAACAGTAAAGCACAATACTACCAGAAACATTCATCAATTACAGTCTGTTTTACAATTTTAATAGAGGTTTTACTGTTTTAAAACAAAATTAAAAATATTGCAGTAAGAAAATCAGAAGGTAGAACACATGTAAGAATGAAATATCACCGTTAGCTAAATGTAGGTGAATGAAAACAGTGGAAAGTACACTGGCAATAGATGTAGATGGTGTAGATGGGGTGATTTTGCAGCAGTGTCAGAGAAAAGAAGCTGTAATCTCAAGGTGGCAAATTCTGAAGACTGTTCAGCTTGGAAGAGAATATATAGCTCTTGCACATTGTTCTGTCATCTCCCTAAAATCATCTAATGTCTTGCTTTAGGAAAGAGGATAATGGTTATCTGATATTTCAAAGCTAGGTAGTCAAAATCTATATTTATCTGAAAATTTACATACTTCCATATATCTGAAATCTTAAAGACAGACCTTGAGCAGAGTAGGTAAATGGTATCCAGCAATGAAGATACAAGAAAAACAAAAACCTAAACAAGTGAATGGGAATGTAAATAGAAAAAATAGATCTCTGTCTTTGAGAGGACTTTTATTATTTTTTTTATCTTTAGCCTGTTTTAAATTTCAATTGTATTTTGTGAACATACTAGGAAGGGTAAAATGTTAAAGTAGCAGCCAATGGGCAAACTCTGTCCTAGCAGGAAATGACTGAAGACAGCTGAGGAAATGATGAGAAGGTCTAAGGAAGTGGTTTCAGGGTTAATGTGATGAATAGGATTGAAGCAGAGAAGAAAGAAATGTCTAAGATTTCTCCCAGAAACAAAGCATCACAGATTTTATCCATTCTGCAATGGCTCTGTGCTTTAACATTAAGAACATGGCGTTATTTCTTGCATTGCTTTTTCTTGTTTTGACTCAGGTGTATTAAGGGCAAAGAGATATGAGATGAAAGTTTATTATTATTTTTTTTTGGCTCATCTGTTTCTTCTCATCTTAGAGACTCAAATAGTCACAGCATGATATTAAGCCGTTGCAAGAACACTTAAAGAAGGCTCCTCTTTTTTATGTCCACCAATGTCTTTAACTGTCTATAATGAGTTTTACAAACAATGCTCTTCTCAAATCTCACACAATGGATACTTAAAAAAGAATTGTTTACCTAAGGAAGATGCGTTTCATTTTAATCTGATTTCAACCTAAATTCATTCTCAGTCTTTGTGTTTTTATTACTATTTATTTATTTATTTATTGCATGAATAGTGTCAGGGTCACAAGTCTGCACAAAAACAGACATTTTAAGAGAAGAGGATGGAAAATCAAGCTCATTCTAACAGTTTAAAAATCAGAACACAGACTGAGGTGTGTCATGAAGGTTTTAGTTAAAAAAAAAAAAAAACAAACATCTTGACCCATGACAATGAATGCTGAAAGCCAGAAAAACTGGAGAATAAATAAGTAAATCTTTTGTCAGAGTTTACAAGTTCATAGCCACGTTTTTCCTACAAATTTGACCAGTACTTACAGACCTGCACGATGCCACATTGAGGTTAGTGTTCCCAGTAAAGCACTGTTGTGTATCTGATGGCATTTATATTGATTTTATCACCAGATAACTGTGATGTGACAGCTGATGGATTGTAGAGAACACACTTCGTTAACTCTATATGCCTATCACTTGTGAGCAGCCTTTTTAATCTGCTCACATTCTAACATCCCACTCAATAATTTCTCTAAGCAGCATGTTTGTCTGGCTTGTCCTTTAATGGTTTTTACAAATGGGGGAATCATTTATATCAATTACTTATGCAATAGGACCTAGATAAGTTGCTAAAGCAGTGAGCATCAGAGGTAACAATTTCATAATCCAATTAATTGGCAGTATTATATTCTTTTCCCAGGCATTGCCATCACACGGAAGAGAGTTTCAAACTATAGGTACCTGGTAATGAAACAGACCTTTGTCATTTTTTATTTCTGGTTTATATGTTTTTGCTATTTGAAACACATGGATTTAATTGCTTTGAACAGAGTGGGATCCAACATTATTCTGATGACTACTGAACTGTTAAATTGATTGGAGCACTGATAATATGTATATGTTTTTATATCAACCTACTGGCAAATTTCCTTTGCTGTAATGCATTCCCATTACCCTTAATTAAATCCTTTTCTTTTCCATTGCCTCCCAAATTATATCACTAAGCCCTCTATTTCTCTTCTTGGTAGTGAATCCAAAATTTACAAAAATTAATGGCTCCTCAAGCTTTTAAACACTTTGGGCAAAATTCACCACAGGTAATTTCACTGGGAACAGATGGAGCTGCACCAAGAATGAATTTGGCTATAAGGAATTACTGAGCAACTGGAGGACTAAACTGTTTATGCATTCTTCCTTTGCAAATCTGATTTCTCCAGCAATGTCAAGAAAGATAAAAAAAAAAAAAAAGCAGAAACACAATGCTACAGATGTTATGATCTCTGCGAGGCATAGTATACACTTAGTTCACATGTTCACAACTCTCAGTGACAGCAATGAGACGTCTGTCACGGATCACTGTGTGATGGTTGGTGGAGACATCTATTTATCTAAATGTATTTAAAACTCTTTCCCTACAGACATTTTTACTACCTGGTATAGGTGTTAGAATTGAATTACTGCTGCCTTATTTTAGTTATTTTAGCTTTCTGTCTTTGTAATGACATTAAAAGCAACACTTACTCAACAGAAAACTAGGGAAAAGTGAGGGTGAATCAGGCCCAACACACTTCTCTGCAATTGTGCTCTTTAAAAAAGTGGAAAGAATCTGAGCACGAAAGAGGCACTCATAAAAACTTCCTCTAAAACATTTTCTTCTTTTTTTGTTTTCTGCTTTCCTCACGGTATGTTGAGAAAGATCATCTTGAAAGAATCAAACCAAACCAAAACAAAAAAGGTTATTATAAAGGTTATTATAAGCTTTATTTTGACAATAAAAAATGTATGCAAAACAATTGCTGGAAAAGCAAAATGACAGAAAAGTAATATCCCTTATTAACCTTCAAACGTTTAAAACAGTCAGTTGAAAGTCTTTGGAAACAGCATCTTCTGATCAAATAAAACACTTTACAGTAGCAAAATAACCTGAATTCTTTCTTCTTTTTCTTTTTTATCTCTTTATTTCTAACCTGGAAATGCTGTCAGTAAACTACAAAGAAATTGCTTTGAAATTCTGGAAATATATTAGTTAGAGGAAAGAATTCCATATTACATTATCTGGGCTAGAAGGAGAGGGAATAGTCATAACAGCTGGCACTGTGGGCATGTGAGCACGTATCCATCCAGAATGCTGTCAGGCAAAACTGATTTCTTTGTTATAATTAATTTACATGATTTTTATATTTAAGAAAAACCCTCTCTATTGGTTCTAAAAAACAATGAACTGTTTTAAGGGCCAAAATGCTGTTATTTTACAATACTATATGTTTTCCACTTCGTACTTTGCTGTTACTTAACAAAAAAATATTAATCATAGGGAGGATTTGAGCTTCATTCTGTCACACACACAGACAAAACCAGACTCTGTCATCTAAGCACATGTCTTGATAAGATTGATTTATAGATTCTGTACTATACTATAATGACATGTAACCAAATTTAATTACATTGTAAGGTTAATTTGAATTATGATTTTTTTCTCTGTTAGGCAATGGAAGATATTTGCACCTTGTAGCTGAGTCATTATTTACCATCAGTGTATAATGAACTTTTGGCATTCTGAAAATGCTGTTATCCCATTAGTTACCATAAATTCAGCAAGCCTGAGTGATCTAGTAGGTTTTAAATGTATTTTTTCTTAAAATGTAATTGTATATGATGAAATTCTGCCACCCCAGAAGAGTCAAAAAAGGTGGTAGAATACAGAAGAGGAATTGAAGAATAATATCTCCATAGCAATGTTATATTTGGCAAGGTCATCCTACCTGTCTGCTCTAACGCAGATATCCCACAGTAGACATGAATTGCTTCTTGTTAATAAGTGTCTGTAGTTCTCCCACAATGTTGCTTCTGAACATACGGATCCCTATTTGGGGTTATAGTGAAGGAAAAATGCAGTTGCTGTATTTCATCATTTAATCATATTTTTTTTTTCTTTTTTTTACCTGTTTTATGCTTACAACAAGGGTTACTTGTGAGCAGTTCACAATCATACTGACACCTATTTATTTGTTATGTAATTTCAGTGATCTCTGTGACTTAAGTAGATGCTGAGATAAAGCATCTGATGATGTTACAAAGACACAAGAAACTCCGGTATGTTTCATTCTCTAGAAACTGAGTTTGTATTCTCACAGAATGATGCATGAAATCTGATTCAAAACGTAATTAAATAATTCTGGAAGGGAAGGGAAGGGAAGGGAAGGGAAGGGAAGGGAAGGGAAGGGAAGGGAAGGGAAGGGAAGGGAAGGGAAGGGAAGGGAAGGGAAGGGAAGGGAAGGGAAAGCTGAGGTGGATTTTTGGGATCTGTTCAGATATTAAAAGCAAAACAAAACAAAAAACTCTTCTCTTGTTTGAGCACGAAAATATCCAATAGAGGATCTGTAAATTAAAGTGTAGTTGAATAAAAAAATGCTACAATTAGTTCTAATTGAGAAGTTGTTTAGTTGTTTGGGGCATTTCCCAGTGATGTTAAATTCTCTCCAGGCTGATGTACAAAAAACTGTATGTCTTTGTAGTACCAAATATCTATTATCCTTTAAAAAATATACGTCAGAATTAGATTCAGAAAATGTTGCTCACACCAAGCAACACGGATGGGTAAGGGAGGCTTTGTCAAGAGAGAAGGGATGCTGGAAAAGATGTGTCACCATGGACTCCCTTCTCTGCTTTATAACCTATCCAAACACTGACCTGCAGGTCTGTTTCACATAACTTAACAGCTGTAAATGTGAAAACAAGATAATAATGATTTCACTCAGATGTCAAATGAACAACAAAATACGACTTCTTAAAATGGAAGGAACACTGTGAAGTAGTTAAATTGATAGAGAGAGGTCAAGTGCAAAAAAGTCCTAGTCACTTCTGTTACAAGACTAACATGAAGGAATGTACAAGAGATACAAAGAGAAATATTTCATTGGACACTGAACCACTGATAGCTGGGTCCTACATTGTACAATAGGAGCTGTACAATGAGGACCTTTGTGTATTTTGTTCAAGAAATTATAATTCAGATTCTCTACTATATTTTAAGATAGGTATAAGTAATATCTACTCACTGGAACTCAGCAGACTTTCATGGTCATAAAATTGGTGCTTTGGGTGGAAACAGGCTCTGAGAAATTATTCATGAATATAAGAAAGGAGGCAAAAACTTTGAAATCTGGAAAAAAAGACTGAGCTCCTGTCTGCTTCAATATTCATTTTTCCTTATAATTATTTACAAAATAATCTGAATTGTACATTTCATTCTTACCGTCATTTAAAGACTTTGCAGGAGTAGATCAAGTACCTGTCATAATTAAAAGAGACATCTCTGAAAATGCTGCAACACATCACAGGGGAAAGATAAAGCTAAGGTAACATATGGGGTCTAAAAGACAGCCTTGGCCATTGACAAGTTCATGGGTTGTTTTCTTCTTCCTCTTAAGGAGGTACTAACCTTTTAATATGAAAATATATGAGCATTTCATGCCCTTAACAAATGAACAAGTATGAGAGAGATAAATGGAAACTAGGCCTGGGGGAAAGTTTGATCCCCAGTTCTTAATAGATACACAGAATGTGGTACCAGTATAATCAGACTGAGCCTGCTGGAGAAGAGAGATGTGTGGCACACCAACTACCGACAGCAGAGAAAATTGAAAGAAATTACATTCATGGGAGTATGAAATGTGAAAGTCAAGGAAATAAATTAGATGTTGTATGACCTCTAGTGTAATACATGGAGAACTAATACATTTAACCTAGTTGTAATCATGTCATAGCTAGACTGCATTAGGAACTTACTCATTTAAATTTTCCTCTCTATGGCTTTCTGCTCAACTTTTCTAAATGGAAAACAGCATGGCAACATAGCTGTGGATTTGGAAGGAAAAGGAAAGATTGCAATATGCAAGAGGAGCTCAGAATTTGCGAGTCACACACCACTCAAATATTATGACATTGCATATTAGCATATTAGCATCGCAGGATATTTTCTTGAAAAAGAAAGAAAAAAACAACAAAACAGCAATATATCTATTGCAAGATATTGTATTCTGTATTGTCCAGGAAATTAAAGTATTTATAGAGAAACAATGATTTGTGAGGGGACATCTTGCTAGTATTAGAAAAAGGGAAAGAGTGGCTCAAATTGCTTGAAAATGTAATTGCAGAGCCTTGAGTATAATGGGACTTATTCAAAGAAAGTGTGGACATTGGTTGCCATCTGTCTTAAGGAAGGTACTGAAAGTGGGGAAAAGCTGTAATGGAGAGGAGGAAAATGGGTGGGGAGATGCACCAAAAGGCCCTGGCATGGATTTAATGATGTGATCATGCTGAAGCTATAAATGTCTCAAAATCAGATATGTCCTTTAACTATTTCAGGACAGTTTATGCCCATTATGTTTTGTCCCTATCACCACAGTCTTAGAAAACAATGTATTCCTTTTTGCAACAGTCTTTTATTTCTTGTCTTCAGGATAAACAACTGTGATTCTTTCATTTGTCTTTTTGTGGTTTCTACTGGTCTTCTTTCTTATGACTCATCCATATGATTAATATGGATACGATGGTGCTAAAATGGCTTTCCATAAAAGTGAAATAAATTCCCATCATGTGGTTACTTCAAACGTAACTGTGGCTAATCTCTGACTATCAGGAAACAAACAAACAAACAAACAAAAAAACAGTAAGACTATTAATTGGTAATGCATTTATTAGATGTAGCGTATACATTGGAGCGTGGACAGGAAGGAGTCAATAATCCTGTGATGCTGTGACAGCGCACAAGTGTATTTTGTCCACAGAGACCTCTATAACAAACAGAAACAACGGCTTTTCCTCTGCAGGACTGCTGTGAAGGTCAGTGAGACAGTCCAGTTGTCTGACAGCATACCTGAGTGTCACTAATGAGCTCAGTTAACAGATCGTACACAAGCACTTGAAAGGCTTTACCGTGCTATTGTTGGCTGTTAATTGCTATGGTTATCTCTGGCAGGAAAAAATGTAATTTTTCGGACCCCTGCCTTTCGAAAAGACTTCTGTTACTGATCGTTATGTACTTCAGTACTGATTAATTATTGCTCCAACTGGAGCTCGAGAACTCACTAAAAGGCTCTATTGATGCTGAATGAGCATGCAGTCAGTACAGAGGCCTGATGTATTTGACTAAATTTTTCTTGATCATGTTTAAACAGTTTAAAAAAGCAACGTTTTAGATCCCCATAGTTATATTTCTAATTAAGAGACCCTATGTCTTTTCTGACTTAAGATACAATTTTATATAAGCATGTTCTGCATAATTTAAAAAGACACTGCATCTGAAATAGAAACCCACACATAATACTCAAAGGATTTTGAATTATTCTTCTCTGAAACTGCTTATGTTATTTGGATGAATCACGACTATCAACTTTGCCCACTGTCTTTTCACAGATAAAATAGTGACTCTTGTCTTGAATTTAGAAATTATGCAGATAGGCTATTTCTGTCCCTTTCTCTAATCAGTGTTGCCTTTTTCCATGGAAGAATTAGCTTTTACAATTGAAATAACAGACCAGTCCTCTCAGTCATTACTTCCACTGTTCAATACCCCAAAGCCCAGTTTTTACACTGAATCATTCTTCTCTCCAATCCAGCATCTGAGGCACAAACTCAGATGTGAATGATCCAAATCGTTTATTACAGGTTCTAACATCCCTTATATACATTCACAAGTTTTCTTTTAAGCTTTCTTACCCACCTTGACATGTCAGCAAAATACTCCACAGACACTCCTTACTTGTGCATGCAGGCGCTTATCCAGTCAGGGTCATGAGTCGGTCCATGCCATGCACTCTTCCTCCAATCAGGGTCATCATCACATGGCCATCTCACAGCTTACTTGCTCTGCTTTTCTTCTGGAGTGTCCTTGGTTCTCAGCATACCTTTCTCATGCTGTTTATCTTGCGTCACTGCTCTGAATATACTTTCTTGTATTCCCACACTTCAAGATCTGCAGTCCTTTGACAAAGCCAGGTGGTGCCAGTTTGATTTTACCAGTGTAATGTGTTCAAAACTTAATGAAATTATAGTAAGAGCTCTAATATTTTTTCTTAGATCCATTTATTTTTTTTATCTCATATAGAGAGCAAGCTTTGATTTCTCTCCACAATCTTCCACAGAAACCATTCCTGTTTTCCTGGCAAAACACAATTCAACAATTGAAAAATCCAGAAAAGAATAGATCTGAGGCCAAGAAAACCAAGAAAGTTACTCAACACACCAGTGTTGAGTAGATGTCAAGCAGATATTCCCTGTATTTATAGCACTGGGTTCATGTTTGGTGAGTGATTCCCATGCACCCAGTGCTACAAATAAAGGGAATATCTGCTTGACATAATTAATTGGCAGGAAACTGATGAGTGGAAAATATCTGAATTGGTTTTATTTTTCTTGGTTATAGGAAATGTGTTAGTTATTGCCACTGTTGGTGTGTTAAATGTTTGTGTTGTAGAAACGTCACTTGTGGAATTCCATTCCCAGTTTGAATACTTCTGTCTTGTGGGGAGGGGACAGGACATTAGAAATGAGAATAGCCATCATCTGCAGAGATCTAGGAAATCCAGTATTCCAGTGATAGGCACTGAAAGCCTCTGGAGGGTGAGAAGAAACTGAAATATAATGTTAGTAGTTTTTGTAACTATGAAAGTTTGGAAAGCGAAAAAGGTTTGGGAAAGACACAGGCTGAGGAAGGCAAAGATAAGCAAGGTGTAACAGGGATGTCAGGACCGAGAAAAGAAGTGAGGAATCTGGAAAAATTGACTGAGAGAGCAAGAAAAAATTGACAGAGAGAGCAAGGAAACTGGGAAAAACAGCAGCTGCTACTGTTGCTACACTAGAGCAGGGCCTGAGGACCCAGAGGTACCCCTTGGGAAGAGGCAGGGGGGGCCTGGAAGAGTCCAGGGTGGGTTCCATCCCCACTGGAGTGAAAACAGTGTGCAAAATGCAGGGAAATGGGACACTGGTGAAGAAGCTGTTCCAGGGTATGGAACTGTTTCTAATTGCAAAAGAGGAATGATGGCAGCCTGGGCAGTTTACCCTAACAGTCATTGGTTAAATTGCAGCTAGGGGAGCAGGGTAAAGAGGAGAATTTTCTGGTGGATACGAGTGCCTCTGCTGGTTTTGTAACAGTACTAGAAGCTACTGGCTAACAAGGAAAGGCTCACTTTTTGAAACCAATTAAACACCAACTGAGAAAACAATGTCGTATCCCCCAAAGTTACAGAATTCTTAAATAGGAATGCAAGCATCAGGGATGCCTGGCAGAGCCAAAAATGCAGCCCCAATAGAAGTTAACTTAAAAGCAGGAGCCAGCCCAGTCAGGGTAAAGCAATGCCCTTTGAGGATACAAGACTGTAAAAGGATAGAACAAGTAATAGGTAAGTTTTTGGAATTCAGATTATTAATTGAATGTAAATCCAAGTATGACACCAACATGGTGGAGTTGCTCTTTATGTGAGAGTGCAGCTGGAATGTATCAGACTTCAGCTGGTGGAGAGCTTTTAGGTGAGAATTAAGGGGCAGGCTAGAGTGGGTGACACTGTTCTGGGGGTGTATTATAGGCCCCCTGATTGGGGGACTACATCCACTGCTCTTCCCCTGCCCAACCAGCCAGTAATGACATCATAGAAGGCCACCAGATTGGTTGAGCACGACCACCCCCTGTTGAACCCATGCTGATAACCTTCTTCTCTTCCAAATGCCTGGAGATGGGATCCAAAACAAGCAGTTTTCCATCAGTTTTCCTGGGACGAATGTGAGAATGACTGACCTGTAGTTTCCAGGATTCTCCTTCTTTTTGTAGACTGGAGGGTGACACTGAGATCATAGAAGGCCACTAGGTTAGTTGAGCAGAACCTCCCCCTGGTGAACCCATGCTGACTACTCCTGATAACTCTCTTTTCTTCCAACTGCCTGGAGATGGCATCCAGAACAAACTGTTGCCTCACCTTTCCAGGGACAAAGGTTCCTGGCCTGATGTTCCCTGGATTCTCCTTCCTGCCCTTTTTGAAGACTGGCTATCCTCCGGTCTTCAGGCACCTTTCCCATTCTCCAGGACCTCTCAAAGATGATAGAGAGCAATTCAGCAGTCACCTCTGCCAGCTCCCTCAGCACACATGGATGCATCCCATTGGGGCCCATGGATTTACATGCATTGATCAGACCAACTCCTCCCTCATCAAAGGGGACCTTTCCATTCCCCAGACCCTCTCACTTACCCCCACAGTCCAGGTGTCCCAAGTAGGTGTTCCCACAGTGAAGACAGAAACAAAGAAGGTGATCAGCATCTCTGCCTTCTCTGCATCTCCTGTTACCAGAACACCCCCCTCACTTAGTAGGGGGCCCACATCTTCCCTTGTCTTTGTTTTACTGTTGACATACTAAAAAAAAAAACTTTCTTATTATCCTTTATCTCCTTTGCCAGACTCAATTCCAGGTTGGCTTTGGCCTTCCTTGTCGCATCCCTGCAGGCCCTGAAAATATTTCTATGTTTTTCCTAAGTGGTCAGACCCTTTTTCCACACCCTTTTTTCCTGGATCTTTCTCTTCCCTTTGAGAAAATCTGTGAACCTGAGTCAGAACCTGTAAAGTGTTCTAGAAAGTATAGTAATCTAATTAATGATTTAGAAAGGAAGAGTGCAAACTGATAGATGGGTGCATACCCATATGGACACATTGTTGTGATCAAACATAACGGGAGCAGACACTCTTTATAAGTATTTGAACAAAGTACTTGTACGATCCTAATACCAGGAACAGGGTACAAAAGGGGTCTATCAGGAAAGGGAACATTCCAGGACAACAATGGTAAATAGATCAGAATTCCCTAGAAAAGGAAGGTATTGATACTTACTGGTGCTGACAGGCAGTACTTCAGGTTGGTCAGAAGCTTTTCCTTGAAGAACAAATAAGGCAGGGAGAGTTCATGGATATTACTGAATGAGATAATATCTAGGTTTGGGGTACCTGACATGCTATCAAATGATAAGGGTATAACAGCAGGTTAGTAAACTCCTGAGAATCAATTGGCAACTACATAGCCCTTATATCCTCTAATCAACCAGTCAGGTAGAAGATGAACTTAAATACTACTTAAAAACAACTTAAATAACAGATAGCCCTCCTACGAATAAGCCTCAGACTCGAGGTAGGGGACTGGATCATTTGATCCATTCTATTAATCCAGGTTATAGGATATATGATAAGAATTTTTCAGGTGATCCACTGGAAGAGAAGTGTTAGGAATCCATTAATTGAAAGACAAAAAGCTTTCCAAATTTAAGTTATATGGTATATGCCCTCCCTTGGGGTTAGCAAATCAGAGATATCTATTGTCAAAATTGTGGCCACCATGCAACAAATAAAGAATGTGACTGCAAGAGCTCTAGAAAATCTGCAAGTTGAAGTTTCATTCCCAAGCAAGGTAGTGTTACAGAACTGAGTAGACCTAGACATGCTAGCAGCTGAAGGAGGAGGAGGTGTATGTGCACTAAATAATAGTAGTTGTTGTGCCTATATCAATACAGAAGAAGAGTAGAGATGGCTATAGAAGCAACTGGGGAAAAGAGCAATTTGTTACATCAGATACCCCAGGATAGTTTATTTGGGTTTACAGACACATGGAATAAACTCACTGGCTCCCTACCTACGCTTGGCTAAAGCAACTGTTTGTAACAATACTTATTCTAATTATCTGTACAGTGTTAACTTGAATACTTGCACAATGCTCTCTCTGGTACTATTGGAAAGGCCTAGATGATTATGCCACCTGGAAGAAACATCATATGAACCACCAGGTGGAAACAGGAAAATACTTCAAGAATGGACAGTGGAGCACTGCAGCAAAAGAGTTTACCAAGGATATCAATAGGGGGGAGACTGAATCATGAGACTATCATGAGAACAACTTGAGAATATATAAACTGAAGAGGCTTGCACAAATGTAATCTCAAGAACAAAATGTGGAGGCTGCAAAACTTGTGGTCAAATGAAGATAAGAAATTAGAATAGATGTCCTATTTTTGAAGATAAAATGGCAAAACAAATGCCTCAGCTCAATGTAACATCAGTGGGAACCAGTTCAAGCTACCCCTCCTTAAAGGTTGAAAATTTATAGTGAAAATAATGAATTTATAGTGAAAAACCACCAGAGATGTCAGTCATTTCTTGGAATTTCTGTCTATGTCCTTGGAAAGTAATGAATAAGTATGTGCCATGCCTTTAAAATATGCAGTCATTTCTCTATTTGGTGTGTATGTTTGGTGAGCGATCCCACTGCACCAGCACTGTAAATAAAGGGAATACCTGCTTGACGTAACTCACTGGCATGTCAAGTAACTTTGTCAGTTTTTTCGGCTTCAGACCCTTACATCTCTGTAACATTGTAAGAGACAATTTGAATGCCATTGACTCAAAGTTTGCTGATGAACATGTCCTGGGGCAACGAAAGAGAGATAAGCGGCAGCTCAATGGCCGCTGAACACTCTTTTGTTTGGTACTCATCTCCGTGGGGAGATAGCCATCTCAGGAGACCTTGCAGCATGAGATTTGTCACGTAGACTGGAGGAATCTGGAAGATAAAACAGGGGTCCTGCAGCCACGAAAGAAGTGCGATTTTCTCTGCGAGGGAATTTCTCGAAGCTGGAGTTTCTCTTCGGAGGGACTACCCGACCTGATCACTGCTGCTGCCTGAAGAGGCCTTCTCTTAGGAGAGACCTCACGAGCTGATCACTGTTCGCTGCTGCCCCTCTCGGGGTTGACCCCTCGCTGCTTCTCCGGTGCTGGCTGCTGCTGTTCCTGGGCTGACCCCGCGCCGCTTCTCCTGTGCTGACCCAGTGCCGCTTCTCCAGGAC
The DNA here is from genome assembly GCA_023055505.1 of Callipepla californica brunnescens. Taxonomy (NCBI): domain Eukaryota; kingdom Metazoa; phylum Chordata; class Aves; order Galliformes; family Odontophoridae; genus Callipepla; species Callipepla californica. Next base: position 19,285,244 of record JALIRH010000011.1, read on the forward strand.
AACTGCTTGCTGTTCAAGGCTGCCCATCGCTGCTGCTGTTCTCCCCACTTCTGCCATTCCCTGCTCTTCTGCCTCGGACCGTCGGAGCCGTTTGCAACTGGACCGCCCCTAGGATCCTGGCTGGTGACTTTCCCTGCGTTGTACAAACCCTTGCTTCTTTCCTATCTTTCCTATCGCTCGCCTTCCCTTCCCCATCACCCTTAACAGTGTCCGCCTCCCCCTTCCCCATGTCCCTAGTCAATATTGGTAATAAACTGGTCGGACCAACATTTGAACCGTTGCTTCTTAATCTCACGCTGGGTATACACATAATCTTAAAGAACCTTGTCTCCCTCCTCTATATTGGAGCGTGACAAACATCCAACCTCATTTGGAACAATTCAACCTGGCCATAATCTTGAATACTGATACACCATCAGCATCTACACAGCTACTGTTGTTCTACATCTTTTGGAAGACCTATCAGTAAAACTAAGGCATAGTTTTTTTGTTTTTTGTTTTTTTTTCTCTAGGGTAAAGGCAGTGTCAGAATAAACTCAGCAGAGAAAAAAGAATAATGGGCGTACAGAAAACAAAGATGGAAAGTAGAAAATACAGAATTGCACTGAAACAAGACTGTAATATAAACACAGTATACATGTATATAAAATACAGCTGGGATAAGGAATACCATAATTTCACTTTGGTATATAAATTAATGAAGATATTGTGCTTTAATAGCAAGGAAAGACCCTTAAAATGTGTGGAAGATCGTGGCTTGATTATTTTCCAGAATGTATGATTAAGCTGTCATCTGGGCTCAGACTGACGTGGAAGAAGCCTGGCATAAAACCAGAAATAAAGTGTTCGGCTTCAACCTTTTCATTTACATAGAAGGCTAGATTTCAAGCATTACACAAGATTCATGTTATTACTGGAAGAAATCGTATTGTTGAAGTTAAACTTATTATTAAAATATTGACATTTTTCTTGCATACCATAACATTCTAACAACAGAACTTTCTTTCTATTGCCTCATAGTTAGGAAACACAGCCTTTTATAGTGTTAAAGGGTACTTGAATGCTTCTAATGAGTAACTGATCTTTTCTGGTCATCAACTGCATTATTCACAGAAAAATTGGGTCTGTTTCTCGTCTCATGAGTTTTGAAGCAAAAGAAAGAGGATGCTCAGAAACAACTTCCATGATCCCCATAATTTTTTCTTGAGAGATTCCCATGCTGAATGAAGCACATTGTAGGGACTCTGGGAGGAGACTCTGAAGAGAAATGGCCTTTTAAAGAAGTGATAATTAATCTGACAGGCCATTTGGTATCCAGTGGTGAAAGCAAACTTCACCAATTAATCAGGCTGACATCCAGAGGTCATTTTCCAGCTATTCATTCATCTTTTCATCTCTGGGCATGAAGGTGGGAAAATCGTGATAAAGTTGAATATCACAACTTCCTTCTTAGCACTGACCTGCACTGAAACATGCTGTTTAAAGACCATCACTTGTTTCTGACAGTAATTTAAAATGAAGAACAGACAGTAGGTGGTACTGCTTGTGTTGGCTCATTTTCTCCTGGAGGAAGCTCTCAGAAGATCAGCATTTCATGAGAAAGCACAATCATCCTCAGGCAGTCATTAAGTGTCTAAGCAATAGAAGTGAAACACAAATAATACATAGAAAGAATCAAAGCCTGAGACATATCTGCTTTAAATTTTGGAAAATTCATCCATATAATGGTGCTCCTTTTTGGTTATAGAATTGTCACCTTGAGCATAGAGCTGGACTATATGGATCATATTGTATCACTTAACCACAAATGAGTCAATCTAGAGAGAACCTCGGGAAGTGACTGGCCCAATCTACTTCTCAAAGAAAGAGCAGTTCTACCATCAGACCAGGTTGCTAAGGGTGTGACCCAGCTGGATCCCAGAAACCTCCAAGGGTGGAAATGACAACTTTGATGTGTAATCTTTTCAAATCCTTCATTATCCTTTCAGGAAAAAATATTTTTCCTAAGAACTAGCAGAAGCCACGCTTTTTCAACTCATGATCAGTTTCTCTCACCTTGCCACCATGCAAAACTGTGCAAGTCCTGTCTGTGTCTTTATCACTGCCTCAGTCTGGCCAAAGCCTTCTAAGATTTCTCCTTCCAGGGCAAGTGTTCCAGGTGTGGGAGTTTCATTTACCTCACTCCAGTTTTTTGATGCTTTTTTTTTTTTTATCTCAGCTGCAAGCCCTGAAACAGGATGCTGTAATACAGGCATGGCCTGATAAATTTCAGGTGTAAGATGATAAGATTTTCTCCTTCTGTGCTCCTGTGGGTACAGTCTAGCTTGGTGTCAGATTTAACCACTGTCACAGGGCACTGTTTGCTCATTTTTACAAGTTACTCACCAATGCCTTTTCCATGGAGTGGCTCTGTGGCCAGATAGACACAGACTGAACCCAGGGGACTCATCCTTCCCAAGCTGTGGGTCTCCTCTATCCTTGTTTAACTGCATGAGATTCCTCTCATCTCAATCCTCCATACTGTGGAAGTATGCATATTAGAAGTAAATGGCTTTTGCAGATTTGCCGTTCAGAACTTCTCAGGTAACACTGATCCAAAGCTGTTTCTTATGAGATACAGATTAGAATTTTCCAAAATTTATCAACACAATAAGTGCAGTTTGTTACTGTAAAGAAAGAGACTGGAAATGGATCATACAAATGTGTAAAAGTACTAGAAATGTAGCTTTCTGAGACTCATTATCTTCCTATGTGGAGGGGATCACTGCCCATTGTTTTTCATTGCTACATAAGAAGACAGTATGCTGGAAAGCATACTTCTATTACATTTATCTATTTACATATCTAAAATGGCTACTCCAAAAGTAATGCCTCCTACTTTAGAACTACAACCTTGGAATGGATTGTTAGGAAGATTTACTGGAGATGATTTATCAAAACTTCGACCTCTTGAAAGACGTAAATCTACACATTGGAATGTGGTGAAAAATCCATCCCATGATATTTCCCTAAGAAACAAAAGACTTGCAAAACCTTAGATTGTTAGCAGCACCAGGGGAGTCTAGTATGCTGAGTCTCAGAGACAAAGCACAGAGAAGGGTGGAACAGAACATAAACATACACATGCCCAAATTCTGTGATCATCTTGCAGGCGGTGACTTGATGATATTATCGGAAGTGTTAACCTGCTTCATTGCTCTGAGCCAGCAGTTTTCCACCTTTTGTTCAAAAGCATGTTCCCTGAGTAAACTTTACCAAAGTGACTAGAGTCACTCGAGCTCCATCTGGAAGTAAGAAAGTGGTTTAAAAATGATCTAAGAGTGGAGGAATTTTGGGGAAGATGCCATCACAAGCTAGTTGGGACAACACAACTGACTTCTGGGACCAGTTGATGCTCTGAGCCTGCCTTTCCCTTCACAGAGGTGCCTCTTGAGTGAGATTCGCACACTTGGTTATCATCATGAGTGCTTACCCTTCGAGACTTAGAAATCTCTGTGGTGTTATTCCATGACATACTTAGCTGTATTATTCATGCTCTTGGTTAACCTCACATGATTTACAGATAGTGCATTTATTTCCAGCAATCCAAAAGAATCTGTAAGCTGTTATTTTAATAAGCTGCAGTATTCACTTATCTGTGTGCTTTCTCATTGGGCACAGCCAAATTTATTAAGGGTAGTTATGTAAGACCAGCCAAATGCAACCAGACCTGTAGAACCAAATTCAGTATTTAACCTTTTCGCACAAGACATGATGAGCACTATCATCTGGGGTGAAAGGTACGGCTGCCACTGTGCGAGCTGGCCTAGAAGAACTTATCTTCATACTACTTTAAAGCTACATGAGAAGTTACAGATATGCTGAACCACAACTCTCTGTCTATAGAAACGTTGACCAAGGTTTACTACCCATGAATGATCTAAAAAAAGGTTAGAAAGGAGTATTTTTTCTTGTGAAAAGTAGTGAGAATGGACATGAGAGTGAATCAAGGAATTGAATTGGATTGAATCCAAACTAGGCATCATAGCTTGAGCAAACAGGAAACTTTAGGAAGAAACTCAGGGACCATTGAAATACAGGTATTGCTGAAGAGAGCTGCTGTTTGCAACTCAATACAAGTCCCATGAAGATAAGGACAACACAATGGTATGTAGGGTGGTTGTTTACAACACAATGGATGGTCCAGAGGAGATAAGTGGAATTGCTGTTTGCATCTCAGTGGGAAGTCTGTGAAGATAAGGAGGCAGATTTCCTGGCGACATAATGTAATCCCTTTAACATCTGGAAATTTACCACTGGAGATGTCACTCACTTTGGAATTTCTGACCATCTTTGGAATATCATGAATATTAATGTTTTACGCCTTTAAATGTGTAGTCGTTTCTCTCTTCAGTGTACATGTTTGGTGGAGAGATCCTCCATGCACCCAGCGCTGTAATAAAGGGAATACCTGCTTGACATATGGCATTGGTGTGTCAAGTTACTTTGTCGGATTTCTCGGCATGTGAAACTAAGCAACATTAAGGTTGCAAAAGACTCAGATTAACATGTTCAAATTTCAGAAATGCCAAAAATTATATAGTATAAATATCATTTACACTCATTGTGTGGCACTTGTGTTCCTTAATTAAGAAACCTGAATTAGAAATCAGAGGATGTGAAATTTTCATCTGAAGACGGTTACTGTTAAGCAATTTAGATCCGAGAATGAATGTTTATGGCAACATTCTCTTATCTTCAATAGTAATGAAATTTGTCAGTTCATCATTTTATCTGAAATTCACATGTATCCCTTTAGAGTGATTTTCCATACTTAACTATATCACAAGTCAGTGAAAATATAAGCCAGTTTTGCTAACTAGAGCTTTCTCACCTTTTTAAAGCCTGCTGATGGGACCATTCACTGTAACAGAGTTGAATTAAAAATAATAAAAATGACAATATTAATAATATAAATAAATATTGTTGGGAGAAGCCTTATTTCCATCACAGAAAAATGCAGAATGCACAGCAACTTAACTTGCCATAAGCATGAGCAAGCAAAGTACTTGTCACAGGGACTGTGGAAGGGAGTAAAGATACAGTGGGAACCCCTATGTGTAGAGTATTTCAATTAAGAGAAGACATGAAAGACAATTTGAAGGAAAAAAAGCTTCAGTTTGAAGAAAGAGAGTGGTATACCCACAAGGGAAAATGCTCCTAAACAAAGGATGGTTCCTTAAGGGCAGTCTCACTGCAGATGATTTGCTGTAATGTAAAATATCTTTAGGGGAACTAATCAAATGTTGAAGAAGAGTGGAGAGGAGCTATGTGCCCTATGCCAAGATTTTCCGAACTCAGAATTTTCCATCAGTGTATAGGCCATCTAGAAATGCTTATCTAACCAATTTTTTATTTTTTTTTTCCCCCAAGGAGACTGAGTAACGATGAGGAAAAATTTTTGCCACATTAACAAAAAGTGGCTTTGTGTGCTTATTACTTTCCTGAGTTATAGCTGCAATAATTCTGGTACAATAATAGTTTTACTTTCATATGGTCATTTTGATTTTTCTTTACCGTTCTGAGATAACCACTAAGAACTGTTTCTGGAAGAGATTTTTATTTTACAGTTCTATCCCTACTAAAATGTATATGCATGAGGATTTAATGCAGCTAAACTTTAGAATGAACTGAGGCTACACTATTAAATATGTGTCAGACTTCCTGAAGGTATGATACCTAATCCATCTCCTGTAGTTTGGATGAATATATTTTCCAATCTGTATAAAATAATTATAAATTTAATAGTCCACATTAATTATGACTTTCATCTGAATATTATAGGAGATATACTCTCGTACTTCTTATTTGCTGTGTCAGTCAGTGAGTTTGACTTGCATAAACGGCAGTATAAAAGTCAAAATGAAATATGCAAAAAAATTCTCCTTAAAAGTATATTTTTTTTTACTAGAGGTTGACCTAACAATGCCATGGGTTGCACAGAGCTGTTGTGGAGTCTTCCATCTTGGGGACATTCAGCTGGACACAGTCCTGTGCAACTGCTTTTTCTGATTCTGCCTGAGAAGGACAGTCATGCTAGGTGACCTTCACAGCTGCATTTTCTAGAGTACCTAGAAATGTTTCTCTCACAAGAATCTGAGTTTTGATCTCATTTCCATGCTTCAAAACAAGACAGATAAATATCTTTTTTTTTTTTTTTTTGCTATTTCCATCTGCTCTGAATTTTTTAATTCTTTTTTTGTTAAGGTTTTGGCACAGTGTTTTCAATGAGTTCATGAATGCAAGCTATGTATTGGAGAAACATAACGAGCAATACATCTCATTATTACTCACAAATGCCTCTGTTTGAAATTGTGTCACTTAATTGTCAATCTATAAAAATATCTATTCACGTCAAGCACGGAGTTCTTGACTATTTCGAGTTTGTGTGCATGTTTTATTGTGCATAAGCCATGTAAGGATGACATTTTTGTTTATACTTAGTCATGCTTCTTTACAAAATTTTGAAATACGACCTTCTTGAAAGACTTTTTTAGTTTTCTTAAGGAAAAATGTAACAGTGCTGAAAGATCACAGAATCACAGAACTGTGAGGGTTGGAAGGGAACTCTGGAGGTCATCTAGTCCAATCATATCTATCATTTTTTTTAGTCAATTTTGTCTCCACCAGATTTTATATAAGACAGGTGTGAAGGATAAAAATAGTCAATTACTGGAAAATAATGAGCAATATAACATTGACTTCTCTGTGTTATAGCCCACAGCTGCTGTTGAAAATCATGGCAGATAACTGTCTCAATTATCAACTTGGCAGAAAGAATAGCATTTGTGAGTCATAATTAAAGCACGTTGTTTGAACTGATTTTTCAGTGCTTTATTACCAGTAACCTGCAGGTGAACACAAAGTTACACTTTTGAGACCTGTTTCCTGATTTGGAACAGATTAACGTTTAGCATACATTTTATGCTCCTTTGTGCAGTTAGCAAAGACATGGCTGTCTTGTTCCATTGAGAATGAAAAAATACAGAAAAAAAAAAGAACCTTCAGCTTGAAGGGAATATTTTTAGAAGCCCCTCATTGTGTCATATTTATCATGCTACTTTTTACCACCTGAACAACTTCAAAATGTCTTTTCAGCTGCTTCACTGTAATTGTCTAATTTTCTGCCTTTCTGTACTTAACTAATAATGTAAAACATACCCCAAGAATGGAATGAAGTCATTAATCAAATTGCAAATTTAACTGTCATAGAGATCAACAACAATTGGCAGGAATAAGTTGTGAATGGTATGAAAGTGTTACTTGCAAAACATGACCTGATGTGTGATGTTATGCAAACAAGTCACTATTTAGTGCGATTCTTGCCCTCATCCCTTCTCTCTGAGGTAGCTGGGTAGGAACAAAAAGGAAAAGACTGAATCAGCCACCAGAACTGCCCAGTCATGTGAAGCTTTTTCAGGACTGGTGGTGTTGCTTCTGACATCTTTCATAGAACCTCTACAGAAGCTTCAATTGAAATTGCAACAGAGTCCTCCTACCTCCAAAACAGTTCCCCATTTACAGCTGCCTGGAAGAGCAGTAATGCTTACCTGACAGAGAACCACAGTTCCATTTTTAGTTTTTGTGGTGCTGCAAAAAGCCCCACAAAAGTGGATGCAAATGCCTGTTTTAGAAAATGTCTTACAATGCTGTTAACTTCAGGTAGACACACATTTATGCTTCTTTCAGGTAACTGAAGAGTCGGGAGCCACATATAAGGAGGGGAAGATCATGAACAAAATCTATGGCTTCCCATGGATCACGTCCTGTGAATCATGGACTGAGACTACAAAGCAGTATATTTTTATAAAATTTTCATTAAGTCAAAGTATCTTTGAGGGATTCACCCTTCCACAAAACTTACGTGAAATTGTCCAGAAAAGTTCAGAATTTTAGTAGAATTGGACAACAAATATTTGTAAACATTCTATTTCCTTAGAAAGTTAAGTTAAAAAATTAACATTTTTATTTCATCTTTAGTACCACAAAAATTATTATTTTTTACTGTTTCTTTTCCTTCTCATTTGTTCCCACTCTTCCATAATTAAACAGAACTGTAAGTTCACATATAGCTTAGCTTTCTGGTTGCCTTCTTTAAGAAATCTTTTTTTTTTTTTTTTCATGCAATGTGAAGGAAATTTTACAGCCTATTTTCATATATTCTAGCAATCTAGTCAAATAAAACGTACATTGTAGGTAAAAAAGGAACTATATTTCAAAGGAATTTTCATTTATACAAATACTCCTCTCAGTTAATTAACATAGTGCTCTGAAATCAGTATATTGAATAGTCTATGTCTAATTCAGTGTTCTATGTTAATCCTTAAGGAATGCCCCATTAGCAGTCTTGTTTAGATTGAGTATTCTTTGCATGATCATTATTCATTCAAAGAACGCCATTCACAATTCATGTCAGATAACTGGTATCATCAGCTAATGGGAACGAACTTCTTTAAAACAAAAGATGAGAGTATATCATAAATCATCGTTTGTCTCTGAAGGAAATGAAAATTACGTGATAGTATGTCTGACTCCTCTGATGAGTTTTAATCCAGTTTAGGTTTAACTGCATTTAACTACATTTTCATAATATAACGTTCTATAAGATTTCTGGATTCAAACTGTAACAACTTGAGAAATGAGTTGGTCGTGAATCTAAATTTTGCTTTTTAATACTAAAATATTTATTGCTGAAAAATTGGAAAATATCAAGATGTTCCCTCCCCAAATTCCCCAAGTTCTCCACCAAGACAGTATCAGTGATAGCCTGACGGGAGTGTGAGGGAGAGGGAAAGCTGAAAGAGGGGAAAAGTTTGCCAACTATTAAAGCACCCCTAACAAGTTTCTTCAAGTTCATTGTCCAAAAATTTGAATAGCAGGCTGACTTCCCCCCCCCCCCCCCCCCCCCCCCCCCGACCCCGTCAGTGTTACAAAAGACTTGAATTACATTGGTTTTCACTACTCTCAGCGTCTTTGATGCAAGCTTACTCAGGAGTAGCAGATAGGGACTCAAAGCCCTGTTTTCAAAGCCTGTGTTCTCCAAATGAAGCAACACGAACAGATTCATAAATTGATTCCCCTTTGAACTGAGGAAAGCGGGAGCACAGTTCTGAAAGGATTTCAAGTGCTCGTTTCCCCTGAGCAGCAGGTTAGCTTTGGTGTTCAGAGAGTTCAGTGAATCACCTAATTTGAATGAGAGGAAGAGTGGTAATTGAAGGACGGTGGAATGCGTTCAGACAAAGCAGCTGCGATCTGAGGTAGCATAACATAAACACCAATGGTGATAAAAGGATCAAGAGAAATCAGTAAAAGTAAGAGGCTGAAAAAACAGCCTCGGGGTGAAATGGCTAGTGTGGTCTAGAGCACGACTTATCTACATAGTAATTAAAAATTGTACAGGAGGGAGCTTTATACAGTTGTGATTGCACTGTGGCCATGTACCGCTCATCCATCTGATGTCTGCAAGATGCCGTCCCCATTGTGTCATGCAGATGTTTGTGTCTTTGGTCATTATGTGTGTGTTAGTAGTTCTCCTCTGTGTTACTTGCTGTCTGCACAAAAGGAAAAGGGCATGGCTCTGTTCTCTGCCAGAAGGGAAGGTTGAAAGTGAATAACGATCAGCAAACACAGAAGTTAAGAACAGGACCACAGAAGAATGAAGGAAAACCCACTGGACTCACTAAGGAGCAAATAGAGTAGAAAAGATGTGTGTGCAGTAAGCATTCTGGCACAACCTCTACAAATTCAAATGACTTTAAGGATGTGACTGTTATAGAATATCTAGAAAATATTTGATTGAGTGACACACGTTTGCAGTGAGATATTATTTTGTGATCTTTGATTGCTGTGATTTTAACTCCAAAGAAGGTATCCCAAAAGCTGGGTTTACTATTTCAAGTAACGATCTAATATATGACAATCCCCGTGAAGTGGAATGCAGATTATCAGCTAAATTTTAGCTATATTAGTCTAAAACTGCTTCTAAATTAATGGCTTAAAGCAATAACTCATCCTGAAAATTGTTCTCTGCAATATAAATTAGAAAAAGAAGAGATTTCATGACATTATCTAGTTAGTAACCTATAGAAACATATTTTTTTCTACCTAATTTTAAACTCTTACTTTAAATATATATTTCAATACAAAACAATCATTTTAATTCATAATTGAAAATCAAAACCGGTAAAATAATTATGAATATGTATTATATTTTATATTATGACCCCCTGCATATTTTATTTATTCCATTCCTTATGAAGAAAATCACAACAGTTAAATTACTTCTATCCACTCTTTTGAAATAACAAGCTCTTAACATTACTAATGTTATCACTGTGCTTCAGTTAATGTGGAATACCCACGCTTCAGCTCTTGGCTAGAACTCAGATTGTCATTTTCCACATAGGTATTAAGGGTGTATATCTGGACTCTTCTGTGTAAAAAGTAAGATTAACCTTTTATTATTTTATTTTATTTTATTTTATTTTATATTTTATTTTTTCCTCCTCATCCTCACCCACCCATTACATACTGAGTATGAAGAAATATGAATATGTTGAATATTTTTTGCAAATTGGCATTGGTATCTTTGAGTTCTCTTTGGAGAAATCTTAAATCTTAACTTTTCTTTCTCCCCATTGATTATTTTCTGAATGAAAATAACATATTTACTCACTAACTTGACTGTAAGCCAGTATATTGACAACACTACCCTTGTACTATTGCTGATCTATGTTGATGGAAATTTAATGCTGACTGGAAGCAAGGAGAACCACAGCTACAAAATGTGCTGAATGCAGTTGCAGACTAGTTATTACGGCTTTCTCTGGAGTGTGTATTAAATATCATTCAAGTTAATTACGTTATAGTTAGAAATCAGTAAATACAGCTAGAATCAAATCTATAACATGGTTTAGTGGGCAATATGGGTGGTACTGGACCAGATGATATTTTCCATCTTTAATGATTGTATATAAATTTCCCCTCCCACTTTTTTTTCTAACTTAAGACAAGTGGCCATATGTTTAATTTCATACCTGTAGCAAATACGTAGGAAGTAAAATGCCATAAACTGTGTAAATGAAGGGAAAATAAATGGCTCCTCTTACAGATAATAGATGAACATTTACTTTAATTAAACATTTAAATGTGCCTAATTAACTCATTAACCTTTACATTAACAATTATATTTCACACTGTGCACTAAACTACTACTCTTCTGTAGTTCAGGGGATTCTCGATTAAATCAAAGTTCAGTGGTCTTTCAGAGATTTCCTTTAAGTTCAGTATTATCAGTCGACAGACTGGGGGAAGGTACTCCTTAAGACTGTCTTCAGTAAGGCTTTGTCATTAAGCTCATCCCTGCAAGAAAGTGGTTCACCTTTTGTTATTCTGATAGAACTGCAGTATCCTGTGGTATTTTATTAAGAGTCTATTTAAAGAGTTTATGAAGCAAAAGGCATAGAATTTCTTCTGTGACAGTGATTAAGGTTTCCGCAAGCTCAAGGTACTTGTCTCTTCATAAGGCTGTGTTCCCCTCTGCTGTCTCAGAATGACTCTTCTGGGTCCTTTTCAGAGTGCTGCAGTGCTGAATTCCTATTAAAATTCCTGTCTTAACTCCTAACTTCTGTGTATGTCTGCATTTTCTTTTTAAGTTAACTTCTGGATGAGAATCAGGATGCCTCAGTATTTTGAAGTCCTGAAAATAAATACTCTCTGGATTAAAAAAAAAAAAAAAGCAAACCAAAACAATCAGAAACAAACAGCAGCAGAAAAAAAAATGTCAAAAATTTATAATTATTTGAGCTGCAAAATGTCTGGTACTCTATCTATTAAATTTTGCCTCAGGCAATTACACAGATCCTGTTAGTAAATCATATAGCTCACTTTGATAAACATATATAAGTACCAGATAGCACAAATGATCTAGTCTCCTCCTGTGGGATGTGACCCATGAGTAGCGCATTAAGGCACAAAGTTTTCTGCAAGAATGTAAAGGAAGTTTATGATTCTAACAGACTGCACTGTTCCTCAGATGTGAACAATGTCAGCCAGAGCCTCTAACCACAAACCCTCTTAAATCATCTTTTTCCTGGAATCAGAAAGAAGAAAGAAAAAGTTAATTATTGAAGTTCAAGATATATGATAGCCTTTTAAGTACCTCTATTCAATGACAGAAATAATTTAAAGAGTTATTGCAAAAATGATGGCATTAGATTTATATCCTCTCAATTTTCTCTCTTTTCCTTTTGGCTTTCATCCAATTCATCAGGTAGAGTTTACTGCCAGGTTATCAGTTGGTTTCATTTGAAAAGCTTCTATGTCACTGTTAATAATTTTTTGTTTGTTCATTTTCCGTGCACAGGATATAGCATTTTGAGTTTTTCTATATGTTGATCTGGTCTGAAATTGGGGACAGTGCTTCATAACACAACAGAAGCTTGCTGTTTCTGTAATTTAATAGACCTTCCACTTCAGATAATTAGCAAGTGATACTATGCTGGTTTGTGAAGCTTCACATCTGTATGAAAGTACAGCAGAATTTGAAAAAAAAAAAAGAAATATTGACCTTGTGCAGAGTATTTAATAATTTCCACATGAAAAAAAAAAAAAAAAAAAAAAAGATATTCAAAGCTACTCTCTGTTGTGATTCTAAACTAGAATTGCACATAGAGACAATGTACCTCATTGGTACAGAAACTGACAAAGGTGTTGAAAAAACTAGCACTTTAAATATACATAGAAAAACATAGGCATTGTTTGGCTCACCAATTGAAGCTGAGAAAGCCAACAGAGTAACTTGAAACGCCAATGAGTTATGTCAAGCAGGTCCCTTTAGTTACAGTGCTGGGTGCAGGGGGATCACTCAACAAATGTGCACATCAAAGAGAGAAATGACTGTGTATTTAAAGGCATAGCACATATATGTTATATATTGTGCTATAATTTACATGTGCTATATATTATGCTAAAATAATCCTCACATACATTCCAAGGACATGGACAGAACTTCCAAGAAATGACTGACAACTCTGGTAGTTGTGGAATAAAAGCTAATAGTCATTTTCACAATAAATTTCCAACCTTTAAGGAGGGGTAGCTTGAACGGGTTCCCACTGATGTTACACTGAGTTGAGGCACCTGTTTTGCCATTTTATCTTCAAAAATAGGACATCTATTCTACTTTCTTATCTTCACTTGACCACACGTTTTGCAGCCTCCACATTTTGTTCTTGAGCTTGCATTTAAGCACGCCTCCGGTCCGTCAGCTTATATATGTTCAAGTTGTTCTCACAATATTCTCATGATTCAACATGGAGTTGATTTTCTACTTCACATGAAAAAAATGACAAGCCATGTTGAAATACTGTCTTTAACCACACTCCAAAAGAAGGAAAATATTCCCTAGGAACACTACTGACAGAAATGCTAGGCACCAGCCCTTCTATTCCAGAACATAGCTACTGCCATTCCCTTGACCTAACTTGACTTGCACTAGAACGGTTACAATGCAGAAATATTGAAAAGTAAAGTTAGTCTTGATAGGACTGTTAACCAATCTTTCCAGATGGAACTTGGTTTCTGGGTAAAGACCTTTACAGTCAATCCACTGTGATATTATTTCATTGTTCAAATTTCTAATCAAGCTACTTAAATTCCACATTATAAATGAGAATTCATTTCTGTGCTTTTATTTCACCATTAGAGGTCCTTCATTTTTTTTATCATGTGACATCCAGGAGAGGATAGTGGAATGTCAAGGCACAGACTGTGCAAAGTTTTCAGATGTGACCCAAGTTTGGTTTTACTAGTTGGCTTATTTTATTTTCTTGCCTCATAATACCACCACCATTTATAGTAGAAACTTGCTGTCCATCTTACATTATTACTAAAGAGGTACTGAGCAGAACATTATATCTCTGTGACAGATTAATGAACTAATGTCAAGTAGAAACGTGTTTATTCATTCGTTGTTGTCCCTTCAAACTGTCTCATTCAGTTTACGTAACATCAGCAATAGCATTCTGTGTATAACCTGTGTATAACTGTTGTCCAAAGTTTTTTCATGAGCACATTTCGATTTCCCAGGTATTAGAGTAAGGTTATCTGTCTTGCTTTCAATTTTTTCATCATTCTTTTTTTTTTTTTATCATTCTTTCATTTAGACACTGAACACAAGTACTCAAGTACTGAAAAGGTAATTAGGACACAGCATTTTAGGAGCACTAGAAAGACTGACCTCTCTATCTCGTAGAAACAAAAAACTTGAATCTGCTTTCATGTTTCAATAAACTATTATCGGGAAAGGGAAAAGAGAAACTGACTGAGAGCCTGCAGCAACCTGACCTCACACTTTTCCCCCCTAAAAAAGATTACTTTCCCACACCTGACCCCAAATATCCAACCCCTCCTGAGAAAAGATACCCAATCTTTTTGGGGACAAGATGACAAAAAATAGATTGATAGATTCATAGATTCATTAGGTTGGAAAGGACCTACAAGATCATCTAGTCCAACCTTCCTCACACCACCATCCCTACCCACCAAGCTACTAAATCAAATCCCTTAGCACCTCATCTAAACGCTTCTTGAACAGCGCTAGGGAAGGTGCCTCAACCACCTCCCTAGGCAGGCCATTCCAGTGCCGGACCACTCTCTCAGAGGAAAAATTTTTCCTCAGATCTAATCTAAATCTTCCCCGGCACAACTTGTGGCCCTTCCCTCTCATCCTGTCATTAGTTACCTGGGAGAAGAGGCTGACCCCCTCCTCACCACAGCCTCCCTTCAGGAAGTGGTAGAGTGCAATGAGGTCTCCTCTGAGCCTCCTTTTCCCCAGACTAAACAATCCCAGCTCCCTCAGCCGCTCCTCGTAAGACTTGTGCTCCAGACCCCTCACCAGTTTTGTTGCCCTTCTCTGAACACGCTCCAGTGCCTCGATGTCTTTCTTGTAGTGAGGGGCCCAAATCTTAACATGCAGCTCAAGATTTAAGATTATTTTTGAATTTCATAACCCTAATCGACAGTTTCCATATCCCAGTTAGGTCAAAAAGTTAAGGAAATTATGAAGCTGCATGTCTGGATAGTACAACAACAAAAAAGCCTTTGGTCTTTATTATGGTTTACTTACGCAAAGCTGCAAGCCTAACTTTAATTTCTTCTTCTTAGGGAAAAATACCACTATATTTTAGGTATTCTAAGTATTTCTACTGACTGAATATCTCTCAGTGCAGCTAACCTTCTCCTGCTGACATTTTGATCTGAATCTGAAATGTAATCAAATGTCACAGAATAAATACCTCTGGTTTTTCTTTCACTTCAGGGCAGAGATGCAAGGTAGCAATATCAACAGTTATCAAAGTGAAGGAGTTGTTCACTCACTACAGATGAGGAGAGTTTTCTCTCCACTCTGTTAAGCACTAACAGTAGCTCTTGAATCAAGGAATTGAATTAGATTGAATCTATAGACTTGCTAAAACTAGACCCATAGCTTGAAGAAACAGGTAACTTTAGGACGGAACACAGGGACCATGGAAATGCGTGGACCATTGAAGATAAGTGAAGACAAGTAGAGCTGCTGTTTGCAACTCAGTACGGGGGTGGTCCCATGAAGATAAGGATTACACAGTGGTGTGTAGAGTGGCTGTTTACAATACAATGGAGGGTCCAGAGAAGATAAGGGGAGTTGCTGTTTGCAACTCAGTGGGGAGTCCCGCGAAGATAAGGAGGCAGAGTTGCTTTGGGACATAATGCAATCCCCTTAACAGGGGAAATTTACAGAAAAAATGACTCTTAGCTTTAATCCCCGACCACCGGAGATGACAATCACTATTGGAATTTCTGTCCGTGTCCTTGGAACATAATGAACGTGTATGTGCTATGCCTTCAAATGTGTAGTCGTTTCTCTCTTTGTTGTGCATGTTTGGTAGAGCGATCCCCCATGCAACCAGCTGTAAATAAAGGGAATACCTGCTTGACATAACTCATTGGCGTGTCAGGTTACTTTGCCGGTTTTCTCGGCTTCACTCTGTTCCTAGGAAATTTTATAATTTAAGAAATTATTCCGTCCCTCCCTCCCTCCCTCCTTCCTTTCTTCCCTCCTTTCTTCCCTCTTTCTTTATGTTCCCAGTCAGAATCCTTGCTTCTGCCTTCTATACTCAGTCACAGTCTCTTCTGAGGGCGATTTTCTTTTTATTTATATATTTATTTTATTTATTTATCCTACAGGAGGAGTGAAGTCAATCAGCTTCAATCAATGCTGACTCTATGAAACAGAGAAGTACTGCATCAAAACAAGAACATTTGAGGGCAAGGTTTCTTTATGAATACACAAATAAAACACTCCAGCTGTGTCCTGCCAGTGGCTGCATGAGCTACACAAGCTGTTTTATTGGTTTGTTTGTTTCTTAGTTCAGGGCTTCTGTTGTGTCTGTGTCTGGATTCAGCACTACATACCTGAATCAAAGAGCTTGCCTGTGGAGATAGTTGGTTCTTTGAGATAGAAGAACTCAGAAGATCCATAAACATAAACGAGTTTCTTTCAGTAGTTAAGTGAGCAGCAAATGGCTTCTTCTTAGTGACAAGTTTCACAAACAAGCCTCTAAAAACTTCCCTTGAGGAAAACAAAGACTTTTCATGAGATGTAATGGTGTGTTTCTTCTGGACATCAGCTGATTTGTGTATCCATCACCCTCTTCCTTTTTAGTAGTTTCTCTAAATTGCATCTAAGTAGTGGTTTGCAAACTGTGTCACATTGCGCACCAATGGACTATGTTCAGTGATCTGAAGTCTGCCTGCAGAGCTGTATTCCCTTTGTACCAAAGTCCATATGCTGTTTCAAGTGTCCACTGTCTGAAAGGTGGATGAATGATGGTGTGTACAGTTCTCTGCTGTTCCTTGATGATGACAGTTTTGAGACATAATGTATAGAATAGCCACTGAAATATTCGGGATTAGGAAAATAAGACAAAAATAAATTGCTTAGATTGAATATCGAGTGTTCATGCACTATAATATAAACAAAAGAACAAGAGACTGAACATAAGAAAATAATGTCAGTAAATTCAGCTATGTGAATAAGCACACCTGAAAAAAAAATGAAGAAAATTTCACTTTCTTGGTTTGAAAATTGATTCCTTCATCCCAAATATTGCTAACTTAACACACCAATGAATTACATCAAGCAGGTATTCCCTTTATTTACAGCACTGGGTGCATGGGGATCGCTCACCAAACATGTACACCAGGGAAAGGGGTGACTACACATTTATAGGCATAGTATGTACGTATTCATTACATTTCCAAGAAATCGGTTTCATCCTAGAATGTGGAGAGGGTCTCTAGGCCCATCAGGTGGTATCCTTGAGAAACTTTCAGGGGATTGCATTGAGTCCCAACAGCAATTCTTCCTCCTAATCTTCACGGGACTCCCCACTGAATTGCAAACATCAATTTCACTAATCTCCTCTGGACCCTCTATTGTGTTGTAAACAGCAGCCCTACATACCAGTGTGTTGTCCTCTTCACAGGACCACTCCCGCACTGAGTTGCAAACAGCAGGTCTACTTGTCTTCACTTATTTTCAACGGACCACACACTTCTATGGTCCCTGTGTTCAAATCCTAAAGTTGCCTATTTGTGCAAGTTACTAGTTTTAACAAGTCTATACAAGTCTCCTTGATTCATGATCATGCTCATTTTTTTACACCTGGAGTAGATTAGGACCAACATTATTTTGTTCTGCATTGTGAGACACCCGGAGTCTTGCACAGGAGATGTTCGTGTACATGCATACAGAAAATTCTAATTTTCATTGTAAGGAACCTTGATCTAGAACTCAAGTGTTTTGTCCTACGCTCAAGAATATACACCTATAAGAGTGAAAACTAGTAGGCAAGATGCTCTGTCTAGCTTTTGCAATTCAAATCTGGAGTCCTCTTGTATTTCCAGAAATATAACCAGATGCTCTGCTTAACTTTGGCTTTCCTTTTCAAACAGGCAAAACATAAAACGAGCACCTCCCACTGTTATACAGATTATTCAATATGTTTTATATATTGTTAGATATTGATTTGATATTAGATATTAGACTTATTCTCCATACTTTTTTTCCAAACTGCTGAATGTCTTCTTGGAATCTTAGAGTGTATCTACACTAGATATTGACATAATGTAAGAATCTGTGAGAGTCCAAACATCAGAAATAATGCATGGCACAAACTGTAGATCCGGTAGAGGTTTATGAAAAGTTAAGACATTGTTAAAGGACAAAGAAATCGGAGTCCAAACTTCCTCTAGAATGGGACCAAAACACACTTGGTGCTGTCACCACACCTCCAGCTTAATGAGCAGCATTGCACAGCTGATAACACAAGGTTTGGAACACGAATTTCCTTCAACTGATGACTTGAATCTGTCGTCCTTGACAGGGGTTTAGCTCTATCTACAGTCAAACATCTCTCTCTTATGTCTGAGGACTGGTGTTGCGCAATGGGGTGTACTACTTCATTCTTCATCAGATCATTTATCACCTGATTTGGCATTATCTGACTGCACTATAGTCAGGAGTCTTGTTGAACACTTTACGTTATTTGATGGAGCAGATCCCCACTGTTCTTTATATAAAACTTTGTTATAAAGACACCACAATGTGAAGCATTCTTTACTAGATCTGTCACCACTTATAGGACTGGTTATAATAAAAAGTAAAAAAATGACATTGGACTGCCTAATTTCAGAAACTACCACTCCCTCCTGAGATGCCTTAAAATTTAGATAGCACACAAATGTATCTTGCCTTAAAAATTGTATGAGTTGTAATTACTCTCATGCTCTATTTGGTCTAAAAGGATCATGTAATAATGGTGCAAATGCTGATAAAAAAAAAAATCTGATTACTGCATTTTTGTCTCCTCCCAAGAGTATTTAATTCTGAAGCTACATACAGTGTTATTTTCTTCATTTAGAATACAGCAGAGTCCAATGTGGTATGAATAATTATTGTCAATGTTAACGTCACTCATACACAGCAGAATTCAGTTTGAGATACCATTACTGCTGAAAAAGAGGAAAATAAACATCACAATAATCTTTAGCTTTTACAGTATTATTTGTTCAGAAATTTCACAGTGGTTTGCTATATTAGGCTGACTCTTACACTTACACTTGTTATTTAAAGTAAACAATGCAGCTGATTGAAAATGTTTAATTTTATTAAACTAGTTAACAGAGAAGCATTCATGAAAATCTTTAATTTTCTTCATAATTTGTGTATATTTTACAGAATGTTTTCAGCAGTAAATAGCAAAAAAATGCATGTTTCATACTAAACATTTCTTGTCCTTGAAACATTCTCTGTGATCAGTCATTGCAGTTCTTTCCTATTCCAGCAGGGATAGGGATTTTGTTATTTCTATTAAAAATTATGAGAGAGATGGATGAAAATGAGGAAAAAAGGTAAATAAGAGTTAAGATTAATTGAAATTAATTCTTGACCAGTTTCCTCTCCATAAACTCTCTAAAACAGTTATTCATACATCTTTGTAGAACTCAATTTCACTACAAAAAGGATCATTTGCAGAAAACAGTCACCTTTCATTCTGAATAGCTGAACTCAGTTTCAAAGTCCAGGAACAATGTAAAAGTGTCTAAGCAAGTTAAATCAATTAAGAATGTATGAGGTAAATTTTGAAATTTGTATTCAGGTATGACATTTATAATAAATGAGGTTATCCAAAGGTGTGTGTGTTCAGGTCAGAATATACAGTAGAGAAATAGTTGAATTAAACTTGAAATTTTTCATTTTAACTCAGTACTAACTTTTCAAACTTATTGAACATAATTATATAAGGAACTTAGTCTGACTCATACAGATCTAGCACTGTGTGAAATATAAGTTATACACAGTGTAATGCTCTGTGGTCCTGTGCAGAAAGGGGTGACTTCAAAGCACTTATAACTTTACAAGTACAGTTATTCATAGCCACAACAATATCTTTCTAAATATAGGCTGCATGACATGATTTATTAAGTGAGAAGCTCTTTAAGTGAAAGCAATATTAATAACTAAGTCATAAAACAATGTCTCTATTAAATCAAAGAACTAAATTATTGTGATTATGAGGTGTGCAGAGACTTCACGGTTGAGATGTTCTGGTTAGTAAGATTTCAGATTAAGTCTTAAACTGCGAAAATGAGGATAGAATTGGTATGCATGAAAATGTCTGATTTAAGAATCTGAATGGAACCCCATGATATCTGCGTGCTGGGATGCTTTGCTACTGCTGACCTAAACCAAATTATTTTTTTTTTACTTACTCAAGTGGCGTCTTAAAAAAATGTATGTGACTGTCACAGAGCCTCCATACATCTGTATAGATTATTTCAGGAGATGGTACTTCTAGAATCTAAAAAAATACCAATGATCTTTTGGTAGGCTGCCTTGCAGATGGAGGACATTAAGCATCTGTCTGGGCACTCGGAGGACCGTTCTGTTGTGGGGTTGCTAAGAGCAGAACAGCAGGTGCCAGTTCTTACTACAACAGCACACTGGCAGCAATATTACCCCAACTGGGACATCCTAATTCCCATTAAATTGCTCACTGGCCAACTGAAGAACCAAGGAGAAATCAGCAAGACTCACTCACCATCCAGTAGTCTCATATGGCCAGTGCAAAAGTCCAGTGGAAAGCAAAGACTAACAGTGGACTATAGTGGCCTGGACGAAGTCACACCACCACTAAGTACTGCTGTGACAGACATGCTGGAACTTCAGTATCAACTGGAGCCAAAGGCAGCCAGGTGATATGCCACAACTGACATAGCTAATGCATTTGTCTCAGTTTCTCTGGCAACAGAGTACAGGCCTCGGTTTGTTTTTACTTGAATGGATGTCCAGTATACCTGGAATTGACTTCCCCAGAGGTGGAAACACAGCCCCATCATTTGTCATAGGCTAATCCAGACTGCACTGGAAGAGGGGGAAGCTCCTGGACACCTGCAATACATTGATGATATCACTGTATGTGGAACACAGCAGAGGATGTTTCTGAGAAAGAAAATAATTCAAATCCTTCTAAAAGCTGGTTTTGCCATAAAGCAAAGTAAGGTCAAGGGACGTGAATAAGAGATACACAGGATACAGAGGAATAAAATGGCAAGATATCAATAAAATAACAACAACTAGCAAAACCAAACCAAACCAAACCAAAACTCAACTCAAGCTTTCTTGGGTGTTTGTGTTTCTGGAGAATGTATATTCCAGATTACAGTCTGATTGTAAACCCTCATGATCAAGTGACCCAAAAGAAGAATTAACTCACATGAGGCTTTGAGCAAAAATGTCCTTTGAACAAGTTAAACAGGATAGTTCTTGAAGCAGCCTTTGGATTAGTACAAACAGGACCAGATGTAAAAAACATCCTCTACACTGCAGCCAAGAGTTGTTCCACTTGGAGTGCCTGGCAGAAAGCTCCATGGCAGACTCAAGGCTGACCCCTGGGGCTTTGGATTTGAAGATACTAAGGATCCAAAGCTGGGCTGGGGCTGAAGCACAGCTCCTTTAGGCACCCTGACCGCCTGTGCTGGGCTGGATGTTTAAAGGGAGGTCCCTTCCACACATCATGCAACTGATGGTACATGGGGTAAATGGGTTGCACTGATCACACGGTGGGTTTGAGTCAGGAATCCCAGTCATCTAGGAATCCTAGAACTGATTAAGGACTAGCCTGAAGGCAAAGATTTTGGAATATCACCAGAAGAGAATGTGACACATGCTGAAGAGGCTCCACAATACAGCAAATTACCAGAAAATGAGAAAAAATATGCTCTCTTCCCTGACGGGTCCTGTCACACTGTGGGAGAGTATCCGAAGCGGAAGGCTGCTACGTGGAGTCTTACACAACAACCTGCAGAAACTACTGAAGAAAAAAAGTGAATCAAGACAACTCGAGGAAGTTAAGGCCATCCAGTTGGCCTTAGACTTCACTGAATGAGAGAAATTTGTCACTCATGGAGGGTGGCAGATGCCCTTTGGAGGTATTTACAGTAATGGAAGCATAACAACTGACAGCACAGAGGCAAACCTATCTAGGCCACTGCATTTTGGAAAGACATTGCTTCCCAGGTAGAGAACATGGTTGTAAAGATCCATCATGTAGATGCTCAGCATACCAAGAATCATACCATTAAAGAACATCAAAACAATCATCAGGTGAATAAGGCTGACATGACTGAAATGGGTGAATTGGATCTGTACTGGCAAAATAAGGGTGACCTATTTCTAGCTTAGTGGGCCCATGACATCTGAGGCCATCAAGGAAGAGATACAACCTATGGATGGGCTCAGAATCAATGGATGGGCTTGACTATGGAGGCTATTGTACAGGTTATCCATGCATGTGAAACATGTGCTGTAATTAAGCAAATCAAGTAGATAAAACCTCTTTGGTATGGAGGATGATGATAGCTGAAATATAAATACATGGAGGTCTGGCAGGTGGATTATATCACACTCCCACAAACTCACCATGGCAAATGTCCTTATAATGGAGGCAGCTGGAAAGTATCCTGTGCCCCATGTTATCCTGGGTCTTGAAAATCAAGTCTTGTGGCAATATGTCACCACAGAAAGAATAGAGTCAGATAGTGGGACTTATTTCTCAAACAAAAAGCATGGCATTGAGAGAGCATATCACATTCCTATCACACATCAGCCTTCGGATAAATTGAGTAATACTCCTACATGCTTCTACAAAGCATTTGGATGATAGTGTATTTTATAATCTTCACAAGATATAGTAATATATTTTCCTCTTAATAACAAAATAAATGTTTAAAAACATGGGATGATATAGATCACATAAATTGGTAATCAGTATACCATGAAGTTTGATTCTCAGAGTGCCATAGTGTCAGTGAGGGAGGGTATGGGTCAACCAGATACATGATGAGTGCACAATTTTTATTTTAATCAGGAGCAACAAGTATAAATTTCAGAATTTTCCACAGAACTGCACTTTTGCAGCAGACTGCTGAATCCCTCACACATTTACTCAGTCTACAGAAAGCTTAAACAAAGTGATGATACTCCAACTATTAGAGAAGCAGCATAGGTGGACTTGATGAAGATTAATATTTATTAACCTTTTCGTGAACTGAAAATCTGGAAACATAAAATTGTGCAATCTGTTAAAAAAATTAATTCCTCTTGGTGTAATGGAATTATTTCAGTGAATTAATGTTTTATAACAGGAATATTTATTGCATAGACTATTTTTTTTATTATTTAGAAAGCGCTCCAGCAATCTAACTCCAGAATTAACAATAACAGTGTAACCAATAAAATTCCATAAAATATATTTCAAATCCCAGTAACTGTATAACAGTAGCAATAGATTCTCTTATCTGCTGGCAGTGAAAAAGCTCTAATTAAAATGAACTGTAATGACATTTGTCCAGCATGTGATTTGACATATTATAAATTCATTCATGTACTAATTGAGAATATTTGTTTTTTTCATGTTTTCAGGATTAATAATGAGGAAAGGGGAAAAGATACAAAGGTAATTTCTTTACTTTTTCTGCAGTACTGACAATTTTCACATTAATGACCACTTAAAATGTAAATTATACACTTAGTTTAAAAAATAGAACAAAATATGTTTGAGGACTTTTCATATTTTTTTCATCAAAAATCAGCTGCAATGAGTTACAAGTTACATGGTCATAGTTTCAAACCAGACCTTACCCAAAGTACCGGGAATCATGAAATACCTCAAAACATTAAGGGCTATTCTTGATATTTTCATTGATTAATGACTGAAAGTTACGAACAAGTTTTTATATTAGCTGAGGAAAGACAGAAGGTTCTGAAGACAGAAACTTGAACCAGGAGAGCACTCTTTCTATATTTTCTTGTTTGTTTGTTTGTTTGTTTTCTTTCTTTTTTCCCTCCTAATTATAACGCTTCATTCAGTCTAGTCCTGACATCTCCTGCTGCACTCTTGAAAAGAACAGACCTCAGGGTAGTAACTCAGCCTCCTCATGCAACCTGACTAACTCATGTTATTGACATCTAGTGTGTAATTACTTCGTGGTTTATTATAAAGTACTTTGAGGTATTAAATTGACAGGTGCTTTAGGAATGAAGTGGTGTTGAGAGTTATCATTATGCATTTATTTTGTAGATCTCAGAAAGAAAAGATTTGTTTACAGCTTCAGCATTTTTTTGACTAATCTGTAGTTTAAATTAGACCTCAGAGCTCCATTCAGCTGTAATTTCTTCTGACTTCTAATTTATGTTATTCTACTCTCAGGCTTATAAAGAAATAAATGATTCTACAAAAGGAAACGTACCTTAAAAAATACACGTCCAGAAGAAACATGAGAGTTATCCCTTAACATTCTGGTCAGCTTAATCCAAAGAGAACTGGCCAGGAACTGCTAATATGACAAATATTGTATATTAATTTAGCCAGTAGTATGAAGGTTAATGAGGTAGTTCAGCTTTGGAAGATGCAGTTCTCTTGAGATCATTTGGAAACTGACATTAAATTACTTCATAATATTATAAATGTAAAAAAATATATATATCTGTGAAATCTGATGCATTAAGAAAAAATGTGTAACTTTTAACTCATTGGAAACTTGTCTATGTTGTTCTTCTTCAAAGAATGCACTTACAACCAAAGGGACACTCCTGGAAAGTACCACTCCTAATCTTGTGATCAAAGCTAATCAAGTATGTTTATTCTGAGTTCATTTCTTTCATTGATAGTCCCTACAATGTTGATAAATGACAGTTCTGCTCCATGTGCTGTTGTTTCCTACCAATGAAACTCAATTAGTTAAGTTCCTGTCCATCATTTGCCTGTGGTTATAAGCCTAATCGATCCCAAACATCAGCTCAGTCATACATGAAATGGAAATAACCATAAAAATAACCACATTGATATGACTAACAAGAACAATTGCTGTAAAAAAATGCACATTTTTTGAGTCAGTTAGATTGTATCAACAGAAGTTTTTTCTTTTTCCATGTTAGACTTGATCTATTCAACGGAATACATTCCCTTCCTTAATAGCACAGCATTTCTAGAAAACAAATAAATGTTATAAATATACCTAAAAATGGATTTATGGGTATATTCAAAGTATATCTTTAATATTGCTCTAAGATTCTCATCTCTTAAATTTATCTGGGAATACACTGGGTAACTGGGAAACTGTTTCCAAATCTAATCCATGCTTTATAAATACAATGACAGGGAAGTTGTGTAGACAAAAGTAAAATGCTCAATGAATGAAAATATTAAAAAAAAGTGATTAACAAAAAATGAAGATCTATTATTTCTTATTATTTTAATTGCAAAATCATTTATATTTTTAGATGTTTAAAATTAACCCCTAATTTCATATAAATATGTGCATCCTGTTTAATCATTTCGATACTAAACTTTTAGTGAAATATTTCCAATCACAATATTATGATCTTTCAGGACTTAGTTTTATTTCTCAATTATCTTTTGGAGGAACTGTGTACTTGCACAATGTTAATCTATTTTATGTGTAATATCATAGTGATATTTTAGGTCACTTAAATAATGCAGTCATTCTGCAAATATATGTTTATAAACAACACACATCTGTGTGTATACATATGCATATATATATGTAATCCTGCTAAAAATTAAGTTGCCTGTTAGACAAAGTGCTACTCAAACCATGTTTTATTCACTTAGCTACTATGAACTTTTTTTTCTTCAATTTTTTTTTTTTTTTTTTTTTTTTTTTTTTTTTTTTTGAGCAAACACCTTATTAGCACTTTCAGGAGCAGTCACAGCTCTGAAGGTTAATAATTCATTAATCATTAACATTTTGATGGTGTCTGTTTTAGAGCATGCATTTTATTCCTAGCCTACTGCAAACAAAGACTTGAAGGGAAAATCAGCCATGGTATGTTTTCATAGTTGCTTTCACTAAATGTACTAAAAAAAATTATTTTTTCACTATTTATTTTAGGAATAGATTACAACCACATTTTTTAAAATGGTGTGTCCACATATACACATCTGAGTGCATGTATACTCATAACAACATACATGCTTTCATATATCATTGTATAATCTCACAGCCCCATAGCCTCCTCTTTCCAGATGTACTGGAGGCTATTTTGGACCTTGCAAGGTGAGTATCACTGGTTAAGTATTGAATTGTTACACAGAAAGCATTTCCTTTCTGCAAAATTCAGTAATTACTACAGCAGGTATTTTTAGGGAGGAGATAGCATGTAGAAAATCTCAGGACACTACCAATGTACTAATTTCCAGCATGAATAAACTCTCCAAAGTATTAAAATAGATACATATTTATCTTTTCACTAAATCAGTACTTGTGCTACAAAAAATTATTTATATGCTCAATACATTTTTTTTTCATACAGTTCTACAGCTTTCAATTATTCTCTGTTTTGTAGATTTCAAACTGGAAAAATATTTATTTTTCATTAAACAATAAGGAATTGTTTTGCATTAGCTCCAAAATATTTTGCAATGCTCTGCCAAAAATCAGTTGCTGGAACATCTATGTTAGAGTATTTTGCACAACATCTTTGTGTTGCTTACATTTTTCATTATCACTTCTGTGGTTTATCTGTTCTGGTATATTGATGAAACCTGAGAACTGAAACATGGTGTTTATTTTCCAAGATATTGATATGTTTTGACAGTTAATTCATGGGTGGCTAACTTTACTGCTGCTCCTGTTTGATCAGTACACAAGTGCTAACCAAATTTCTCTCATGTTGTCTTCTCAGGTTGACTAGGAAGAAATAATAAAACTTAGAATTTGATCTTCTTCCTCTCAGTAGGCTCTAACTATGCTATAAAGCATGCTATAACATTTTTAAACAAATATAAATAAAAATAAGCTCAGTTGCAGCATACAGCATCTTGAATTGAATGGTATAAAATGAAATCAAGTATATTGGCTGCTGCTTTTTTCCTAAACTTTCTTAATCTTTGTACGAAAATATGTCAATTTTCAGTCTCTTATAACACTACATATGCACAGGGAATTGCTTGAAGTCAGACTCATCACATTTGTGTTCCTATTGTGTCATACACTAGCAAAGGAAAAGTCTTCAGAAGCTGAAGACTGACTGTGACTGATCTCACTGAAGTAAACTTCAACATTAGAGCATTAACAATGTGCATCACTACGAAGGTAACTGTGGTTCCTGAATTTCTTTAAAATTTCTATTGGGAGAGGTGGATCATTGTCTCAACACCCAATTCTGAATTCAACCACACACCTTAAAAAAGGAATAATCAAACAAACCAAAAAAACAAAGCTCTCTTTAAAAGGGTAATGTGAAGTATTCAAGGAAAAAAAAAAGGAAAGTGTGATTGTGGATTCTGGAGAAGGGGAACTGAGGACACATTTACATTATCCAGGGTACTGGGCAAATCTTCAATAAGAGACACATAGCTTCAGCTTGAGACCTACTGTAGATGATACTGCCCTGGAATTCACTGATCACCCGTAATGGCGTGTTAAGGTTTGTATAAATGAAGAAGGAAACACCAGAAAGAGCAGAATAAAATGAGAAGCAGAATAATAGCAAGGACAGATCACTGTCCCTGTAAGGTTCTAGACTGTACAAAAAGGCAGCCACTCATAGTTACCAGGCCAAGGAGAAGGTAGGAGATGAAGTGGTGATTTTGATTTCAGCATCCCCTTTGCACCTACAGTTAACACTGGCCAAATTGCTCACACTTCATAGTGCTTACGAGTATTTTAGCGTGAGACTGGGTGAGAGTAAAATCAGTTCCTTTTAAAAATGAAATCTTTGTTCCTTGTTCAATGCCACACTGAGTCTTGTGACCTGTGTTTTAAAGTGCTGCAACTTTAATTGCTGTGAAGTGTGGTGTCTGGAAGAAAAAAAAAAAAACAAAACAAAACATTGAAACAGTTGTTCTTAGCCTACTGCATAATTACGCCAGCATATTTTTGATCATTTTGTCCCTGCAATTTAAGTTTTCAAGTCTTTCAAGTTTCGAAGCAGTTATGGTCTTTGAGAATAAAGCTACAGATCCCTGTAGACACCAGAGATTTATATTAAATTGGTGTCGTTTCAAAAGTCTGTAATAGGTGAAAAATAAATTGAGTTCAGAATGTTTCCTTGTCAGGACACTGCTTCAGAAATAACGTAATCTTCCAATCTCAGCTCTGCTCCAGCTCTAACACTTGTTATATCAATGAAGTTCACCTAGTTCTGTCATTTAAATGTTGTCATTACACTGAGGTAGATGAGAAAGTGTCACTGCATCCAGGTCAGAAGATTTCTCACCTCATCTAATTTCTCATTACAGTTAAAAGGTATTTACGTATAATTATTGCCTGGTTAATTGGGAAAATTTGTTTTTGTCCTCTGCAATTTGATATACTGTTTATCTTCCAGACAAGCAAAACCAATGAAATAAATAAATAAATAAATGAAATGTGCACATACCATCTGTGGGTTACATTTCCTGATAAAGGAGTTTTTATTTATGTACTATTTGTCTAACATACCCTTCCTTGACAATGCCAAAATCTCAAGAAAAATAAATAGAAGGCTTCATCAAGGCTTTCTCAGAGATATCTAACAGAAGAGCTTGCAAGTTATATGCAAAGTTTTTGTTATTAAGAAAGGGAGAACTCATATTTCCTTTCACTTGGGATTATTCTAAAACATATATTCCATGAAAGTAAAGTTATTAAGAAAATCTGCAGTTTTACGAAGAATTGTTTTTCTAATGATCAATATTAATTTTTACATACTAATTTGTAGCTAAACCCGTACGTATCTACCTACGTGTAGGTAGATACAAGTGTTGTGTTCCTTTTAAGGTAATGAAGATTACCCTGAAAATAATGCCACCTATTAATTTCCATGGAAACTACAACAGATACAAAGGGCACACCAACACTGTTTGATAGAGAAAAATTTCAGCTACAAAATACTACTTTTCCACATAAGTCACAACCATTATATCTGCATTTTCACCAGTGATCAACAAGAGCCTGCATGCTGTGCTCACAAAAGTCTGCATCAGTGGAGGTGACCCACTGCCACTGTCACCACTACTGAAATACATCACTCACCCCACACATGTTGATGAACATCAGTGTGTGCCATATTTTTCGCAGGGAGGAATTCAGTGACAACACTGAATATAGGAATATTGGAATACTGAATACAGGAATGCAGTGTTCAGTTGGGATTTTTTCCCCTCTACTAGTCTTATTTCCATGTCAGATGCCATTTTCCAGACTGCCCCTCTGTTGTCATTTTACATGACAACATGTAACAGTATATATAGGCAGGAAGGTTCAACTTCTGCTGCTATACCACCATCTGCATCTGATGTCATGGACCAACTTAACACAGGGCTCATTACTTTCATAGCAGCTCTTCATACAGTATGAAAAATATGTTCATTAAATGAAAGAACTGAATTCCTGGTTTTGTAATATGGGCTTGAAAAAATACTTCCTATAAATGTCAGAGAAATCTCCTAAGTTGAAAACAAGAATTGAGAGACTAATCTTTTCTGAAGTAGTTGAAGACAGGTGACAATGCTCCTTAGCAATAAATTTCTTTGTTCAGGGAACCATTCCTTTTAACAATATCTCTCCACTTAGGAAATTCATCCTCCAGGGAAGACAAGACAGTATGTTTCATTTGGATTGCAATCCTTCTCCAGTTAGTCCTCATTTCTCCTGAGAAAATTACCAATTTTCACTGTAACCAAGGATAAGCATTTCATTTTTCTAGCACCTACTTTTTCTCCTTTGTGTGAGTTTTTTGTCACAGTTTTTGCTCCAATTACTTTCAATATTTTAAAGGAATGCAATGTTCTGTTGGGATTTTTCCCCCTCTGCTAGTCTTATGCTGATTGAAATTGAAAAAAAAAACCAAAACATCAGAACAATGTAAAATAAAAAAGGACAGAAAGATATGAACAAGAGAGCGTTATTAGGTTCATGAAAATAAGAGTTACATTTCATCTGAATTTGTTCAGTTTTCTGGAGAAGTAATGACAAATAGTTCATATCTGTGCCCTCAAAATTTCCTCCTTATTGTTTAAGACACTGCTTGTTTTTAGGATCATTTGTAAATATCCCCAAACACTTATTCAAATTTTTATACAATATGGTTTACTACTTAGTACAACCTATTTGCAATAAACTCATCATCCACAAGTGATTTTGCAACTACTGCAAAAATGCCAGGTTTACAGTCACCAAAAACTAAAGAGTCTCATAGCAAACACTATAAATATGAGTCTTATAATTATACTTCAAAGAAGAGGCAGGGTTCAAGGAGTCTATAGGTACAAGATTTAGGGATCTTTGCTGTGGATGCCCAGATATTTTTCTTATGAGAAGATGTGCACCTATCAGTAGTATGTGTAGACTATAATAGGTAGGACATAATGACAAGAGCTTATACCCAATCAGCCAGATGAGTATTTGGGTAAATTATGTGAATACTGTGTATCAAGAGAATGGCTAGGCAATTTTTTCAAGGTTACTGAATCATGCTTCCACATAGCTTCAAGACCTTATTCTACATCAAGTGAGACTAAACTGTGCAATAGTGTTACATTTCAGAAATTTCTCTTTCCATTAGGCAGCTTGAATCTTTAGAGAGCCTTAGATTCAGAAAAAAAATGTTACCTTTATCTCCTTCTTGAAGCATAGTATCAAGACAAATGGGAGTCTTGGTACTGAAGATTTATTTGAAATCAGTTCGTGTGAAAGATGTCAGGTAACATGCTGAATTATTTAATACTACCCAAACAGTTCCACACATTTTCATGAACAACACCAGAATATAAGACTCAAAGAAGCATACAACAGAATTGCAATGCACTGCTGATCATAGCTTACCCTTGCTATTGGTGATGGGTAATTGCCTCTCCAAAAGTTCAGCAACTGCTGTAAATTACCCAGAATGATGACCTAAAGCTAAAACAGCTTTTCTATGATCTTACAGAGAAGATATGAGTTTCTGAGAACCAAAATCTGGTTCTCAGATACTCAAATTGCTGTTTTCATGGTCATTGTCTTGGCACATTTGAAGCAGTTGGTTGATTCATCTGTTGAAATGGTTACCCCATGAACTGTAATTAAAGCCCAGGAACAAGTAGGGATTTAAAGGGAGATCTGGATCTTTCCTGTCTTCGCTATGCAAAGAAAAGGCTGACAACTCAGCTTGTCAAAGAAGCATTCATAAGAAGAAATAAAAGGGGTGTTAACTTTGATAAGGGTACAGTCCAAAAGGAAAAAAATCATAGCTGATAGATATTGTGCACACACACACACACACACACACACACACACACACACACACAAATATATATTTGCTAATGCCTACAGAGTCTTTTTTTACTCCTGTTATAAATTTTCATATAACTTGGGATTTTATCAGGTCTTTAGAGAGCACACCAAATAAATCTCTTTGAAATTTATGCATTTCTGAAATGGCTGAATATATCTACAGTTTCCCAGAAGTGATCTGTCAGTGTCTTAGCTGAGACTTCACTTAAGATATTCTCAAATAAACTTTCTGTGTACTGAGATACTTTCAAGTTTTGGAGCTTAAAAAATGCTGTGATTCATCCCTTCTCATTAGTGCTGTTATATTCCTATGTACTTCACCTTCATTCTTCAGCTGGGTCTTGAATACTATCAACACTATGTTTTTCAAGTAGATGAACAAATTTATTCTATTGAGCAAATCTGTCAAATTTGATGTAATTGCTTTGCTAGTTATGTATAAACACAAAATGATTTTATATATTTTATTCAGAAACTATCATTTATTTCCTTGGAAAAGATTTAATATTCTACAAGGTTTTATTCCAGGTCTTTAGACATTCTTTTCTCTTTCATTCTGAAGAAAGTAATACATATTTGTAATGAAGAAAAACATTCTGTGAACAGGAAACAAGGATTTTTCCTAACGTTTCCAAAGAAGCAAGTTCACGAAGATTTGCAGCTGCTGGAATATAGACAAATAACACTTATGTCTGTCAATAGGTCAAAGTCTCCTTTCATGAGTCAGAGTGAGTCAACCCCAGGCACCGCTACAAGGCTTGGGGCAGAGTGTCTGGAAGACTGTGTAGAGGAAATGGACTAGGGGGGTACTGATTGATGCTTGGCTGAACATGAGGTAGCAGTGTGCCCTGGTACCCAGAAAGGCCAGTGGCATCCTGGCTTGCATCAGAAACAGTGCTGCCAGAAGAAACAGGGAAGTAATTGTCCCCCTGAACTCAGCACTGGTGAGGCTGCACCTCGAGTACTGTGTTCAGTTTTGGGCCCCTCGCTGCAATAAAGACACTGAGGCACTGGAGTGTGTTCAAAGAAGGGCTACAAAGCTGGTGAGGGGTCTGGAGCGCAGGCCTTATGAGGAATGGCTGAAGGAGCAGGGATTGTTCAGTCTGGAGAAGAGGTGGCTCAGGGGAGACCTTAGTGCTCTCTATAGCTACCTGAAGGGAGACTGTAGTGAGCTGAGGGTTGGCCTCTTCTCTCACATAATTGGTGATAGGATAAAGGGACTGGGTTCATGCTGCATCAGCAGAGATTCAGGCTGGATGTTAGGAAATGCTACTTCTCTGAAAGAGTGGTCAGGCACTGGAATGTACTGCCCAGGGAGGTGGTGGAGTCACCATCCCTGGAGGTATTCAAGAGAATGTTTGGATGTTGTGTTGAGGGATGTGGTTTAGGGAGTGCTATTGGTGATAGTTGGATGGATGGACTGGATGATCTTGTAGGTCTTGTACAACCTTGGTGATTCTGTGAAAATTAGTTAAGATCTGCTTACCTTATGCAGGATAATGCATTTTATATGAAGTGTGAGTATTGTTTAATATCTGCATCTGTACTTACAAAATATTATGGAAAATACATCTGGGCAAGCACAGTACCAAGACAAATTCTTTGTGCTTGAGCCTTTGGAGAATGTTTAGATACTGTTTTTGTTAGTGGAACAATCTGAAGATTGTTTCTATTGCTTCTTTCAATGTAGCAATTAACTTCAAGGTAGCAATTGCAACAAAACAATAATAGCAAAACAATTACTATCTCTGGGCTTCTTAAATGCAAGCAGAGTTTTTTAGAGTTTAGAAATCTGGAGGGGATGTAAGCTGCATCAAAAAATGGGAGCCAGATTTTAAAGAAAGTTTAGCTTTTGTTAATGGCCGTTGGATACAAAACTATTAAACTGCAGAAGTTGGAAGGGATCTCCAGAAATCATCAAGTACAAACTTCCCCCTAAAGTAGGTCCTCTACAATAGGTTGCACAGGTAGGCATTCAGACAGGTCTTAAATAGCTGCATAGTAGGAGACTCCACAACCTCTCTGGGCAGCCTGTTCCAGTGTTCTGTTACCCTGACCATAAATAAGTTATTCCACATGTTAGTAAGAAACTTCCTATGTTCAAGTTTTAGGCCACTACTTGTCCTGTAACTACACACCACTGAGAAGAGCCTGGCCTCATTCATTTGCCTTCCATCTCCTTTGTGATATTTATAAACATTAATCAGATCCTCTCTAAGTCTTCTTTTCCCCAGGTTGAACAGTCCTAGGTTACTCAATCTTTCCTCACACAGGAGATGCTCCAGGCCCTTAATCATCTTTGTGGCTCTCCACTGAACTCCTTCTAGGAGGTCCTACTTGTTTTTTGATTTATTTTTATTTTTATTTATTTATTTATTTATTTATTTATTTATTTATTTATTTATTTTGAATGTGCTTCAGCAGGGCAGAGTAGAGGGGGAGGATCTGCTGCCATGTTCTTTCTGGTGCACTCAACGATAATGATCTTCTTGGCCACAAGGGCGCGCTGCTGGTTCACAACCAACCTATCGTCCGCCAGGACTCCTAGGTCATTTTCTGCAGTGCTCCTCTCCAGCAAGTCATCCCATAACCTGATGCATGCAATTACTCCTCCCCTAGTGAAAGACTCTACATTTGCTTTTGTTAAACTTCATCAGGTTCCTCCCTGTCCAGTTCTCCAGCCTGTGCAAGTCTCGCTGAATGGCAGCACAGCCTTCCAGTGTGTCAGCCATTCCTTCCAGCTTTGTATCATAAGCATGCTTGCTGAGGTGCACTCTATCCCTTCATCCAGGTTGTTGATGAATATGTTGAACAAGATCAGACCCAGCTCTGACCTCTTGGGGAAAACTGCTAGTTTCAGGCCTCCAACTGGACTCTGTGCTACTGACTGCAACCCTCTGAGTTCCGCAGTCAGACAGTTCTCAACCCACCTCACCATCCACTCATCTTTCCCACACTTTAAAAGTTCCATTAAAAGGATGTTGTTGGAGACAGTGACAAACACCTTGTTACAGTATATTATGTCCACTGCTATTTCCCATCTACCCAGCCAGTGATGACATCACAGAAGGCTACTGGGTTGATCAAGCATGGTTTCACCTTGGTGAATCCATGTTGACTACTTCTGATAACTTTCTCTTACAATTGCTTAGAGACAACACAGGGATGGAGGTGACGCTGACTGGCCTGTCCTCCTTCTTGCCTGTTTCGAAGACTGTAGTGATATTAGCTATCATGCAGTCTTCAGGCACCTCTCCCATTCTCCAAGACTTTTCAAAGATGATAGCGGTTCAGTAATAACCTCTGCCCTTTCTCTCAGAACACGTGGATGCACCCCATTGAGCTCCATGGATTTGTGTGTGCTGATTTTGAGTAGATGCTCTCTGACCAGATCATCCTGATGGGGGTAGGGGATATAACAGGGCTCCCCAGTGAAGAGCCCAGGGGGGCTGTGCTGGAACAAAGGGTGAGGCAAATGTCTCAGCTGAAGTGCATATACACCAACGCACGCAGCATGGACAATAAACAAGCAGAGCTTGAAACCATTGTAAGGCAGGCTAACTATGACCTTGTTGCTATTACGGAAACATGGTGGGACCCCTCCCATGACTGGAGTGCTGGGATGGATGGCTACAAGCTCTTCAGAAGGGATAGGTGGGGAAGAAAGGGTGGTGGCATAGCTCTCTATATCAAAGAGTGTCTTGATGTTGAAGAGCTTGAGGTTGGAAACGACCAAGTGGAGTGTCTGTGGGTAAGGATCAGGGGGATGGTCTGTAGGAGTGACATTGTGGTGGGGCTCTGTTATAGACTGCCTAGCCAAGATGAAGAGATAGATGAGGTGTTCTACAAGCAACTAGTAGATGTTGCACGATGGCCAGCACTTGTTCTCATGGGGGACTTCAACTTCCCTGATATATGCTGGAAATATAATACCGCGCAGAGGAAGCAGTCCATGAGATTTCTGGAGTGTGTGGAAGATAGCTTCCTGACACAGCTGGTGCAAGAACCTACCAGGGGAGGTGCCCTGCTAGACCTGCTCTTCACTAACAGAGAAGGACTAGTAGGAGATGTGAAGGTTGGGGATCGTCTTGGCCAGAGCGACCATGAAATGGTAGAGTTTGCTATTCTTGGTGACGTCAAGAGGGTGAGTAGCAAAACTGCTGCCTTGGACTTCCGGAGGGCAGACTTTGACCTGTTCAGGACGCTTGTTGCAAGGGTCCCTTGGGACTCGCTCCTGAGGGGTAAAGGGGTCCAGGAAGCCTGGGTCCCCCTCAAGACGGAAATCTTAAAGGCACAGGTGCAGGCTGTCCCTGAGTACCGTAAGTCAAGCCGGAGGGGAAAAAGGCCAGTGTGGATGAACCGGGATCTTTTGTTGAGACTCCGGGAGAAAAAGAGAGTCTATGTCCTCTGGAAGATGGGACAGGCTACTTGGGGACACTACAGGGAACTTGCCAAGATTTGCAGGCAGGAAGTTAGAAATGCAAAAGCCCAGCTTGAACTTAGACTGGCTACTGCAGTAAAGGAGAACAAAAAATCCTTTTAGAAATATACTAACAGTAAAAGAAGAACTAAGGAGAATTTCCCTCCTTTACTTGATGCGGCAGGGAATGTAACCACAGAGGATAAGGAAAAGGCTGAGGTTCTCAATGCCTTCTTCACGTCTGTCTTTAATAGACAGACCAGTTATCCTCAGGATACTTCTTGCCCTGACCTGGAAGTCTGGGACGAAGCACATCATATACCCCCTGTGATCCCAGCAGAGACAGTCAGAGACCTGCTCCTCCATCTGAACTGCCACAAGTCCATGGGGCCAGATGGGATCCACCCAAGGGTGCTGAGGGAGCTGGCAGAGGTGATTGCCAAGCCGCTTTCTGCCATCTATCAGCATTCCTGGACATCTGGAGAGGTCCCGCAAGATTGGAGGCTTGCCGATGTGACTCCCATCTACAAGAAAGGCCGTAAGAAAGATCCGGGGAACTTCAGGCCTGTCAGCCTGACCTCGGTATCAGGGAAAGTTATGGATCAATTGATCTTGAGGGAGATCACACAGTACGTGCACGGCAGTCAGGGGATCAGACCCAGCCAGCACGGGTTCACAAAGGGCAGGTCGTGCTTGTCCAACCTCATCTCCTTCTACGACTGGGTGACCAGACTGGTAGATGAGGGAAAGGCTGTTGATGTAGTCTACCTGAACTTCAGAAGAGCCTTTGACATGGTCTCCCACAGTATTCTCCTGCAGAAGCTGGCAGCCCATGGTGTGGACAGGTTCACTCTTCTCTGGGTTGAGAATTGGCTAGAGGGCTGTGCCCAGCAGGTAGTGGTTAATGGAGTCAAGTCCAGCTGGCGTCCCGTCACGAGTGGTGTCCCCCAAGGGTCGGTATTGGGGCCCGTCTTGTTTAATATCTTTATTGATGACCTGGATGAGGGGATTGAGTGTACCCTCAGTAAGTTTGCGGATGACACCAAGCTGGGAGGATGTGTCGATCTGCCTGAGGGTAGGGAGGCCCTTCAGCGGGATCTGGATAGGCTAGACAGTTGGGCTGAGGTCAATGGGATGAGGTTCAATAAGGCCAAGTGCCAGGTCCTGCACTTTGGCCACAATAACCCCATGCAGTGCTATAGACTTGGGGCAGAATGGCTTGAGGAGTGTATAGAGGAAAAGGACCTGGGGTGTTGGTTGATGCTCAGCTCAATATGAGCCGGCAGTGTGCCCAGGTGGCCAAGAAGGCCAATGGCATCCTGGCCTGTATTAGGAATAGTGTGGCCAGCAGGAGCAGGGAGGTGATCATCCCCCTGTACTCAGCTCCGGTGCGGCCGCACCTCAAGTACTGCGTTCAGTTTTGGGCCCCTCACTACAAGAAAGACATCGAGGCACTGGAGCGTGTTCAGAGAAGGGCAACAAAACTGGTGAGGGGTCTGGAGCACAAGTGTTACGAGGAGCGGCTGAGGGAGCTGGGATTGTTTAGTTTGGGGAAAAGGAGGCTCAGAGGAGACCTCATCGCACTCTACCACTTCCTGAAGGGAGGCTGTGGTAAGGAGGGGGTCAGCCTCTTCTCCCAGGTAACTAATTACAGGACAAGAGGGAATGGCCACAAGTTGCGCTGGGGAAGATTAGATTAGATTTGAGGAAAATTTTTTTCTCTGAGAGAGTGGTCCGGCACTGGAATGGCCTGCCTAGGGAGGTGGTTGAGGCACCGTCCCTAGCGCTGTTCAAGAAGCGTTTAGATGAGGTGCTGAGGGATTTGAATTAGTAGCTTGGTTGGTAGGGATGGTGGTGTGAGGATGGTTGGACTAGATGATCTTGTAGGTCCTTTCCAACCTAATGTATCTATGAATCTATGAATCTATGAATCCTCAACCAACGGGATGTCTTACTTTACCAGATTCTTGCTCTTACCTCCAGAGTCTAGGATTCCCAAGGGTTAGTCTTAGCATTAAAGAAGCAAGGAAGGCATTCAGAATCCCCCCTGTGTCCCCTGTTACCAAGGTATCCACCTCACTCTGTAGGGACCAGATTTTCCCTAGTCTTCCTGTTATTGTTATATCAGTTCAGTTGAAAAAGTTTTCTTTCAGAAGTTCATAGCTTAAGAAAAATTATTTTTGTAAGATATTGTTTGTTTCTTGTAATTTCCTTAAAAAAAAAAAAAAAAGGAGGAGTAGCAATCATATTAGGAAAATACAATTACCAGGCAAATATCTCATTGGACTTTTCCATAATTTCCATATATTTTTATTTTCTTAAATCATGGTGTACTGTGAAACACTGCAAGCATCAGAGCAACTCAAAGACTTTCTTATGACCTGAAAAATTCAATGATCTCTTTATGAAAATAGTCAAAAGTTGAAGACCTTAGGGACTTTAGCCAGATCCTAAAAAGCTATTTTTGGATACTGCAATTTCAAGTTAAGTGCTTCAGAAGGATATATAATTTTTTTTTTTTTTTTTTCATTTAAATGCTAGATGATGGAGTTACACAAGCAAAGCAAAGGGAAATTTGGTGTAATTGCTGACAAAATTCAATTGTCAAATCAAATGTTTTTGTTCCCCTGAGAATATAAGAACATATTACACCATATTTTTTCAGTATCTTTCTATTAAAGTGGATTGGAGATAGTCTAACAAGAATAAAGTAGGCTTTCCAAACTATTGAGATTTGAAATGTAGATTCTTCAAAGTCTAACACTATATGAATGAATATATACCAGCTCTAAAATACGTATCAGCATAAAAACTTGTGCTCAGAGTTATAAACAAAGTTATGGTATCTTAATTCTTTAAACATGATACTTTGTCAAAGTATAACAGTATACAAGGGATTATGTCAGGCCTAGTAAAGGAAACAGGAACAGGAACAGTTCAACAGAAAAGAACACCATTTCCCTTTTTATTCAGTGGAATTTCTAGCTAAATCATTTCTTATTTTCATAATTCTTCTGTTCTTTCCTTTGGGATTTATTGCACTTCTTCCTTGTCTAAAGATAAGAAGTTTGGATTGTTGTTTTTATTATTTTTTCTGTTTGTTTTCTTGCTTGTTTGTTTTAAGGCTAAAAATACAGTTGTGCATTTATTCACTTTGTAAGCAGACATCATTTCCTGAGATATGAGAAATATTAAGGTTATATTTTCTGAATTTTTACATATAGTGATAGTCAATTTCACATCAACAAATAACTTTTTTTTTTTTTTGAACATGTCAGAGGTATGTCAACATTATTGTTTAATTTAGTAATGCTCAATTTACTCTGTAATGAAACTGCTGAAATTCAAATTCTAAATTTTCAGTTTCATTCAGATCTGTTATCATTCTACTGAAACAAAGATAAATTCATCTGTCACATGACTATGAAATCTTTTGGAGAAAAAAAGAGGAGAGAGAACAGCTGGGGGTAACCCAGGAATTCATCATTTTTAAAGCAGATTTCCAGTTGAAAGACTCTCTACAGATCTATATTCTAAAAAAATGAGGTCAGTTACAGTGTATTTTCATTTTTAATACCATAATAAAGCAGGCCAACAAAATGTGCCCATCGGTATCACCTGTATGGTACCAGCTCCATGGTATGATAAATTTTAAACTATAAATGCAGAGGATTAACAGTTTTATATATGTAGTAATAAGTAGTGGTAATGCTTCAAAAAGTGTGTTGTTAATGAATGTTTAAGAGAGTATTATATTCATTTACAGTCGTGTCATGTAAATTTCCTTCAAAAAACAAACACTAAATTGCATTAAACACATATTAAGGCTCCTTTACATGGCTCTGCGTCTATGTGTGCCCATGTGTTTGCATTCCATGTCCTGTCAATTGAACGAGTTTTTAAGTGAACATATGAAATGTGGTATATATTTGTCACTTAAAAAATTATTTTTAATATTACTTCATACTGGGGAAGAAACTAATAAAAGCCACTGATTTTTTTTTCTCTTTTTTTAACTGACTTCTGAACGCTTAAACGCTGCATTCTTCTACATTTACGAAGTAAATTAACAAGCTTTAGTATTTCATTCAAGTGACACATTTGTGTCATACTTTCTTTTTTATAGCTTAGCCAGATGGTATTACAAAAGACTGTGCAAAACCAGTTAGTACTACACTTGCCAATTTTCCACACTTGTCAAAACAATAAGTTGATTTTTTGTTCAGATAGGATACCAGAAAGAAGTTAACCATTTTGGTGCAAAGCCAGAATAAGTCTGGACAGTGTTTGATCTGGTTTGTCTTCCCTTGGTAAGAAGTAGTAGGGCATCTGAGCAATAAAAGTTTTTCACTGTCCTTCTAAATATTCATGCATTGTAAGACTATTGAAACTGGAAAAAGCATATCTATATCTATCGACTGATAAACAGATAAATATATACATACATAACTAGGCATTAAACCAAATCACAGAATCGTAGGGGTTGGAAGGGACCTCTAGAGATCATCAAATCCAACTTCCCTGCCAAAGCAGCTCCCTAGTCCAGGTTGCACAGGTAGGCATCCAGGTGGGTCTTGAACATCTCCAGAGAAGGAGACTCTACCACCTCTCTGTGCAGCCTGTGTCAGTGCTCTGACACCTTCAACTATGAAGAAGTTCCCACACACATTTGTGCAGAACTTCCTATGCCTCAGTTTGTGGCCATTTCCCCTTGTCCAATCACCACACACTGCTGAGAAGAGTGCAGGCTCACCCTTTTGCCTCCTGCTCCTTAGATATTTATAGATGTGGATCAGATCCCCTCTGAGTATTCTTTTCTTTCAAGGCTGAACAAACCCAGGTCTCTCAGCCTTTCCTCACAAGAGAGGTATTTCACGCCCTTTATATCATTTTTGTAGCCCTCTACTGGACTCT
The DNA here is from genome assembly GCA_023055505.1 of Callipepla californica brunnescens. NCBI lineage: Eukaryota > Metazoa > Chordata > Aves > Galliformes > Odontophoridae > Callipepla > Callipepla californica. The sequence continues at coordinate 19,326,000 of JALIRH010000011.1, forward strand.
TTCAAGGAGATCCCTGTCTTTTTTGTACCAGGGAGCCCAGAACTGGACACAATACTCTAGCTGAGGCCTCACGAGGTCATAGTAGAGGGGTAGGATCACCTCCCTCGACCTGCTGGCCATGCTCTCTTTAATGCAACCCAGGATACCATTGGCCTTCTTGGTCATCAGGGCTCACTGCTCATGGCCAACCTGTCATCCACCAGGACACTCAGTTAAGGAATTAGAGGTTTCTATGGGAGGTACATATAGCGTACTAACAAATCTGGCCATGCTTAAACTTCAGATCAAAACTCATCTCCCTCACAAATGAGGGAGTCACATCTGCTTCCAATAATATTTTTCTTTTTTCTTTCTTGTCACCCCTTATGTGAATCCCCATGGATACCATGTTTGTTCATAGTTCCTTGTATCTAACTAATGTGACAATTTTTTTGTCACTGAGATGCCTTTTGCTTGCAACTACACATATTTTTTTTACTCTTTTGTGATTACACGTGTAAAATACATTCTGTCTATGCCATCACAGTGCTAAAAAGTGCTTCTTTGCACTTAGGTTGAAGTCAACCCATATTATGTTCTAATTAGTGCTCTTATAATTTGTTCATTGTTTGAGTATATGTAAACAAAAATAGCAAAACAAAAATATTTTTAAAGGAAATATGATCAGTTTCACAAAAACTGAAGTGATATATATCCAGAATTCAATAACTTATAAAAACTCAGCTAATTTTAAAGTTAAAAGCACAAAGATGAACCTGTATTTTAATGTCACAATTTATATATTATACCTATTATATTATACACAGCAAAACATACGTAACTGGGTTAAGACAGATGCAATTTCTAAAGCAAAATTACGCTAGATTTCAAGTTTTCAGATGCCTACATACAAGTAAATATATTTATTTTTCTTGTGAAATAAATACTGTAAAGGGTGAGGAATGAAGAGTGAGTCAGAGATTAGACTAGTAGTTAATAACATTCATCATGTACAAATGATTTTTTTTTTTTTTTTAATAAAGAACTATCTTAACTTTAGTTTGGCACATGGCTTCTGGTTTAAATTTTTCTATAGACACACATTCTCCCAAGGATCTGACACGAGGTCACCAAATTGTATATGTTGGAGAAATTGATGCAAGACCAGTTCTTTCTCAACAGCAAGTATAAAACTTGAGCAGTCATGGAGAATTAGTCTGATAACCTTTGAACTTTTTTTTTCAAAAATTCTGGAGGGAGACAACTCCTGAAATTTAGCACTGAATTTTATGCTACTGTAAGGCCTATTCGTACTACCTTACTCTTTCTCATTGTTTTCATTCAACAGAGGTCAGTCATTCTACCCTCATTTTGATGATGAAAAATAATGAAGCACAGAGAAAAGTGACTTGTCTAACCTTATCGAGCAGGTGCAAGGTAGATTTGGAGCAGGAGTTCATAATGTCCAGTGCTATTTGTTGCATCCAAGTTTCAAAATGCATAGCTTGAATTCCCACAGATTTTTTAGACTTATAATCTTTCGAACGACAAAATGAAAAAACCTGTGTACAAGCCAAGAATTTATTGCTAGTCTGAAGTCTTAAAGGTCTAATCAGAGAATTGCTGCTAAAACTAACTAATCAAGTGATACACATTTAAAATAAGATGTGCATATGCAGACCTCTTCAAACTGTTCTGGTATTACACTTTTCCATTGTTCCTCGGGGTCCTACTCTCAATGACTTCAGATATATGCTGGCGAGATCTGCAGTCAGCTGTCATTGCCCTGAGACCCTATTCCAGGAGAAAGTTGGTATTGATAGCTGCTTCTTCCTCTTTGTTGTTTTTCCCTTTTTTTGCTACTTTATTTGAGAATGTTTGCAGTCTTCCTTACCTATTCTTATGTACTTTGACATGCTTTTATATTTTGTTAACTTTTCTTTCTTTCTTCCTTCTTTTTTTTTAAAATGCAAGCCCACATTACATCTGAATTTAATCTACAGAGTGAATTTTATCCAGCTTCCAAGGCTGAGCTGCTTTGGTAACTAGAAATTGACTGCTGGGGAGTTGTTGATAACTTGTCACTCTCATCTAACATCCTTTTCCTATACTTTCCAGGCTACTGTTCTCATCCCATCCCCAGCTAGTTCTCTATGATAGATGTTATTTTAAGTTACAGGTAGCTCAAATAGTGCAGAGTTACTTCTTATCAATATCTAATAGCTGTAATAATATATTAAACAGCTAAATAAGCTCAAACAAGTCTCCAGGCATGCCTAGGCTAGCTCAGAACCATGTGTTGTTGGCAAATTAGAAAGCCTGTGTCTTGTTACAAGAAACTGCAATACCTTGCTTACTGGCTTGTGCAATCACCACGAGTCCCAGTCTTGTGGAGTTCACTAAAAATGACAAGGATGAGATTTTACTGAATTATCTGGGGTGAAACCAACAAATAGGATAACGCAGGCTGTTCTTTCATCAAAATCATCTGAAGATGAAACTGAGTGATCAGAGCCATCACACCTGTTGGAGATTGTGCAGAAAGCAGGCATCCGGTAAGCTATGTGGCACCAATGAGAGACATAATGGCAATTCATAGTCCAGCGTCATTTTTACTTTGAACAAAAATTGAATAAATGATAATCATTATGTTTTATCAAAATAATTTTGGAATACCAAAATTTCATATTTATTCATAACTTGTACAAGAGCTGCTCTGATCTTAATGCTTCCTGCTTAATTATGTTGGTCCATGATGTCAGACCTGGGTGTTGGTGATATGGCAGTAGAAGCTGAACCTTTCTGCCGGTATTTCTCTGACACAACGGTACATGACATGGAAGTATATGTAAAGCAAAGGTTTGGAATTGAATTCCAGAATGTGGAAATAATGGCATCCATTAACATTCATCGACTTGCTGAATATTTATGGAGTTCAAACAGTGGATGTGAGCACAGTGAGGCCATGGGTGGTGCATTTCAACAGTGGAAACAGCAATGTGAAAAACAAACTACATTCTGGATGGCCATGCACAGCTGACACAGCATGAAATGAAGAGTGTCCTTAAGCAGGTCATTCACACAAATTGACTAATTTTTCAACTATGTTGAAAAAGTTTTTTTAGCTGAGAATTTTTTCTATCAAACAGTGTTACTGTGCCCTTTGTATATGTTGTAGTTTCCATGCAAATAAATAAATAGGAAACATCACTTCTGGATTGATCTACATCGGATTCCATGTTTGTAGTTTAATCACAATGCAGTCATATGCCATGTTTGTTTCTTTGGTAGCAATGTATGATGATGCTATTCACAGAATTCATAAAGTCTCTGCCTGAATAATTCATGGTCAAATATATAAAGACAAAAAGATATTTTATATTAGATAGTTCAAAGAGAGTTCAAAGATAGTTCAAGAAGGACTAGGGAGGTGATCATCACCCTGGTGAGGCCATACAGTGTTCACTTTTGGGCCCCTCACATCAAGAAAGATGCTGTGGCCCTGAAATGCGTCCAGAGAAGGGCAACAAAGCTGGAGAAGAGTCTGGATTGTTTTTTCTTAGTTTTTCTTTATATCCTCACAATTACATTCATTTCTCAGGTATATCGTCTCTACAAGCTTGAGATCATTACTCTTTATGGCTTATGGGAATCTTTTAAAGTCATCTTTAATCATCACTTCATAATGAAAACAGAAATTTTGAAAGAACATGCAATACTGTTAACAAAACTTCAGCCAGAAAGGGTATTCACAAGGCTAAATTGAAGATTCTGAAGTGAAAGATGAAGGAAAACCTGATGACTATATCACTCTTCACCATATCACTCCACGCTCTGCCATAACAAGCAGCAGCAGCTGAAATATGAATTTTTTTTTCTGTCTTTTTCTCCTGAACCATCTATCAATTGAGGTTAGGAAGAAAGGGGTATGTTGAAAGAATTTTTCTGGAATGCTTTCAGATTCAGAAGAATTATCTTCAGATATCTAACTGTTGCCAGGGAGAAGAAAATATTTTCTTTCATAGCTCTCTCCCCTCTTTTGTCTTGCTTTTTAAATCTGAAATTGAGATTAATTTGCCTTCCATTCCAATTTATCTAAAATTTGGTTTCCATTTGGTATCCTAAATACAAATCCTGAGTATGAAGAGAAATAAAATGACATAAAATACCTGTCTTCAGAACCTACTTTTTCTGATAGACTATACCTTTCTTTCCCAAGTGAGTTTTGAAAGCTATTGTATATCAGGTACACTAAACTGCTTACTACTTAGAATTTTAATAGAAAAAGGAACCTTTAGGAGACACCCATTCATCCATGCATTGGTGGTAAAGACAGCAGAGATTAGAAAAGATTGAAAAGCAGGTTATAACAAAATAAATTTAAAACAATGAAACAAATGAAATAAGATAGTAGTCAGGAAAGTGAACAGAACAGGTACAGAAATACTCAATCCATTCTCCTTGAAGAAAGCTGACAGTAAAATATATATAATCTTCTGTAATGAAAAGACGTGCTTAAATATTTTGTGAAATATAAAGAAGAAAAATGTGCAACAAAAAATAATAATTAGACATCTCAAAAACATAGTCTACAAGAAAGACAGAAAGAAACAAGATAGTTGTAGGCATGGGAATACTAAAGTATTGTATGTGAACAGTCATCAAATAAGTAGTAGGATGTAAAAAGCAAGAAAACATATGTTAGCATGAGCTAAACTTGGAAAATCCATTGCTAGTGACTGAAAATAATACAAGGTTAAAAAAACTGAACACTCAATGCTTCTTAGTGGATGTTGAGTTTCTCTCTTTATGTATTTATGCATTTCACAATGATCAGCACAATTGGAGTGGTTTTAAACTAGAACACTAAAGCAAAACTTCCTGACTTCAAGTTTTAGCAGATTGTGTATTCTATTTAGAAGAGTCTGGCTGGTAGATTAACAGCTGTTTAATACATGCAAAAAGAAATTTTAATAACATGTAGTAAAAAGAATATCTTGACATTCCTACCTATGATGAAGATAGCATATTATGATTGCTATCTATGAACAGTACTAATACTGTGAAATTTCTTAGTTTTTACTACTGTGTACTATTATTCTTCTTATCATTAAGGAAATATTCTTCAGATAAGTAGTAGATATAATATTATGATTACTTCGGAATATCCAGAATTTTTTAATCACTGTACAGTAACCCATTTAATCTTTGACAGGATGCCCTGACAGTAGTTACACTGAAGGATAAGACCTCGGTGAGCATCTTAATTTTAAGATATTTGTTTATTCTGGGTTTTGCTGAGCAAGTGAAAACTTTCCTACAAAGAAATGATGTCAACGGTTTACTGGGCTGGATCGGCCCGGTTCCGTGACAGTTGGTGCGGGGGACCCACGGACCCACGCCCCAGGAAAGGGCAAGGAAAAAAAGGAAAAGGGAGATGGGCCTAGAAACAAAACAGCGGCAACGATCTGAGGAGGAAAGCTAATTTACTAAATAAGATATCAGAAAGCAAAATAACACAATATAATACAATATAATTGGAATTGAGGCTAATAAATCAAATAAAATGAGCAAGAGAGAGTGTCCGACAAACCGAAGACCTCACGCTAACGCTGAAGGCGATACGGCAGCAAGCACCCACTGCTGAGTTGATCCCGAAGGAAAGAGAGTGTCCCGTGACCGCTGAGGGTTTTTATCTGTTCCCTCTGAGCGGAAATCACGTAAAAATACAAAGCATCGCAAAGTCCTCTGGGGAATGTAGTTCTTCTTCTCTTCTGAGGCAGGTATACCTGGAATTATCAATGATCTATGGAGCTGGAATATTAGCTCTTTAACTCTCAATGCAATACATGATGTTATGATGTGGAATACCAGTACCAAAAATCATAAAACCATGACATTCCACCCCTTATTCCACATCGTTACATCATGCTTGATACATACAGAAGAACAATGATTAACATGCATTAGATATACACACACACAACATATATATACAAGTATATACATGGAATTACTGACTGCACTCCCCCAACATCAAATTCCCTTGTGGTACACACTGAACATCCCCATTCTTCTGCATCACCCACCAAGTGGATCCAGGTCCCTGAGCAAAGACAGTTCCACGGAGAGGTTTGCCCTTTCCAGAAGCTGGAAGTACCCAAACTGCTTTGCCCAACATGTTCTTTACATTTAAACGGTCAGAACGCGGAACTAACACTCAGTCCTCGAGTTCTACCGCTTTGGATCGGCACAACCGGAGCTGCAGTGACAAATTTTGAGGTGAAGAGGGTTTTTTTCGGGAGGTTTCTGTCACAGGGGAACCGAGGGAGAGCGGGCAGTCCCTTCAGCTCTCGGCAGCTCTCTCGCGAGAGGCTGACGTGGCGTAGGCGTTGCCCGGGAAACGGCACCCCCGCCCACACCTTCAGCTCTGAAAAGGCCTCAGGGAGACCAGGCACAAGGAGGAGCTAACTACCTGTGAGTATCACCCCTCTCTATTATACTGAAGCTAGGTGCTAAGTGTGGGAGTGTGGGAGCTTGTGTAGCTGGGTGTAGGATTTCTATTCCTCCTCTCTTGTGAATTCATCCTATTTACTACTGGCGTCTGTGCTCTCACAGTTGTGTTCTACTTTTTGCTTATTTCATTTTTATTTATCTTATTATCATCATACATATATTTATTTATTCTTTTTATTTATTATTCTTATTTCTGTACCATGGTCTCTACCAGACAGAGGGCTTGCCGTAAAAAGACGGTGGCGACCCAGACGGAAGGTCTGCCTAGAAATGTGGCTACACAGGTCTCTGGTTGCAGTGAGTGCCAGAGCCTGCTGCTGCTGGAGGAGGATGGCAAGCAGATCTCCTGCATGAGGTGTGAACAGGTTGAAGATCTGCTTAGCATGGTGATAGAACTGAAAGAGGAAGTTGAAAGACTGAGGGCCATCAGAGACTGTGAGAGGGAGATTGACTGGTGGAGTAGCTCCTTCAAGTGCCAGAGAGAAAGGCACCCAGGAGATCCCCCAAATTTGGTGGTGGACTCCCTGACCTGCCCCCGTCAGGTTGAGGGGGGGTATCTGAGGGATGGGGAGGGCTGGCAGAGAGTCCCAGCTCGGTACTGTAGGTGATCTCCCCCTCTGCCTACATCGTCTCCTCAAGTCCCTCTAAACAATAGGTTTGCGGTGTTGGACGTTGAAGGAGAAATAAGGGGGGAGGAGCGGGAAGATTCTCCCAAGAAGTCACCAATGGCAAGGCAGTCGACTCCATGCATTGAGACTGCAGCTGCCAAGAAGGAAAGAAAGGTGATCGTGGTGGGTGGCTCCCTTCTCAGGGGTACTGAGGGCCCCATTTGCAGACCAGACCCGTGCCGTAGGGAAGTGTGCTGTCTCCGTGGGGCCCGGGTTAGAGACATAACTAGAAGACTCCCTGATCTGATTCACCCCAATGACTACTATCCGTTGCTCATAGTTCAAGCAGATAGCAGTGAAATAACTCAAAGAAGCCTAAGAAATATAAAAAGAGATTTCAGGGGTCTAGGACGATTAGTTCAAAGTGTGGGAGCACAAGTGGTATTTGCTTCCATACCTTCTGGGGCAGCGAAGGACACGGAATGGGCTAGGAAAACACAAGTGATGAATAATTGGCTGAGAGGCTGGTGTAGAGACAGGCACTTTGGGTTTTTTGACCACGGGGCAGTTTACTCAGCTCCTGGCCTGTTATCCACTGATGGAATACACCTGTCCCAAAGGGGGAAACGAATTCTAGCCCAGGAGCTAGCTGGACTAAATGAGAGAGCTTTAAACTAGCTGTGATGGGGGTAGGGGATATAACAGGGCTCCCCAGTGAAGAGCCCAGGGGGGCTGTGCTGGAACAAAGGGTGAGGCAAGTGTCTCAGCTGAAGTGCATATACACCAACGCACGCAGCATGGGCAATAAACAAGAAGAGCTTGAAACCATTGTAAGGCAGGCAAACTATGACCTTGTTGCTATTACGGAAACATGGTGGGACCCCTCCCATGAATGGAGTACTGGGATGGATGGCTACAAGCTCTTCAGAAGGGATAGGTGGGGAAGAAAGGGTGGTGGCATAGCTCTCTATATCAAAGAGTGTCTTGATGTTGAAGAGCTTGAGGTTGGAAACGACCAAGTGGAGTGTCTGTGGGTAAGGATCAGGGGGATGGTCTGTAGGAGTGACATTGTGGTGGGGCTCTGTTATAGACTGCCTAGCCAAGATGAAGAGATAGATGAGGTGTTCTACAAGCAACTAGTAGATGTTGCACGATGGCCAGCACTTGTTCTCATGGGGGACTTCAACTTCCCTGATATATGCTGGAAATATAATACCGCGCAGAGGAAGCAGTCCATGAGATTTCTGGAGTGTGTGGAAGATAGCTTCCTGACACAGCTGGTGCAGGAACCTACCAGGGGAAGTGCCCTGCTAGACCTGCTCTTCACTAACAGAGATGGACTAGTAGGAGATGTGAAGGTTGGGGATCGTCTTGGCCAGAGTGATCATGAAATGGTAGAGTTTGCTATTCTTGGTGACGTCAAGAGGGTGAGTAGCAAAACTGCTGCCTTGGACTTCCGGAGGGCAGACTTTGACCTGTTCAGGACGCTTGTTGCAAGGGTCCCTTGGGACTCGCTCCTGTGGGGTAAAGGGGTCCAGGAAGCCTGGGCCCTCCTCAAGACGGAAATCTTAAAGGCACAGGTGCAGGCTGTCCCTGAGTACCATAAGTCAAGCCGGAGGGGAAAAAGACCAGTGTGGATGAACCGAGATCTTTTGTTGAGACTCCGGGAGAAAAAGAGAGTCTATGTCCTCTGGAAGATGGGACAGGCTACTTGGGGAGACTACAGGGAACTTGCCAAGATTTGAAGGCAGGAAGTTAGAAATGCAAAAGCCCAGCTTGAACTTAGACTGGCTACTGCAGTAAAGGAGAACAAAAAATCCTTTTATAAATATATTAATAGTAAAAGAAGAACTAAGGAGAATTTCCCTCCTTTACTTGATGCGGCAGGGAATGTAACCACAGAGGATAAGGAAAAGGCTGAGGTTCTCAATGCCTTCTTCACGTCTGTCTTTAATAGACAGACCAGTTATCCTCAGGATACTTCTTGCCCTGACCTGGAAGTCTGGGACGAAGCGCATCATACACCCCCTGTGATCCCAGCAGAGACAGTCAGAGACCTGCTCCTCCATCTGAACTGCCACAAGTCCATGGGGCCAGATGGGATCCACCCAAGGGTGCTGAGGGAGCTGGCAGAGGTGATTGCCAAGCCGCTTTCTGCCATCTATCAGCATTCCTGGACATCTGGAGAGGTCCCGCAAGATTGGAGGCTTGCCGATGTGACTCCCATCTACAAGAAAGGCCGTAAGGAAGATCCGGGGAACTTCAGGCCTGTCAGCCTGACCTCGGTATCAGGGAAAGTTATGGAGCAGTTGATCTTGAGGGAGATCACACGGCACGTGCATGGCAATCAGGGGATCAGACCCAGCCAGCACGGGTTCACAAAGGGCAGGTCGTGCTTGTCCAACCTCATCTCCTTCTACGACTGGGTGACCAGACTGGTAGATGAGGGAAAGGCTGTTGATGTAGTCTACCTGGACTTCAGCAAAGCCTTTGACACGGTCTCCCACAGTATTCTCCTGCAGAAGCTGGCAGCCCATGGTGTGGACAGGTTCACTCTTCTCTGGGTTGAGAATTGGCTAGAGGGCCGTGCCCAGCGGGTAGTGGTTAATGGAGTCAAGTCCAGCTGGCGTCCTGTCACGAGTGGTGTCCCACAAGGGTCGGTATTGGGGCCCGTCTTGTTTAATATCTTTATTGATGACCTGGATGAGGGGATTGAGTGTACCCTCAGTAAGTTTGCGGATGACACCAAGTTGGGAGGATGTGTCGATCTGCCTGAGGGTAGGGAGGCCCTTCAGCGGGATCTGGATAGGCTAGACAGTTGGGCTGAGGTCAATGGGATGAGGTTCAATAAGGCCAAGTGCCGGGTCCTGCACTTTGGCCACAATAACCCCATGCAATGCTATAGGCTTGGGGCAGAATGGCTTGAGGAGTGTATAGAGGAAAAGGACCTGGGGGTGTTGGTTGATGCTCAGCTCAGTATGAGCCGGCAGTGTGCCCAGGTGGCCAAGAAGGCCAATGGCATCCTGGCCTGTATTAGGAATAGTGTGGCCAGCAGGAGCAGGGAGGTGATCATACCCCTGTACTCAGCTCTGGTGCGGCCGCACCTCGAGTACTGTGTTCAGTTTTGGGCCCCTCACTACAATAGAGACATCGAGGCCCTGGAGCGTGTTCAGAGAAGGGCAACAAAACTGGTGAGGGGTCTGGAGCACAAGTGTTACGAGGAGCGGCTGAGGGAGCTAGGATTGTTTAGTTTGGGGAAAAGGAGGCTCAGAGGAGACCTCATTGCACTCTACCACTTCCTGAAGGGAGGCTGTGGTAAGGAGGGGGTCGGCCTCTTCTCCCAGGTAACTAATGACAGGACAAGAGGGAACGGCCACAAGTTGTGCCGGGGAAGATTTAGATTAGACTTGAGGAAAAATTTTTTCTCTGAGAGAGTGGTCCGGCACTGGAATGGCCTGCCTAGGGAGGTGGTTGAGGCACCGTCCCTAGCGCTGTTCAAGAAGCGTTTAGATGAGGTGCTGAGGGAATTGATTTAGTAGCTTGGTGGGTAGGGATGTTGGTGTGAGGAAGGTTGGACTAGATGATCTTGTAGGTCCTTTCCAACCTAATGTATCTATGAATCTATGAATCTATGTACTACAGGGACCTTATCTCCCTCTACTGTAGGTAGAGAGCTGGATTGGGCAGGACCATCACGATTGATGGATCCTTGAGTGTTGACCAACCAGGTGGCTTCTGCCAAATGCTTCTCCCAATGCTTAAATGTTCCACCACCCATTGCTTTCAACATGATTTTCAGCAACCCATTGTATCTTTCAATCTTACCAGAAGCTGGTGCGTGATAGGGGATATGATAAATCCATTCAATGCCATGATCTTTGGCCCAATTACTTACAAGAGAATTTTTGAAATGAGTCCCATTATCTGACTCAATTCTTTCAGGAGTGCCATGTCGCCATAGGACTTGTTTCTCGAGACCTAGAATGGTGTTTCGGGCGGTAGCATGGGGTACTGCATATGTTTCAAGCCACCCAGTGGTTGCTTCCACCATGGTGAGCACATAACGCTTACCACTGCGAGATCGTGACAAGGTGATATAATCAACCTGCCACGCCTCCCCATATTTATACTTTTGCCATCGCCCTTCTCCCCAGAGAGGTTTCATCCTCTTGGCTTGTTTAATTGTAGCGCATGTATCACAGTCATGGATAACCTGTGCAATAGCATCCATAGTTAAGTCCACCCCTCGGTCTCTAGCCCACTTATATGTTGCATCTCTTCCTTGATGGCCCGAGGTCTCATGGGCCCATTGAGCTAAAAATAATTCACTCTTGTGTTGCCAGTCCAGGTCTACTTGAGCCATCTTAGCTTTGGCAGCTCGATCTACCTGATGGTTATTCTGTTGTTTTTCAGTTGCTCGGCTTTTAGGAACATGAGCATCTACATGGCGCACCTTTACAACCATATTCTTTACTCGGGCAGCAATGTCTTTCCACAGTTCAGCAGCCCAAATAGGTTTACCCCTCCGTTGCCAGCCATTTTGTTCCCATTGCTGTAACCACCCCCATAAGGCATTTGCCACCATCCATGAGTCAGTGTAAAGATAAAGCACTGGCCACCTCTCGCGTTCAGCAACATCTAAGGCCAGCTGGACAGCCTTTACCTCTGCAAATTGGCTTGATTCTCCTTTTCCTTCAGTGGCCTCTGCAACATGTCGTGTGGGGCTCCACACAGCAGATTTCCATCTGCGGTGCTTTCCCACAATGCGACAGGATCCATCTGTGAACAGGGCATATCTCTTTTCATTGTCTGGTAGTTCATTGTATGGTGGGGCCTCTTTAGCACGTGATACCTCCTCTGCTGGGGTTGTTCCAAACTTTTTACCTTCAGGCCAGTCCATGATCACTTCTAGGATTCCTGGATGACTGAGGTTCCCCATCCGAGCTCGCTGTGTAATCAGCGCAATCCACTTACTCCAAGTGGCATCAGTAGCATGATGGGTGGAGGGAACCTTTCCTTTGAACATCCAATTCAGCACTGGCAGTCTAGGTGCCAGAAGGAGCTGCGCTTCAGTACCGATTACTTCGGAAGCAGCTCGAACCCCCTCGTACGCGGCTAAGATTTCCTTCTCAGTTGGAGTGTAGCGCTCCTCAGACCCCCTGTATGCTCGACTCCAGAAACCAAGGGGTCGGCCTCGGGTCTCTCCAGAAGCTCTTTGCCACAAACTCCAAGTGGGACCTTCCTTTCCAGCAGCAGTGTAGAGGATGTTCTTTACATCCTGTCCGGTCCGCACTGGCCCCAGGGCCACGGCACGGGCTATCTCCTGCTTAATTTGCTCAAAAGCTTGCTGCTGCTCAGGACCCCATACAAAATCATTCTTCTTCCGCGTCACCCGAAAGAGAGGGCTCACAATGAGACTATAGTTTGGAACATGCATTCTCCAAAAGCCCACTACACCCAGAAAAGCTTGGGTCTCTGTCTTACTAGTGGGTGGAGACATAGCAATAATTTTGTCGATCACATCTGTTGGGATGTGATGACGTCCATCTTGCCACTTTATTCCTAGGAACTGAATTTCCTGTGCAGGCCCTTTCACTTTGCTTCGCTTAATAGCGAAGCCAGCTCGCAGGAGGATCTGAATTATTCTCTCCCCTTTCTCGAAAACTTCCCTTGCTGTATTGCCCCACACAATGATGTCATCAATGTATTGTAAGTGCTCAGGAGCACCGCCCTGTTCCAGTGTGGTCTGGATCAACCCATGGCAAATGGTTGGGCTGTGCTTCCACCCCTGGGGTAAACGGTTCCAGGTGTACTGAACTCCCCTCCAGGTGAAAGCAAACTGTGGCCTGCATTCTGTGGCCAGAGGAATTGAAAAGAAGGCATTGGCGATGTCAATGGTGGCATACCACTTGGCTGCTTTTGACTCCAGTTCGTACTGGAGTTGAAGCATGTCCGGCACAGCAGCACTCAGTGGGGGTGTGACTTCACTGAGGCCACGATAATCTACCGTCAGCCTCCATTCTCCACTGGTTTTACGCACTGGCTATATGGGGCTGTTAAAAGGTGAGTGAGTCATGGTCAACTCTTGTGAACCCCAAGTCACCCCAGAAGTATAGATTAATTCTGTCCCTTGGTGACTGGAGAGCATTAGAGTGCATTGTGCACCAGTATCCATCAGTGCCTTATAATTCTGTGGTTCTGATGTGCCAGGCCAAAGAAACCACACAGTCCAATACACTCTATTATCCCTTTCCCCCCCCTGGCTGGGGGGCACGGGCTATTGTAGCTGGTAGGTACCTCGCTCAGTTCTGAAGGAGTACCATTCAGACAGGAGGACATCTCGCTCAGACAGGAGGGTGTCTCTTTCAGGTTGGAGGGCATCTTGCACAAACTGGAGACCATCTTGTTGAGACTGAGGGTTGTTGAGTTCGGACTGGAGGGCATCTCTTTCAGGCTGGAGGGCGTCTTTCTCGAACTGAAAAGAGACTTGCTTGGTCTGGAGGGTGTCTTGATCAGACTGGAGGCTGTCTAAAATGGTCAGGAGAGTCTGATTGTCAGCTAAAAGACTCTCTTTCTGGATCTGGACACTATCCCTCTCGGCTCGGAGACTCTCTCGCTCTATTTCAGAAACTCTATGCCTCTCTGGGATAGTATTGAATAAGGTCCGATTGGCATAAGCCAGACCCCAAATAATTTGGGCCTCCTCAGATCTGTCTGAGCCGCAACATTCCTGTCTCAAATATCTGCTTAAGTTCTCAGGATCTTGCAGGTGCTCAGGGAAAAAGTTCCAGTACATTTTGAGCATTAAAATGGAAAAAAACAATGAAATGTAGCCCCTTTAACAGAAGTTTAAAAAACGAGAGCATTTTTTTTTCTTCTTTACTATAACAAGCTAGCAGCACCCAAAAAAGTTTACAAATATCCCAGAACAACTGGCAGTACGCCCAGGCTTCAAGGTCATGTTATGCCGTACAGTACCTGCAGTACAGATAAGCTTGCTAGCAAGAGACAGAGATTCACTCTAAAAGTATGTCTCTGCCCGGCTAAGGCAGCTCGTCTGCCCCACGTTGGGCGCCAAAAATGTCAACGGTTTACCGGGCTGGATCGGCCCGGTTCCGTGACAGTTGGTGCGGGGAACCCACGGACCCACGCCCCAGGAAAGGGCAAGGAAAAAAAGGAAAAGGGAGATGGGCCTAGAAACAAAACAGCGGCAACGATCTGAGGAGGAAAGCTAATTTACTAAATAAGATATCAGAAAGTAAAATAACAGAATATAATACAATATAATTGGAATTGAGGCTAATGAATCAAATAAAATGAGCAAGAGAGAGTGTCCGACAAACCAAAGGCCTCAAGCTAACGCTGAAGGCGATACGGCAGCAAGCACCCACTGCTGAGTTGATCCCGAAGGAAAGAGAGTGTCCCGTGACCGCTGAGGGTTTTTATCTGTTCCCTCTGAGCGGAAATCACGTAAAAATACAAAGCATCGCAAAGTCCTCTGGGGAATGTAGTTCTTCTTCTCTTCTGAGGCAGGTATACCTGGAATTATCAATGATCTATGGAGCTGGAATATTAGCTCTTTAACTCTCAATGCAATACATGATGTTATGATGTGGAATACCAGTACCAAAAATCATAAAACCATGACAAATGAGTACCAGGAAAGTTTGTACGGGGATTTAGTAAATCATACATTTTCTTTTACCATCAGTATCAAAGTAGGAACTGCATTAACAGTAAATGCTGATATTCTTTTTCTTTCTCCCACCAATTAGTGTTTGTAGTGACTTCCTGCTCTACATAATTTGCAGCCTTAATTAAAACAAAACAATAGAAAAAGAAAACCCTCGAATTTATAATGCATCTAAGAGATCCATTGGGATTACGTTTGCCATACCTCCACCTCCAAAGTTTGTCTGCTGAGTCCTGGAGGACACCTCTAAAGCAACCACTTCAGGAAAATTTGTTCATTTCCAGATAGAAGATAATAACTGTTGGCTCAGAAAATTTTCTTGCAGCTCTTTGATCTGTTTGGGAAGGGCTGTTCTTGCTGTTTTTGCTGGATGCAGTTTCATGGCATTTGTGTATCCATACTGAACTGTTACCTCACGAAGTATCTGGCTAGCAGGATACAAGTCTTTCTGTTTTTTCCAGCTCAACTGTAACTCTATTTTCTGTTTCTTTTTTTTTGTTGTTTTTTATTTCTTTTTATTTTTTCATTGTTTTTCCTCACGTTTATTTTGTATTTGACTTGTCATAGATATAGCATCTCCCAGAGGTGTACTGAAACATCTGCAAAATTTTGCTGTCTGATACTTAAATTGATATTTGTTGTAGAGCTGAAATCTACAGTGAGTTGAAGGTTCATAGAGATCTGGCATCCACATAATCAATACTCTATTTTCACACCCAGAAGGGAGCTGTTTCACTTTAATATTCAATTTAATGTTT
The DNA here is from genome assembly GCA_023055505.1 of Callipepla californica brunnescens. Lineage (NCBI taxonomy): Eukaryota > Metazoa > Chordata > Aves > Galliformes > Odontophoridae > Callipepla > Callipepla californica. The sequence goes on from JALIRH010000011.1 coordinate 19,341,554, forward strand.
TCAATTCAATGTTTTACCAGATGTCCCTATCCTGTGGTTTGAAAGGGAACTTATCCCCTGATATCAAAAAACATTCATGTTGTTGAACCAGGCTGAGCAATAGTTTGTGTTATCCTGAGGCATACGGAAACGTAGACAAAATTTAGACCTGTAAATTAAATATATCTGTTGATGTTCTCTTGACTTGATGCAAACTGCCACAGAATTATTTGTGTTCATGCTAAATATGCGTCTAACCCTCCAAAACAAGAGAATCAGTAGGAACACTCATGCAGACTGACCTGCTCCAGGCATAGAATTGGACTGGGACAGTCCTCAAAGATATCAGTCTGATCTTTTCCAGAAACTCCTCTGATAACTGAGTGCTACAAATAAATGTCTTATCCTCAAATAATAATAATAATAACAGTATTTTAATGCAAATATACATATTAATTTTACTTCGGATGGTGGCCTCCTTTTGAAATACAAAGTATGTGTACTTAGACTTCTTCAAAGAATAATATTTCAGATAAAAATGTTCTTTTTAGTTATTGTGCTCATTGCAAAAATAGACTTCTGTGGTGTTTATTGGTATTTACACCAATAAAATTCCATGTTAATACCAGTTAATAAAGATTTTTTTTTAACTTGGAAAGCTCTGGCTTGATATCAGAATGCATTAATCATTTACTGTTCCTCACTGATTGAAATATATAATGTTATATCTGCAGCATTGTAATGGATAAAGAAAATTAGAGCAATTACAGAGAAAACACATACAGCTAGCTTTAAGGAGATGAAAAGCTTAATTTGGCAATTTTGTTCTGATTTCTCATCCTTTTCTGTACAATATATCAATACAGTTTTCTCTGCTAAACTAGGAGGTAAGCAATTCCCTGAATACTTGAAGAATGACACTGTGTGAATGTCATATTTTCCAGTGACATAATCAGAAAGTATTTAGTGAAAACTTCAGGGCACTTTACACAGATGTCTCACTTTCAGAGAAGGGGAAAAATGGTGCAGAGAGAAAGCATGAAGGAAATGAAAGAAGAACTACAGGTGTGCAATGACTCCTTTGAGTGTTTGTCCATTTCACTTTCATTTGAAGGCTGCATTTTTTTCTTTCCCTCACACTGCCTTTTAACAGTTTTCTGATGCTAATCCTAAAAACTTCCTCATCTTTTATTGATCATCTGACAGCTATAGCTTTTCTCATTAGTCTTCAGAAATCTTGCTATAAACTTAGCATATTTCACTAGAATTGCACATGTATTTCGCAGCCATCACCAGCATGCCACTCATTCATTAATGCACTTTGAGATAAAGACCTTTTTTCATATCTGTCCTTTTCACCTCTAAAAGACTGTAATAGCATCAGTAATTTCAAAATTTAGTAGTATTTATTTTTCCTTACCAATCCCTGTTTTGACAAAATTTTACTGTAATGGACCTTCCATACATTAGCAGCCAAATGCAGGAAATTCAACATGGAAGTGCAGTTTAGATAACCATGTAACTTTCAGATATCTTTTGGAATCTTTCAGACTGGGGAGGCATGAGAGAAGTTCTCCTTGGAGACATATTTTTGTATGTTTCTCATTTGGAATCTATTGAAGAAGCAATGGATAAGACTTTTTTTTTTTTTATCACATTCCAGTATCTCCAAACACAGAAAAGATTATGATTTTTTTTTATGAATTTTTTTCAGCTGAGCACATGCTGTCACAAGCACATCAATAGTTATATCAACATATCTTTCAAATATCAATAACAGGCTCTAAATTCAATTAACATCCATGCCTGAATTGAGTTCTTTACCAAGTCACCAGCTCAGATGTCTTTCTAGATGCGGCTTTTCTGCTGCTCAGGCCAGAGCTTAGTCATTTACCTGCATGCCTTAACACATTAAAAAACACTTTATCTGATAATAAATCTGACATTAGTTTCACCTTTCACTGATGTAATAAAGGCTGGGAAATAAAATGGAATTACTTCTTTCCTACATCCAATACAGAAAGGATAAGAGTTAATAAACTTGAAATCGCAAAAGAAGGCTACAGGCTGAAAAGTGGAATAATACTGCTCAGACTGAGGAGATCAGAAGTAAAGCATTTCCCAGGAAGGCTGGATAATTTGTGGCATTGTATTAAAATAATGAGAACATTATTCTGCCTCTGATCTCATAGTCTTGGTGATGCCTTCCTCTGAATATCTGTGGATTCATTTACTACTTTTTATGGCCCTTTCCAGAATTTTTCCCACCATTCCATACCAAATACCAGCTTTTCAAACTTAGATGGTGCTGAAATTGGTGTGGTAAACCAAGAGGAATGGCAATTATCTGCATCAAACCCAGAGTTACCTTTTCTTTCTAGCCTGATTTTGAAATGACTGCATTTAATATTAAGCAAATATCCAGAAGAGGTAGCTTGACCTTTAGCCTGAATAATGCGCAGTTTGGTTATAACCACCTTAACTGCAGAACCCGGATAGCACAATCCACAGCCCTTTTGGGAGGTCTTATGATAACATGCAAAATCTTATATTGTGTCTATTGTGGTTACCATCGCATTATCTATTTAACTTTCCATACTGATAGAAGCCTGAAATGTGCAAAATGTTATTAAAATATAATTTCTGATATACTTCTCAACATAGAATACTGCTTTTTACAAAAAACTTCCTGTGAAAACTGTGTTTCAAATCTCGTTATTTCAAACCAAGTCATTTGCATTCATAAATCTTTTAGTCCTTCTCCCAGTTTTTCACTAGCTCTCTGGAATTTTAATAGGAGGCTCCATTGGATCTTAGTTTATTGAAATTGAAGGTTAAACAATTTTAGACTATTATCTTAAAAGCAGTGTTTTAGTAAAATAACGTTGCACAACTGTTGATGTATTCTTTCCAGAGCTACTATTTAAAATTGCTTGTCTACCAAGAAAAGGTTTTATTGACTGGGCCTATTAATTTACTGCCAATAGGCTAAAAATTCCTTAATTTATATTTTAATTTATATTTATCAAGGCTTCAGATTAAGAGAAGTCAGCAATTATATTTGCAGAAGTTCTTGTTAATGTTTCCGTCTTATGTAACTTGAAAAGTGTGCATGAAATCCAGTTTCTCTTTATTATGACAGTTCTTGTCTGGTAAGTATGTAAACTACTTAATAAATACACATAATGTGAATCACCCAGGTTTAGTCATTTGGTCAGATACGAAAAGAACTGTTGTAGTTTATATAGTCCTCATAGCTGTTGCTAGGTCAATTGGTGAAATCATAGGATTTAATGTCCAGTAATATATGAGACAGGCTCTTAAAATAACACCTCCTCTTTTATTATGTTGATGCATGACATCAGAGACTGATGTTGATGGTATGGCAGTAGAAGCTGAACCTTTCTGCCAATATTCCATTACTGTTTGTTGCCATTTCGATGGCAGCAGAGGGACAATCTGTGACAGAATGGTGCATGATATCTAAGTACATACAAAGCAAAGATGTGTAATTAAATTCCTCAGTGTGGAAAAAATAGCACTCATTGACATTTGTTGACACTTCTGAACACTGATAGGCATCAAACAGCAGATGTGAGCACAATGAGGTGGTATGTTTCAGCAGCGGATCACCTCTGCTGATTTTTATGTGTTACGCAGGCTGTTGTTTGTTGCTGTTGAAAATGCATAGCTATGGATGGTGACCAAATTGAAAAAGAGTGTTTTGTAGCTGAGAATTTGGTCTTTCAAATAGTGTTATTGTGCTCCTTGTATCTGTTGTAGTTTCCATGGAAATAAATAGCAGGAATTAGTTTCAGAGTGACGTGGGTACCTACAGAACCAAAGAAATATACTCTAATCTTACACACACACACACACACACACACACACACACAAAAGCAACACTTAGTAGATCTCAAATATCTGCTGACTTGATTTTCTGTTGGATTGCATGAGTGCAAACAGGGAGGCTACAGCTGCAAGCTCATTATACATTTATGATATCAATTTTTTTAGCTCTCCACCTCTCAAAAAAGTGGTTCACTCCAAAAATAGAATCATAAAAACACAGAACGGTTTATGTTGGAAGGGGCCTTAGAGATAATCTAATTCCAATCCTATGCCATACGAAGGGTTATCACTCAACAGATCAAGCTGCTCCTGGCCCCATCCAAACTGGCCTTGAACCTCCATGGATGGGACATCCTCAACAGGTTTCAGTGCCTCACCACCCTGTGAGAAAAAATTTCCTCCAAATATCTAACCTAAATCTTCCTTCTTTTAGTTTCAAATCTTTCCCCTAGTCCATATTTGCCTGCGTAAAAAAGTTGATCTTCTTTTTTCTAAGTTCCCTTCAAATAATGGAAGACTACAATGAGATCTCCCCAGAACCTTCTCTTCTCCAGGGTGAACCAGCTTCCTCAGCCTTTCTTTTGTGTGCTCCAGCCCTCTGGTCATCCCTGTGGCCCTCCTCCAGACTTACTCTGAAACTGTTGTATATTTTTTGTTCTGGAGACCCCAGGCCTGGATAGAGTACTCCAGGTGGGGACTCATGAGGGGGACAATCGTCTGCCTTGCCCTACCACAAGGGGTCTTGTTTGATGCAGCCCAGGCTACCATAGGAACTAGATTTTAAAACAAAATTTTGAACTAAATGAAATGATCAGAAAAACATTTTGACTAATAATAAACATTCCTGAAAAGTTAAATTTGACATTAATTTATAAACTTTTGTTGTTGTTGTTGTTTTAAATGTCAACATAAGGAATACCAAAAGTTAGCAAATAATTCAACCTTTTCCTCTAGATTTGACAGAAAATGCTGGTTTGCTCAGAAATATTCTGCTGCCTTCCACCAGACAACAATTCCATTTCACTCCATCTTGGATCATAGCATAAGAAATTATGTTAAAATGATCAAAGCAATGTCCACTTGAATGAGAGAAAGTACTATTAAGGCTAGGGAAGGCTTTGCATTGCATTGTATCTGCATGGCAGATACAGCACGTGTGAGATTTTCCTGTCTGAGAAAATGGTACACATCTCAGATTGCACTTGAGGATTTCTCTTGTACGTAGTTTGTTTTCCAGTAAAGCGTTGTTACTACTGGTGCAGAAATAAATCTCTTTTCCTTTCTTTTACCAGATAGCCTCTTTTTTTTGGCAGGATATTCTTTACTCTCTTGTAGGATATAAGGGATTTACCTGAATGTTTCTTTTTTATTTTTTAACGTAGGATACAGAGACTACTTGGAAAATTGAAGGAAGCGAATCTTTGCTGCCTTAGTTTACTAACACCCTTGTTTTTTATACAGGATGGCCTGTATCTGTGTGAAAACATGAAATGATAGACAACCTCGAGATATTTTCCAAAGATGTATTCCCTGTATGTTGTCTGTGGTTCTGCAATCCTCACAAGTGGCTGAGTCCATTCTTACTTGAAGTTTCACTCATAAATTACAGGCACAGGCTGAGCCAGGGAAAGTCAAATGAAGGAAAGGTGAACAAACATTGTAATCCATGCACTGGGAGAAGGGATGATGTTTTTCACTCATATCAGCTTTTGCAGAGATTATTGAAATGGTGAGAGCACAAGGCACAATAATTCTTGGCTACACTGAAAACAGAAAGAATTCTAAGTGAATAAAACCACATTTAAGTAGGGCTTTATTAATAATTAAAAATAAATAAACCTCAGTTTTAAAACCAGTGGGCAGACTGATATCACATTTCCTCTATGATAATGCAGGGTGTTTAAAATCTTTAGCGTGTCAATTGACAGTGCTGAACAGATAAATCTATAACTGTTCAGTTCATCATGCATTCTCAGTGGAGGCGTGTGATCTATTGATAGTAGCTTGAAACAGAAGTCTTTTAAAAACAGTTTAGTTTAGATTCTTGCCCAGATAAATGAACACTCTGCCTAGGTTTATAATCTAGGGGAAATTAATGACATTTTTTGTCATTTTTGTAATGTAACTACATGTAAAATCCAAAATAATACTTTGAAACAGCTGAATTTCCATGCAAGGTTTATTTATGGAAGAAAACATAAAAGGATAGTAGGAAGTCTGTATGTCTGTTTCTGACAAAAGTAATCTTATGACACAAATAGCTTGTGAGTAAGTGTTCCTAAGATATGACCTTCTGCCTTCTACCTGTTTTGCTGATGTATGAGAAATGATAAATAAATGAGGGAGTGAGTTGTTGAAGTATTCCTTATCTTACAGAAAACAAATTGATGTCTTCTAGCCCTCTCAAACACATCATGGATTAAGCATCCCAGGACTATCATGGGAAAAATGCAGCCTTCATTGTCATTAATTAGACTAGATCTTGCAATAACCTAGACCACATAATAAACTCGAACTTCCTTTCTCAGTAGTCTTCCTCCAGTGTTTCACATCCCACAGAGCTTGTCAATTAACTGATTTAAAATGCAACTTTAAATGTGTGAATTAAATAAAAATATTTGTAATGAATACACTAACTTTGAATATAACATGTGAAATTCACTCTTATTTGAATTTATACTGAAGTCACAATCTCACCAACATGAGTCTTCATATACAACATAGCAATATAAAGGATCACAGAAAATATGCAGATGTATAGATTACTTATTCTCACAGTAACACAGACACTGACAGACCACTGGGGAATTCTTCTGTGATCTCTTTGGAAGCTCACCTCTGTTGCAACTTCTGAAAATCATTTCTTCCCAAGTCCACGATTAGCTGCTGATTATTTCTTGTCATCCAGGTTTCACCTCCTCTAAGAGAAATCAGGCAGAACCATTTTAGGTTTGAACTGTTGTTTCAGTAATCTGAATTGTTCTTCATGACCACTGTTCAAATCATTGTCTGTTGGCTTTTCCACGCTCTTTTCACTTCAACTAAATTTCTGCCCATTTCTAGTCATAGAATCATAGGCCATTTCGCCTTTCCTACAGTAGCCTTTTCTTATTCCTGTCCTATATTAATGCCTCACAACTCTAATTCAGTAGTGTCCTTTTTATCACAGCTACTTTGAATCCTTTTGCTTGACTTTCCATCATTTACTGAATAAAACTAGAGAATCAAACCGAAGAGGCACATTAGCCGCAGAAGCTGATCCTTCAGGGATCTTACTGGATTTAGTTATTATTTTTACAGTACTTTCAGATCATCATTCATGAAAATATGTTCTTTTCAATGACTGTTAAACATTAGACAGATAACACAATGAATCCATAATTTACCTAGATGTAAAATGGAAGAGCAAGAAAAAAGTGAACTCATCTTCCCTACTTAGGTCTTCTTCATTCTCTTTTTTGGATGTGTCCCCTACAGTTAAGTAATTTCCAATTACTTTTATATTTAGAAATAAAAGGTCAAAACCTCTGATCATTACTTGGTTTAACAAAGTTGAGGGGAAGGTGAATATCTCCTTAAATTAGTTCAGCACAAAGGAAGCTGTTGTTCAGCAGTTTTTTCCCACCAGCAGATATTAGCATTCCTGAGGGAAATATGGACAACATGAAGAAGGAAAGTAAATGAAAAGTCCCTGTCTAAATAAAAAAATAAAAATAAAATATAATAATAATAATAATTAAAAAAACAGTCCTCAGACTACGGAAAAAAAAACAAAGCTCTGAAAACATGAAATAAACAAATTAATAAACAAAACTCAATATAGATTAAGTCTAAAAATTTATTTTTTTTATAAAGAATGCAAGCTGGATCAATTTTAACTTGTTTTACAGGCATTAGAATTCAAAGTCTCATCAGTGGAAGAGCACAGAATATGACACAAATCTCAATGGAGTTACAGTGTATCTAAAAAAGAAAGAAGCTTAATGAAGAAATGGCAAGAAAAGCAAAAGATTTTTCCAAGGCTCTTTTTAAAAAGCAATTATACTTTGACTGTTTCTTATGTCCTTTTGCAGGAAGATGATGTTTTATTCCTAAATAACTCACCTACATGTGAGTTCATCCAAATGCTAACAAATCCCCCTAGTCTGAGGGGCAAAATGCTTGCTCATCTCTGTCAGAGGAAGTGTCATTTGATGGCAGTGCACAGGTGGGGAAACGATTATAACAGGCATGTGTATGCTCAGGTAAAATAAATAGAAAACAATCTCATGTTTTTATGGAAACACATTGTAGTTCTGTGCTGTCATATTAGAATGCTCTTATCGAACAAAGATTCTGATTTCCCATATGGGAAATAGATTTAAAAGAACTGCTGTTTCTTTCTCTGTTTGATTCTGTACAGTTATGAATTACTTGACACAATATAAGATATCAGTTCAGTTATACTGAGGAGAAGTGAAGGCATAGCATGACAAAGACAGGAAAACAAGAAACATTTCCTGATGACTGAAATGTTTAATATCTTCATTATTTCTAGCTACTTACTGAAGTGATGATTTACCATGGTCACTAACAGTGTAGAGTGTTGCTTTGCATGAAGGAAGGCGGGAAGGTGGGCAGGTAGGTAAGAAGGAAGGAAGGAAGGTGAGAAGGTAGGTGGGAAGGAAGGAGGGAAGGAGGGAAGGAGGGAAGGAAGGAGGGAAGGAAGGAGGGAAGGAGGGAAGGAGGGAAGGAGGGAAGGAGGGAAGGAGGGAAGGAGGGAAGGAAGGAAGGAAGGAAGGAAGGAAGGAAGGAAGGAAGGAAGGAAGGAAGGAAGGAAGGAAGGAAGGAAGGAAGGAAGGAAGGAAGGAAGGAAGGAAGGAAGGAAGGAAGGAAGGAAGGAAGGAAGGAAGGAAGGAAGGAAGGAAGGAAGGAAGGAAGGAAGGAAGGAAGGAAGGAAGGAAGGAAGGAAGGAAGGAAGGAAGGAAGGAAGGAAGGAAGGAAGGAAGGAAGGAAGGAAGGAAGGAAGGAAGGAAGGAAGGAAGGAAGGAAGGAAGGAAGGGAGGGAGGGAGGGAGGGAGGGAAAGAAAGAAAAAAGAGAAAAAGAGAGAAAAAGAGAAAAAGAAAAAAAGAAAGGAAGAAAGAAAGGAAGAAAAAAATATTCATTTACTTAGCACACTAAAATCAAGAATTTCAAGACTTTCATTATCACAGGCAGAAGCTTATTACTAATGTGTTTTTGTTTCTTGGAGTTCCTTCACTGAAATAGAATTCAAAACCCATGCTGTGACACTGCAATATTGTTCACTGCAAGAAACTATTTTGTTCTGCCTCAGAGGCAATACATTTTTATGTCTGATTTTGCCCTAGGTATATACAACACTTGTTTATGTCCTTAAAATGTCTTTTAAAGAGATTGATTTCAGTGCATCTCCAGTAAATCCAGCTACAGTGATTTAATTCTCTCCTTTAAGCAGCAAGACAACATTTACATTTTTATTTTGGTGGCTCATATGTCTACCAGGGAGTGGTGGACATAGTATCTAATCACAAGCATGGAGATATATTCATATATTTATTTCATGTGCCCAGTTTAGCTTTAATTATGTAATTTTAAAGTATTATTACTATCTTCAGATCACTCTTTTAGCCTCAAGTATTTTTTACCAGATTTACATCTACAGTAAATTAAATTCATATAAATAGATCCTTTTTCTCTGAATAATGAAATACTAGTATATGGATATGAGAACATTTCAGGGTTTGTTTGTGTGTTTGGCCTGATGCCAGTTCTTGAGGAACAAGCATAGTCTGAGGTTAAACACATATGTATAGGCATGACTGTGAATCTGTACTTCTGTTTACATTTAACATGAATGTGAAGGAAGCAGGGGGTGAGTTTTTTCTCCTGTTCCCACCGCGAGCAACTGGGATCCTTGAAGGAAAATTGTTAGCCTGCAGAAGTTTATCAGTCTGGTGTACTCTGCTCAAAATGAATGCAGATTATTACAACACTTTTTTTTGTTATTTTCAAAAATAGTATGAGGAAAAATAATGCTGTAATGATTTAGTGTCATTATGTTGTTTGCCTCCCTGGTCTTTTAAACATTAGTACACTCACATAATCTCTTGTCATGTTAAGTATATTTATAAAATGAAAGATTTTCCTCCATATCTAATCAGGAAATGGTTATCCTTTCCAAAATCTACATCACAACTTACTGCAAATCTGCTGTTACCAATTTACCCATTAAACTGAAGCAGGAAGTATCAGAGCTCACATAATTAGAGGCATTTTTTTTTTTTTTTTACCTCAATAGGTTTTCAGTCTGGACAGATCAGACAGATCATCTTCTAGTGAAACTCTCAGTAACGGGAGGTTTTGCTTGGATTGGTCCATTATTGAAGGAAAGTTTCTGCATTTTAAATTGCCCATTCTAATTTTCTATTACTAGATTTTATCTCAAAATATTGACAGATGTAAAGGATTTAATAAAGACATATACTTTTCAATTAAAATTGGAAAAATTTGTAGACATAAAATTAAGGCTATGGTAACATACATATGCACTGATTTTCCTTGACTTTTGCCTCTCAAGCACATTTATTTAATTCTACAAATATCGTGACCTATAGACTGGAATTATTTTGCTGCCAAAAATGTTACCCATAAGTGGATAAAATAAATAATAAAAAAAGAAGTGTAACTTTCTACATATACCAAAACTAAAGCTGAATTGTACAACTGATTTAAAATGGATACCCATGAGTAATTGTTATTTTATGACCTGAAAATGTTTTATCAGATTTCACTTTTTACTTCCCTATGTGCCGTTTTGGTCATAATAGTTCTATAAAATATAACTGCTTTTCTTATAAGACTAATCTGGTTTTATAATATAATTACATTTATAACCAAATTTTCCACAGAATTTTGTTTCTCGTGGAAAAAAAAAAGAAGAAAAAAAAAAACATTCTGTATCTATGCAAGTTTATTCCCTTTTCTTTCAGAAACATGAGTTCCATCTTTTTTCAGTTAAATTTTCACATACATTTGTATGCATTTGTAGTGTATGGCAATTTACGCAACAATACAGCCATCTATTTGGAGTACAACAGATCTCACACCTTGCATTTAGGTTCTCTGACTAGTAAAAAATGGAGCCAAGGGCTACAGGAGCAATTGCAAAGAAAATGAATGGCAAGATAGCTGGGCCACAGGTGAAATTCAGTGTAAGACTGTAGTAAGGCAAAGGAAGACAGTCTGTGTTGACATGAATTATAAAGGATCAAATGCTAACTGTAGCTACTGGGAAATGTGATCTTGGCTTACATTAGGTAACTCCATGAAAATAACATCTCTGTGCTCTATTATGTCAGAAATGTAATTGAATTATTCTGAATAAATAGTAGAGTAAAATTGATAAAAATATCTTTAGGTAACTTTACATACTCAAGATAGATCCCATACCTTATGAATATTGTGCCTGGATTTCTGATCTCCACTCCAAAAAGACATAAAAGAACTGGAAATGATCTACATTGAAAAACAGGAATGAATAAATGCCAAAGAAGTATAAAATTACAGAATTCTAGGGGTTGAAAGGGACCTCTGGAGCTCATCTAGTCCAAGCCCCTTGCTAAAGCAAGTTCCCTACAATAGGTCTTCACAAGTAGTTGATAAAGGATCTATCAGCCCTCAAAATAAATGGATTAAATGCAATATTTTAGGTCACTAAAATAATAAAGTAATTCAGAAAAGATAAATAGGAAACTACAGTTCATTGTCTTTTTCAACATCAGAACTGTGGTACACCAAATAATATTAGAAAATGGCAGATTGGAAATAACTAGGAAGTGACAGCTTTGAAATAAAGAAAAAGAGGTGGCTCTTCTTCCTGAATGCAAATAAATTGAGGAACTCCTTGAAGGAGAAGCAGGGAAACGTAGTGAAAAAATTATCAGATAAAACAGGACTTAAGCTTAGGAAATCCTTAACCCGTGTATGAATGAAAATCTCATGTGGAGAAATTAAAATATCATAGAGAAGTATTACTATCCACTTGTTCTTATAGTCCTACCTACCTACCTACAACAAGTTGCTGCAAGATGAAAGGCAAAATGTATCTCTGTTTTCAGTTTGGCTGTTTTTGCTTCTTGCTGATAGTCTTGTAGATATGGTGTGAGGCTGTAAAATCAAATTATTGAATAGAGTCTCAATCCAGTATGTGATTTTGTTACACTTTTCCCACTGATGCAGTGGGCAGCTCTTCAACTTGTTACTTTCAGGCAACCTTCTTTGAATTCATACTGACTGAAGCAGGTTTAATATAAATAAGTTTGGATTGTAATGCATTCAGGTTATTAACTCTTGCATCTGGCTTAATTTATTTGTTTGATTTTCTCATATCTTTGGGTAATTTTATGCAAATTGGTCATGGAAAACAGGAAAGAAAAAAGGCAGAAATTTTTGATGGTGTATTTTCTATGTTGCCCTGGTATAGTTGTTTTTCAGGTCAGTGAGTTTACACCAATGTAAGCCGGTATTACTAGACCATGATATGTAGGTTTTGTCATTTGCTGACAAATGTAAAAGAATAAGTAGATTATATCATTCTTGTACATGAAAAAATCCCTTGAAGCCACTGACTTCTTGTGGTTACAGGGTTGACATATTAGAGAAAATCCCTCTAGGAATAAAGAGATCTGTGAATTTTTCCTTTAGCTAGGTGATCTACTAACTCCAAGAAAGTGATCTTCTCCTGTTACACAGAAATTCTCAAGTTTACAAGTAGTCCAGTTTTAAAGAAAGACATTTAGCGAACATGAATCTTCTCAATTCTTATATGAGCATAGGCACTCATTCAAAGACAGAAAACAAATGGTCCCCTCTATCTAGTAACATACTCGGTATGTTATCAAAAAAATTATGGATGGTAACACGCTCTGAAGAAGTATTTGCTGTCTATAAGTCACTGGCACAAGGGCTGTTAGTATGATATTACACAGACATATACTGCAATTTCAAGATTTTATGTGAAATCATCTATGGTTATGTGGTTCTGCCATTTGTTCTGTAAAAGATATTAGCATTTTATGTTTTGCTCAAATGACTGTTTCTTGCTGGAATTTTAAATCACATTTTCACAGCTAAATGAAGATGAGTGTCAAAAAATTTTTCAACTCAAGCCTTATAAATTCTTCTTGTGATGAGAAAGGACAAGTTTTGAGCAATCAATTTTTCATAAGTTACAAAGAACACAACAGAAATAATCTGCTATTTGTTATGTATAAAGGTTGAAGGTTAAGTGTAAGGTAATTTAATAAAGCAACCATCTCACAAGCTGAAGGATCACTAAGGTAGAGAGGAAAACAGTGCAGTCTCTGGACTAGATTTTCTGGATTTCTCTGGACTTCAACCTAGGTTTGACATAAAAAAATAATGACATTGGCCAAATCAGAAAGAGTTAAATAAAGGATTTATCCTTTTAGGTTTTTTGATCCAACTAATCTCTCAACATAGGCCAAATCTTTAAGTCGTTAATTATCTCATCTTCAATGTCATCCTAGTAAAACTCCCACTGACTTCAAATAAATCTGAATTTATGCTTCAATTTTGATTTGGAATGTAAGAAACTGGAAAGCCAGCAATATCATGAATTCAGCATAAGATGTATATCAGTTAATTCCAACTTTTTCTTTCATGATTCAGCTTTTGAATAATTCTCAACACATATAGCAAACGAAAGACACATTTCTAAAATGTTTTTGTTGTTGTATGTTGATACAGAAAATTTGATTTTGATCTATTAAAACACTCAAACTATGCTTTTCCCAAGAAGCCTTTCCCAAGAAGCTTTTTAACATTTTGCCCATTGAGAGATTCCATAAACAGAACAGTATTCCAAAATTCTGTACACAATAGCTATTAATAACAAAAATGCGTGTTTTAGGTTTGCAAGGTTATTGTTATGACACCCTTAAAAAGCAAGGCATTTTCTCCCTCTGAAAAGGATGCTACTGACAAATATAAGGCACTGTACTTAAAATTTCCACAAAAGTATTTATTTCCTTCTGATTTAGTCAACTCAGAGTGCATCATACTTAATTTATGCTGCTTGAGCTGAACGTTTGGAAATAGAAAAAATATTTTCTTTCCAATTCCATACCATACCAAACTGAAGCTCACAGTTGAATGTACTTTTTGAAATTTAAAGTCTTTAACAATATGCTTTGGATTTCAGGCACTTTTCAAGAAATTCTCTGTCTTGGGAAAGCAAACACTAGGTACACACTCTGTATCATCTGATAAGCAGTATAATTATGTTGCAAGTCATGGTGGATATAGTATTGGAGAAAAGCTAGATATAACCATTTTATCTCTTACTGTAGATGAGATGTACATGCCATGTATAGATATACATGCTTGAGGATGACATAAAAGCTAAAAGAGAACCTTGCAAATGAAATAGTGCTATTAATTTGCAACTTGGACACATCAAGTAACTGAGAGATTACTCCTTCCACCTTACTAAATAAGCAGGTAGTATTTAACATTACAACTGTCCTTGAAAACTTACATCCTGACCTACAGTATTAAAAAATCTGAAAGCTCTCACACTTTAGTGATGCTTTATATTTAACTTAACAGAAACAGTAATCTCTTTGAGTTTATCTTTTAGGAACCTAAAGGTAATAGTTTTCTTGTGAACAAAGACTTCAAATTAAAAAGTGAACATTCTTCCTGAAATTTAACCTTTATCTTTCTCTTTGGGAGGGAGTTTAGGGGAAGCTGAGCATAGACCAAAAATGGAGAGATTTGTAAACAAACCACATCACCGGGTTCTATAGACCTAAAAAGTTATCTGTCAGTATGGCAATTCATTCCTTCCTGACTATTAATGACTTGAGCTAATGAGAGATGTAGAGTGTTATACACAGTAGTGATGTGCCTTCAGCTCTTTCTTTATAGTACTAATGAGGCATTTCTTTGCTCTTAAAGGAAAGAGATTTTAATTCTTCACTCTAAAATCATGGCTAGGTTCTGTAGCTGCAGATCCCAAGCACCTGGCAGATCATTTGCTAGCTGTCAGCAGCAGATATAATTTATCGTTTGAATCAATCCATCAGAATATCACAAAACTTTAAATGGGGTTCTGAAAAAATAAAACTAGGAAGGTTACAAAATTGGATTCAGTTTTACTACAAACTATGCTAAATCATAGCACAAATCAGAACAGTTTTTAATCGTCTCTTTTATGTATTAAGAGGTTATTTTTCATCTGCAGTTTTAAGGCATTGTTGCAGCAACTCCTCAACCTCTTCAGGAGCATAAAATACACTGTTTTTGCACAGTGTGTTTCCAGCAGTAAAAATGCCGGTAGGAACAGTCTGTCTGATCCCTGTTGAAAGCCGCAAAGAATATCTGAGTACTCAGTCATCTAAATTTATTGTGATGGAAAGGTAGAGCAAATAAATTATTTTCTAAGCTTTTTCAATGTTGAGTCTGGTCCTCCCCCTTTTTCCATCTAATGGAGAGCCAACCAGGAAGTTTCAGCATCAGGAAATGAAAACAGAGAAAACTGAAAATCAAATTGCTGGAAATTTCATTTTGGAAAATTATTTTGGTCTTGTTAAGATCTCTTTTTGTTTGTTTCTTTGAAGTTTCCAGTCCTTGCTGAACTTTACACTTTCACTACCATGCTTTGCTACATGCAACAGTGATGGGTTCTCTCTTTCTGCTCAGATTTCTGGGACCTGGTGCATTCTCCAATTGTCTTTGCTCTCAAATTGAGATCTGTGAAATAAATCTGTCTCATTCTCAGCTAGGAAAAAGACATTTCTGAAGCATGACAGATTCTGACTCAAAATTCAACTGAAAAACGCGGTTTTGACATTTTTTCTTTAGAAAATTCAGAATGAACTCTAGTTCTTTTTTTTGTCCTATGAGTGCAGTTTAAACTGTTATTCTTTGAATTTTAGTTCGAAGTACATTGATTTTGAACGATTGTGGTCTGAAAATATTCCCAAGAAGAGGTTATTTCTCCATGAGCAGCTCTACATGTGATGTAAACTTAATGTGTTGTTCATATGTGGATTCACAATGCATTGTCACTTAGTAACTTACTATTTTACAAGACATGGGATAGAGCAAACTTGATCAAATGGATCCCTGACATAGTCTGAATTTGACCTCCTTGAAGTATGCTATAAATTATGTACTGTTATGTGTAAAAATTCTTTCATTAAATGACCCAATTTATTTTTGCCAATACTTTGATTTTTATCTGTAAGAATGCCATTACCAAGAACTCTAGTTATCACTTAGCAATGCCACATCATGACAAACCAAAACTTATTTTTGTGCTTTTCCTAGCTTAAAAGACTTCAGTTGCATCAGCCAGCTGCCAGGGGCTGCTGATCTCTGAAGAATCTTCCACTAACTAGCGTATCAAAAGACTCAATTACAAAAGAGAGAAGAGCAGCTTTCATTCACAGACTTTGCAGTCTCCATGACAAGAGGCAGCACTGCCTAGAGTAAGGTCACGTTTCCAGGGCTAGCCACCCTACAGGGAATGGTGCTGCTTTGATTGTGAGTTGTAGCTGGTGCTTGCTTTCCTGTTCAGAAAAAAAGCCAAACCTGGATTGTTAGCTCTGAAATTGAGATAGCCTTGTGTATGTGCATCAAGAAAGATCACTGTTATGAATTTTTTGGGGAAAAAAAAAAAAGATAGATATATTTCAGCATACATTTCTCTGCACTAGCTACTCTTATTTGTAGCAAAAAGCCATCAATTCCTAAACCTTTCTTATCATCTCATTCACACCTGCCTTGGCATTCTTTTATCTTTCAAACTTTCATTATCTTGAAGGTGAAGGAACAGTCTCCTTCTTTAAAACAAGCAGAGTACTTCCTCTGGAGGAATAAATTGACTTACACGGAGACATTCAAGTTTTATTAGGCAAAACACTGTTATAATTGTTTTGTTTATACAACAAGCAATTTAGTTTAGTATTAAGTATTATTATATGTTTAGCAGAACAGGCAGGAAAATGTTCTCCCTTTGCATATATTTCCTTCTAAATTTTTTGTTAAAGAAATACTTTACAGACAAATTTAAAACAATGTAGTGTGCAAGAGAAACTCGTGGATCATTATTAAATCACACACTCTTTGTAGAAGATTATTTCTATTTGACCAACATTTTTACTTCATAGACTGTTTTATGAATGACAAGAGATGAGATTATTGTTTCTGTCAGAAAAATCTCATGTTCAAACATTATCCTCCAAAACCTACAGATACTCTTCTATTTAATTATATCTTCTTCATTTTTGTATCCAGCTACAGTTTTCACCACAACTGGAGAAAGGTATACTTCAGACATCTTGAAGTGCTTTGTCAAATATCTGCTTGTAAAACTAGTTAATACATCAATTATAGCAAGTGGTGATTTATCGCATTTGACTAATAAATGATAATTTTCAATAAACTCAATGGAATTCAGATTGGAGGTGATAATTTTGCATTCATGCTCCTTTAGAAATAAGAATCCAAATACTCAGAAAATGTACATAGCAAAACAAACAATGTCACTCTGTGGTTCTCCTTTAAGAAAGAGACAATTAGAACAATATATTTCTCTTTTATTTTTTTATTAATAATTTATATACAGTCTTGCAGTCTATAAAAGTAGACAAAGCAGATTTAATTTGGTTTGCCTCTTCAGGTAAATTTTCTGTCAATTAAGTAGTTTTAGAAGGAACAGCAGTCAAGTAATTAAGCAGTACCTACAGAATATGAAATGTCAGACCGGAAAAATATTACTTTTGTTTTACTCATAAGTAATGGGCAATTCTGTGTGCTTGTTCTCTTTTTAAATTTATCTTAAAAAAAAATGCAGTATCTTGTGTTTGCCTCATCAGGGTGTTCTTATTATTTCATATTTTTGTACAGGAAAGTTGTGTCTCATCATCTGCTCCCTGTCTCATTCCAATTTTGTGCTACAACTGGTTCTTCATCAAAATCACTCCTGTAATATTTTGGCTTTGAACCAATTCTATTTCACCTTGCACTCCTGAAACAGCCCATGTGTGATAATCTTTCTGAATTTAAGTTTCATTACCATCAGTTATTGTTTTCAGTACGACTGTATTCACTAGACAGATGACCATGTTAATTTGATCAAAGCTTGCTAGTCTGGAAACTGTGACGTGGCACAGACAAATGACTTTGCCATTTCCATTTTATACTGCACAGAATTTCTGTTTACTTCTGAATGGTGCCTGGAAAAAAATAAACCTCTGTTGTTCATGGGTCCAGGGTCTACCTCTGACATAACTAATAATGGTTATCCAACCTTTTTGCGTGCCTGGGCTGCACTGAGTGAAGATTCATCTAGGGCCGCATTTAAAAATGTTGCTTCAAAAATAATGCCTCCTAGTTATTTCTGTTGAAATGACAATGGATACAAAGAACACAATAGCACAATTTGATTGAACAAATTGTCAGCTATATAAGACAATTTTTAACATACCACCATTAGCTATTCATTTTCACCAGTGATGAACAACAGTCTGCATGCTATGCTCATAATGATCTGCACCAGAAGAGGTGGCCTACTGTTGCTGTCATCACTGCTGAAACTCACCAGTCGCCCCTCACTGTGCTTGCATCCACTTAATGAGTTCTCAAGGTGTTCATCAGAGATCTTTGATGAAATTTACTCTTCCTGTGCTTCATCCTTGAAAAGAACTGTTCACAAATGTACTGCCAAAAAGTGATGACATGAATAAGGAGTGACTATGAAGTGAGGGGTAAGAGAGTGCTCATAAAGGCTGGTAGATATGATCGGATTTTGGATTGCAACTCTATACATTCCATTTCAAAATTCACAACTAGTGTATTTATGTTGACTGAAAATGGAGTTGCAAATTAACCAAAAAATTTATGACTTTTTTAGCAATCTTGAATTCTATTCCCAAATCCTTTTATCAAAATGGAAAGCATGGCTGCATATTTCTTGGTGTTTGCAGGACTGAGTTCAACCAGTATATCAAAATGCATACAATTTTTGCCGTAATTTGAGATAGCACTGCACTGCACCCCACACCCTGTTTTCAGCCCAGATAGGGTTAATAGTTCACTGACGTTTGGTTGGTGCTATCTGATGGTTGTGTCCCTGGGAATGAATCTGGCTGGGAAGAGTGATTACTATGATGGCACAGGATAGGGTCTGGGTTGCATTGTGAGCTGTGCTGGGCCACATGTGGACTGCAGGCCACGGGTTGGACATGCCTGATATAAAGGAAACACAAATAATACAATAGATTAATTGCAGATATCTCTGCAAATTAAAAAAGGAGTCAAATTTTGTAATCCTCAGTTGGAGAGGTTACTGCCATAAAGACAGATTGTTTCATTTATGTCACATAATACTGATGAAGAACTGAAGCCAATGCTTGGAAACTTATTCCCAAGGAGCACATCACCAAGATACATAGTGTAAATATGCTGAACAGAGGAACTAATTACCAAATAAGTTGCTTCCACTGAGCTGAATGAGTATCAATCACATTGTGCAACTGGGGCAAATTCACATCCTGCAGCCCTGCTTTGCTGCTGTTTTAGAGGTTGCTTGTCATTTGTCTCCCAGGACATGAATGTATTTTATTTTCTGGTCTGCGTGTGGATGCTTTAGAATGAGGATAAACTATTCTCCTCCTTCAGGAGAAGAGCCTGGAGGATCTCCTCTATGAAGAAAGGTTAAGTGAACTGGGTCTGTTTAGCCTTGAGAAAAGAAGACTGAGAGATCTGAGGTGTGCAGGGCAAAGTGGTGAGGCCAGACTCGCAAAGTGGTGAGGCCAGACTCTTTTCAGCAGTGTGTGGAGACACGACAAGGGGAAATGGACAGAAACTGCAGCACAGGAGGTTCAGCATGAATGTGTGCAAGAGCTTCTTTATGGTGAGGGTGACAGAGCACTGGCACAGGCTGCCCAGGGGGGTTGTGGGGTCTCCTTCTCTGGAGATATTCAAGACCCACCTGGACGCCTACCTGTGCAACCTGGTGTAGGGAACCTGCTTTGGCAGGGGGGTGGGACTCGATGATCTCTGGAGGTCCCTTCCAACCCCTATGATTCTATGATTCTATGATTATAGTGTAAAATGTTTGGTTATATTTTTGTTTGTTTGTTTTTTGTTCTTTAATACTGGAAGACAAGCTGCAGTTCTATAAATAATACTGAATCTATTGCAGTTCTGAGTTAGCCAGTCATATCATATAAGATTGGACTCCTAATATTTTCCTGTTAACCACATCAGCCAACAAGACTTTATGTTGTGTTTATGTCTTTATCATGACTTTCTGTCAGCTGCAGGATGAATGAAATTCTTGTGGAGTGTTGTGACCATTTTAGGTAACAGGAAATTGATTGAATTGACTCTTTCAAGGAGATCCCTGTCTTTTTTGTACTGAGGAGCCCAGAACTGGACAAAATACTCCAGGTGAGGTAACATAATATATATATAGTAATATATATAGGCTCAAGATCTTTTGTGCCAGGCATGTACAATTAGGTGGAACAATCCCCCTGTGCTTCCAGTGCCATAATAAAAGAATACTTGCTTCTTACATCATGTTGGTCTTAAGGAGTTATCTTTCAGACTGGCTTTTTTGTCCAACAGCAATACGTGATTTGTTAGATAACCTGTGGGCACAAAATTAATCCATCAACATTTTTGAGCAAATTTATACCACTAGTATGAATGTGCAGCATAGCAGTGCTTTGTATTATGTGACTGTGACATTTTCATGTGATACTGAGGCCTTAGATATACACTTACCATTTTGTCAAACAACACAGTACTACCCAGTGGAGGATGGAAGACTTAGCTGACTGAAGGCGGATCATGAGTGAAAAGGTGCAAATCAACATTTCTGAAGGAATCAAGCATACATCCACTTCCAGCTTTATCTCTGGCATACGTTATTTTACATGTGTAATTTATGAAGTAGGTGAAGACTACTTTAGTCAATAGTGCTGTATTTTCAATGCAACTCAATATACTCTTCAGAAACTTCTCCACTCCTAAAATCTCAGCTGCTTCAGTAGGAGCAAGACTGGGCCTTGCATATAAAATGCATCCTGCTTTGTTTCCAGACTGAAAGAATGGATGTGAGAGTGTTACACTGAACCACAATCAACTACACAGTGGGATTAGAATAGAGAAGCTTATCTCATGAAGCGCAGGGAAGTCTGCATGTAGGTAGGTGGTTGGTTTTTTTGTTTTTGTTTTTGTTTTGGAGGGGGGGGGGTGAGAAGGGTGGAATTTATTGTTCTATTGTTGAATGGTTTCTTGTTCTACATTGTCATGCAAATTTAAGTTTGAGGTAGAGAAATTGGCAGTAGAATACTCTGTTTGTCCAAAATTCTGCTTTTCTTCCATTAACACTGCTAGTGCCTGCTCATTCCATCATCACTTTACATTCACAAAGAATGAAATTCTGTCAGTGACTTATCCAAACGTTGGGGCCAGAATTTGCAACTAAATAAAACATCTGCTGTTTCTTCACTTAGCCATTATAGGACAGCATATTCTAGTCTTACTTCTGCATATAATGCCTCAAGGAAAGCCTCCTTATTTTTCCAACCCATAATGTACCTCTCATCTTAAATAAAAATCTCCAACAGGGTCCACATACATGCTTACACTGGACTCCTGACTTTAAGTTAAATGCTCCCAGCAGCAGTCCTTGGGACACTCACAACTAAATAGTAATTCTAAACAGACCATTTTGTTTCTAACTAAATAGATTTTGTATCAGGCTGTTTCATTTTGCTTTAATTTTTTCAGTAGTTTGACACAAAAGAAGTACTCTCTCTTTATGGCCATTACAGAGTTAAAGATATTCCAGTGGTTTTGTTTCATTCCACTTAGGCAAATGCTTATCACATTAAAGACATTTCCAAGCAGTTACATTACAACTTTTTTCCTTTCTACTGGAACATGGGAAAAAAAAACAAAACAACTTGTAAAATAAGGATTTCAGAGATTTCTAGGGTCTTTAATTCTTTTCCTTTTCCTATTTCACTTTTTTCCTCCCTCCCTCCCTCCTTTTCCTAGTTCTTACAGTTTACCAAACAAAGCATAAAATATGCAGTCAGCAGTTAAATATAAAAAATCTGATATGGGGGATAATGCAAATGAATAGTAACAGACTGATGGCCTTTAGAAAGGCATGGATGAGACTTCAGACATGAGGGTAATGTCTGGCTGCAGCACCAGCATGTACTTCTCTGGACTTGGACAACTGTTCTTAGGATAGTAATTTTGGTATCTTGTCTCCTCTGCTGAAATGGTTGATTCAAGTGCAAGTTAACACTGATGTGCTCATTTAGATATGTAAGTTATTTCATTCCAGCCTGGTCAGGAAATGCCAAGCAGATGGTAAAATATCTGTTATGATTCATCCAAACAAGCTTCTAATTAGAAGAATTCCAAAAGAAAAGCTTTGTAGTCAGTGGACAAAAATACTATCAAAAGGTGAGATTCAAATTTTTGAAAGTATAGAAGACATGGTGACAACAATGAATGAAAACTTAAGTGAGAATCATTATGATAATTTTGTTCTACGAGAAGATGTTACGGAGATATGTGTTGGAAAATGTTGAAAAACAGCTGCCCAGTCTCCGAAAAAAGACAATTACCACTCAGTATTTTGCCTTTTCACTTAGGAAAAGAATTGGATCTTATGTTTCCAGAAGGTTTCCAGCGTACATTTTTAAAATTCTTTAAAATACAGAGAGATAATTGTAGAAAACATCTGAAAAAGATCAATGTGATGTGCTAAAAAATGTTGAAGCAGGTATTCTATGCCAGTGTGGCATATCTCATTATTTTTAGTTTTGTACAGATCACCTAAGTGCAACGTTATTTCCATAGTGATATCCTTAATTACCCCTTTTAAGAGAATCTGCTTCTCATTCAAGCAGACTTTACGTTGTTATTTATTTCAACAAAGTGATAAGCTAGTGATTAAAACTCAAAGTTAATAGGCATCATTTATAAATATCTGTAAACATAAAAAGTAAGGTGATGAAAAGGATTAAAGAAATATCATTTGAATTTTAATAAACGTGTCTCATTTCACAGTGGTTACAGCGATTAGCGTTATCATCACCTTTTAAAACTGAAAAGAAAAATACCTTTACTAGGCAACACTGTGATATGTATGCAAATATACACATGTGGATTTAGCAGAAAAGGTTGTATTTAGAAAGCTATGAACTTCAATGCATAGCCATAGCAGGATTAGTGATAGGCCAACATTTAATAATTAAAGCATAAAATATTTGTTTTCACTTTGTGCACAATCTAGTAGAGTACAGCAAAGATCCATCCCCTGACAAGTTTGGTAAAATTAAGATATTGCTTCAAAGAATGTAAAATCATCTGTATTTCTTAGGTACACAGGGTTGTTTGATTTTCCATGAAGTACTTGATAGTCAAAAAAACAACAAAAAAAAAGTGCTGAAGTATCTAGCCAAGGCTGATAGAAGAATAATGAGCATAGCCCAGTTTCTGTCTCCCTGGTTAAAAACGACACCCCTCCCCTTAGAAAAGAGTAAACGACACCTGGCTATTCTATCAGATTCCAGGAAACCATCAGTGTCTATGGAAATAATTCAGAAATTACTTGATTATGAAAGCTGTAAAGAACTGCCACTGCATGTACAGATACTTTAAGTTATAATATAAATCAAATTAGTGCAAATGTGTGTATAACATAATGAGAATTGTACATCAGTGTTTAGCATCGCTTTAACAGACTGGAAATCTAAACTGTCAAAAAAAAAAAATAGTATTGAAATACCAAAGTTCCTACAGATATTCCAGATTTGATATCAATTGGTATTTCAGGAAGCACTTTAAAATCCCCAGTATGAACACATTCATAGGAATGCCACCAGGGAACAGTGTATGAAGAGGAAAGAGGATGTTTGTTTTATCTTCTTAACTGATACTTTAGCCACTGCTGCTGCTAATGCTCCCACCTGAGACAGGATTTTCTTTGCACATTTTAACTTAAATGGACTCCACTATTGGCATGTGCTGTGTCAGTATACTGTGATGTTTTGCATTGTTTGACAGTAAGTTGTCGTTCCCTTTTCACTCCACATCAGCGAAGGAAATAAAAATTAATTGCTTGCAAAGTAATGCCTGATATATACCATTCTGATTATTTATATACTTCTGCACTTTTAATCAGACTTTTAAACTAGAATATTATTACATGTGTGGATTGTATTAAATGAATGAATTTTATTAATTCATTATTCCTTAATTACTTAATTAAACTATTATGAATTAAATATGAATTCTGTGACCTCTTGTGAAAACGATTTTAAAGTAAACAAACAAGCACAGAAGCATGTTAGCATATGGATTAATTTAAAAGTCATGTAACTGATAAAAGCACAAATTACATGGAGTGCAATTTAGAACAGTGATTTCAAACAAACTGAGTTAAAGAAATTGTTGGGTTTTCCCAGCAGAAGTTGGGTAATGTCTTGTGCTGGCTTTACAAAAATATGTAGAAAAAACTTTGGGTGCAATACTGATGCAAATGTTCCAGCACATTAAAATCAATTATGTCTGTGCAATTTCAACAGCAGAGCCTCCATTCTCTTGGTTGCATGTAGTGTGCATACACAGAAGGAGATTGTAATTTCGTCTGGTCTCCTCTTGTCTATGTCAGCCAGTGTTCTGGTGTCCAACAGTTCAGAGCCCGGGACCATTTACTGAATCTGGGAATTGATGATCCAACTCCTTGGGAGCCAAGGAGAAAATGGTCACATTTTCCTGAAGTGTTGTGCTGGAATAGTTTTGCAGATAAATTTGTTCCTGATAACTTTCATGACTTTGAAAAGTTCGCCCATCATAGCTATATTTTAGTGTAAAAACTGTAATAATTACTTTATAATGGAGGACTGATGACCCGAAGAAAAGTTTATTCTGTGAGGTGGGTTCCTAGTAGAGCAGCAGAGATCAAAATACACAATTTTTTTCTACTCAGCAAATAAATGAAAGGATATAAGGGTCCAAATATACATCTAATGCTTGAAAAATAGTGATCCATTTATTTAACTTAAGGTCTATGCAGACAAAAGTATTTAGTGAACATAGAAATAACTTTTATAACAGGATGACTAACATAAAGTCAATGATTGACATGGAGATTTATACCACTGCAGTGGCAACTACATTTACATTTGGGAAATGGCACTGAAGAAAACATTGCATATCATAGAATCACAGAACCACAGAATCATAGGGGTTAGAAGGGACCTCAAGAGATCACTGAGTCCAACCCTCCTGAAGATGAGGATGAAGTCCACACTATCAAATGCAAATGCAAGAATTACTTTAAAGTTGCTTAAACTACCAACAATATCCTATGAAACACCATAGATAATCAAAACTAAGAAAATGATAATCAAAATCAAAGCAATGATTGAAAATGATAATCAAAACAAAGACAGTTTGGGCTTCAAGAGAAGTGTGACAAGCCGGAGGTGATTCTGCCCCTCTGCGATTTTGAAACTCCACCTTGACTACTGTGTCTATTTCTGAGGTTCCCAACACAAAAATGTTGTGGAGCTGTTGGAGCAGGTCAAGAGGAGTGCCATGAAGATGATAAAAGGTCTGGAGCAACTTCTTTATGGGGGCAGGCTGAGAAAGTTGAGGCTCTTCAGCCTGCAGAAGAGAAGGCTGCAGGGGGACCTTGTAGACACCTTCCAGTACCAGAAAGGGGTCTACAGGAAAGCTGGGGAGAGACTTTTTGTAAGAATACGTAGCGACAGGATGAGGGGAAGTGGTTTTAAATTGGAAGAAGGTAGATTTGGACTAGATAATAGAATGAAATTCTTTACTGAGAAGATGCTGAGATACTGACATGGGTTGCCCAGGGAGGTTGTGGATCCCCCCTCTCTGGAGGCATTCAAGGCCAGGGTGAATGGGGCTCTGAGCAACCTGGTCCCTGCCTATAGCAAGGTCCCTTCCAATGCAAACCATTCTATTATTCTATGATTCTAAGAAAATAAAATTATTCCTGGGGAGTGGGATGCTCACCTGGAGACATGTAATGAATGGTTGCTTGAAAGACTGGAGAGGTGGTTCACAAGTAGGTTGAAGTTTCCAATAAAGAAAAAGAGACTTCTCCATGCCACTGAGAAACAAAGGTTTATGGTTTTGTACATAAGATCTTGTATAATGGAACTTCATATAATGATGTCAACAGCATTGTTCTGTATGTGTAAAGTCTAGAATAGTTTTCATATGGTATATCATATGAAAGGCACATAGGATTTTATATATATGTATTTCTTTTCTTTTCTTTTTTTTTTTTTTTTTTTTTTTGGACAGAAGAGGTAGTTTTCTTAGAGAAGAAAAGCAAAACCATAAAGTGTGGTAACAAAATGATGAAATGATTCTGCAGACTGCATTCTGTTCTTTCTTCCTGCTTTAATGAGGATATTAGCTGAAAATACCTGAGCTTTGGGAGGCTTATGGCAATTTGTGTATATGAGACATATTCTCTAAATTATTTTTTGCCCTGTGGATTTTAATACGTATTGGAGCTGCTTTCTATTTATCTTAGAATGTTATATTGCAGGTACCATTCAGCTGTATTTCTTTAATATTTGCAACTGACCTCAAAATGTCTATTTCAAGGTTTAAGGTACTGCTAACATTCTTATCCTTCAGAAGGGAAACAATACAATAACGATGTGGTCTTTTTTCTTGTTTAGGTCTGCTTGCAACAGTCTTACCAAATGGAGAGATTAACATTTCCAATCCATAACATTTATAACTACATGTACTATTCTCCAACGATGCATTTTTATAATCATGTGAAAATATCAAATATTTCAATTTGAAGAGCTTTCTTGAATTTTAATACAAATCCTATTTTTTTTTTTCTTTTGAGACTACAACAAATACAGTACCCAAGACTCTATAGCAATGAACTGTTTATCCTTCTGGGACACAGAGCTTTTTTATTCTAATTGTATGTGGTCTAAACTCATTTAGTTCTCCTACACTAAGAGAACTTCATTTTTCCCAAAGGCAGAGAAGAATTTCAATTTCAGTAGCGAATATCTGGTTATCTTTAAAAATCTGTGTTCTTCCATTAGTGAATCTTTGTGAAACTGAATTTAATAAATACAGTTCAAAAAACTGTTCACACAGAGCTAGTACCTTCCAACCTACATACATTGTACATAGTTCACTTCTCTGCTTAAGTACAGGAACTGTGTGTAGCATGATATTTTCACTGGAGTGAAACTGGAAAAAAAATATCTGAGGAAGTAAATGAGTAAGAGCACTGAGTTTTGAAGTTCCAAAGCACACTGATAGAATGTATTGAAAATGCAATAAGAAGTGAAACCAAAGAACAGAGGGCAGGGGTTGATACGCTTACAATACTGTGTGCTGCTTGGAAAACATCATTTGAAAATTTGCACACTAAACATAAAGAGTAATTTAAAATGCCAGAATACTGATGTCAAGATTCTTTCTAATCCCAATCATTTCTGCATCCCTCCTCCATAGTTATGAAATGCATGGATGTGGCCATGCCACTCTTACAACTTCTCTGTTTGGACAGAGTGGAGCTGCACTGAAATCCTGACACTTCTGCAACACCTGAGTGAATTATAAAAATTTGATCTTTAACCTTTGATGGGCAATATGAGTCACCTTGCTACAATCCAAAAAGACAGTTTCCTGAATTCATAGTAGTCAAAATGTTTCACCTCTGGACAGGAACTGGCAGACGTATGAAGTGAAGAATCTGAAGGAACTTTATTAGAATCACAGGGCAGGACAAGTCAAAGTAATATGCTTTTATACCAAAGAAAATGTTAGTAATTACAATAGTAACTGTTACTAACAACTGCTATTTTATTTTGATTGGACTTTATCCCATTATTTCTCTCCAGTAGTGTACTTTGGAATAGGTTTTTCATGATCTATGTTTGCAGCTGAACACAGATATTTTCAAAAAATAAATATTGCTTTCAGTGGAGACAGGGAAATGTGAAAAAGTGTCTTTAAATTCATACATGATGAGTCATATTCACAATGAGTAACTAAATATTCTGCTCTTCCATCTATGGTCAATGCAGAGGATAATTCAGAAAAGGTGCTAAGTTACAGCTATCAGGACAGTGATTAGCATGATTCATCCTCTACATTTAATGTGGAGGGCACAAAGAAAGATAAGCTTCAGCAGGCAAAAGTTGGCCTTCAAGAATACTCTCCTAGTATGTTTGCATGCATAAATTAAATTAACTCAGAAGTTGCATAACTGAGATTTTCAATTATTAAAATGGTGACTATGTCAAAAACAAGAAATTTCAGGGAAGAGCGGTACAAGCTACTAATATTTGTTAGGATTATTCATGTAGTTGGGCTCCTTCCCACTTTTGCCATGTGACTGGTCATAGAAGAGATTATCTTAATTATTATAAACAAAGATAATGAAGGATTTTATTCCTTTTTATCACATAATAAACAGTGTGGAAGAAAGACAGTCAGAAAGCAAATACTGACAGCTCTGTACACATCCGTGAAGTTATAGTGACTGAATTTCATAGATTCATAGATTCATAGATACATTAGGTTGGAAAGGACCTACAAGATCATCTAGTCCAACCTTCCTCACACCACCGTCCCTACCCACCAAGCTACTAAATCAAATCCCTCAGCACCTCATCTAAACGCTTCTTGAACAGCGCTAGGGACGGCGCCTCAACCACCTCCCTAGGCAGGCCATTCCAGTGCCGGACCACTCTCTCAGAGAAAAAATTTTTCCTCAAGTCTAATCTAAATCTTCCCCGGCAAAACTTGTGGCCATTCCCTCTCGTCCTGTCATTAGTTACCTGGGAGAAGAGGCTGACCCCCTCCTTACCACAGCCTCCCTTCAAGAAGTGGTAGAGTGCAATGAGGTCTCCTCTAAGCCTCCTTTTCCCCAAACTAAACAATCCCAGCTCCCTCAGCCGCTCCTCGTAAGACCTGTGCTCCAGACCCCTCACCAGTTTTGTTGCCCTTCTCTGAACACGCTCCAGGGCCTCGATGTTTTGTAGTGAGTCCCCTTGTAGTGAGGGGCCCAAAACTGAACACAGTACTCGAGGTGCGGCCGCACCGGAGCTGAGTACAGGGGGATGATCACCTCCCTGCTCCTGCTGGCCACACTATTCCTAATACAGGCCAGGATGCCATTGGCCTTCTTGGCCACCTGGGCACACTGCCGGCTCATACTGAGCCGAGCATCAACCAACACCCCCAGGTCCTTTTCCTCTATACACTCCTCAAGCCATTCTGCCCCAAGCCTATAGCATTGCAAGGGGTTATTGTGGCCAAAGTGCAGGACCCGGCACTTGGCCTTATTGAACCTCATCCCATTGACCTCAGCCCAACTATCTAGCCTATCCAGATCCCGCTGAAGGGCCTCCCTACCCTCAGGCAGATCAACACATCCTCCCAACTTGGTGTCATCCGCAAACTTACTGAGGGTACACTCAATCCCCTCATCCAGGTCATCAATAAAGATATTAAACAAGACGGGCCCCAATACCGACCCTTGGGGGACACCACTCGTGACAGGACGCCAGCTGGACTTGACTCCATTAACCACTATCCGCTGGGCACGGCCCTTTAGCCAATTCTCAACCCAGAGAAGAGTGAACCTGTCCACACCATGGGCTGCCAGCTTCTGCAGGAGAATACTGTGGGAGACCGTGTCAAAGGCTTTGCTGAAGTCCAGGTAGATTACATCAACAGCCTTTCCCTCATCTACCAGTCTGGTCACCCAGTCGTAGAAGGAGATGAGGTTGGACAAGCACGACCTGCCCTTTGTGAACCCGTGCTGGCTGGGTCTGATCCCCTGATTGCCATGCACGTGCCGTGTGATCTCCCTCAAGATCAATTGCTCCATAACTTTCCCTGATACCGAGGTCAGGCTGACAGGCCTGTAGTTCCCCGGATCTTCCTTACGGCCTTTCTTGTAGATGGGAGTCACATCGGCAAGCCTCCAATCTTGCGGGACCTCTCCAGATGACCAGGAATGCTGATAGATGGCAGAAAGCGGCTTGGCAATCACCTCTGCCAGCTCCCTCAGCACCCTTGGGTGGATCCCATCTGGCCCCATGGACTTGTGGCAGTTCAGATGGAGGAGCAGGTCTCTGACTGTCTCTGCTGGGATCACAGGGGGTGTATGATGCGCTTCGTCCCAGACTTCCAGGTCAGGGCGAGGAGTATCCTGAGGATAACTGGTCTGTCTATTAAAGACAGATGTGAAGAAGGCATTGAGAACCTCAGCCTTTTCCTTATCCTCTGTGGTTACATTCCCTGCCGCATCAAGTAAAGGAGGGAAATTCTCCTTAGTTCTTCTTTTACTATTAATATATTTATAAAAGGATTTTTTGTTCTCCTTTACTGCAGTAGCCAGTCTAAGTTCAAGCTGGGCTTTTGCATTTCTAACTTCCTGCCTGCAAATCTTGGCAAGTTCCCTGTAGTCTCCCCAAGTAGCCTGTCCCATCTTCCAGAGGACATAGACTCTCTTTTTCTCCCGGAGTCTCAACAAAAGATCTCGGTTCATCCACACTGGTCTTTTTCCCCTCCGGCTTGACTTACGGTACTCAGGGACAGCCTGCACCTGTGCCTTTAAGATTTCCGTCTTGAGGAGGGCCCAGGCTTCCTGGACCCCTTTACCCCTCAGGAGCGAGTCCCAAGGGACCCTTGCAACAAGCGTCCTGAACAGGTCAAAGTCTACCCTCCGGAAGTCCAAGGCAGCAGTTTTGCTAGTCACCCTCTTGATGTCACCAAGAATAGCAAACTCTACCATTTCATGGTCGCTCTGGCCAAGACGATCCCCAACCTTCACATCTCCTACTAGTCCATCTCTGTTAGTGAAGAGCAGGTCTAGCAGGGCACTTCCCCTGGTAGGTTCCTGCACCAGCTGTGTCAGGAAGCTATCTTCCACACACTCCAGAAATCTCATGGACTGCTTCCTCTGCACGGTATTATATTTCCAGCATATATCAGGGAAGTTGAAGTCCCCCATGAGAACTAGTGCTGGCCATCGTGCAACATCTACTAGTTGCTTGTAGAACACCTCATCTATCTCTTCATCTTGGCTAGGCGGTCTATAACAGAGCCCCACCACGATGTCACTCCTACAGACCATCCCCCTGATCCTTACCCACAGACACTCCACTTGGTCGTTTCCAACCTCAAGCTCTTCAACATCAAGACACTCTTTGATATAGAGAGCTATGCCACCACCCTTTCTTCCCCGCCTATCCCTTCTGAAGAGCTTGTAGCCATCCATCCCAGTACTCCATTCATGGGAGGGGTCCCACCATGTTTCCGTAATAGCAACAAGGTCATAGTTTGCCTGCCTTACAATGGTTTCAAGCTCTTCTTGTTTATTGCCCATGCTGCGTGCGTTGGTGTATATGCACTTCAGCTGAGACACTTGCCTCACCCTTTGTTCCAGCACAGCCCCCCTGGGCTCTTCACTGGGGAGCCCTGTTATATCCCCTACCCCCATCACAGCTAGTTTAAAGCTCTCTCAATTAGTCCAGCTAGCTCCTGGGCTAGAATTCGTTTCCCCCTTTGGGACAGGTGTATTCCATGAGCGGATAACAGGCCAGGAGCTGAGTAAACTGCCCCGTGGTCAAAAAACCCAAAGTGTCTGTCTCAAATTTGATTTATTACTCATAATTCATATGCTTTACTTGCAATACATCGCTGCAGAGCTAAAAAATTTTCAATGCAAGTATAAAGTTTCAGAGGGAAACAAATAAAAAAAAGCCAACAAACTAATGTTCAACATACTAAAACCCAGAAATGTTGTATAAACTGTGTAGACAATAACAGTACACTGAACAAAGTAGGGCATTTCTGGAGTTTGATGATATTTAATATGGAAAAAGGAAAACAGAATCAGAAATGAAGGGTGATTTTCATGGGCATTCCTTTGTCAGGATCAAAAGTTTGGTAACCGTACTTGTTTATCATTCTCTTGCACATCTTTGTCTATGAAAGCAAAGCAGAACTTGAAAATAATGTCAATAGTGAACCCTTAGGTTTCAGATCTGGTCTTTCATTTAGAATCTAGTTTATAGAAAACAACATTTTAATGAAAAAACAACAATAAAAATATCACCAGATAGCTCACAGAGGAAAAGAAAGTGTCTGGTACTTTCAAAGTAGGAAATAAATTATTCACATTTACAGCTTCATTTTTGCTGACAGTACGTAATTTCTTAATGCAACTTATAAATGAACCAAATGTACATTTGTGGATATCTACAAAGTTTTGTGCAGCTAGATGGAGATGGATGATTTTTAAGTTCATTCAGTTTTAAGCTTATTGCACGCAGTAGAACTGATGGTCATTCTCCATTCAGAATTTAAAGTTTGTTAACTGTAGCAGAAAAATAATATGTCATTATAGTCACTGCTCTGTTGATCAAAATGTTAATATAGAGTGAATATCTCATACCTGGTAATTCAATGGTAGCAAAAGAAAAAAAAAGAATTGTGAAGATTTGTATTTGCAGTATTTTACAGAGAAAAATGCACAAAGAAAGAAAAATCTCAGAAACTTGTGCTATGTTAGCTATATGCTTTTAAGGATACCTCAGTGTTTCTTAAGTCCAGAGTGGCTCCTTGAACATGACGGTGCGTAACAACTTCATTATGAGATGACCAAGTAGATAAATTTAGCAGCAGCAGGTGTTCTTTTCCCCCAGGAAGCAGCTATAAATGCTTAAAATCAGTGGGTTATCTACTTAACCTTTTTCTCAAGGACAGATCAGACAAGGAAATAATAGTTGCTGTTGAATGTTATATAAAATTTTAAAGACATATGCTACTTGTTATAATATAGCACTCCCTTTAAAACTGCAAGATATCTTCAAGGCCCAGAGCTCTGCGGAATGTTGAAATCAATTGGATAATTACAGTGATCCATGAGTTGTCATAGTAAAGACTAAACAAAGATTAATTTCCTCTTCTTCAGTAAAGAAACACACACCTTGAAAGAGATAATGGATTTTCAACCTTCAGGGCATAAGCTTCCTCTAACTAATAGGGTTTAGGAAGAAATACTCAGAGAGATATAGTGTACCTTGGATAGTTACTGGCTTAATGCAAGAATGCAGGAATTGCAAGTTGCTCGGCCATTAGGAAAGCAGTTTGTGTAGCAGATTTTCAGTTTTGCAGACTGTCTGGTTGCTGATTGCCTTGTGCAGAATTTCTTTATTTTCCTGGTTACATTTCTTTTCCTTCCTTACTTACTTAGAGCCCTTTCAGTATGGGAGTCTGTCCCCCATGAGTAGAGATGCTGACTGAATCAGCTTCACACACTGCAGCAGGACAAAAATCAGGTCATTAAAAGTCATGAAAGTGAATTACTATTTCAATGTCTTTTTACTAATACTGCTTCAGCTAACATGAAGAAGCTCAAATCATAAAGTTGATAGGCACATAGCAGCAGATTTATGATAAATGAAAATCTACTACATGTAAATATAAGAAAAAAGTTAGAAAGATTTAATTAATAACATTCAAAAGGAGTATTTAGAAGTTTAATCTCAAACCAGGTCAATGCCCATCTTAGACTCCCCCTCAGAATTTGGTCCTCCGGGGAGCTGCAGTTCATTTCTCATGTACCTTCTTCCAAAGGATGCTCGTCATGACCAAAGACCTTTGTGTTCTACCTAAAAATTACTTAGGCATTTATTTTTGTCTCGGTGAATACATCAGATGGGAAGTCACTTCCCATGGCATGAATCCAGACCCATCGTTTCAAAGGAAGCCACTTTAGTTGTTCTTTTACTAAACAGGTACAGTGTCTGCTTACATGTTAGGAATCAATCTGATTTGTTCCCTCACTAACTCCTACTGCAATTGTGTGCCCAATTTTCCACAATTCTAATTAAAATAGATATTCAATTTTTGAAGAAGTAAATAATTTTTATACATGTGGGTGTATGTGTATGTACATAGATTCATAGATTTATAGATACATTAGGTTGGCATACACATATACGTGTCTCTCCAGAGTCTCCTCTTCTCCAGGCTGTATTGCCCCAGCTCTCTCAGCATGTACTCATAGGAGAGGTGTTCCACACTTTGGATCATTTTTGGACACTCTCCAAACTGAGGACTCCAAGTCTGGGAGAAAGAAAACAGGATTGAGATAACTTTCTCACTTGCTATTTGTGATTACTTCCCAAAAGAAGTGGATCACTTACCCCGGTGCAAATATGTAAACAGTTAGGATAGAGTACTCATAAAAATCTCATGGTTCCCTGTAGTCCTGCAAATTGAGACTATTGTTTCTGTTATTGCAGTGAATTCTGAAAAATAATCCCCAATTGCCCCATTCAGGAAGTAGAATTTCCATATATGTATGGTGCCTTTAAAATTAATTATCTGAAAACTGGTGCATAATGTCTACAGATATCAAAATAATAAAAAGTAATTGACTGAAGGTATTCATAAAATATTTGAAGCAAAGGTCGTTAATTTATGCTGGCTGAAACTGCATGCCTGAATTACCAAAATCTATGAGCAATAAGACAAAAAGGTACTTATAAAATAGCTGTCTCCTGTGAAAGAGGTTTCTGAGGTTTGGTCCCCAGATTTGGAGGGCAGTAGCCTGCAATGCAGGAGGCTGTATGCCTTCTATAAAGTAGGTCCAGCAGTTCAGCTCTGTGACTTGAGGGGCTGACAAGATGAATGCCCACTTACGGGCTTCAAGTTGTGGGTATTTCAGGAACAATTCACTCCTTTTGTAGCCTCTCTGTAATCTGTTTTGCAGAAAGTTTTTTTCAGATGCCTGTAGTAATTACTCTGCTGATCAGCTTATGGAAGAAATCACAGAAAAAATTCTAGTAGATTCATAAAGAGACTTTCAAAGAGTTCTTTGTCTTGTACAGATAGATTTCTTAAGAGAAAAAAAGTGATGAGAAACTGAGCATTACAGCTTAAATATGATTTAAGAAAAAAGCATAAATGAAAGAGTCATAAATTTTTCTTTTCCCTCTTTTCAAACAGAACACTACTACTATCAGGAAGGTTTAAGCTTTCAGAGTAGATTTTCTGGAGATATATTTCTTGCTACTAAGTCTAATTAAATAAACAATTAACAATATTACTTGCTATTGAAAATGTACATTTATATTCTGCTATAAGCCAACAGGTCTGACAAAGGCTGGCATCTTCCAAGCTGATGGAAAACAGAATTTTCCCCATAGATACATATAGATACACACACACATTGCCTTATCCCGATAATACAAACACAAAAATTTCCCTTTTTGCAGTTAGTATTTATATTCCCTAGAACCTAAAGCCAGTTTTGAAGACTGTGGATAGTTCCAACAAAGCCAGAATACTTATGTATAGCACTCTGTATTGAACTAGTTTGATTTTAAGAGCATTTATGTATTTTGTGTGCTGAATACAAAAATTAAAGCACTAGTATGGTCTGGAGTTACGCAGTCACCATATGACATTTTCAAGCAGTGATTTATAAAACCAATTTTAAGAAAGCAACTGTATTCCCTGTGTGGCAGATTAGTGAATCATGGAGACTTGAACAACTGTGAGTATCCTCATAAGCTTGATAATAATTAATTGTAATAATTAACTGTAATAATTAATGGGAAATACAAGTCTTTGGTAATAGTGATGTTGAAAGAGTCAGTAACTCTTCATGGGTTGAATACAGATGTTTTTGTGAAGATAAAGTAGCCTAGTATTTCAGGTTCTGAACTGGAACAAGCACAATCTGCAGAGTGATGGGAGACAAATCACATCATTGGCCTTACTTTGCTTTGACAGTGTTGCAAGGAATATACTAATTGCATCACATCATACAATGAACTTGTGTTTATAAAGAATTCTGTATAGGAATGTTTATTATCATCACAGAATCACAGAACTGTAGGGGTTGGAAGGGACCTCTAGAGATCATCTAATCTTCAGCACTGGAAACTGGACACAATACTCCAGGTCAGGCCTCAACAGAGAAGAGGAGAGGGGGAGGATCACCTCCCTTGACCTGATGGCCACACTCTTCTTAATTTACCCCAGGATCACATTGGACATCTTGGCCACCAGGGCACACTGCTGGCTCATGGTCAACCTGTCACCCACCAAGACACCCAGGTCCCTCTCTACAGAGCTCCTCTCCAGCAGCTCATCCCCCAGCCTGTACCAGTGTATGTGGTTATTCTTCCCTGGGTGCAAGACTCTACACTTGCTCTTGTTAAACCTCATCTGTTTTCTTTCTGCCCAGCTCTCCAGCCTGTCAAGGTCTCGCTGAATGGCAGCACAGCTTTCCAATACATCAGACATTCCTTCCCACTTTGTATCATCAGCAAACTTGCTGAAGGTAGACTCTATCCCCTCATCAAGGTCATTGATGGCGATGTTGAACAGGAGCAGACCCAGCACCGACCCTTGAGGAACACTGCTGGTTGCAGGCCTCCAACTGGACTCTGTGCTGCCTATCACAACTCTCTGAGCTCTGCCAGTCAGCCAGTTCTCAACCCACCTCTCCATCTGTTGTGGTTTTGTGGTTTTGATGCCGGTATTCCACATCAGAACATCATGCAGGCAGTTAAGGAGTTAATGCTGTGGGGAGCAGCAGAGGGTTGGAGCTCCGCACCAGATGCCAGGCCCACTCTCTCTTGGCGCTCTCTCAGCTGCTGTGGAGATTCAGCACATGTGCTTCCCCTGCAATTCATCCCTAACATAAGCTCTCAGTTTTGGTTTGGAAACTTTGTCTCTCTCAATTGTTCAATTTTATTAGATTTTGTAAAATTACTGTTCCTTTTCAAATCGTGCCTTTTTTTTTTTTTTTTTTTTTTTTGCAGACCCATCTATTTCCTCCATTTCCCACTCCCCCTCCTCCCTTTTTCCCCTTTTCAAGGACTTTTCTTCTCCCTTTGAGTTTATGCATGGGCTCCTTGCTCATCCATACTGGTCTCCTGCCACTCTTGCATGATTTCTTACTCATAGGGATGCATGGATCCTGAGCTTCGAAGAAGCACTGTTTAAATGCTGACCAGCTCTCACAGGCCCCCTTACCTTCTAACACCCTACAGCTCACGGGATAACTTCAAAGTAGGTCCTGGAAGAGATCAAAATCATCTCTCCTTGAGTTCAGGGTAGCAATCCTACTTGTTGATTTGCTTCTTTCACTCAAGATCATGAACTCCAGCATCTCATGATTGCTATATCCAAATCTGTCACCAGCCTTCACTTCCCTAACAAGCCCATCCTTATTATTATGAACAAGGTCCAGTAATACCCTACTCTTTGTTGGCTCCTCCACCACCTGTATCAGAAAGTTATCTTCAGCACATTTCAGGAACCATCTGGAGCGTACATGCCTGGCCATGTTGCTTACCCAACAAATATCTGGATTATTCTTTTTATATTCTCTTTATATAATTTTATATATTGTTTATCAATAATGTACTTGAGGGGCACAACAGTTTCTCTAGTGCCACGCTGACAGTGCAAAAGAGAATTATTCAGAGATTTT
Organism: Callipepla californica brunnescens; assembly: GCA_023055505.1. Classification (NCBI taxonomy): domain Eukaryota; kingdom Metazoa; phylum Chordata; class Aves; order Galliformes; family Odontophoridae; genus Callipepla; species Callipepla californica. Next base: position 19,379,002 of record JALIRH010000011.1, read on the forward strand.
TCTTCCTGTTCTTTATGTATAATAAATGCATGTAATCAGGAAAAAAAAGAAAAAAGAAAAAGAAAGAAAACACACAACACTTTGAATGTAATTATCAAAAATAAAAGAAATTATCTTGTTGATTTATTTTTCTGTAGGAAATTGTTTTATTTTTCTGCCTACTGACCAAAAATATATAACCATAAAATAATTATACTGCTATGAGGGGTATATTTGAAGCAGAGGACTGTAGAGGGTCCATTCCTGAAGAACAAGCACATACTAATAAAACACTTTAAATTTTCTTGCTGCATTATTGCCTCCCTATCTTCGTAGCTGGATTTCAGAATCTGTACATTAAGCTACTCTGTAGTATTTGTTTTCTTACAGAGTGTTGTGAACATTCTTTTTTTTTTCACAGTTCTTTTGTATGTACCTTCTTCCTCACCTCCCTGTGTTTTCTGTTCCTTTCAAGTACTGAAGGTATAACGCACTTTCTTGAACTTTTATGTACTGTTAGCAATTTTTACCTTTCCAGAGTATTCTTGAGCACTGACATTGTTTCGTTGGTATCTTTCAGCAGCTGGAAAATATGGTTCCATTTATTTATACCATTTCACCACAGATTTCCCTCATGAATACTGAGAAGTACGGAACTCATTTAATTTTTCCACTATATACAATTCACTTGTTATTAAGATTCTCCCTAATCCCTTAGTGGGCTAATTATTTCAGTTTTCAGTTCTTTATCTATTTCCCTTTATATATTTAAAGAATCTTATATTGTTTTTAGTCACTCCCAAGGTAATAATTCCCTTTTTATTATGTTTTTACGTCACAGCATTTCTGAGACACTGACATCCATTCTGCTGTATTTCTTTCATTATTTTTCAGGGGCATTTGTTTACACAGCTCAGATACATTTTCTTCGATTCTCTCTCTCTTCTCTATGAGACAGAATCATTGTTTTTTTCAGTTGACCCAGAGTAATTACAGTAAAACTAGGTGGGAGCCAACTTCAGTAAAATTTTATTTCCCCAAAATGTTGCCTGCCTGCCTTCCAGACTTATGGCGGAGTATTTCTTCTCCTCTTTTCATAGCTAAAAAGACAGGTCAAAACGCTGAGTTAAAGGATTTCCAGGGCATATAGTCTCAGAAAGAGCCAGGTGTCAGGCAGGCACATGCTGTCTTTCTGCTCAATGCCACTCCTGGGATCACCCTGTTCCCTGAAACAACTACACTTCGTCTATTATCTTCCATCTGCTACACTTCTTGTACATCTTCCAGGCAGTACACTTTAGGTTTCTTATGACCACAGATGCAGGGTGCTCAGCATGCCACTTCTGCCTGCAATACCAAATTTGTTCCAATAAAATGTAGAATACAGTACATATATGAAATACATTCTATATTTTGATTAGATCAATAAAATTATGAATTTCATAGTAACTGTTTAACTCATACGGTCAAAGTTGGTGTGACTCTATGAACAAATATCTTCCTATGTGTTCATAATTTTATAAATCTATAATTGCATGCATAAAACCTGCACAGATTTTTATTATTTTTTTATTTTTTCACAGGAACTATGTTGAACTTTATATTTCAGATAGATGAAAAGCACTATGAATAAATAATATATTACAGAAAATCCTATTTTTCTTTCATTGTATTTCAGTATGTTAGAGTCTCGCTCCAATTAATAGGAGGCAGAGGAGGTTCTTTTGATATATGCGAGATTAAGACACAACGGATCAAATATTAGCCTGACCAGCTTATTACAAATTCTAGCAGCTTAGGGATATGGGGAAAGGAAGATGGCTGATAGAGTAGAAATAGGAAATAAAAGCAAGTCTTTGTAGAAAGCAAGATAGAGGCAGTCACCACTGGGATTCTAATGTAGCTCATAGTTCAGACTCTGATCTCCAGTAGCAATGGGTCACTGGAGGTTATGTTGTTCAGTTGATGATGACGACTTCTTTCCCCCATTCTTATTGAAGGTACAAACTTATTAATTTGTAAGTCCAAAGTTGTTTGAGTTAGCTCTTTTTGGAGTGACAGCTCCTGGCTTTTGGTTCTCAGCAAGAACTCCTTTGTTCCCACCTTCTTGGCCTTGACAGCAGATAAGGGGGAGCAGGGGGACGCCAAATTGTATCTTGCCTTCACAGGATACAATGGTATCATCCCCCCACCTCCCATACCAGATATCCAGTCACAGGCCAGATCTTCTACCAGTAAACACTCCTGAACACTCACTTTTGGAAACCAGCACCTCCAAAGAAGTGCTTTCAAATGTAAAACTGTCCACAAAGTGGTACCAATTGTGTGACACCCATCACTTGCCTTTTTGATAACCAGTCTTATCTCAAAAAAAAACGCCTCAGAACACATGAGACATGAAAACAATTGTAGTCTTTCACAGTTAGAAAATCTAAACTGTAGGTAGCATAAGTCTTCCTTGACAACTGATCTCCAACATTAATCCCCAACTTATACCTTTCAACCTAAAAGATATAAAAAAAATATATATATATATATTTTTTTCTTTTAATAACTCCATCTTTTCTAAGGTTTTCAGATTTTGTTGGCTGTCTAATTTGAGTTTGAAAGAAATCAGACCATGCAACTTAGAGACAGAGCAAAGTCTTTGAATGCTTTAGTAGATTTAGTCTGGGTGGAATCTCAGTCTCTACATGAGTAAGAGTTGCTTGGAGTGCTTTTGACATTCTGCATATGTAGATGTTGTCAGGGCTATTATACACTTTTGATCATGTAAATTAGAACAAATAATAATCTCAGCCTTTGTTAAACAAGACTAACAAATATTCGCTAAATTACAGATTTGATTTCCCTATTTCATTCAGTGTTCATTCAGAGCCATAAGAATTTTTATCATATTTTCACTTTTCAAGGTAAGTAATCTGCATAGCAAAGGAAGAGATCTCTACAGGATAGCTTTGCTTAATGACTGTACTATATGCTTTATCCAGCACATAGCAGAACAGAACAAAAGAAAAAGATGGGAAAAAAGATCATTCTAGAGAGACACAAGTCATTGTGACGTGCTTGACTCTGGCTCATGTCTACTGTCAGCAGTTTTTGGGTTGGTTAAGACTGACAGACCCATGCCTTGGAAAAGGGAGAAGGGTAGGCAAATGGGAGATGAGCCTGAAAACAAACAGCAGCTATGAAACAAAACAGCAGCTATTATCTGAGGAGGAAATTTAATTTACTAAATAAGAAATTGGAATGGAAGATAACACAATATAATAAAATACTTTTGGAATTGAATGTAATAAAGAAAAGAAAATGAGAGACCCTTGTGACAGGTCCTGAAGTTGCTCCAATTCCTGTGACAACCCTTGCAGTTTAAGCAAAAAACCAATCTGTGCCAGTATCTATTGCCCCTATACACATGAAGAAACAGTGGATTTCTAGATTGGGGCCAGTAGGCACAATTCAGGTGTTACTTAATATTTAAGACTTTGTAAATGTTTTAATTAGTCATCTTGTGAAATGAGTGTTTCAGTACGTGTCTTATCTACAGTAAGAGGAATGTCAAATCAAAGTACAGCCTCATTAAAAATTTCTACTGGCTAATGTAGTGACATAGAATCACCAGGGCTGGAAAAGATCTCCAAGATCACCAGTGTTTGCAGGGTTAAACCTCAGCCATGCAGAGAACATGTCAGTGATTATAAGCACATATTCTAGGCTAAAACATTTAGTCATTTGTATTAATTTTACAGCAGATTAACAAAAGGTCTCCAGTGTTTGGGATGCACTGTGAGGGTTATTTTTGATGTTGGCCAATATTAAGGGCCAAAGTTTGGAGTAAATCAACCTTACTGTATTGTAGCAATCTTCTCTCTTTTGGTAGTTTTTACGAGAGAGTGTGACGCACAAGCAAGGTAGGGTAAAATAGAATAGTGCTACCAGACAGATATCCAGAGAGAGCCACAATGAATCTGGGTGTAATTGGTAATAACTGCAGAGACAAAGAGTCCTTCTCAGTTTCAAGTGTATTGCTCTGCAGCAATTAAAATTGTGTAACAGACTGAGAGAGACAAATAAGAACAAAAAAAAAAAAAGCCCAAGGGGCAGAAAGGGCTGCACTTCTGGCAGATTGATCAGCCAGGTCATTTCCTCTTGTGACAACATCATAAGGACCTGACATTTAACAACAGATAAAGAAGAGAGGTTTGTAAATAGCTTTACAGCAACTGTTCTTCATAGGGGAATCTGTAGAACTGTTTCCAAAGCTGACTAAAATCTTATACAACATCAAAGATGTAATGTGAGTCAGTGTGTGAGCAGCAGATTCATCCTGAGCCAGAATAACACACATACAATGCAAAGGTTCAGCAAAGAATTGGTAGATGGCTTTGTTGCTGAGTGGTGATGTGTATGCACATATCGATTAAAAGTGGAACACATCAGAAACAGATAATCTGGGGTGAGTGTGAGATGTACTCTGCTTTATTCTGTTTTCTGTATTTAGTTGCAGTGATCAGTAAGAGTTCTGGATTTATTTCCAAACAGAAGTTAAGATGATGAGACTCACACGTTACTCAGTGTGTGCAAATTTACATTAGCTATATTTTTCTAATGGAGTAAACCAAATCAGTCATAGCTGCATTTCTTTTAATTATATTTAGGACTGTTTCTTCACATATAAATCATAACTTCTATGAATTTTTGTTTATTAGTCTTGAATTATTCTGTGAATTTTTCCAGGTATGGAAGAGCTGCATTGGATGGTAGGCAACAAAATTTAGCCTAATTCCTTGGAGAAAGTAGACAAATACATCTCAGCCACAACTCTCAATAACACTAACAGGCCCTAAAAACACAGCCTCCCTGAGATACATTCCCCTAGAAAACCTTCAAAGAACTATTTCTGGATCTCTAATGGACAGATTTTTGAAGTGATTGATGGTAGAAGGGATTGAGTGACACGTGATCTTCAAGAAATGTCATAGTGAATATTTACAAAGCTGGATTTTTGCAGGAGTGTCTAAATTGGTAGAAATCAAAATGTAATATATTTAAATTGAAAAACATGATCTGCCTTAAAGGCACTGGCAGGACTGTCAGAAGCAATTGCGTTTTTGTGAGTTCCAAACCCAGCTTCATTTAAGTGAGTTTAGAATCTCGTGCATTTTCTGGGAGAATATAAAGCATATGCTACATACATTGAGGAAAGAAGATTACAAATTGACTTGGTAGATCATATAATGCATAATTCTACCTGTTTAATTGACTCATCTGGAAAAAAAAATAAAAAAGAGCATTTTTATTAGTCTAGAGGAACAAGTTCTTTCTTATATCTGTGTTTACAGAATATCACGGTAGATAAAACTGGAAGTTTGCCTCAGGTCAATATGTAATTTTGAAACACCAGAAGTTTATGCATGTAATTAACTTTCTGCTCTTTTCTGGTGTTTTTTCTCCTTCTCCTTTTTGTTAATAATGAATAAAACAAAAAATCCTGCCTCAGTTTCATGTTCAGAAAAGTCTTGATTTGTTTTCTTTAACTTGTAATATGAAAACATCTTTAATTATTTATCTGATTATTTTCACAGGAAATACTAAAGAGAAGCAAACCTTGTTTGCAAGGTTATTATGTCAGCAGGAGATGGAAGATTAAGGGAATAGTAGAACAGTAACTTACCAGTAATGGAAGAATAGCTTAGATTACAGCACATCAGGTATGTGTTGAAACAGAATATGCCTCTTATTTAAGCTTAATAGTTTGCTATGTGGGGATCTGGAAACTACCTCTTTTAATACTGTGAGAGAAGAATGCTGCTATAGTACATGGATGTGACTGTATGTGGTCAAGCTCATGCAAGGGATACAAATCACAAATGTGATTCTATTGTATTGATCAAGCAACCTGAATCCTGTTTCTTAGTGTGGAAAACTGCCTTTTCTACTCCACTATGAAAATAAATGCTCTCCACATAAAAATACACTCAGTGTCTCTGGATGATTTCATGTTCAGCAGTGCAGCACCTGTGGGACAGGGAAGAGATGTAGGGATGTTGCAGCTGGCAAGGTCTTTGGGAATTTGCCAGCCAGCGTCTGAATTCTCTGGCATTACTCTTCAGGCATTCCAAATTACTTGCATAACTAAAAACCAGCTGAATTTAGTAGGAAACTATTTCTGTCTACAGGACCATAGTTTCTGGGTCTTGGATTTAGGTTTCAGTTCACAGTCAAGTGCCTAAAGCCAATTCATCCACAATGCCTAACCTAGTTGGTTGCTCTTCCTATGCCCTAGTGTGACTGTCCCTTGCTTGAACTCTCCTTGTCTGGAGAGTGACTTGATCCTCACTAGACAAGAACCAACATCTGGGTCAAATCCTGGCTGTGTGAACAGTCAAGGAGTTTTGCTTGGACTGCAGGACCTCATGGAAGCACCAGGTAGTAACAACAGTCAGTTCAGCCAGCTTACAAATCAAATCACCTGAAGTAATTTTATTTCCTATCACTTTGGTTAAGACTGTCATTGACAGAAACCTGTACTGTGCTTGTTGGTTTCACATTTCAAACTTTACTGCGTTTTAGTATACAAAGCATGCAGACAACCAACAACAACTCTTGTCATCCTATCTTATGCCATGGGATATCATGCCTCATCATGTACTGTCAGAGTTTCTGTGTGATATTAATGAGCGCTCTATGCTGCTCTGACACAGGGAAATTTTCTCTTCATTTTTTCTATTTTTTTTATTTTTTATTTTTGCCATTCCAGATATCATTCATTCAAATACACCAAGTGCAGTACAATTACTGCTTATCCTCCTACACATATTCTCAGTTCTGATTCTGACCCATGCAAAGACACTCATTCAAATGTAATCATTACAATATTTCACCCAAATCTCAAATGAGATCCTGGTCCAACCTTCAAATAAGAATTTGGTCTGTGCTCTTCATGCACTTCAATCTAATCATACAATTAATTGTAATTATAACATGTAGTAGGCTCTTTAATCAGATGTGATGTTTATATAATGAAACAACTGCAAATAGTTTTTAGTGTTAAAATGTAGAAAATACGTAGCAGTTCCACAGGACTTCATTGGAGTATGGGCTATGAATTAGATATGGGTCAGAAAATCAGAGTGCAGACAATGTCAGCTGCATCTAACAGCCTGTGACTCAAAAACTGGAATTTGATATTTAAATGGAAATCAGTTGTAGCACACAGAAATAAGACATTTAGTAATTCTGGATTAAGACAAACCCAGGAGGAAATTGTGTTGGTGCATTGTGTTGGTTCTCTGGCAGTAAATATAACGAGATAAAGAAATTGTAAAACAGATTTCAGCTACAAAACTAATGGCCATCTTTCCCAATGCCAATGATGTACTACAAAATATTTCCAATATGGAATGAGAAGGAGATTAAACTCTCTGCATTGTGCAGTATTGATGTTTGTGTGTGTGCTATGAACCTCTATGAAAGCAACATCTGCTCCCATTTGTATGTTAATTTTTTTGGCATTTAAAATTTGGCTTAAAAAAATATTCTTTCTGTTTTCCCTTAGAGTGAGAAACTGAGATATAAACCAGGTGCTGTAGATGCTCTGAGAGCATCTGAGTTAAATTACAAATAAAGTCATCTCAGAGGAGTAACTTCAGTCATCACAGAAAGTGAGTATCAAATGCTAAGCTAGAGCTCACATTGCCAGATCAAGTATCAACATATATTTCTTGTTTGTATTTTATTTGTAAGATTATTCTATTATTTCCATTTTCCCTATTGTGTTATTCCCTCCCCAGGCAGCCATTTCAAAGGCAAAGGAGCCTTCTGATTCCTGAATCCCATGCTGCTGATTTCCCCCAAACCTGAGCCATGCTGCTGACTACTCTAAAGAGAAAATACATCAGATTTTCTATGCTCCTGCTTTGTTGCTAAAAGCATGCAATGACATTACAGGTCTCATTTGCACGAGTTCGAGAATATCATAAGAACACAGATAAATTTAGGTTCAAATTGCTCTCCGTAGATCATATGTCCATGTCTAGTTACATTTCTGATGTATCCAAAGGTGGATATTCCACAGGATCACCACACAACTGGATTTTGACCATTCATATTGAAGAATTTTCTTTTCCCCCTTTTCTAATTACAATTTCCCATTTTCCAATTTGTGTCTACTCCTTTTTCTATTGTCTTGAATATATGAGAATACCTTGTCTAAACTTTGCCATTAGGTAGTCTCCTGACTGAACAAATACAAACTGCAGCCTGTCTTTGCACACCATATTTTTCAGCTCTTTAATAAATGGTGTGGGCCACCACTGTACATGGTTCAGTCTCACCAAGCATGTCATGGTCTGAGAAGCCCAGAACTGAGCATTACACTCCAGATACAATTGGGCTTCTTTGTAAGGTGGTGTGTGGCAGACACTTATCCATGCTGCTCTCACCTGTAATCCTCACCCTCTGCACTGGATCACATTTCTCTTTTATAACTAATGCTTTTTAACACCTAATACTGTTTAAGAGCTCTGAAAACTTCTTTTTATTATTATTATTATTATTATTTTTAATTGGAGGACAAATCCACAAGCCTCAAGTGCTTCTGCTATTGTATTGCAGAACTGTCTCTTGAATCGTCATCATGCTGACAAGGTGAGTTCTCAAAGAGCAGATTTTCCCCACCACAGGTAGGTTATGGGCACGCCAGCCAGACTCCTCAGTGAGAGTTCTGTAATTTTCAATCTCCTTTTTTTGTTTTTTTTTTTAGGATTTTTTTTTTATTTTTGTTTTGTTCTCCTTCATTTCTTTTTGTTTGTTTGTTTGATTGTTTTTGTTTAAATCCTTACAGACATCAGTTTATAAGGTTGCATGTACACCACTGATTCATAGATCTGATAGACATTGCCCTTAAATCAGTGCCAACCTGTTTATATCCCATGGCACATGGGATTGATCTATTTGTTTATTTATCTAAAGAATTCTAGTATTAGCCAACCTGCTTTTAACTAGCCTTATACTTTCTTTGTAACTCTCAGCTAAATGTGAAGAAAATTAAGAAAGTCCCATAGCAAACTTGGCTATCCTACTCATTTTGGTCCCAGTAGATATGTCTTAGTCATTCTATGTTGACAATCTCAGAGTTATCCAGGGCATGTGAAACTGATAGTCTCTTTACAGTGTGATGAAATTGAGTCACCATACTTTGATATCACTTTAAAAAATGCAATGGTCAACTGTTGCCTACTATAAAAATCTTTGTCAATTGTGTGTAACTCTGTCTGTTAAAGAGGTGAAATACTTGGTATCTTATGTAGATAGATGTAAATTCATCTATTCCAGACTGATCTTCTTAAAATTTTTAGGTTATCCATTCAAGGTTTTCATCTTGCTTTTAGGAATGTGCTGCATTGTAATAGAAGCAAAGTAAAGTGACGTATGAAGATAAAGTCTGGGATAGGGAATTGGAAACATCATGTCAGGAACAGTGCAGCCTCTGAGTTCCATCTGGACCCTGAAAGTCTCTGCTGATTTACTGTAGTCCCCCTTGTCTGACATAATTTTTGCTCATGTTATGCAAGTATTATGGTGGTAGTATATCATAATAATCACAGCTTCGATTAGGAGTTTTTCTTAGCAAGGATATGGTAGAGTTGAAGGAACAGCGGCATAAGAATTTGGGAAAAGTCAATCTACAAAAGCTTTTTACGGCAACAGTAAGATTTTAAACACTGAATATTCTCCAAATAAATAATTCTCATATTCCTCAGTTTTAGAAATGGAAACACTTGGAAATCTGTCCTGATTCAAGGACAAAAATATAATGAAATTTAAGTATTCTCCTTTAAACTTAATTGTACCCATTACATCTCTGTTACCTAGTATGACAAAAAAGCTTCACACATTTTTCAGAATGATTTTCTCAGTGGAGTTGTGTTTTGTCAGGCCATTAGATGTTTCTATAATACCATGTTCATTAATAAGCATCTTATCTCAGTATTTCTTTTCTCTTTTCCCCTTTAACCTGGTTGTACATCAGGTATTTAGAGCATCACATGCCTTGGATTAGGACCTCCATAGTGAGACTGAAGGGTCACTTCTCTACTTTAATATTAATCATAAATTACTTAGCTGAAAGAGAGAGAATTGGTTACTTCTTGTATCCTTATTCTTGCTAATAATTAAGGAACTTTATTTTTCTTAACCTTCAGACTTTAATATCTGTAAATCTAACTGAGGCCTTGTCAGTTCTGAGTTATTCAGGACCCTTTTAACTGAAGCTTTATGCTTAATAATTAAGTACTTTTGGATTTCAACATCTCAGCTTGTATGAGACATCAAACCACTACAATTAAATAAAAATGAAGTGAAAATGGTCCCAGTTTTGTAAGCTTCTCCTTGCTGAGACACACACAGTCTGTGTGTGCTTGTTACTGTTCTCCTTTTTAGCATTCTTTGTTTAATTAAATGACTGTAGAACTATTTGGACATTTTCACAAGTGTATATGTAATGTTGGCTACCTATTTCTCTTTGTAAGTATTTAGATTCACAGAAAGTGAGCATGTCACTATTTCTCCCATGCCCCAAACCACTCATAAATCTTGGAAGATTTGTATATGAGCACATGCAAAACCATCCAGCTTCTGTGGGTTCGTCATAATTCAAATACAGAGAATAAGCAAACTGGTTTTTATATAGTTATGTAAAACCCAGAAGAAGTAGCTCATTTCTGCTTCTGGTTCTGCAACATAATATTTTGAAAAAAGACTATAACACATGCCTTCATATACCAGTCTAAACTCTTATGTACAGTGGTTTCCCCTATTTTTTCTTGTGATGTTATAATGAATAACAATCACATATCAGCATCTTCCTAAATGTCCAGTTTCAAGAATCACATAATTTTATAACACTTATCTTCCTTTTTGCATTTATGAAAAATTTCATAGCCACAGGAAAAAAGAAGATAAAATGCCTTTTGAATTCAGTCTTCCTGGTCAGAAATGAGAAGTCAGTAAGAAATTATTTTAAAAGCAAACAATTTAGAATTCTCCTCAAATTCCTAGACCAGTTCTTCACTGCAATTAAACCAAAAAGTAGAGACAAAATCATTTTGAAATATGTTTCTAAAAGCACGGATACTGGCCTTTTTCCCTTTAGCTGACATGTCATTTTTTGTATGACAACTTCACAAATATTTTATGGTTCAACATAATTAATGCAGAACTTATTTTGCAAAAATTGTTATTGTTGAGAACATCTTAAGATTTATAATTTTAGTGGAAATTTGATTTTTTGAAAGTTACTCATTTTAAAAACTAGCAAATCTCCTTCCCTTTTATGTATTGTCTGTTTTCAATTAATATGAATCCAGTCAGTTCTTGAGGAAGAAAATTAGTCAGGCAATGCTCTGAATTCTTAGTGCTAAGTATAGTGATGAACAGTTTGTGATCCATATCTCTTTAGAAAATCAACATTTTTCAGGCTGATATAAATGAGGTGCTTCAGAGAAAATACAGTTCATCACTTTCACATCAATCAAAACACGTCTGATATTCTTACTGCTAGATACAGCTTGGACCTATTAGAACTAATGTTGTATTCTGTACGTAAATATAAAGGCACCCTTTTAATAGTACTCATTTCCTCACTCCTCCCCAGAGATGCAACACACTGTATCAAGACTAGTTCTTACTCTTTTTTTGCAGAAAGACAAAAGTATATGACAAAGCAGAGACTGGTTCATAGTTAGAATAGAGGACTCATCAAGTTTTGTCAGTGAACATTTTCATGAAATACTTCCTTAGTTAACCACCGAAATTACTATGCATGACCTGCACCCCTAAAGGAATACATTCAGCAAGTGCTACACCTGTTACCTGCAGTAGGTGTCTGATGAATGGCTAGCTGGAAATGCACAGTTTTTTCATCAGTTATCCCTGCATTAATTTACTGTGTCAGACCACTGCTGTGTTTGACTGGTGATATAGGTCATAGGGAGCTTGAAACATTGGCAGCTCTAGTTTTCTGGTTGTTAGCATCAAAGCACCAGCTTCTGTGAGACATCAAAAGCTGTAGTTTTCTGTAAGTAATTTAAGAGCAGAATCTGTGAGCTTTTTGTCTGGCTAAACAGTTCTGCTATTATGTTTGCAGACTGGTGAGCTAATTTAGCATACTGAAAAATCAACAAGTCAAGATTTCTTCTATTATTTAAAGAGCAGCGTCACTCTACTTCCATCATCAGGCATCTTTGAGAATATTTATCTTTACTTTGATTATCAACTTTTCACGTTGTGCAGTGTAAATCAAGACCTATTCACAGACCACTCAGTGTTTTCAGCGCAAAATCTCTAAAATGGGAAAAGTCTTTTCATGTGCTAACTTGTAGCTGAGAGCTCAATGTTGAGAAATTGCTAATTTTTATTTTCAGACCCTGCAATATTTGCTGTTAATTGTATTCTCTTGCTCAGTGAGGGGCATTCATGTGCCTTTTTAACATAGCATTGCACTGAAAAAGGAGTTGAGTAATAATTAAGGAGGGTTCAATCCACACTTGAAGTGTCTTGCCATGTCTTTCTTTATGCTTTGTTACAGTCTCTGCAGTATATAATCTAAAGATTAAAATACATTTTAAAGAAGCAGAATTTACACATAACAAAAAATACCATATTCCTGATTGCCTGTTGATTACAAATTCTGTTTTAAAATAAACGGAACAAGTTTTCGGATGAGGTTTTATAGGGGTTGTGGGTTTGCTAAAGCTTCTTTCAAATCAATCCTTCAATGCTCCTAAAAAAGACAACTTGCAGTGTTGTCAAAGCAGAAAGTTCTAGTGTGTAAAACTGCTGATACATCTTCTGCATTATACTGAAGATCCTGGGCTGCTCTTTATCTAGACTGCTGAGGTGCTTGAGGACTAATGGAAAGTGTCTATTAACTGCAAAATTTCCTTCATAGCCATGTGCTCTAGAAAGTAGCAACTTATTTCATTTAAATTGTCTTCTGGTGTTTGATCTGTTAACAGTCACATTGTCCAAATTTAATCTGCTGCCCTGAGGGCTAGAAGTGCATTCTAAACCAAAACGATGTCTGGAATCTTCTATATAAAGCATAAGGCTCTCAATTAAAGAGTGTGGAGTAGTTTGAGAATAACAATAAAATCACAGCTTTGGTAACACAGAAGCATCTCAGGGAGAATGATATACATACTGACACTGGTGCACTTTTCTATTGAGCTTATATGGCAAGGTAAGTGGGGTATTTAAGAAAGAGTATAATTGCTGTGTCGCAACTTTTAAGACAACTTAATGAGATAAATGAGAAAGAAAAGCCTACAGTCATCAAGGTCAGTGCAGAAGGAAGACATAAGGAGTTCCATGTGAGGAGCAGAAGGCAAGGACAGGCCCCTGGGTGGAGTAGGCTGCCCTGCAGTCCACTGAGGACCATGTCAGAGCAGGTATCTACTCTGCAGCCCAAGGACCGGCAGAAATTGCTTTCTACTGGGGGCTCAAGCTGGAACTGATCTCTCCTGAAGGACTGCAGCACATGGAACCGATCCATACTGGAGCAGAGGAAAGTTTAGGAGGAAGGAGTGACAGGAAGTAGTTATTATGAACTGACTGTCATCTAATCAGGAATGAATGAGTGAAGTTGAGTCTGAGAGGAAGAGGGGTTAGGCAAGATGGTTTTACCATTCTATTCCAATTTTAATTGGCAAGAAATTAAATCTTCAGAGAATCATAGAATAGTTTGACTTGGAAAAGACCTTAAAGACCGTGTAGTTCTAACCCTCCTGCCATGGACAGGGTTGCTACCACCAGATCAGACTGCACAAAACCCTTCCCTTCCAACCTGACCTTAAGCACCTCCAGAGATGGAGCATCCACAATTTCTCTGAGAAACTGAGTGGCCTCACTGTCTTTATCTTCACCACAAGAATTTGAATGCTGCAAGATAACACTTCTTTTTTGTTTTGCTTTGATTTGAATTTACTCACTTTTCATCCTTCTTGTGATGTTTTTATTTATACATGTCATTTCATAACAGATCAAAGAAATTGTTCCAGAGATAATTCTATAGCACAAATCTTAAACTTCCATGTATATTGTACTCAAATTTAGCAGTTCATAGCATGTTCTCCCTCATTTTGTAGTAGAGAAACGATGGCCCGTTGACAATGCTTTTTTAGTAGTCACTTCTAGAAAATATCCAAGTACCTTTTTGAACCATGTTTAATGAAATACACAGTTTCTGAGGCTGTTACCTTTGAATGAATCCACTTTGTTCATCTGAAGTTGAACAGACCACAAAGAAATAACATTCAGCCTTCCAAACATATATTTTCCCATGAGCTGTTGGGTCAAAATTTTCAGTTATTTCAGTTTTTATTTTTTCAGTGTAGTTTAAGTCAGTGTCTTTACGACCTAAATAAACACTGTTCTTGCATGTATAGCACCCATGCACTTTTCCAAATGCTAATAGATACTCTTCTAATTTCCCTCTGTCTCCACCTCAGAGTTAAAAATTAAACAATGTTTTTGCTGCAGTATTGAACAAAGTATTTAAATTAAAGGAGATTGCTAAGATATCAATCTATAAGCTGTCTGATGTTGTTTGCTAGATTTCATTTGTCTGTTGATGCTTCCAAGCCTCCTCTAATGTCAAAGAATGACACTGTGTAGCATCCTTAAAAGGTCTTCTATAACTTCATCTCAAGATAGTGCAATTTATTACTTTAAATTATTTTAGATGCTCACCCAAAAAGATTTTTTTTTTCTTACCAAGCTTTTCTGTCTTTCTAGGAAAAGAAAAATCAACTTTGCATTTTAATTATGTCAATAACAAACATTTTCAGTTTTCTGATCTTCTTTACTTCCCTCTGGTTTAATTATTTTTGAGCTAGTTTGTCACGGTCTTATGATTTTTGGCATTGGCATTCCTCATCATAACATCATGTAGTGCATTAAGAGTTAAAGAGTTAATACTCCAGCTCCATGGATCATTGAAAATTCCGAGTATACCTGTCTCAGAAGAGAAGAAGAACTACATTTCCCAGAGGACTTTGCGATGCTTTGCATTTTTACATATTTTCCACTCAGAGGGAAAAGATAAAAACTGTCTGCGGTCACAGGACGCTCTCTTTCTTTTGGGATCACTCAGCAGCGGGTGCTCACTGCCGTCCGCCTTCAGCGTTAGCGTAAGGCCTTTGGTTTATCAGACACTCTCTCTCTTGCTCATTTTATTTGATTTATTAGCTTCAATTCCAATTATATTGTATGATATTGTGTTATTTTGCTTTCTGATATCTTATTTAGTAAATTAGCTTTCCTCAGATCGTTGCCGCTGTTTTGTTCCTAGGCCCATCTCCCTTTTCCCTTTCCCCCTTCCCCTTTCCTGAGCCGTGGGTCTGCGGGTCCCTTGCACCAATCGTCACAGAACCGGGCCGATCCAGCCCGGTAAACCGTTGACAAAGTTGTAGTGGGATTGCCTGGTCACAGCCTGAACAGTGAATGAACATCTGAGTGACCGGAGCGGAGGAGCCCAGGTCCACCCATCCTCTCGCTCTCTCCCTCTCGGCGGTGCTTCCAGGAGCTCAGAGTCTTCGCGGGTTTCCCCCTTCCCCCCCTCTCCATTCTGGCGCGCAGTGTTCGAAGGAGAGCCGGCTGCATTCCTTAACCGGTTAACGGCCGCCGGGAGGGGTGAGTTCATTCCCCTTACCTCTAATATCTCTTTCTGTAGCGCCTCTACCTCAAATAAAGGCTCTGTCACCGCCTTTGCTTACTTTACACAAGTAAAGAATTGTCATAGCTTTCAGTTCAGCTTCTGAATGAAGCTGAATGAATACATTTCATTGAATGAAATTACATTTGAGATTTGTCATCATCTCTGTGTGCACCAGACTAGAAATGGAAATACAAAAATTTACAAGAATAACAGCACAATATTCTGCATTAATGCTCATCAGTACGTTATGTGGTATTGCTAATCTCGGACACATTCCACTCATCATGATTCCTACCATACCTTACCATTCTCATCACTATTGACCTGAATACTAGTCCAGTACTTTCTTTCAGGTAACTGTCCACTCTACTTCTTGTTTATGGCTATTTCAAATTGTGAACATTCAATCAAAACACGACTTTGTTCCTCAGAACAGTTAAACAGATAAGGGCACCATTGTAATTCTTATTTTTCCACACACTAAAACAAGGGAATGTCTTTCATTTTAACACAACGTATCTCTGTGCATATCACAAACAAATAGTGGTGATGAGTCGGTAAGACCATATGTGTTTTCCCTTGCCAAAATGTATTTGCTTGTAAATACCCTAGAAAGCCAGCCGAAGATAGAGCATGTTTCAACATCAACTGGAAGTTCATTGCTTCCTTCTTAAATGCTGTTTCCAGCAACAAGAGACACTGAAATTTTTCTTCAATGTGGGACTAAGGAACACGAAACTACAAGAGAAAATGTGAGAGGATATTTTCTAGTCTTTCCTATACTTTGGTGCTTGTCTCAACACAATGATTCCAAAGAGCATTCTGTCACCACTTTTTGCTTCACATGCCACTTTTGCTAGGGGTGCCAACAACAAGCTGTAAGAATCTGCACCACTGCAAGAGATTCATGTGTATTTTTGTTTGCTTTTCTATTGGTGGGGGGGTTGTGATTTTTTGGTTTTGTGTTAAACTATTTATAGGACAGATCTTTATGAAATATATTTTATTTTTATGCCTAGTGAATACCTCTCCCTATTATTTTCCTTTCTTTCAATCCTTAATTCTATATTGGTTTCATTTGCAAGGTACTAAGTGTTTCACACATTAGAAATCTATTCAGCAACTCAACGATGATACAGATCTACTATCTTCCATTAGTTGTTAGTTCATTTAAGAGAAACTAAACAAATGAATAAGGGCATTTAGCTCTTCGTTAGCAATCACATAACAGAAACTACAACTCATGAAATAAAAAGATATTACTGTATATTAATCTTCAGTACAGATGACAGTGCACCAAGTTTCTCAAGTCTGAAAATTACTCTCATATTTAAGGAAAAATATGTCTATTAAATATTTTAACTTGAAACGTCTGCCAATACTCATGTACATAGGCACTTCTTCCAGTTTACTATTTTTGAGAAGTATTAAAAAAATAGGTAGGGAGTACTATTAGATTTAAAATGCACTAACTCCCAGAACACAATATTGCCTAACTGAAGAATCTATTTCTAATAAGTCAAGAGAGCCAGAAAAGATCTTATTACATCTTGAAAGAAGAATCATTAAGTTGGAGGTAAGATTTTTTTGAATGTCAATGTATTCAATGTAAATTTTCATTCTTTTCATAAACTTTATCAGAAGAATGAACTAATGGTGGCTCATCTTGTGTGCTAGGGAAAAAAAATACCATTGTCTCCCATATGTGAAGTAAGAATTGTAATAATGTGAAAGATTATTTTGACCTTTTCAATATTCATAATTTTGTCTGAGTGATCATACATTTTCTGCTTACTATAAATGGTGCATATGGCTCCTAGTAAAATATACCAAGTTTTTTTATTTGTGAGAAATAGTATTAAATATGCTATGAATACTGAGTGCTATAGGCATCTAGCCAGTGTTTCAGATTTTACTCACTCACAGCTGTAAGACTTGGATATTTTTCTACTTCTGAAGCCTGAACCTGTCAAGGTCCAGCCATTCTTCACTGTCCAGTAAGACTCTAGGATAGGCATGTAAGTCTACTAATATATTCTAATAAGACACAAATAACTACATTTATTCGTGGCAATCATTACTTCAGACAGCAGCATCTTTCAAAATGAAAATAAATTATAAACTCCAAATAATGCATTAAAAAAAAAAAAAGATATGAGGAAAATCCATTAAACTGTGATACCTTAGTAGGCTGGAGACTCTTGAAGTATGGGCTATAACAGTGGACAAACATTAGCACACTGAGAAGTAGTAAAGCCTAATTGCAAAGTGTAAGAATACTGAATTTAAAACTGTCTTCTGTTATATTCAGTAACAGCTCCTAGTTCTCCTTGTGCATAAGACATACAAATATTCACACAGTTTTCAAGGGATGAGAGTGTAACTGTCATTATTATAATGCTGTCTACTTATTATAATAATTGCTACAATGTTATAAGACATACAAATTAATTCAACAAATAGGAAAACATATAGAGATGGAAGTGTAAAGAAAATGCTGTCTACTTATTATAATAATTGCTACAATGTTATAAGACATACAAATTAATTCAACAAATAGGAAAACATATAGAGATGGAAGTGTAAAGAAAATCTATGAGCAACAGTCTCTTCCTATCCCCACCTTTTCCCCAGTAAGGCTAAATGTTATTTCCTACAACTCACACTGCTGAAGCAAATGAGCTTCTGTGGGAGAACCGAGCACCTGGGTCAAAACCCGAAGACTTACAGCATTAGTCTACTTTCCAGCAGGATTCCAATTGTAGTTGTACAGCTCTGAATTTTTCTGTTTGACTGGTAATGATACAATTTGTAACAGTGAAATGAATAGCATTGCAGCCTGTCCAAGTTCTAAAAACGGAATAAAAATGACTTTACTGAATAGCTTTGTTTTTATACTAAAGAAAAAACATTCTCTTCAGAGCAGGTTGCAAAGGTATTTTGTTCCTTATTCAGTTCTCTCACAGTTAGATTGCAGGCAAACCCCATTTTCTTGCAAATGGAGTTACACAGCATGTTTTTTTTCCCCCCTTGTTACTGTCATTCCTCATTTGCACCAGAAATCTTATTTCCATTTCTTTCCATCCAGCAGGGCAGTGTTATTTATTATTTTGCTTCCTGCCAATTATTGATTCGACTCCACAGAATAGATTACAGTTGCCAGGTGAATTATTTTTTCCTCCAGGAACAGAGAAAATCTTTATAAAAAGAAAGTGTTTAGTAAGCTTGTCTACCAGTCCTTTCAGAGCTGAGATTCAGGCAAGACCTAGTTGGAAATTTCAGAATCTTCTTGTGCTTTATTTCCAGTGTATGTACTGATAACTGAGTCAGGAGTTCACTACATCTCTTAGCTGTAGCTGAGGCAACATATATCCTTATTAAAGAATTTCTAATTTGGAGTACTTTATTGTCCATCATAAAAAATTTTCAGTGCTTGGAACCATTGTTTTTCAGCAAAAATTTTCTTCGGTACTTCTTCTGGAAGCACATCTAGTTAAACTTTTTAAAATTCTTTTTTGTGTTTTTTATGATTTTCATTGTTTTATCACCAAGATAACAACAGTGAAGTCCAGTAAAAAGCCTTGGAAATTGTAACCTGTGCTGTGATTGTGGAGGAGGGCAGAGCCTGAGAAAAGGATTTGATATCTAAAGTTAGTGCAAAATTCACTTCACTGTTCAGGGATAGGAAGAAAGCTGTGGTTATCAAATATGCTGATATGTCCAGTTTTGTCACAGCTATCAGCCACCAGGAGCTAATTCAAGTCTGGGTTACTACTTCGGTTAGGGTTAAGATTTGAGGGAAGAGGACATGAAGAATACATCTTCTACTAGATTTTCCTTAGCTAACATAGGCAAGATGCTATTTTAGTAAGCTAATGATTTAAGTTGCATTTTGCAGAAAATGCTGCTGCATAGTTGTAATCATAGCTATGATTCTGTAAACTGATTCTGATACTTCAGAGCTCTGATATTAGAAGCAGGTTCATGAGGTCAAAGCCTTATCACATCTTTCAATATATGGATGCATAATCTCTAGCTGAAATAAATACTTGGGTTTTAAGGGATTCTCAGCTGTTAGGGAACCCACATAGAATCATAGAATCATAGAACCATTAAGACTGGATAAGAGTACTAAGATCATCTAATCCAACCATCAACCCATCAACACCATGCCCACTAAACCATGACTTTCTGATATATCTACACATTTCTTGAACACCTCCAGGGACGGTGACTCCACCACTTAACCTGGCTAGCCTCACCTCTTCTTTGGAGAAGTAATTTTTCCTTATATCCAATTTTGACTGTCTGAATATTTCATTGCGAGATGTTTGTGGACTCTTGAGTTAGAAAAACAGTATTGAAATCTTCATTGCTTTTTTCATTTTTCAGATGTTATAGTTCACTGTTCACTGGGTTGACATGGTATTTAGTCAGGGTGGGAGCAGTAAAATACAGAAATATCTGTTTATAATGTTGAATGCTACATGACCATGAAAATTAGGAAAGATATTTTATAAAAGTCCAGTCCTATTTTTCACTATGTTCATCTCCATAGGTTCAGAGAATCAGCAAATTCCTCAGAGTTTGGGTTCTAGCATGGATTTAGGAGAAAATCAAGCTTCTAGTATAGGTTAGTAGACCTGGCGTATGATATAAACTAGGATTAAATGCTAGTAAATCTAATGCCTCTGTAGACCAATTTATTGCTTTATGCTTCCAGAATCTCCAGGGCAGAAAAATTAGTAGAGAGGGCAGTGATACCTCTCATTTGTGGATCTTCAAAATCAGGTTAAAGAAATTCAAAGGTTGAAGAGACTCAGTTAGGAACTAACTAACTATAAACTGAAATACTTGGTTTTTTTTTACTAAAAACAAGTGACATAAAATTATAGATTGAGGGTTAGTAAGCTAGATGGTATTGTTTTAGGGTCCTGAAAGATTAGAAATGATCTGTGCCAAATAAGGATTATGCTTTATGTTGCAGGTTAGTATTGCTTGACTGTAATTCTAAGTGGATTAATATTTGGCAATGTAGCACTGCAGAGAATCATTCACTATTGAATTTCTTACACCCAGAAAACTGTTTTCAGTAAAGAACAGATAGATTCATTATCACTTAGAAAAAGAATGTTTCCCTGATGTCAAATCACTTCTGGATTTAGATTTGAGCTAGATTTTCAGATTTATAGCCAAATAATATTTCTATTCTTCCATACCCGCAAAATTAAGAAGTTGACTTGTGCATCATATTGTGTTTTGGATTAGGCCCTTGTTACTTTTATAAAATTATACAGTGAACTTTGTGGTTAGATCGGCTTTCAGAATGAAATGTCCATGAACCTAGCCCACGACTGCATTCTTCACTGCTTACAGAACAAGGAAGTGTCTTTAGCAGACAAAAAGAATCGGATTCCTTTTTGTTACCCTTCACCATGGGAAATGCTTTTTGCATTTTAACTGGATAGGTGTTAACATATGTGAATGTGAAACCTCAGGAGCCCAACTTGCTCTTGGATTCTCCTGTGATCATAGAGGTAGAAAGAAGACTACTTCCTGGAGAGGTTTTATTTTCTCTGTTCTTTTGTTATAATGTAGATCAAGTTACAGCTGGGGTTTGGGAAATTAAAGTTTCAAGAGATCAGTTTATTACTTGTTTTTGTACTTCCCACCCACTGACTTAGGACAGAGATCTTATTCTTGAAGTGCTGAACTGAAGCCTTTGGGAAATAAGCTTAAATAAGTGAAATTGTTCAATTTTCTTCAATTCCATTTTGTATCATTGCTAGTGAGGAAAAAGGCTATTAGAGATGGTGGTTTCTAGTGACATAAAGCCATATGGTGTCTTTTAGTGCTACAGACAATGTGATAATTTTAATTAAGTATAGGATTCAGTATCTAAAATTAGATATTCTACTGGACCACAGGAATACAGTCAAGAAATTATGCCAAGAGAATCAAGCACTTAATGTGATCTTTTTGTTGAGTATAATGAAGGTTAGTGTTCTGGTGAGGAGCAGGGCTGAGAAACCCAAATCTGCTACAGGGCACTATTTTGCTGGGTTTGGGCAGTCCTGGTAATTTGGAAAGTAGGAAAAGTTTAGCTTTTCTCCCTGGCTGATCTGGGTCCCTCAGAGCAGCGCACCTGGAAATGAAGTTTAGGAAGGGCTTTTCTGGTGTGATGTGTTTGACCTCGCTGCAGATAATTTTAACTGCGATGAAATCAGGAATTACAGTAAAGGCCTTTCTGACAAACATGTTAATGTGAATAATCAGTATGGGAAAAAATGTTTGTTTACTGATGTCTTACATTTATTTACTTAAAGTCCACAAGCCACAAAATTACAAAGTAAGTCCATAAACATTGTTTTATAAGCACAAAATACTTGCCTGTAGTTTCACCAGTCAGCAGAGAGACAGATGAAAACAGCATATCTTTAAATAGAATTTTTCTATAAATCCATAAGGTTGTAGAATATTCTACTCTGAAGATATTTAAAACCCACCTGGGTGCTTTCCTGTGCAGGAGCTGTGGGGAGCCAGCTGCTTTAGCAGCAGGGTTGGACCAGATGATCTCCAGAGGTCCTTTATAACCACTGTGATTCTGTGATTCTGTGAGAAAGTACTGAATCTGAGTGAGAAGAAGGAATGAATGATGAGTTTTTCATAAGTATCAAATTCAAACTCTCTATTAGCACAACTGAGTTTACATCTGTGCTCTGTTCTTTTAGCAATTTGACATACATCTGTGTAAAAATACAATCTTCAAGAAATTTATGTGACCAAGAGTCACCTGTCTAAAAGTATGCAGGGGATATTTTCCTTAGTACATTTTGATCTAGTTTTGAATATTTTAAATTACATATAAAGAGGCCTTCATTTTGTGTGCATATTTCTTATCAGTAGCAGTGAGCCATTAAGTTTGTAGACATTTGACTTCCCTCAGATTTTTTGACAAGATTATGAGCACTTTGGGGACTGAAAAGCATCACTGTGTGTGGCAGACATAGAGAACAGTCATCAGCCTAAGTGCAAACACATATGCTGTCATTTTGGTGTTGTCAAAAAGTCAGTTTTATACAATCTGAATGTAGTTTACACACTCTAGAGAGTTCAAGTAGTAAGAGCCTAGAATTCCTAAAATTGTATCATTGTCCTTTAAAATTCATTGTACATGAAATTCTTTGATGTTTTGCCAAAATGTATTATTATTTCTTCTTCTGATGCTTACCATATTGACCTTTTGGCTTAGGAAAAGTCAGTTAACAATTCTGGTATATTTTATAATCTTAAGCTATATTTTTCAGTGCTGAAACAATAATGCATTTATATTGCAAGCTTCCAAAAGAACGTACTTAATATTTTGGTATTCTTTATTTTGGCTTACTGAAATGTATTATACTGTCAATTGTTTGAATGAAAAGGACAAAATAAAAAAGCAGAGAGTTTTGGTTTGCTTTGGTTTTGGAGAAAGAAAAAGATCTGTGGTAAACAAAAAGGAACTTGTAATAGGACAGTATGAGAATCCACTAATGTGTATTTTCATCTTTTCCCAAGTAATAGGAAACAAGTTTTGTGAATTATGTAAAATATGTCCTTTATCAACCTTTTTAAGTGGACTTGAAAGCTCAGAGAGTGCTTGATCTAGTACTTTGAAAATACATTATTGCGCTTCTGTGGTATTGTGAATGGACAAGGGAACTTGTATTATAGATCATTTTTTTCAAACTGCTTACTGTACATTAGACTTGACATAGAATTACAAAGCCTTGTGACCACACAGATCATGGAATCTCCAAGTAAGATGAAAGAATCAGGTATCAGGTTTCCCAGATTCTCTTCAATGTTTGCTCCTGAAATTTGACTGAAATTTGAGAATGAAAACTGTAAGGTAGGAGCTTACTTCTCTGAAATGGCTTAAATAACTTAAATATCAAAGGAAGAAAATGATACTCATAATAAATAAGTTTAGACAACCTAATGTAATGTAGCACAACAGGGAATGGATTCACACTTAAAAGCAGTACATCCTTTTTCTGGGGGTACAGACCACCTATAGTGATGCCTCTTGCTGGTCTTAATTTAGAAACTGTGTCCTTCTGTTTCAGAGTCTAAGCTGGCCAAAATAAAGCTAACTATAGTGCTTTTTAATCCCTGGTATACTTATGCTGTCTGTTGCGCTGGAGCATGTTGTCCTCACTAATGGCTATTTTGCAGTGGAAATAACTGGCATGTGCTTTACAAAATGGTCTGAATTGGACATATCTGCTTGGAGCTACTGTACTCTTGTAGCATTAAACCAAAGAGTTTGGTTTAATCAAAACAAATTTTTAGAGCAGTATCAGTGCAGTCACAACCATTTCAATTGGCTGAGAATCTGGCTCATGGCCACATTTATATGTAAACATATATATCTCCTGCTGAAAGTGATCACAGAGTTACAGAATCACTGTGGTTAGAAGAGAATGAAGGAGACCTTCTAGCCTACTCCCTCTGCTCAGACAGGAGCAGCTAGAGACTGTTGCCTAGGACTGTGTGCAGTTGGGCTTTGAATATTTTAAAGGAAAGAGACTCCACAACATTTCTGAATAACTTACACCACTGTTCAGATACCCTCACATTAAAAAAGTATTTCCTCATGTTCAGACTTAATTTTCTGTTTTTTTAACTTGTGACTATTGTCTCCTGTCACTGGGTACCACTGAAAACCATGTTGCTCCATATCCTTCACAACACCCTTCAAGTTTATATACATGGATATGGTTCTTTAGAGTCTTCTCTTTTACAGTCTCAACTCACCCAGTGACTTCCAAGGAGCAATATTTCAGTCTCTTGATTATTTGTGTGGCTTTTCGCTGGACTCACTCCAGTAAGGTCAACACTTCCCTGTACTGGGGACTGAGGAATTATCTGGACTGAGTAGTGATGAAGGATAATTATCTTGGATCGTGATTAAGCCAGTAATGCCTCTCTGATTATGAGGTCATGAATTATGCCACAAACAAAAGGAGAGGGGGAGACAATTCATGACCTCATCTTTCCCTCTACCTTTGTACAAATGGCATAATTTTTACTCATTCTTTGATGAAAAATAATTGGGTTTTACAGTCTTAAGATACTGGTGGCAAATAAAGCAAAAGGGAGTTCTGCTGTATAAAATCTATTTCACTGCTATGAGAAATTTGCCTGGAATTTTAGAAGTATACTCTGGCCTTCTTATCACACAAAAACCTATTTTTGAGTGTTTGGACAACTATACCCAAAGATTTGAGGTGGTCACATGTATAATAGGAATTTGCCAAAGAATCCTGAATTTCTCTTGTACCTTAGCAGCCTTCCTCACTACATGCTTTTGGTATTTAATCCATGATTAGTATTGATATGGTTTAATTTCTGAGAGCACTCACAGGACTCAATGCCCTTTCCTAGAATTACATGGGACTTCCATCTCTTCCAAAGGTCAGGGGGGCTCAGCTCAGACCCTCAGCCTCTCCCCAAGCAGAACAAACCCACCAATTCCAGTGCTGACTGAACATCTGCCTTTGTCATGTGTAATCATATGAGGGTAATGACCAGCCCTCTGCAGCATGGTTGACACTAAAAGCAAGATCATTGCCTGCCAGTCAGCTCCCAGAGTAGTGAAAAGCCTTTCTGTGACTTTGGCAGAGATAGGGTTGCATTAGCTGAAAGCATCTTTGAAATTCCATTACTATTTCAGTTACATGACTAACCTCATCATAAGCAAAATAAGCTTTAAGAATTTACGTCGAGGCTATTCAAACTGGTACTTGGTCTGAGGTAAATGGAGGTTCAAATAAAGGAAAGAAAATGTTAGCAAAAAAAAAAACTTAAAAATTTAACAAACACATTCTCCTTTGAGAGTATCTTTCACCCATAGTTAGTATTTGGAAATAGAATATCTTTCACGTAATAGATAGATATGGACATTATTTTCATCTAGTGTAAGCAAGCAATCTCAGAGTTTTCTGTCAGGCTGGTTTCAGTGAGCACTGTGAGGTGTGCTCTGAAGCTATGAAAATAACCCAGCTACTGAGAGTTGAAAGAAAGAGGATGAGAAATAGCGATGCAAGGCACAGCTAGCAGCATGGACCTACAGGGATAAATTGTGCTGGGCAGCTTTTCTGATAAAAACTACAAGATAGACTGAGGCAGTGATGCTCATGCACTGCCATAGAAGAGCAAGTACAATGATTAACAAGGAATTCTCATTGAAAGTGAGCTCTAAATCACATGGTTAGATCTTATCCATTGCACTGGAAGGAAAAGGAAAGCCTACAAAAATAATGATGAGAAAACTCAGCAACATTATGTGGGAAAAAGTACCGAACAAATTCTTGGATCAAATCGTACCAAAATATGGTATTTGGGGCCTATCACAGCAGAACCATAGCATTCACTCATCTCCAGTGCAATATATGACTTGTAATGCAGCATACTGAACTCAATTTGTAAGGAGTCTAAATGACTCAAAAGATTTGAAATATTTTGTATTTTTAATGCATTTGGATTTTATTTGCTTTAAAAGAATTCCTGTGAAGATACACAGCTGGTATGATAATATTAATAATTATTGATATAATTTCTTCATTATCTTTTTTTACGTTACAAATAAACAAAAAATCCCATGTAGTGGTAAATTGTTTCTCTGTATCTTTGAGGTGTTTCTTTCTGATAAAAGCATTGTAATTTAAAAAATAAAAAAATATTTTGTATTTCACTGATAAATGGGATGCACCAAACCTGTAAACTGACTTTTTGAGTTGTACCTTTGGGATTATTACTAACAGCATTTCATCTGCTACTTCATATTATGCTGTGATAGGTGCATCTTAACAATTCTAAAAGACTACAATCAGTCTCTCTGTATGAAGTTATTATGCAGTATTTATAACTTACCTAATCACTGAAAGCCACAATCAAAAACGGAATTTGGTTAGATACAATTTGCAGTATAATTAGTGAATGATATGATTCTTTTATTTAATTTTATTCACATTATCAAATGTGGGAACCATGACAAAGTTTCATTGTGGGGCATTAGGCATATATGTCATAACAAATCATGAATTTGCATAACAGAAAGTTTTAGGTGAGTAAATAGTCACAATGGTTTTCCTTTTTGCCTTGAGGTTAACCTGGCTGTGAAAGACAAAATCTGTTCTTTTTTGTCTCAAAGCTTCCTTCATGAGGCCTTTCAGGTGATAAGGCTCTAACTGACAACTGCAAATTATTTAGGAGGGTTTCATTGTGCCACAGTGCTTCTGCTTATGGTTGTAAAGATAAGCAGAAATAAGGGCAAGCAGTCTTTTTTGACTACAAAAGATGATAATGCTTGTGCATTGAATGGCAATGAAGGCACCACTCCCTGCTGGCTTATCTGCTGGGCCATATATGTCACACAGACAGAGAGAAAAGAAAAAAAAAGGCCTTCACTAAACTAAGGACTTTGGAGAGCTCCCAAAGAAAAAAAAAAAACCTTTGACAGAGAATTCCCTGAGGGGAAAACCTCTTTGGAAGAACCCCTCTTGGCTTGCTTGCTGCAGAGCTTCCCAGCTTTCTCCCATCCTGTGCCAGACAAGTTCCTGAGATCAACGGACCTACTATGAACCACACTGGATCCACGGTGGTGATTATATCTCTCTTGCTTTCTACCAAGACTCCTTGCTTTTTACTCTTCTATTGCTCATCTTCCATTCCCCATATCCCTAAGCAAGTAGGATTTGTAATAAACTGGTTGGACTTACATTTGACCCGTTGTGTCTTAATCTTGCCATTGGCTATACTTATATGAAAAAGAACCTCTTCTCCCTCCTATAGATTGGAGTGTGACACTGGCTTAGAACTGTACTTCCATTTTAGAAGTCCATCTCAGAAATAGGTATTCTGCAAGAGAAGGAACCGGGGTCTGATGCAGACGCTTGTGGGTTCCATTTTCATGCTGCTATCTCCCATTCGCTGTTTGGAACAGGCAGAATACCTAGGAGACAAGTGAACAGGCATATAAAGAGTCACTTTCAAATAAGCTGAAAGAAATGCTCTGGGTTGCACAAAATAACGGTGTCATTCTGAGGTCTTTAGGAAGCAGTCGTTGCATAAAGACATAGAATACACAGCTAACCAGTCACACATGGTAAATAAAGCAAGGCTTTGCAGGCATTTGTCTTATACAAAATGGACTTAAGGTAATTGTTTTTATAAAATAAGCAAACAACCCAAATAAAAGCTATTCTTTGAGAGAGAATTTAAACATCATCTCCTACTGATTCTTCTTTGTATGTTATACTTATCTCTCTGCTGACCTGCTGCACTGCAACCTAACCTTTCCTTGTATGCAGCACTTCAAAGAAAAAATTGCAGTGCAAGGAAAGTGAGGCATTCACTCCTGTCTTTGGGGTTCTGGTTAAGTAGGTAGCCAAGTACTTCCTTTGTTGCAGGGTCAGCGTGTTTACTCCTGTCACTTTTAGAGAGGTCTCCAGTATCTATAGTCCTTAGATTTGAGGTCTTGATATAAAACGGAATTTAAAAATTAAGCTGAGTTTCTGGCTCTATTTCTTCTTTACCTGTTAACTTTTTCAATGACACAATGTGGAGGAGAACACTCAGTTAAAAGTTCTCATTGGGTCCTGCATGGCCAACAATTCAAAGGTCTGGCATTTTGGTCAATAAAATGCAGAGCCTGTCATACACTTTGAAAGCTTGATAGGCATTGATTCCTAAGTTAGCTTTATGTAGTGTGCCCCCCACACATGCACACACACATACCTTGAGTAAATGATGAGGAAACTGCTGTTGGGATAGCCTGAAGCTCACTGGATTACTTCTGTTGCTCCTGTGAAATGATACCAAAAATTTCAGGCTGCATTTTAGATGGCAGGCATCTGCCGAATTTGTAAATGAAAGCATACAACATTTTGAGATGAACATGCTGGTGTGGGAGAAAAACATTGGTCTGGTATTCTCCTGGATCTGTAAAACTCGTTTGCAAAATTATTATGCTCATATTAAACATTATAGATTGTGAGGTGCTGAGCTACTGATAGTGTGGGCTATAATAGTATGGGGAAGTTTGCATTTCTGTAGTCTAAGATATAATGGGGGAAAATTTTCATCTGCCAAATTGACATTTTTAATGTGATATGCGTCTTATGTCCTGACTAGGAGAGAAAAATGAGAAAAATATGAGTAAATAGACCTCACCCATTTCACTGGCACTGAAAGCTCATTTTACAATAATTTAGAAAAATTCATTTTGAGAAAAGATTAAAGATCAACTCAAGCACTTTTGCGCAGGTTAAGGCACTTCACTTTAAAATTATATTATCTCACATAGGCAAGGAAATTAAATATACTGGGATCAACAGAATTCCAACAAGCAGATATAACCACAACATTATGTTGTTACAATTATGGCTAAAATGGGGATCAGTGCTTTACAAGCTCCAATCACGCTCATATTCTGCTCTTTTTAAAACATTCTGCACAGAAGCATTAGCATAATGTCTTTTTAAAAGAGTTTCTTAAACTTGCTTACCTTTGAACTTTTCTTATTATTTTTTAATTATACAGATAATGACTGGCTAAACTACATATCTTTTAAAGGGGAATGGCCACAAACTGAAGCGTAGGAAGTTCTACACAAATGTATGTGGGAACTTCTTCACAGTGCAGTGACAGAGCACTGGCACTGGCTGCACAGAGAGGTGATGAAGTCTCCTTCTCTGGAGACATTCAAGACCCGCCTGGATGCCTACCTGTGCAACCTGGACTAGGGAGCTGCTTTGGCAGGGGATTGGACTTGATGATCTCTAGAGGTCCTTCCAACCCCTAGCATTCTGTGATTCTGTGATTCTGTATCTTCTAGTAGGCTCTTTACATTAAACTTGCCAACATTTTTTTTCATGGTGCATCTCATGCAGTAGTGCTTAGGCCATTTTGCCTGGTTAGGATCTTTATCCTAAGCAGTATTACACTATTCTATCAAATAACATACAGGAGTTTTACTCTCTCTATATATTTTTGAAACTCTACATATTATTTATATATGACAAACCTGCCTTGTAAAAGGGGAAGAAAACACTAGGGTGTCAAAAAATAATCCCCCGGAGACATGACTGCTGCTACAACAGGCCTAGACTCATGTCAAACTCAGTGCTTACAGTTCAGTTAGACGTGACAATTTTTCCACTTCAGCCAACTTGACACAGAATAATTCATTTTTATTTTCCTAATTCCTTCATGCAGAAGGAGTGGGAGGAAAAAAAATATTTCTCTGAGAAAACTGCAGCCTCGTGGAAAACGCATTTCCACTTGAAATGTAGCCTGGTTCCCTGGAGCTGCAGTCAGTCAGGTTATCCAACCAACAGCTAATCACATTAAACACAAAGGCATGGCAAGGATCAGGTGAACAGTGGCAGGCAGCTGAGTCAGGGAGAGCTGCAGCCACCAAGTGGGTCAGTCTGATGGTGACCTAAGGTGAAGGGTTTACCTGTAGTCCTAGTGTGAGATGAAGACAAGCAAGGAAATTTTCTCCACCTAGCAGCATGCAAAATAAAAGGAGTGACAGCATACAGGGTCGAAGGATGTATAGAAAGCTAAGGGCATTTGGGAATAGCATAAAGTTTATTTTACCAGGCATCGTGAAGATATATGAGAATTCATAGGGGCTGCTTAAAGGAAGGCCCAGAGGTAGGGAAAGAAAGGGAGGGCAAGTATGGGGAAATCGTGGGAAGAAGGGATAAAAAGTAATTTGTAAACAGGTGCTGCTTGTCTGAGCCCTGTGCCTGATCCCTATGATCAACACTATATTCTCATTATATCCTTATTCCAACTGTCCTCTGCATGGGTGTGCTCCACGTTCTGGATCTTTGGGTCCATGTGAGGTGAGGAGATCAGCAAGGATGTTGCAGGGTTGTCAGGACAGAAGAACTTTGGGGATAAGGGAACCAGTCATCTCCTTATTGAAGGCTACCAGATTGTTTAAGCACAGTGTCCCTTTTGTAAATTCATGCTGACTTCTATCCTTGTCCTTCATTTTTGAAAATGGTTTCCTGATTTCTCAGTCACCTTCCCAATATTTTAAGTAAGGATGACTTGTTTGTAGTTGCCTGGATCTTCTTGTGTGCCCTTCTTGAAGATAGGTGTGACATTTGCTTTTTTTCAGACCTCTTTCCCTAGTTGCTGTGACCTTTCAAAGGATGCATTAAAATTAAATGTAGACAGTTGTTAATATCACACAGATAGAAGAGCAGAAACTTGGAAACATATTTCCCCGCTAAAGTTATTAAAATCTAACAATCTTGCTAATTTAGAGTGAGAATAATTAAGTCATATCCAGTGAATTTTAGAGACCATGTTCTTCCACTTACAGACATGAACTTTCTTTTTTGTTCCTTCCACCCTTTTTGAAGAGTGATGTTTTCATAATTACTGCATTATTCTTTTCTATTTTAAGGAATGAACCAAAGTGAAAAATAAGATGTAGTTCAATTACTGAAAACTGGCAGAGGATGAAATCAAGGTAATGAAATGCTATCATTCTTAATGTAAAGGAAGATAAACTTCTTAAATTTGTTGCTGGATTGTTTATTGTGATGCACAAAGGCTGGTCTAACAATTGTGTCAATAAATGAAAGCAATAAATGAACAGATTCAGAATCAGAAGCCTTATAAAATAATAAAATATATTAAATAGCAACATTTAGGAAAAAAAAAAAAGAGAATGTGATATGATGAAAACGGTAGCTTCAGTTACACATAAATAATGTTCTTAAATATGGGGGATGAACCACATAACAGGATTTGCAAACTGATACATTGACAGGCCATACTAGGACACAACCCTTCCTCTGTCCAAACCGTTCTTGTCCTTTATCACTTAAGAATGAGTCTAGAGACTATCTTTGTTCTTCACAGAGCTTTGTTGAATTCCCCAAAGTCAGCATTTCAGCCAGGCTAAGATATTGTTGCACAACTAATGGGCTGAGGAATATTATTCACTGCAAAGAAAACTTTAGATGATTATGAAACACTATTGTAGAAAAAGTTGCCCAAATATATCATAGTCATGGGAATTCTGAATTGTGATGTTTCTCTTTTAGAATGATATCTCATTCTCAAGATTTGCAGTACTGTATACATACACCCACATACACTTTGCCCAAGGTGAATATATTTTTTTACACCTATCACCTCTGCTGGGAATAGTTTGTTGTATCTCACAAAATTATTGTCATTGTAAGTTTCTAATGTTGGTTGTCTTTCAGCAAGAATGCAAAATGGAATCTCTAGCACATGTACTGATAAATGAGGGATGGCTAGAGAGATGGCTAGAAGAGCTAGCAAAGAGACATTTTGTGAGATACCTTTCCCATGCCATATGTGACTGAGGCTCTTCAGGCACAAACCTTTCAGAGAGAACATAGCTTATCCTTACATCGTGTAACGATGTTGCCTCCAAGTGAGACAAAAGGTATGGATTCTGCTTTGAGGCTCAGGCAGATATTCAGTTATCCTCTCCAGTACTTTGTTTTTCTTCCTCTGAGCTCTGGTTGTTTTGAACTCAGACTGAATGTAACTGTACGTAGTGTTTTTTTCACCCAGCTTCTTCCTGCTCCTCAGCTGCTGAGCAGGCAGCTGTGCCTGCACTGACTTGTGCAGCAGCTAATTCCAGGACTGGAAAGAATTGCAGCAGCATGTAATTACTAACACAACAATAGAGTCATTCTTCTTCTCTATTAGCACTTGCAGCTTCATCCTCTCTTTCTAATCTTTTTCTTGCACTGGCCTCTTTGTTTTGCTTACCCCACAATTATAAAATTTATTGATGTGATTGTGGTGTTGCAGGAGATAAGGTGGAGAGCTGCATGGAGAAATTCCAGAGCGTAACTTAAACATGATGATCTAATGCAAGGGGAAAATCAAATACGTGCAGAAAATAAAATAAATATAATAAATTTAACTATGAAAACATTGAAAATAACACCAGCATGTAAATAGTCTTAAAGTATACTGAGTAAATAAGTCTTTAATGTGCATCATTTAATCTAGTCAAATTCCTTTTGGTTTAAGGCTGTAATGCTTTTCCCACTACACTATCAATGGGACAGCTTGGTATTTATAGAGTAATTAAAGTGCATTTCATTATAATTAACCAAAATCCTTAAAAAAAAAAAAAGTATGTGGCACTGATATTTACCAGGTAATTTCTGCAATCTGTTTTTCAGCAGAAATTTTCCATTATGTATTCTTAACTATACCATCATGGGTGTTTTAAGATTGCAGTATAGTATGTGTAAGAAAAAGACTTGATCATATCTGCAGCCCTGATTGACAGATAGAAAGATGGTTCTGAATTCATGTTGTGTTTGACTGCTTCCAGATTTCCCGAGCTTCAGTAATACTAAAACATTGACAAGAGACAATCAACAGCAAAAAAATAAGTGATCAGGCAAGTAAGGTAAATATAAATCACTGTTTTGCAGGTGAGGTGGCTTTCAGGAGATGGGCTGTGAGCTCCTGAAGGTGTGGTTCAGTAATTTAAGGATCAGCTCTCCTGGGAAAGAGGTTTAATTGCTCATTGCTATGGGCTGAGGCAGGATGTTGGTCTGTAAAACCTTTTCCAAATGGTAATGGAGCAGAAAGGGGCAAATTTGGGAGGAAGCAGCTAATAAGAAAATTGTATGTAACAAGAGGAAATGTTAATGAGTCAGTAAGTGCTATCAACAGACATCAAAACTCTGTTTTCCTTCTGGCAGAGTGCAAGGGTACCTTCTGATGTCCCCAAGAGTACTGAGCAAGTGTGCTTTAGACAAAGGGGACCTTTGTCTAGGTGTCGGGAACCTGCTAGGGAACCTGTAGGGAACAGCAGGGGGTTTGGACTCGATGATCTCTTGAGGTCCCTTCCAACCCCTATGATTCTATGATTCGGTGAAAAATGAAATCCAGTTAGGATGTTAAAGATCATTTTGTAATATGCAGATATACAGGCCTCTTGTTGAAAGCTGCCTAGCCAACTTAGATTTTAAGTCTTTAAAATACGAATAGGGATATGTCATTAGTTATCTGTGTGTCTATTGCAGAGTAGGAAAAAAATTTCCCTGAACAGCATACTGCATTGAGAATTATTCTCTGAGAAAACAATACCTGCCTTGCAAAGATCATAACGGGCAGAAGTGAGCCATGACTGCAGCTAACTGTTCTGCATTTAAAAGGAACCTTCCCTTTGTTTATGTGTCTGCTCCCTTGTTTCTACACCATCTTTCCAGAGACAAAGAAACAAATGTCATTCTGTAAACAATGGGAGAGTGCAAAATCCCATACAACTTCGCAGCCAGAGCTTTAGCACTTAGTTTATAAGTTATTACAACTCAGAAATTCAAGGGCACGTCAAAAGCCAGCAGTGTGTTTGCCATTAATACCATAGACATTTATTTATTACACTTTCTTTGAAAAGAGGATAATATTTTGAATTATAAAAATTAATGAGAGAGTACAGAGAGTCGTTCCACAGCTCAGTTATAAAATATGCTAATGTTGTCAACAGGTCCCTAGCGCATCATTGTCAGGGGAATGTGGGGATCAAAAAGGAGAGAGAATGAATTTAAAGAGCAGGTTTCTCTAAGGAATAATTTAACCATATGGCTATTTGGCTTGTGACATAATTCATTGACAGGGATTTCAGGTATGCTTTGTTGCACGTGGAGTAGGGACACACAGGCCAAAAAAACAACAACAAAAAAGAGGCATTTTATTAGAAGCAGGAGACCAAAGAAATACTATAGCCTGACAAGGTCTCTTTGTTACTTTTCATTCTTCAGTTCACTATTCTCTTCAGACTCTCCAAGGACACATATTTTTTTGGGTGTATTATGGATGCCACGTCCAGATCAGTAAGATGGTAGTACTACTAAAGCTTCCCATACAAGGATGAAACAAACACTTTCAGTGAGCACTTGGTAAATCACGACTTTTCTGGAAGTTCTCTACAGTTTGAAGGACATCGTCTTCAAAGGCCAGCAACTACTTACACTCAGCTTTAATTCACTTTAATAACATAGCTGCAAATACATTATATGCCTTGCAATACATGGTTGGAAATCTATATCTTGCAGTTTACAGCTGGGACATGTGTAGAGGCAATTTACAACTACTTCTGAAATTGTTTAATCTTTCTGCAGAACACAAATACCTCGCATTTGTAGATTTATTAGCTTCTTATGGTAAAAACTTAATGTTGAAAAAGAAATATTAAATACAAGACTTCACTTTATCAAATATTTAAACTTCTGGATCACAGATTTGTGACAGCATTAAACTTTTGGTACACCCATAGATTTAAATCCCATAGACTATGAATTTCTAACATGTACATATTTTAATGATTTATTGTTACTAGGTACATACTGTTTCTGACAGTCTTGGCAGAAGAAAATACATATCAAGCAAGACAGCCAACTATCTCCCATTCCCCAGTTCTCTCCTTATTCTTCTTCCTTCCTATAGCTGCCACTTAAACTACTGTTTATAAGCAGTCATTATCTGTCATTGTATTTGACCGATATTCTATATACTACAACTCAAAGAAGGCAGAAATCAAAGGGTTTTGTATAATCTCAGATGCTTTCCAACCCAAATTAAGAATTTTATGCTGGTACAGAGAAATGCTTTTATTTATTTTTTTTTTAATGCTTTTAAAAATCCAACATCTCACTGATTTCTTCACCTGGTATTTAATCTTAATTTATCCCCCGAAGTCTTCTCATTTCCTGGTGTGATATTCTATTGAAAATTTTAATAAGATTTCAAACTTAAAAAAAAAAGACACCATGAAGAGCCAGAATGGGAAAGTAAAATTTATCAGGGAGATTCGCAGTACCCATGGTAGAATAGAAGTTCTGCACAGTATTAAGTAGTTTTCCTCACTGCATAGATAATATCTGTAAAGAAGGAAAAAACAGAACCAGAAGCATTTGATCTTAGTACAGCTTTTTTTGTGAAAAAGAAAACAGCTATGATAAATGAATGGAAGAATTACAGATCAAGGTTGAAAGAGAACTCTAGAGGTCATCTAGTCCAATCTACAGTAGATCATACAGGAGCATGTTGATTTTTTCATGGTTTTTGAAGATCTCCAAGGAAACAGAATCCACCACCTCTCTGGGCAACTCATTCCAGTCCTCCATCACCTGCACAATTTAAAAAATATTTTCTGATATTCAGGCTGCGCCTCCTGTTCTTCAGTTTCTGAGCATTGTCTCTTGTCCTGGCTCTGAGTGCCAATTGAATGAGCCTGGCTCCATCTTATCTGCACCATCCCTTCAGGTATTAGTAGACCTACTGATGAAATCACCCAGAGCCTCGTCCTCCTGAACGGTCCTTGCTCTCAGACATTCCTTATAGGAGAGGTGCTCCAGATCATCATCATGTTGATTTGCTTGGCTCTCTCCACTTGTGTCTATCTTGAGCTAGGGAGCCCAGAACTGGACACAGTACTCCAAATGTGGCCTCACTGATACTGAGAGAAGAGAAAGGGTCACTTCCCTTGATGGTCATCCTAATGAAGCCCAGGATACCTGAAGCCTTCTTTCTCCTCTGAAAATCACTATCAATCATTAGTGTAGAATAGTGCAAATGAGAAAAAGGAGCCCTATTTTTGTTTCCCACTCTATAATAGAAGTAAATCTAATGGAATCAGAATTTGGTACATAGTTCACTGCAAGTAGCAATGTACACATTGTGCTAATTAAGAATGCAGAATTTGAAAAACTAATAACCAGTTCTAGAGTGTAACTGCCACCACATTACTGATTATGTGGGTCAGAAAAATGTACACTGGATCCCCTCTGTGCTTAGGCACAAATTGCTAGAGAGATAATATTTTAGTGAATTTCATTTCTGTCTATTCAGTTGCAACAAATTTACAATTCTGTGAACTGTGAGGTAGATGTAAATAGGTTTCCCCTTTATATACAAGTAAGCACTTTGCCTTGTATTTCCTTGCTGATTGATAGTAAATGGATAGAAGCATAATAGTGTTATTCTTGCTTTCTTGGATCATCAATTTTAAAATATATCAGAACATATTGTTGTAGACTAAACAATATGACTCACTTTGAAGCTTTCTTGCTCCTCCGGGTGTTGAAAGTATAATAAAGTGCTCCAGAATTTAGTCAGTTGCCTCCCTTTAGAGGAGATAATAAACTGAGGTTCCTTATCTCTGCCTCTGGGATTAAGCTAAATCCAATTGCATCTTTCAAAACAAATACAGCTACTGGTTAAACAACCTTTAATATGTATGAATAAGTAAGAGGTTTGATTTCTTCATGTCTTAACAAATCCTGTTAAATACAGGTGCCTTCAAGATCTCTAATCTTCTATCCTTACACATATAGAGAACTCCCATGAAAGCCAGAAGACAATTTCTAACAACTAATGTGGACCCTTCCTCCTGACATCTAAAGTAATAAGCACTTTTTCTAGGTTATCTTTATTCCTTAATTAAAAGCAAAGAAAATGATAATTCAGTCACTCTGCCTCTGTCACCTAAGTATTTGCATTACTGACTTTCTGCTCAGCTTAAGTAAAATCAAGATCATCCCTGGTCAGTCCTGTTGACATACTTGTCAACTCCTCTACTGATCATATTTAATGAAAATTGCAAAGAAAGTCATTGATAAGATAAAGGACAAAAAAGATTGCTTCTTAACAAGGACAAAACATATATGTAGTAAGCATTGAGTGTACCACATATAAAAATCACAATCTTATTTATTAAACTTGTTTTGGCTTTGGATGATACATGATGAATGAGGTCACAGTGATGTACAATACTGACTACCAAAACACAAGTGCCCCGTATATTCGCAAGAAGGGCAAGAAGGAAGACTGGGGAGGGTACAAGACTTTTAGTTTCAAATCAATCCTGTGGAAGGTTATGGAGAACATATTCTTTAAGACTCCTATTCTTCATGTGTTTCCAGGCATGCACAGAACTGTTCAAGACTGGAAAGAGCCAGCATGCATATTAGAAGGGCTAAACAAGCCTGATTAAACTTTCTGTGGTGACATTCTGTGTAGCAAGGAAAAAGCAGAAGATATCGCTTCTGTTGGTTTTAGAATGGTCTTTGAAAGAAGAAAAAAGTCTTTGAAAGAAGTCTCTCATGAATGGAGAGATCCCTCCTTTCTCTTTGGCCTTTGTTAGACTGTGTCTGTAGTGCTGTATTCACTTTACAGCAATTTTTTGTGGCTACTATGAGGCAGACTTGGCCATACTACAGCAAATCCAGAAATAATTAGAGAGCTGCACAATGTGACATACAAAAATAAGCTGGAAGAATTTGTTCTTTTCAGCCTGAAGAAGAGAAGACTCAGGGGAGCCCTTAGTGTTGTCCACAGCTACCAGAAGGATAGAAAAGTCAGAGGACAATTCCTCAGAAGTGAACAGCAATAAAAAAAAAGATAAAACAGTCAAACTGGAACATGGGGAATTCTGATTAGATATAAGGAAATGTGCTTTCCATGTGGGTGGATGAATTGGCATGGGTTTCTCAAAGATGTCTCACTGGCATCCTTGAAGAGAAACAAAAACCAAAATTCAGCTGGAAAAGGGCCTAAGCAACCTGTTCTAACTGTATTTGCTTTAACTGAGAGATTGGAACAGATGACCTCTGAAGAACCATTTCAACCTAGAATATTAGTCTGTGTCACCTAGATATGGCAGCATACTTGCTTAGTCTTATGGTTTTTTCCTGGATAGTGGAGAAAATAAAGGAAAAGAGAGAAATTTTTCATGTCACACTTGTCTGGGTTACCAGTTCTTTGACATTACCTTTCAATCATTAGCCAGAGGCCATTATTTCTGCTTGTCTGAGTACCCTTGATGTGTACAAGAAAAAAAAAGAATAAAGAGTCTAAAATGTTTTTCCAGTAAGAAAATTTGATGATAGAACGTCTCCTCAAACTGTCCTTGTCCTGCATTCTCTTTTCTGTTAACTTTTTAAGTTCTCTTTTTTTTTTCCTGTATTTTCTTTTAAATCATCTGTAACTTTTTCCAATGTACATTCAAATTAACCAGATGAATTTCCTGTTTATAAATTGTGTCTCATCAAACTACTGAAACATGGCAAAAGGTGAAGATTTTTGCCTTTTCTCTTTTCTTATATGATTCAGAGCAACACAGGAACTCTTGTGTAACAAGAGCAAAGTCATGTCTTGATGGGAGAGGTCAGAGAGATAAGAGAGGCCTCTGAAACAAGAAAAACTCTCTAAACAGATCAACAGCTGAAAAAAGTTTTCAAATGAAAGGTAAGTTCATAAACATTACAAACCTTGAAAGCTCCTAACTTGATTTAATATTCTACCAACTTTAATCTGTCTTGTACGTTTATAAGCAATTGCCTGTTACAGAATCATAATCATCCTTGGAAAACATGATAACACTATTAGCATAATAAAAAGCAAAGCCTAAAGTTAAAAACTCTTCTTCCTTGATCTGTACAAACACCCTGAATGCTGTTGACTTTTGGATTAATGTATATAAATACAGCAAGTTAAAGTTACACATCTGGCACTTTTTAGGGGAGATTTTCAGTAGACCTGAGTAGCTTTGAATGACAGCTCTGAATCTTTACCTAATGGGAAGTTGAAGGAAAAAAAATCTGTTTCAGCCTGGCAGAAACTAGCAAAACTGTTTCAGGTTTTTTAGTTTTATTCTTCTGCCTTTTAACTACCTTATTGAAAATTTCAATAGCTGTACAGAAAATTTCATCTACAAAGTTGGTGAGAAGTAAGTTCCATGGAAATACATGCAATGCTCCAAGAAAAACCTGTATCCTGATGACTTAACAAGACAAAAAGAGTTTGAAATGAATTGTTTATAATGTCTTGAGACCAGGAATTATACTTTTTATATTAACAGTACCATCTCAGAGCTCTTAGTTCTCAAGTTTGTTGTGGACTGTTTGCAGGTACTTCACATTTCAACACAGAAGGGCATAGAAAAGAAGCCATCATTCTGTTTCTTCTAGTATATTTTCACGTGCTTTTGTGTAGTCCTGTTTTTTTTTGTATGCGAGCATAGATTTTTAGGATAAGTGTAAGCAGGTGTTTTTGAAAGCATGTGGGTACTAAATACCATGTGTCTTCATCACTTCCATACTCATCTGTCAGTCACATTTTTTGTTTTATCTTCTTCCTAAGCAACTATGAAGTGCTTTCATTCCAAGATGAGTGCAAGAGGATGTGGAGTGGGTTTGCAGCTGTTCTTTAAATTATACTCACATTTATCAAACTATTACAACAGAGAAATGCTCTCACCTTTAATTCTCTTCCTTCAGTACACAGAGAGTTTATATGTCAGTTATTTTATTCTTTGTGGAAATAATACCTAGCAATAGCTAATCTTAAAAAGTACTAGAGGATATCATTAAAGAGTAACTCTAAAATGCAGTATATTACTGTATCTGGAGAACAATAACTAGGAGAAATATTAAGGAAATATGTATGTATTTGTTGTAATTCCTGTGCCACTAAATCAGAAGTTTCACTACCACTGGGAAGAAAACCATTGAAATATCAATATTAAAATCACAAACAAATCTCATAGTTGTTATGTTTTGGAAATTGATTTATAATTTTTCATTAAAATTTTGTCATAAGTTTCCAAAAAAATTCTGAATACTTTTACAACAAATAAAGAGTAAAGAACTGGCTTTGCAATTAAAATGGGTAGCTAAAAATACTCTGTACAGATTAAGTAATGTGTTCACATGTATTGGTAAGTTTATTTTCATCTCATCTCTGCTGAGTGTAACATAATACTTCTTTTTAACTGTATAATCATGGTTTTTATAGTTGCTGTAAGGGATGTATGACAAAAATGCTTTGGGAACAAGAGAGAGAAGTCATCCACAAGACAGTCTTTGTTGACAATACGTGAGTATTTCCAGTGTAAGTTGAAATGTGTAAACACAGCTGAGAGATTTCAAATTGTTCTTCTATATCTGTAGAATAAATCTGCCATTATGTGTTTGCCATACCTTGTGCTATCTTACAATTGTAGAAGAAAGGTTAGAAAGCACGTAATTATGTAATTATTCCTTTTCAGCAGGGGAGAGCAGGAGATCGTTCAGAAATTGTCAAGAAGGTTGAAGGAAGGAAAGAGGAGGAAAAAAAGATTAGGAAAAAAGAGGAGGTTGTTAAGTCTCCATTTAACTTTAATATAAAATTCTGCTGTAGTACATAAATTGGCAAATACTTGTACTACCTTATTAGTACAAATGATTGTTGTCTGATTTAATATATCAGGATATCAATAAACCTGGTATACCTAGTCTCTGCTTAGACTGATATAAACAACAGGAGTACACTATTTGATTCCTGCATACTGTAATTAAGGAGCTTTCTGAAGTTATTTATGTGTGTCTGCATGAGAGCATATTAACAAGAACAAGAAAATAATGAAATAAATCTTTTTTTTCCCCCCTTCTTTTTTCCTCAGCTGTTTACAAGGAAAGCTAAAAATGGAAAATTGTGGTTTTTTTTTTTTTTTTCCCTCAGAAATATTCCTCTGAATGTAAAATAAAGCCTGTTTCTTTAGACAGCCCACAGATATTTCTTTACTAGATTCTTAAATAATTATTTTTTTTCCATTGCAGGCTACGTAAGTATGTGTCAACCTATTTATGTATAAGTAAAATATAGAAAGAAATAAGTTCCATAAATAAAATGTGTAAATAGAATCTAGATGTCAATACATAAAAACCTTTTACTCACTCTGAATTTACTTATTTCTGTAGTCTGATAAGTGGTGATACATTAACATATAGATGTGGACATGATCTAGATTTTCATGTGACTCTTCCATTTTCACGTGACTCTTATACTATTTCCACATTTTAACCTTACCCTTCACTGAAAATGTGAGGATGATGTCAAACACCTATGAAGATTAGTCTGAAATGGCAAAATTTTTTGAGTACCCCTAGTTTTAAAGGAAAAAATAGTCAACCTACTACGACTGAGAGTTTAAATCTATCTGTCACTGAAATATATCCAGCTGAAGTGTATTTGATAGATTTAGGCTCACTGTAGAAGTGGAAGTTGTTTGGAGAATACCAAACAGCAGATATTTACGGCTGAGAGCCTGGCAACTTAGGGGAATATGAAGGCTTCAGGCAAACAGACAATAAACATCTACACTTTGTGCTTTCCAGCATCAGAAAATATACACTGGATACCATTCCACGTCTGAGCAACCAAAATGACTAGTTATGTCCCACTTATTATCAAGTGGTCCTAGTTTATGTTCAGGAGAGCCTTTTACCACAAGCTGCATTTGTAGAGAGACCCTGAACTCAGAGCCTTGCAGCACCTTACTGCCTGAAAATCTAACCATAATATATAATCTTCCCATTCCATTGTGGCACAGTGTCACATTATTATCTGTTCCTGAATGTAAAGACAGAAGAAGATTGTTTGTTTTAATAAAAAATAATATTAAGTTTCAATCACACAGCATGAAAATAAAGGACGAGAGTGACATTTGTATCTCTTTGCACTTCCTGTTGAATCAGCAAACACACCAGATGATTTCTGAGATCTTTGAGTACTCGGAGACAAGACTGGATAGATGGAATTCCTCCCTGTTCTAATTCTGATTTCTTTGAGATTTACAAGTCCTCCTCACTCTTATTTCTCAGAGCCAAATTACAAGATGCAAATGTAGAAGTCTACATAATTCCTCCTCCTATACTTATTAGGATCAGGTTTCATAGGATAACATGATCACTTAGGCTGGAAAAGACCTCAGGAAGTATTGTTCTCCTACTCAAAGCAAGGCAACTCTGGCATCAGACCAAGTCTCTCAAGGCTTGATCCTATCATGTCTTGAAAATCCCTGAGGCCGGGGATGGCAACAACTCTGTGGGCAGTCTGTGCCACTGCTGAAATCCTGTTATGAATTGGTACCCTGTAGAAATCTCCCCTGCATATTTATCACCCATTTATAAGCAGTGTCTCTTAAGCTTCCAGCCATGCATGATGGTGAGGGGCCTACCTACATCCTGTCATTCCTCCCCTGAAGATAAGGCTGCTTCTTTGAGTTCCCTGGAAGCTTTCCCCTGCCTCAGTCCCAAGAGGAATTCCATGTC
The DNA here is from genome assembly GCA_023055505.1 of Callipepla californica brunnescens. NCBI lineage: Eukaryota > Metazoa > Chordata > Aves > Galliformes > Odontophoridae > Callipepla > Callipepla californica. The sequence goes on from JALIRH010000011.1 coordinate 19,421,866, forward strand.
TTCCTCAGGACAAATTCTCCAGTCTTGACTGCCCTGGCACCCCCCATTGACCTTGCATTAGTTTGGCAGTGTTCAAAACTGGAGGAAGTGTCACAGTGTGTTCTAATATTTGCTCACCAGAGAAGAATAAACCCCTCTGTCTCTCATCTCCTGGCTCTGTCTCTTTTCATGACACACAGGATGCTACTGGCCTTGGTGCCGCCAGCACACACAGCTCCTCCAGCTTGCCTAGTTACCATCTGGGACCTCCGTGTCCTGCACCCTCATCATGATAGACAGGCAGTCAACCATGAGTGTTTGAGGACTCTCTGGTCAGAATCACTGCTGCCTAGAGGGATGAGCAGCACAGATAAGCCTCAACAGTCTTTCTGTGGTATTCTGAGCTCTGCTACAATAGTGAGCAGCAAACCTCCCCAGATAGCAAATCAGGTCAGCAGATGGAGCATCCATTCCCTGCAGGAGTGAGTCTCCAATAGCTTCCACACTGTTTACTTGACAAACATTCTGTGAATATTTGATTGGGGCTCAGCTGGCTCTGACATCTACCCTGAAGGAGGCTGTTTTCCTCATCTGCATAATAATTTGTCCATAACTGCAGATCTGGAGGTAGAAAAGGAACCTTAGATGAATTATCAGAAATCATGACTTTCCAGTCTCTGTCACCTCAGGAACTTCCACCTATGGATTATCTGTGGGTACTCTCTAGATTCTCTCCTTCACAGCACTCTTCTGTTCACTATCCCTGCTGGCTGCCACATCTTCATCCCGTTCACCAGGTGCCTCAGCACTTCAGTGCAGCACCTCCTGTCGGTTGAGAATGCAGATGATCCCTGCAGATGTGCATGGCGCTAGCTACCTGGCCCAGAGATATGGGCAGATACAGCCTCACTTTTCAGGAAACATTCTGGATTAACATTTCATGTTATTCCAGTTTATAGCATGATTAGCAACATCTTCACTGTAAATAGCTCATTGCCTGACCAAATTTAGTCAGAATATTTAATTTATGAAAGCAAACTGCTCTCTTATTTCACTTCAGACACAGCTGAAATCATAAAAAAAAAAAATAGAGTTGCATGTTTTTTTCCACTATCAAGATGTGATAGAATAAATGCACCTTTAGCACCAAGGAAATGTATCCATATATATTACAAAACTACCATATACATTTGATATTTCTTCAGTCTCCAGTGCATTTATGTGTGCATAATGATGCTTTTTCCTTATGGTCACAATAAGCAAATTGATAAATTGTATTCCTGTTTACTTACCTTCCCCCCTATTAATTTATCAGAAACTTAGAGATTCTGAAATGTGGCTCATGGGTGTACTTCAGCTACTTGTGCAGAATGTGAACCTCATTATACCCTGAATACATTAAAACATTACCAAATAGTTTGTAAGATGAACAGTGAAATTAGATTTGTGAACACCTTAAGCAAAGTCAGTCAAGCAATCCTTACATATTTGAAGAGGAAGGATGAAACTATTATTGGTCTTCCAAACAGTAATGAAATATTTTTTCCATTACATTGTAGATAAACATCGTGTCAGGTCCTGTTAGCAAAATCTATATATTGACTTCTTTCACCTGAATACCTTTACCATTTTTCCTTCTTTCCACCACACTGATGCGAATTATTTGCTTTGTTGCAGAACACGTTATCCATAAATTGTTCCTCATAAGAAGTCAGTAGTTTACAGACTAAAAAAAAAAAAAAGAGGATAGGAGTCTCACACAATCTGAAAAATTGCTTAAAATACTCTAGATCTGTTAAACATGGCTTTCATGTGCTAATGAAGGCTCCATTGTTAAGGAGTCTTAACACAACAGAGATTTCAGCTCTTCCTGTAATCAGTTCTCAGTGGTAGATGATGACAATCTTATCCAATTAGAGAACTGGTAAATAGATAATTATTGTGTGTTCAACAGAAGAAAAGACTCATTAGTAAATTTTAGCTAAGTATGCACTGTTCCCTTGCTAGAGATCTACTGAATACCAGAAAGGATTGTCAGTGTGTGTTTTGAATAAATACATGTAAAGAAAAAACGAATAACAACTTATTTTGCTTGTTCTTGTTTTCAAGGAGTTGAGATTGAAATATATTCATTCATATGATTTGATACTGAACATGGACAAAAGTTCACCAATATGTCCATTTGTATTGCCACAGTAAGTTCCTTTTTTTTTTACACTGTGAAAAATCATTTAGATCTATATATAGACAAAAATTGTTTTTAAGAAACTGAAATGTATTGGTGAGTGACTAAGCCTTTGTGGGAAAAAAAAAAAAATTGTTCTGAAAATGCTTCTATACTAAGATCATTAAATTATGTTGGGGCATATATTCTGTGAGCTTTAAGGGACAAGGAAAGCTCAGTTTCTGGTTTTGTTTCTTTCCAATAATTTGTATTAGTTATCCAGTAGATCCTATTTCTCTGCCAGCAGCCTTCTCATTACTGCTGATCTTTGCTCCATTGTCATCAAAACTGGTATTTCTGTTGAGAATGATGAACTAATGTGTTATTTTCCTGCCATTGTTTTCATTTGTTATTTTTTTTGTTTGTTTGTTTATTTGTTTTTGGAATGATATAGTAATCACAAGGGAAAAGCAGCAGCAGCAATAAAACAAGAAAACCACATTTATTTGCCAAGTATCTTATTTTTCTTTCAACAGGTAGCTATCAAATATTTTATAATTCTGAAATGTGCTGTGTGAGGATATTCATCAGAACTTAGAAGATAAATATCATTCTGTATTGCACACTAACATACATAGCAAAGATATTGACAAAGAATAATAAAATGAAAAAAATGATGCTAATTACCATCTGAACCCTTTTTTTTTTTTTTCTTGGCTCAAAGCTTGCTTTCTTAGGCATTTTTTGCAATAAGACTGACTTATCTAGGAGGCAAGTGGTTGGTGTTGCCGTGTGGAGGTCAGCTTTGTGGACAGTTTTGTATTTGAAAGCATTTCTTTGGTGCTGTTTGCTGGTGGAATATCTGGCCTTTGAACAAATAACTCCAGCTTGCTATGGGAGATTGAGGGATGATACTCTAAATCTTTCTTCAGAAACAGCTTATAAATAAACAAATATATGCATTAACGTTTTCCACAGTTTTATCACACATATTTAGGATGAGCCTCTTGGCACTTGCCCAACAGATGAAAATCCACTTTTGTATTTTTCGTCTTAAAACTCAACTTTTCAAAAACCTTGACCTTCACCTTAACTCCTGAAACTTACCAAAAGCCTAACAAGCCTCTTCAGGAAAGAAGAAGATATATAACATAATGACTTTGCAATTGCAACAGCCTCAGCTAATAGCAGCCTCGAAAAATGCTTCACTGAAGTGAATAAAGCAGATTGTGAAAAACACTTAACATTTACCATAGCTCTGGTTACACTGCCGCAGTCCAAATGGACATTGCACCAGAAGACTGACCCAAATAAGATTAAAATAACAGTAAAAGGTATAAAACCACACATTTATTTTATTTTAAAATTCAAGGGCTCTTCCAAGAGCTGATTTGTCTCATTCACAGAACTCAGTTTCTGCAGTAATAACATTCTCATTAAAGCAAGTAGTTCACCAGACCTTAAATAAGTGCTTTTACTGAAAACACAAGGATTAATCCTTTTTGCTATTACTTTAAATATTCCTTGTTAAAGAGCCACCCATATATGACATTTATAAATGTGTATACACTATGTATTAATTCAAACTAAGCCCTGCAGTTAAGAATGTTAAGGTCTTTGAATTATGCTGTTTAATTCCCTTCCTCATCTAATTGCTGAGACTATTATTTAATGTCTCTTGTTTTTCTCTCTATTAATCTGTTTGCTTTACTAAATTGTAACCCATATTTCAACTCAGAAATAGAACAAATGAGAGGGAAAGCAAAGACTTTAAACAAAGCAGTAATGCATTTACTTGGAAGAAGAAAAAGACGTCTGAAGAAACATCCAAGTTAAAATGTCTCAAACGATCATCTGTAAATTAGGAAAGAGCAAAAAATGGTCAGTGGGGCAGGGAGACTAATAGTAAAGTGGAGAACAACCAGGGCCCCAAGCTGCATTTGCATTTACATCCAGTGAATACTGGACCCTCAGCAGCTCTGGCCAGGGTTGAAAGGTGCCAGGCTCCTGCTGACCTGGTAAAGACAAAGATAAACTTGTTGAAGCCAAAAAGACAAAATGAGGTTATGGACATTTTAATGTTATGCATATTTTTTTCACTATCATTTTTTTTTTAAATAAATAATAGATATGAACAGGCACAATTAGAGAGAAAACTCTGGAAAGCATTAAAAACTCCTGTCTATCAGTGTTTTCTACCTGAGTCTTTCTGTTTGTTATTACTATTGCTTGCATTTAATATGTGGGGCCTTTTTTTTTTTCTCTTTCCATTCATCTGATGTTAAGTGGCAGAGCAGAAAGGTTACGTGCCATATGAAAATTACTCCTGCTCATTCAGTATCTGTTGCTAGCAATTTGTATCAGCCTGTCCCAGAAAATGCAGCTAATTGCTGACAGGAACTGTAAAGACTGCATATGTGTTCAGACAGTGCTGGCCGTTCTTCCAAAGCAGGGTAATGTGGTATGCCTGTAAATAGCTTAAATTTGATGTGTTGCGTTACATTTTGCTTTGGACTCCACATCTGTCCAAGGAGACTCAGCACCCAACAAAGTGCAACAGAAGAGGTTTGTTCCCATGATACAAATGCATCACAGATTTTTAAAATTTTCCCATAACAGTGATAATTACTATAATTTCAAAATTGCATTTTTTGTAAAAAGTAATTTAGCCAAGAAAACAACTAAATAAATTAAGATTTACTTTGCTATGATACCACTGGATTTATTGCAGCCTACAAGAACAGATTTCAGTATTAAGTTTCTATGCAAGAAACATGCCTGTGTTTGAAGTTCACGTTGTTCCCAACACTACTGAAGTATTCTGTGATGCATAGATAAAAGAATCGCATCATTTCTGAAAATTCTGTTTTCCTGAATGAGCTATGGTATTGAAATGAGATTTTCATTATTTTTAGTATTCACAGCATGTCTTTATACTGATAGATGGATATCTAGATATTTCCAAAATATTTTTCCCATCCACGCCACAAGTACTTCATATTTTTCCCATGACACTAGTCAGTGTAACCATGTACCTTGAAGGCAATAACACTGATCCCTGCTTTGAAAGACATGGTATTTGAAAAGTGAGTATGTGTGCTTTGGTGCTGTTTGACCTTCTTAGGAAAATTTAGCAGTGCTCATAGCTCAAACTAAAACACTAACCAAATGGCCTTTTAATGTTATTAGTGACATCCTAATCACATGAAAGAGGTGGCTAAAAAAAAATCACAAAAAAAAAAAAAAAAATAGATATAAGATCCTTTCCATAAATTGTAATCTTCCCAAGTAGTTTTTGATTGATTTGCATCAATCTGTCTTTTAAATGAATAGAAACAATTTTCTGTAAACAAGTAGGAGCCTGTGAATTATTCAGAAGAACATTACCACATTTTCTTTCTGTTATACAAAAATTCAGTTGTTGATAATTTGATGTGCCATGTGGTTCAAATACTCAAATGCTCTATGCAAGGGGGTTCCTGTCTTTTTCATGGTGATATTTAGTATAGCCATCAAAAATGCACTAAATAAAATCGAAAGCTCTCAACAGTTCATCAGTAACTGTGGAGCTAACCAAAAAGCAGTCTTAAGCTTAGTATTCAAAATCTTCTAACACATGGTTTTGAATCTTTTTTCTTTTCATCTACATTCATAATCTGTTGAAAAGAGAAGGTCAGGTACTTCCTCTTTCTCTGCTGTCAGCCACAGGAGCAGGAGGGGATGATTCTGTGTTAGAATTAAGGATTACAAAGACCTGTGTGCCTGTGCAAAGGGACAGGTAGTGGTAACATGCTGAAAGATTTATACTGTGATTCACAGAAAAGTGAACTTTTATGTTATCATCACCCCCTACCACAATGAATGTATGACAAATAGCCACAATCACCTCATTTCAGTAAGATCTCCATGTCTCTCAAAATTTTCATGTCTTGGTCTTATCCATCCTATCTCAATAATATCTAAGTTCTTTTGCAGGTAAATAAAAGAATCCTCTTACAGTTAGTTATATGGCACAAGAAGAATTATTTTTTCTCCTTAAGCCTCATGCTATCTAAAATATTCTGTGTGTGGGATAAGATTTTGCCTTTTAGAATAGATAAAATGATCACCAGCAGTACACAAGATTTGCAGGAATGGTGATGCAGTGTAATATACTTTCTTGGTCTCTCTCCAAGCTGTCCAGTACATTCAGAAGTTCCTGTCTGTATAGGACTCAGTAGAACTAGGCTCCACTTTAAAGATATGAGCTATTTGCCTCTGGTTCAAATAAATATCTTTTTATTTGAAGATAATGGTCATTCAGCCATGAGCACGTAGAAGACAACATGCATATGAGAAAAATTTTATTTTAGGATCTCATTTGGCTTACTGGGGTCTTCAGAGTAATTCTAGCTTTTAGACTTTCTCCATCCACTTGTTATTCACTTTATGGATTTTTCTCTGAAGCATCCTCTGTTGTTCTTCATAAGATAAAATATAGTAACTCTGATGAAGACTAGTAGGAAAGAGCAATGATTTCTTACATTTTTTCTTCTTGTTTTTCTTTTCACATACATGTCTTCTTCTTCAGTCAGTATAATTATACAAAAGGTAAATCTAGTCTACTGTATACTAAACCATACAGTTTGCTTGCAAATAGAAAATGTTATGAAATCAATTTAGAAACTTGTTGAATATATGTGGAGTAGAGCTACACTGTTTCTTTAAACTTGTTTAATGCATTTAAGAAAAACTCAGTAACTGAATTTACTAGAGTGACATAGAAGGGCTTTATCATTGTTGACGAATTAAGAGAACGAACAATGAGATATTTCAAATTAGTTTAGCATGTTTGAACAGCTAGTATTTGAAGAAGTCTGTTATCTGTATTGACTACAATACTACAGAATGCTATAAAATTAATTGCATTCTTCACAGCCTAACAAAGATTTTCTCATACAGAAATATGATTACCTATCTTTGAAGTTCTCAGCCAGGAGGTTTTTTTTTGTTTGTTTGTTTGTTTTTTAACGGTGTATAATAACTGGCTTTTCTAGTCTTCATTTAAATCCCTCACTTCCTTCTTCTTCTTGTAAACATTGTTTAGGTTACTTCTGTTATTTTTAATCCAAAGTTTAAATACAGGTGCTTAATATCATTATGCTTAAAATACAGTCTGACTCTAAAATAGCAGCCTGACTAGTAAAACAAGAACCCACGAAATGACAAAATGTTGTTGGTTGCTCTGTAATATAGTATGATAGTATCAATAATGTCCTCCTCATTAAAATTAAAAAGCAGGAAAAAAAACATAATTCAGGAACAAAATTATAAACTGTCTTCTGTAAGAGTCACTCAACGATACTCAAATAGTAAAATTAAAACCCTGAAGATGCTTTCCAAGGCTTTCCAGGAAAACATTTTTCAAGGAATTTTTGTTTCAATTTAAAATTGTTTTTAGAGAAACACAGAAGTTGATCTCACACTCAGCAAACATAAAAATACTGGTAGAGAAATATTTCCTGAACATTTTCAAGAGAAGTATATGGTGTCAATCTTTTGTGGACAAGTAGGTTATCCAAATCACAGCAGTCTTGCAGTCTTGTTTATGGCTTCATACCTCCTCCTCCAGTGATGCAACAAAGATTTGAGAAGCACTGAACAAAGATAAATAATATGTTCTGTTACTATCATTTTTTTCCTGTTGACACTATTCTATCTCCCTGATGGTATCAGAGATCATCATTCTCCAGAGCTCTTAATCTGGCATGTGTATTGACAGAGTGTAACTGTAAAAAATGCTCTTTCTTTCCTATTACTTTACAGTTCAAACAGAAAAGAAATACTGAGATACCCAAGCCTTAGGAGCAAAGTAACAAGAAAGGAAAGTTAAGAAAAATGACAGTTCAAGCCATCCCAGGGAGACAACCAAATACTCGAGGCATTTTTAGGCTATAAAACTACAGGATTTGGATGTTTAGATTGCAGACAGTTCATTAAGCAATTACTTTGTTCCAATGCAATTTCTTTTTTCATAGAACACATTACTAAAAGTTGTTGAGTCGGTAAAATAGATATGAGTGTAACGTCTGTGGCTTTGCAGTCCCTCTCATTTATATAGGCTATTATTTAAAATAAATCCATAAAACAAACAAAGACTGGTGATTACACGGGCACAATATATCAAAGCAAACAACATAAATCCTTGTTTCAGAGAAGTGTTTTTTACGATAAAATCCTTCAAGTCCATCATGATAGTGTATACAGATACGACATAATGTATACTGCTGATTACTTTTACAAATTCTGTGGCTAAATATATATTGACATTGAGTGTTTTCATTCAAGATGTGTAATATATTTATAGCACTTTATCAAAGTATAAGTGAAATTTCATTTCGTTTTCAGGAATTAATCTATTTCTACACATCTCAACATTATTCAAAATTAAGAGCTTTGTATCCATTTAAGTCCACCCACATAGTCAGAAATACAGCGTATGGTTTAGAAATGCATAAGCAAGGGAAAGATTTTGACAACTGAAAATTCACTTATTCACTTAAGAATTTTTTTATTGTCCTTTATTTAACAATCTTGATTTACTGTCTGAAATAGTCTGGCCCTTCAGAGGTTTAATTGTGCGTTCAAAGACTGTGTGAGTGTCAGTCTGTTAAGAAGAGGTCTGAATTCTACCACTGGAGAAAGAAGCAGTGGTTGTAAGGCTGGTTGGAGTGAGTGGGGACCCTGGGAGTTCCATCATATGGGTGCAGATGAGATGCATGCATAGTGCAGGTGTGAGACTTAGGGTAGGAATTATATACACAGAAGTGCCAGCTGGGAATACATGATCCCAGGGTAGCACAGTCTACTGGGTCTATCTACTTGGAGTGTAGCCAGATCTAAGTCTGCCAAGTGACCAAAAATGAGATGTGCTGGTAACTTAGTCTTTGGAAGTGGCAGTACTTTCAGGGCTGAATATCACCTAAGAAAGAATTAAGAGGAATCACTTTGATACCTATCTGAAAATCCAGCTTCAGGAGAGTTTCATTTCTCTTGGCCTTTTTCATAACCTTCTGCAAACCTACTAGAAAAAACGCTCTGCCAGGCACTCCCAAATGAATCACTTGCTGTAATAAATTGAGGATTGTCTCTTCACGGAGCAGAACAAAGTCTGTACTGTTGTGAGATGTATTTCAATAAGGTTGTGATGTCTCTAAAGGAAAAGTAGGAAAGGATATATACCATACTGCTAGGGGAGTAGAAATGCCTAAAACTGTTCACATAATTAAACCTCACCCATCTGCATTTCAGAGTGCAGGGAACCTCAAATATTTTTATTTCTACTCCACCAAAAGTAGACAACACTCAGAATCACCATACAGGCAGGGCTTAAATCCTCCTTATTTCAAATAAGAAATTTTCTTGAGCACTGCTTATTCCACTGGACCACGTTAAAACATACAATTAGCTTTGGAAGTATACTGTTCAAGACTTCGTGTTCCTGGAACATTTAAACTTTAAATTCACAGTTTGATATTTTTCACCTCTGTGCCTCTGACACAATAGATCAAGTTCATGATATCCATCTCACTGATGTAAATTTACAGTAACACAGTTAAATTCGCTGGAAATATATTCCTGTAGCAGAAATAATATCAATATCTTACTTACGTTGACTGCTGCATTTTTGGAGAAACTTCTTCAGCTATTTATTAAAGAACAACATACAGATGAACATTTAAAGAAGACATTTATGATATGGTTTGTGCCAGTTGATACGGTCTCTCATTTGGGTGGCATTAAACTAAGCAATGAAGGAATTTTGGTGGGAAAAGTAAAAAAAGTAACCCTATTCCCAAAACTGTGAACAGATGCTTTCAAATTTAAAAAGCAATTAAAACAACATAAAGTACATAAGTGGGCAGGAGCTAGTCCTCAATTTCCATCGATCTGAAACATTCCGTAGAATAAAGAAACTACAAAGGATGGAAAACAATGGAAAGAAAATCATTTAAATATGTGATGAAAGGAAAGATAAATAAATAATTAAAACAACATAAGATTTCAAACTTTTGAAGTTGGGAAGAGTGTGTAATAGCAGGTGAATTGTATTTTTAAAGCATTTTATCAGAAGGTCAGAGCTCTCACCTTGTAGTCATAGAGTATCCCAAGGCACGTGTTTTTGCTATGATTCTGGAGAGACAGATTACTTATGTTTAAGTACTTTTCTCTGAACAGGCATACATACATGTAATCACGTGGACACACATTTAATGTTACGAGGAAAATTCTTAATGCCTGTTGCTGTTTGAAAACAGAATTTTCTTTGTATAAAACACTAAAAGAGAAAACATATACTAGAAGTAACACCTGTACCAGAAGCTTATTGAGTAGTGAGAGCACTCTGAAAGCATAGTCTTGCCAGATAAAGGGAAGATAAAAGATCTTCAGATTCGCAAGAGCACCATGTGTTATATGAACTGAATTCAGATTCAATATCCCCCATGAAGTAACACAAAAGAGAACATTTTCTAAGAACTCTGAACAATGTAAAAGAAAAAAAACAATTTCATCCTCTATCAATATGTGAAAATTCTAAGTGGATACTGGAGCACACTGAGGATTTTGGTTTGTGGAGTTATTTTTGATTCTGATTTTGTGTGGTGCAAGTCTGGAGTATCATTCCAAATTTTGGAGTGCACAGAGTGAAAAGACAAACTTAATCTCTGTTCTGTTATTAAATGTTAATCTCTAATATCTATATATTGTTCATCTCATAATATATACATATAAAATATAGCATAAGACATATCGCATATCATATATAGATATAAGATATACATGGATTGTTTAATTTGCTGAGATACTAGAACATTAAATTGACTATCAAACAAAGAAAATCAGTAGCTCAGATGATGCCAGACCAGTTGATGAGCATAGAAAATATGATTACCTTCCTCATATATACTATGTTGTCAGTTAAAATCCCTTGGTTACTGAAGAAGTTTGGGCTCAGTGTTGTCTCATTTGTTGCACTGCTACAGGTAGAGCTAAATTTCTGAAGCCAGAAAGGAGTCAGTCCCAATTATTCATGTTAAAGAAGCTGAAGTTCTGCTTTTTCATCTGAGATATGGGAACAGCCTCTGTTTTGTGTGCAGTGTTATGCACAGAAGTGGCATTTATTTGAACTTGCTTCAATGGTGTTCAGCCTTTTGTGTATTATTAACAAATGTCTGATCGTAGAGTGGGACAAAGACAGATCTTCTGAGGATATTGAATTCCCAAATCTCCCCATGGAACATGTCTGAATGACAGCAAGGTGAGGTTAGTATAGTGACGGTGGCTATGATGGGACTTCAATAGCATTCAAGGGAACCCTGAAAACAATTTACAAAAACCAACCATTTTCCTAACTGAAAGTGCTGCAGTTGGAGAAGACATTGCTCATCTGCTTCTGTGTGCCCTCGGCTGCTTCACTTCACTTTGAATCTTCCTGTTCTATTTGTTGTCTCAATTGGTAGAATCTTAGAACACCTTGTGTTGGAAAAGATTTTAAAGATCATTCAGATAGAGACTATAGATTTTTAATTTATCAGTGATTTTTCAAAATCTGTTTTTTCTCTCATCTCAGGAGTTTCTAATACTGATTGAGCCTATAGATAACAGCAGTTTTGAAAACTATATTGATAATAACAATTCTGACCATAAGAGTTATTTAGCAAATTGATAAGTGAATGAGGATTTTGTGTTTGTGCTTACTACTGGTAGATTTAACAGATAAATAAATAAAATAGCAGAAGTGAATAAAATGAAGATTACTGCCTGGTTTGGCTCACTTTACTCTTGTGTTCCTTTATTCCTTGTTTTATCAAAAGAGAAATATGGCAGTATGTACAACAGATTCAGAGGTCAAAAAGAAAAAGTCCAGTGGTTAAGGTAGAGGGAATTTATTTTTCAACAGCTACAACATGCAGAGGTGTCAGAGCAGTGCCAGCAATGGAAAAAATCTGAGCAATTAAAATTTTCCCCAGGCATCCCAGAATGTCATTTGTGATTTCCACTGAAGATTACCCATCAGTTAACAGAGATTTGCTTTTTAATAGGCCTGTATTGCACCTGCCATATTCTGGCTCCCCAGTCTCTGAAGCATTGGCAAAAGAGAGAAGATGGATATCTGGAGGGATTTAATCTTAATACATTACAGGAAGGGCATGCAAAGCAACAATTAATGATTAAAAGACAAAAATTATGTGCACTAGAACAAACTGATGAGGAAGAAGCAGTGGGACCTGGGGAGTAACTAATGAACAAGATTAATTAGCCACAGCAGAAAGATCTGAAGCTCCAGTGAACTCAGAGGGAAGCTTTAATTCTGTTGACTTTTGTGGGTCCTGGGAATGCCCAAGGAGGCCAGAAGTAGAAAGTCTAGCAGAAAGGCTACATTTAGTAAGTCTTTTTTTTTTTTTTTTTTTTTTTTTTTTTTTTTTTTTTTTAATGACAAAGTAATGTGTATTGAGGGAAAACTGCAAACAGCTGGACAGAGTATCTGGAGGGCAGCACAATGTAGGAGGCTGACAAGCACATAGCATGGTAATGCTGGCTAACAGCATGACTCAATGCACTCATCATCCGCTATCAAACTACTTGGTTTTGTTGCTCGCAGTGGTGCTGCTCTTGTTTGTTTGCTTTTAGGGGGTGAAAGAAAGAAAATAATTAAACTGAGAAGCAAAGGATAGTAGAAGCAAGTCTAGACTTGCAATGGTGTAGAGAGTCTGACTCTCACCAGGCCTGGTGTGCCGCAGAATGTACAGACATGAGGTGAGATTTTTTTTTGCTTTTGGAGGCTTAAATTGAGCAAAGGAAATGAATGGTGAAAAAGAAACAGGGACAGAGGACTGAGGACATGCCAAACTGTTGGAGCTCAGAAGAAGGCCTCTAGGAGTGCAGGTGGTAGTGTTGTTACTCATCAGGCAGCTGAACACCACGCAGCCCAGTGGTCACCCCCACTTTCCAATGCAGGAATGAAAAAAAAGGTAAATCTCGTGGGCTGGGATAAAGACAATATGACAGAAAAGGAATGGAGAATAATAATAGTAATGGAAAAAATATCTGCAAAACAAGTTCCAATTTAAGAAACTCAGTTATTCTATGGTTCTATGGGTCCACTGATGCCCATCCCATCCCCAGGCAGTGGAAACCCCCAGCCAGCAAATCACAATTTCATTTTTTTTTAATAGTTCTATGATGCCATATGGTATGGAATGTCCCTGTGGCCAGTATAGGCCAGCTGTCCTGGTTCCATGTCCTCCCAGCTCCTTGTGTACCTCCAGCCCCCTCACTGTCAGGACAGGAAGAGAAGCTGAAATGTCCTTAGCTCTGTACAGCACTGCTTAGCAACAACCGAAAGAGTTGTGTGTTTCAACATTGTTTTTCTCCTGAAGCCAAAACACATCATGTCAAATACTATGAGGAAAATTAAGTCTATCCCAGCCAAAATCAGGACACGGGTGAATGTCAGTGTTCCAGACGTAGGATGCTGCAGGTCACCATTTCCCATATCAGAATGAGTATTACACAACTGACTTCAGATTCACAGGTGCTAGCTGACATGTTTTTCTACAGCTGAACCCATGTGTCACGCTCCAATATAGAGGAGGGAGTCGAGGTTCTTTAAGATTATGTGTATACCCAGCGTGAGATTAAGAAGCAACGGTTCAAATGTTGGTCCGACCAGTTTATTACCAATATTGACTAGGGACATGGGGAAGGCGGACACTATTAAGGGTGATGGGGAAGGGAAGGCGAGCGATAGGAAAGATAGGAAAGAAGCAAGGGTTTGTACAACGCAGGGAAAGTCACCAGCCGGGATCCTAGGGGCGGTCCGGTTGCAAACGGCTCTGATGGTCCGAGGCAGAAGAGCAGGGAATGGCAGAAGCGGGGAGAACAGCAGCAGTGACGGGCAGCCTTGAGCAGCAAGCAGTTGTCCTGGAGAAGCGGCACCGGGTCAGCACAGGAGAAGCGGCGCGGGGTCAGCCCAGGAACAGCAGCAGCCAGCACCGGAGAAGCAGCGAGGGGTCAACCCCGAGAGGGGCAGCAGCGAACAGTGATCAGCTCGTGAGGTCTCTCCTAAGAGAAGGCCTCTCCAGGCAGCAGCAGTGATCAGCTCGGGTAGTCCCTCCGAAGAGAAACTCCAACTTCGAGAAATTCCCTCGCAGAGAAAATCGCACAACTTCGTGGCTGCAGGACCCCTATTTTATCTTCCAGATTCCTCCAGTCTACGTGACAAAATCCCATGCTGCATCTCCTGAGATGGCTATCTCCCCCACGGAGATGAGTACCAAACAAAAGAGTGTTCAGCGGCCATTGAGCTGCCGCTTATCTCTCTTTCGTTGCCCCAGGACATGTTCATCAGCAAACTTTGAGTTAATGGCATTCCAATAGTCTCTTACACCATGACAAGATAAACAGGTTGGTAATTTGATATATGATGGCAGCAAGGATGAATGAGAGTAAAGGAGACAGCACTGACCAGAGAGAGCTGAACATGTTTCCAGCTGGACAAAAAGCCTGTACTATTTCGCAATCAGAGTAGAAACGAATAGCAGAGCCAAATGAAAGAAAGGTGCTGCAAACCATCTTATTCAGGCAAAGGAGAATGAAAGGCCCCTGCCTTTCATTGAATGAGAGTGGAGGAGGGAAAAGTGAGAGGACTAAGGCTGGAATAGGAAAGGTTAGGTAGCACTAAACCTGATAATCTAATATTTGCTGAAAAAACAGCCCCAAAGGACAATTTTCCAAACTGATTGCACTGCTTGTTTCTTACATCTAGAGAGAGTGTGTGTCACTACATTATCCTAACAAGCAATCTATTAGCAAAAGTGCATTTGTTTCATCAGTGTGGGCAGGTACTAATATGTTGCTTCTGTCTCACAAATGGGCAAATAAAGTCTGAGCACACTATTCTGTCTGCAGTCCACAGAAAGCTAATATTTCATGTTAAAATGCTCTGAAAGCAGCAAAGTGTTTCTGTTAATTATTATTACCTACTACATATAGAATGACTGGTAACTACTATAGCTGTGATTAAACAGATATTATGATAGCAACATACTGGTTTTCTTATACCAAATGACACTGTATATGTGTGTATATAATGTATATGTATACATGACAGATATAATATCTTGCTCTTCCTCCTCAACTCCAGCTGAACATTGTTTTTCTGTCCAGCATGGTCTAAACAAAACTTTTGCACTTTAATCTTGACTCACTTATTGGATTCCATCAGCAGTTTTCCTCTAGGACGTGGCTAAAGCTTATTATTACATCCAGGTTCTTCCTCGTCTGTTTAATCGACCTGTATTTTAATCATGTTTGACTGATTTATAGATATTTGGTCTGTTTTGGCTTAAAATCATTTCATTTTGTCTCCTGTGGCCTTGCAACTCTTGACAGCTTCCATCAGCATGCAGTGTTCAACTGAGATGAGCTGGAGCCTGCCCGTCGTGCCCCTGGATGATGAACACACAAGGCACAACGACCCAATGAATCAGGAACTGCGCCTTTCCTCAAAGGCTTAACTTCTCCATTTTTATGATGGCCCCCTTCACCAGTCTGAGTACTTGAAACAATGATTTTCCTTTTTATCATGAAGTGTCTAGCTCATTTGGATGTTTTAAAAGCAAGAAAAATTCAGCTTTAAGCACGGAATTTTCTTAGAATCTTCTCAGGCTCTAAGACAATTTTGCTTATATGCTCAAATTCTTATTTTTCTCTGTCTGCTTCATAACAGTAGGATTCTCCTTGCTCAGACTGCTATATAACTCACTGAGAATATGTTTTATGTATGAAAATGTGTACGTGTTCCTTGTGGTAGTGTTCTGCGAAGGCTGATGGAGCATGTGTCTTTACAACTCCCAGATGATATGGCTCTAGAGAGTTATGTCATGCAAATGGAAACATCAGTGAGAATACTAGTCTCTGGCATCTGTATCTACTTTTGATAAAATTGAAGCAATCCAGGAACTCCAGAAGTGGCAAAGCATTTCTGGGATTTCCCCCAGATTTCAAGTGATCTTACCCTTTGTTACACTTATTTTGTAGATGGTATTTATCATTTATTCTTCCTCTTCCATGACATCTGCTCTTCCAACTTGTAACTGTTCATTGAGTCCTTGATTCATGCGCATAACAAAGTTATTCAGCAAAGACATTTAAAACACTGAAGTTCAGAGAGTAGTGGTATAAGCATAAATAACTGAAATTTTATCTTTGCAGTGCTACTCTGAGTTGTAGTGTCTGTGATACATTGCTGTTTCTTCTGCATTATAATATTTTATCTATTATATTGGCAAAATTTAGTAAGAGCATTTACATTAACAGTATGGCATAATTTCCTGTCTGCTAGACAGGAGATATTTTGAATGTTAAACTGAGTTTGATATGTTAATATATGATTTGAATACCAAATGGGGCTCTATTAGCATCACTTACTTACACATTTTCCAATTTTGCTTGTTAAGTCAGAGTAAAGTAAAAAAAAAAAATCAAATTAAAAAAAAAAAAAAAGAGCTCTTTGATAAACTGTCATAGAAGCAGATAGTAGAAATCTATGAGAAATTCAAGCAAGCAGCAGAACACATTTTATTTTTTGGTATAAGGACCAGTTGTGATGAGTCCATCTACAGCAGCATTCCACTTAACAGAAAAAAAAAATAAATAATAATGATTAAAAAAAAGTTTGTACTCCTGCACTTATTGAGCATTTATTCATTTTGATTAACGGTGAACTGCTTCTTTTTCATCTACTTGCATCTACTTTGTTTCTATATCACTTGCGAACTGTTTTGGTCAGGAACTCTTGTTTTAAACTGATAAAATCCAGATATGATAAACTTAGGAGTCTCTCCTCCTCCTGAGGATTTGAGGTAATGCCAACATACAAGTAATAATGTCACTAA
Organism: Callipepla californica brunnescens; assembly: GCA_023055505.1. Classification (NCBI taxonomy): domain Eukaryota; kingdom Metazoa; phylum Chordata; class Aves; order Galliformes; family Odontophoridae; genus Callipepla; species Callipepla californica. Next base: position 19,438,948 of record JALIRH010000011.1, read on the forward strand.
TAAGAAAAAAGCATGTATATATAAAGAGGAAATACAACTGTTTTCATGAGCATAGAAAATCACAGCTTTTTTTACAGAAGCAGATCAGTGCAGATTCTTAATTCTTTATAAATCTACAGGATAATCAACTAAATGGCTGTGGTATCTGCTTTCTAGTCCCATGGTGCAAGTACAATAGAGTAGGGCTCTACTGTACAAATAGGAAACATTTAAATAAGTCTTTGTTTAACTAGGTAAATTTCAGTGATGGTGGCTGAATGTGGGATTGAGTAGTTTTGAATGACAACAAGCTGAGCTGTGCAGTTGATTTAACAGAAGGAAGGGACATCATCCAAAGGGATTTGGACAGACTTAACAAGTGGTCTCACATTAAATAAATGAGATTCAACAAGGCCAAGTATAAGGTGCTGCACCGGGCTGTGGCAACCTCAGACATCAGTACAGATTGGCAGCTGAATGCACTGAGAGTAGCCATGTGGAATCTGGGGGTAGCCATGGATGAAAAATTGATCACGAGCTAGCAATGTGTGTTTGCAGACCAGAAAGCCAATCAGTAATATCCTGGGCTGTAGCAAAAGAAGTACAGCTAGCAGGTCAAGAGAGGTGATCATTCCTCTCAATTCCACTCTTGTGCAATCCAACTTGCAGTACTCCATTCAGTTCTGGAGTTCACAAGCATATGGATCAGGCAAAGACCACAGGTATGACTAGAGAGCTGGAATACCTCTCCCATATTGGAATGCTGAGAAAGTTTGGGTTATTCAGCCTGAAGAAGTGAAGGCTATAGAGAGACCTTATAGTAGCCTTCCAGTTCTGTAGGGTCATGAGGTACTTGAACAGGGCTGCTCAGGTCAGGTCAAATGAGGTTTTCGGGAAACTTATCTAGTGGAAATTACCTATGTCCATGGCATGGCATGACATTTTGAAATTGAATCAAAGAATCATAAATTATATGCGATGATTCATAGATTCTATACAAGATGTTCTTTACAGGTCCAGGGTGTTCTGTGAATTGACAGCGATGGTCACTTGCCACCCTGATTTGTGAAGGAGAGAGGGAGGTTACTTGAAGATGATTTTATGATCCTATGATTCAAATAAGAGCAACCATTAGTCACTAAAACAAGGAGAGAGAAATATAAACAGGTGTACTCAAATTCATGTATATTTAAGAAACAAATCAGAGAATAACTACTGTATTAGCAGTAGTCTCTGAATAAAAGCTAAGCCTTCTAAAGAAAATAATTTGAATGTTACTACTCAGTTTTAATCACCAAGTGATGTCAGCTCACACTGTCATCACTGTCATCACTTGGTGATGACTATGAGAATGTGTTAACTACTGCAAACCATAATTTCAAACTGGTGGTGAATTAGATCTCTTGATTTGTTATCGTCCCGGCTAGGTTGGTACAAACTGCATGAAAGAAAATGGTATCAGATGTAAATGAAGATGAAACATAAACAAAATGAATAACTACAACAGAAAACTATTCAGAGTAATGCATATGTTATTGCAGCAATGGGCAAGAAGGAAAATTTTGATAATCAAAGTGAGCATTTGTATTAAATTACTTTCAATAAAAGAACTGTTGAAATCATTTCTTGCCTTGAATAAGAATGGTAAAATGCTTTTGACTAATTATTGGATATTAGGTCTTCCTGATTTATTTCAATTTTGTATGTAGAATATATAGTGAATTATAGTGATTTCCATGAAGTACTTTGTATAAAGTCACAGTCTGAAATTATGGGTTAGAATGAAGACAATAGAGAACATTACAATTATTTTGAGGTAGATATAAAAACAGCTAAGAAAAATCTTTTATAGGTAGCTGTAAAATGTCATTTCCAAGAGAGTCTTAGGATTTATTTTATTATTTTCGTTAATGCAGGAATGAATAAATATATTTACAATATAATAAATAAGAGTAAGAACCTGCAATAGCACTGTAACTAATTCTGTGACAATTTGATTAATTTAAAAAGGGGAATGTCTGATAATAAATTTTTCTAGGACAGCATATCCTAAGACTATCCCTTTCAGTGCCATGATGCTAAACTTAAGTCTTTGTTGAAGTAGAAACTAATTCACAGTATCACTGACTTGCAGAAGGATAATATTGGAAGTGAGCTCAGATTTCAGTTGATCCAATTGTTGCTCATGCAGTGATAACCAGAGCACATTGCCCAGGACATTGTCAACGTGGCTTTAGAAGATCCCCAAGAAATGTGACTCCACAGCTCCACAGTCTCTCTGCAAAGTCTACGCCATTTTTTTGTCACTCAGAAGTGCTTCTCGGAATTCAAGTGGTTTATGCTCATTGCCTCTTGTCCACTGGGCAACACAGATGAGAGTCTGGATCCATCTTCTCACCATCTCTTCATACACTGACGAGATTCCTCCTGAACCTTCTGTTCTCCAAACTGAACAGTCCCAGCTATTTCAGCCTCTTCTCATAGAGGTGCTCCACTCCTTTGATCATTTAGTGTCACCTTGTTGGACTATTCCTAGTATTCCAATGTCTGCTTGTACTGAGGGGCCCAGAAGTGGAAGTAGTCCTCTGGGTGTGGCTTTACCAAGGCTGAGTAGAACAGAGGGATGTTACCTTGGCGTCCAGTCAATACTTTCCCTAATGCAGCCAAAAATACCAATGACCTTTTCAGTGGAAAGGGCACACTATTGACGTATGTTCAACATGGGGCCAGTTGGGACTCCTAAACCTTTCTCTGCAAAGCTGCTTCCCATTTGGGTGCCCCAGACTGTCCTGATGCCTGGAATTGTTCCCTATCAGGTGCAAGATTTTAATTTTTATATTCATGTCTCAGGCATTGGCTGGGTATATCTGTGAAGGAGAACAATTGTTTTTTGTGCATGTCTCAAAGCTAACTTTCTGAGACATTTTTTGAGATAAGACTCTGACTTATATAGGAGGCAAGTGATGGATGTTATGCAGCCAGCATCACTTTGTGGACAGTTTTACATTTGAATGCATTACTTTGGAGGTAAGTGAAATAAACTTCAAAAGGGAGTAAACTCGTTGGGCTAACATTTGACCCATTGTGTCTTAATCTTGCTGTCCAGTACACATATATTAAAAGGACTTCCTCTTCTTCCTATAAATCGGAGTGAGACAATATCCAGACTCAAGCAGTTTTGGAGTGATGGAAGCTCACCTAGAGGCTTGGATGCACTCAGTCCAGCTGTGCCAACAGTTAGACCTTCCAGGCAGATAGTGGAAGATGACCTAGCAGTTGCACTGTTTCCGTAGGATCAAGCTTGGTGAGTGTGGACTAGCAGATAGGATTTCCAAAAGTCAGAATTAATGTTTTTGAGCTCTTTGCGGAGGTAAGGGGATTTTTTGTTGTTTTTGTTTGTTTCTTTCTTTCTTGTTTCAGCAGCTTCAAGTGAACATGTACATATGACATGTTCTGAACATGTCTTATGACAAACACGGCATACTTATGTCTTCGTTCTAGTATGATGTTCAAAGGAAGCTCATGTTCAGAAGTCCTGCTTCATTGAAGCACATTTTTTTTCTTCCATTATCCCATATTTATCAGTGTAGTAAAACAGCAATAAGATGTGTACCTGCCTCCAATGGGTATTTTTTTTTCTTTTATAAACATTTCAGGTGTTTTTTTGAAGTGCTTTTACATCAAGTTTACCTGACACAATATTGCTGGAATAATTTGCAATTTGTTTCCCTTTATATGTTCATTTTAGTACATCCTGACAGCAAAAAATCCAACTAATAAATAGCTATTAATACAAAAATTATATAATTAATCCTTTCTGCTATTTATAAAAACATTTTTTCCTCTACATTTCAACTTAGTCTTTAGATATATCGCTCTTTGTTCCATTATGCCATAGCAATAATGTGGAAAAGAAAGGTTTTGATTTTTTTTTAGATGTAGTATCAGTAGTCTATTTTCTCTCCCAGGGACACCAAACATCTGGCTTCAAAGATAATGGCAGTAATAATTGTTTGCATCATAGCACACGCTAGCATGATAGCTGAAAGCAGCTGTTATTATCTCTCAGTCTCCTAAGCTGTCCCTGTTGAGATGGTGTCTGGAATACTCTACCACCTCTCCGGTATAATAATCTGTATGAAATGCATGTTATCCAACATTTAAGAAAATTGGTTGCAAGGTTGCCCTTTGTATTTATTCAACATTAGTAAATGAATCAGACTGGATAAATCTAAATAAATAATTAAAAGCAAATATTTAAATACTTCTTCTCCAAGGAGAAGTGCAAATTCATAATAAATTCTCTTAGCAGACCATCAGCTGCTCAGAGGCTTTGCCTGTGGAGTGAGGTTGTTACTTTGGAAGAAAAGAGGTAATAATGAGTCAAGTTGTTCTTACTCATTATCATGAGAAGGATCCACAGGGTGAACAACTCAGATATGCATAGTTTATTCAAGTCACAGCTCTGCTGTTTCTATGAAAATGATCAAACATAAGATGCTTGCTTGGAGGTAGTTAGAGGAGTGCTACTTTCCCAGGCAGAGGATGCAGCTGTGCAAAGGAGCTGCTATCAGACAGCCCGGTACCCTGCTCAAATGTCAGCATCCTTTTGGGTGTCATTGAGGCCTCAGAGCAGCTTTCATCCCATATCAACCTACACTTAGGGCTCAATACTGCATAGAGTTATGCTCATTTTCTATATAGCTGTGCAGTGTTCCATCTGCAGTCTCTATGAAAAGGCAATGTAAAACAGATCTGAAAATGTGGAGAAATTTGATTTTCAAACTCATTTTCATACAGCATTTGAGATGGTACTGGTCATATTTTCATCTGCCTAAGAGGCAACACATCATCTTAATTAAATTTGACCAGGAAACATTTAAAACATATACAAGGTATATATTATATAGGCAATAATTTATTTATCTAGAAAAGATCTGCATGCAGGAAATGGCAGTGAAAAAGTGGGCGAAACAACTGCTTTTATTCCTGCCTCCTAACCTTTTCATCGTCTTCCCTAAAAATTTCAGTCCTGATACAGCACTCTGTCAAACAGCTACCAAATCATAGAATGAACATTTTGTCAGATCCACCATCTTTTTTTTAGGCTGCTGCTGGATGCCCCTCCTTGAAAGTCCACAAGGTCATTTCATCAAGGTAGCAATCACATGACTGCGTGTATTGGTGCTTATGTATGCCTGCATTTGTGAGTGTTGTCTCTGAGTGGTATATCTTTGAACAAAAATACCTAGAACTGGCTTACAGCGGTTACTTTGCTTTATAAAAACAGCAATTTGGCATTGACAGTATTACATTTTCCCATGTTGTTATAAAAAAATAATTGCACCTTCCCTACCAAAGCTTTTACATTGTCAGCTGTTGCAACACCAGTGTATATACCCAAAGCGTGCATTCTGTCAGAGGTTTTATATATATCCATGCTTGGGTATATATCAGCTGTATCTCTCAGTACTCCCTTAATTTCCAATACAGATTTATTTCTGTCCCCTTTGAACTGTCATTTGCTCCCTTTTATTACTGTGAAATATTCGCACCGGTGTATGTGTATCATAAAACACAGGTCAAAGAACAGTACCCTGTGTTCCAAACATGCAAATCCTGTTCCTCCCTTTTCACTTTTTTTTTTTTTTTTTTAAGTTTGTGAATTGACAGTGTCTTATTTTCTTTACTCTGGGTTCTTGTGTTATATGTTTTTTTCTCACATTTAGAGCCTGTCAGGCTGAGAAATATGATCTTGGTTCTAGTAACCAGACTGCAGTGTCTTGGCACCATTGCCTAAACAGATGTAAATGCATTGAAAGTGCTCATTATCTGTGAAAACCTTAGCTCTTCAAAACCAAACAAACCTACCCCTCTTTTTTTCTTCTTTTTCCCCTTCTTGCCATTGCACTGTACTTCTATTTAAAAACAAGGCAAGAATGAAATGTTGGAAATACCTTCAGTGCTTTACAAAAATACATACTCCCAGCCCTTGCTTCCTCAACTAAACATCACATAATAAGGGTTACACAATCCCCAAATGATTTACCCTGCAAGCCCTTTGCCTCTAAGCAAGGAACCACCCCCCCCCCCCCCCCCCCCCCCCGGTTTGGTGAGGTGAACTAGGGAGATGCTCTTGGTGACACACCATGATGGGTCCCTCAACCCCAGGATCAGTGTCCACCCAGCACAGCCAGGGCAGGGCCCCATGTCTTTGACTGGCTTAATGAGGTCCCTTCATCATTCTGGTACTCTTTAGGGAGGGTAGAGTACAGTCATTTATCATAGAACTGAACAATGGCTGGAAACATCTACCAAGCTTGGAGATTTTTTTGGTGTGTTGCCCTAAAAATGTTACTGAAGGTATTTTTCATAAACTATATTCTTTATTTCAGACTGATGGTGAGTCCATTTGAAAGAGAATGACTGAAAGTGTTCTAATTCACCAAGAAGATGACTGATGCTGTTTTCATAGCTTGGTACTATACTAATGTGGGAAACGCACCTAGCCATGAACCAAAGAAAAGAAAGAATGAGAAGCAAGCTTAGCACAGTAAAACAAAGCTTTTGTAGGTGTTATTTTTTACAGTATAATGTAGAGAGGAAACTGGAAGAAATCTTTTATGCTAAAATGTTCTCTTAATATCTCTGAGGCATGATTAAAATATTTGAATCCACTGTGACTGTTGAAGTACAAGTAGAACAGAGACAAAAAGATGCTAATCAAATGAGACAGATACAAGCCTAGAAGTAGGAGCACACACTCAAAATCCTGTGTGCTGCCAACTTTTATCATAAATGCTAATACAGTTTAAGTCACGTCAGTGTATCAGAGACACTTCAAAAAATCAGGACGTGCAATGCATGCCTTAGTTTTTTTTTGTTGTTCTCCATACAATACAATCAAAGGAGGAAAGGAAACTTTAGACTAAAGCTTTAGGCTAAAAATGACATTAGAATAATCTTTTGGATTAACACATCAGGTATTTACTCATGTTTTATTTCGAACAATCTGACACATGAGATGAACTCAACAAAAAAAAGAGGATCATTGTGACCATTGTGGACCTGGATCCCAAAAGATTTGTGTCCAAGGATTTGACATTTGGAATGGATGGATATAAGTGCTACTTTTAAGGGTAAAATTTGACAGATGTTTATGATAAGGCAGAAGTGTCTTTCCTTCAAGCTTACCAGGACATCTCTCTGAGTTATATAATCTTTCTTGCTTAAGGGTCGATTTATAGGCATCAGATGCAGAAAAACACCAAGCTACCATTTTTTCTTTGCATGAGTTCCCACAAAGATAAACAATCAAGATCAAACAGGGCTGCAGCACAAGAAAAATGTGATACTGATGAAGCATGACATAATTTTTAAAATGAAACATGTCCAGGAACATGCAGATTCTCATTCACAGAAATTACTTTTCAGATTCTGTTGTCTACGTGAATCTAACATAACAAATATATGGATTACAGGTCTGTGGGACCTTCTGAGAGAACTTTAAAGCCAGAAATGGAAGGGAGATCTTGCCCTGGTCAGTGCCCTGCCAAAGCTGCTGTATACCAAAACTGCTGCAAATTTGTCTAATGATACTTGCTTTTAATGACATATTTTCTATTTCAAAAACCAAATATGTTCTACGTGCACAAGTTGAGGGGCAAGCAGAAAGATGCCTACAGAATCAGGAGACCATATGCAGAACTGTAAAGTTCCATAGAAGGAGAATAGGAAAGATAAAAGTAGGAGAAATTGGCTGGACAGAATTTCTGAATGTCCTATTAAAAAAAAAAAAAAGAGGAAAATAAATAGATATACAAAGCCTTCTATATGCTGTGTAATGTAAGGAAGTAAAGAAAAAAATAAATCCCAACACACCACTCTGTCAGAGGCAAGGAAGCAAATTCATCCTTCTCTTCTTAGGCATGTTTGGTGATGACAACACAAAAGCTACTTACATTCAGCAAACTCTACTTTGCATTCTTTGATCCCATTATATTCTCTCTTCAACAATTTTTTCAAACATCATTGGTCATTTTTTTAAATTATTTCCTTAACAAAAATAATGGGCAAAAAAAAAAAAAAAATCACTTCTGAAAAACATTTTGATAACATTCGCTACTAAAAGGGTAAAACTCTTTGAGAAATGTCTACAATAAATTTCAGTAGGATTTGATAACCTGTGTCTATTTTGAAATGAGTACAATAGTTTCTTAGAGACTGTCAAGGTTTAACCAACTATTTTTTTTTTTTTTTATGCCTCACCCAGAATCTATCAGTGCTAAATACACAGTCCTATTGATTAGAAGGAAGGGTAAATCAACTCTACCTGGAAAGAAAGAAACATTACATATAGCTAAAGGAAGGTGACTTCTAACACAATAATCATGAAGGAGAATGATACAAACGTAGTGGGAGAAACAGCTTAAGGGGTGCCATGAAATTGTTCTTGGAGGTGTACTGTATCTGTCATCTGATTTGTGTGGGAGGGCAGTGAAGTTCATTCCCTATTATGGTCTGCTGGATTCCAGATCTGTCATTCTTGAAAATAAGGTGTCTGTTTTTAGGGCTGGATAGGATCTCTAATAATTGCACTCTGGGGATCTATAATTGCTACAGTGACTTGCTGAGATCCATATGTGAAAACTTCCTTACTAACCATTTTTATTACTTTTTTAATGCAGGTTATTCATTCTTTATCTTGTACTATATCCTAATTATCATGTGTCATTTCCATCTGCCAAAATGACTCCAGCTGTTTGATTTCAGATTGCACCCAGAGAAATGCCTATGAGATAAATTAATTACTTGCCCTTTAAAGATTCAGAAAGATTTCTCTCCCCCAGTCTTCATTTTTGTTCTCAGATATTAACCCTCCTGAAGAAAATATAACCTCCACCACTAAGGTGGAATACAGATGAGCAATTAAACAAAGCCATATACTTTTAGCACTGGTTTTCTACCATGTGATTCTCTAATGGGGTTTTGACTTGATGATACATACATCTTTACCCTGTATGGAGCAGAATTTTAAACTGAGTTGGAACAACTGGAAACAACATTAGATCTTTCTCAGAAAGGAAATGACAGAAGAAACTACATGCCACTACTTGAAAGATCATTAATGTCTGTCAGAAAAAGAAAGGTTATTTAATGCCAGAGGAACTGACACTGTACTTGGGCCAGCCCAAATGCTTATTCCACTGGTGATATAACCTATGCTGTAAACTAAATTATGAACCATTTTGAAGCTGGAAAATATATCCAATTGATTTTTGCACCTAGGCACCAACTCATTTAAGGAATTACCTGGGAAATACTGCATAAAACCGGGTAACTGCTGGGTTTAATTTCTGTTTTCCTGCTATTCTAGATAAAAACATATTTGAATGTATTTTGACTTTCTGATGTTTCCCAGATTATCATAGGCACCACTAAGAAAAAATCTCCGTGCATCTTCTGCAGCCGTTTACACATCATGCTCTCATATGCCTGCTGCAATCCTGTCATTGTTAAGATACTTCAGGAGCCAACATTTTCACTCTAATTATCACTGTTAGGTATGCCTATGTACAATGCAACACATGATGTAAAATTCAAAACTAATATTACATTTGAAAACAAATTGTCTTTCATGTACAATATCTGATTAGAGACATCAGACAGCATTTCACACCTAAAAAGTGCTATTGTGTTGGATTTGGCACAAACAAGGAAACATCATTAGTATCCATACTGAACATCAGTACTTTAAAAGTGAAATATGCTGCCTGATGCCAAACTAGCTGAATTTGCTCTGGAGCAATCTGTGGATGCAGCAGTGTCAGGGAGTCACAGCTCTTCACACCTCTGGCGAGCTGAACTCATGCCAAAGAAATTCTGCATTGTAGCTGCAGGCTGAGGATTTGCTGCAGTTTTTGAAGAGCTACCATGACTGAAATGAATAGCTGACATGCAGAATAAGAAAGGGGAAAAGATGAATCTGTGGTCAACAGACATGTTTTTATATTTACCTCTCATCCAAAGCCTGCTGAAGGTGATAGGTTTTTGCCCGCTTCATAACCTAGGTATATTATTCATAACTGGCTGGAATTACTAGTGTTAGCGTCAGGGTTTAATGTGTGTTAGTGAAACCATTAAATCTCTGATGCTGTCTTTTCCTTCCTTTATATGCCCACCTGGGAAATATGGAGGATGTAAAACTCTGCTAAGATCAACTTTCTTTGGCAGAGATATTTTTATTATCCCTCTATTTCTTAATACCCAGCACAAATGTTGAGGAAAACTAGGTTCCACATAAAGAAACTAATTTGCTTCCTCATCATTATATTCACAGGGATTACATTTCTGCATTCAGAGTGAAGGAAGGGAATATTGAAATCTTTAGATAACTGTCGACAATTATGTGAGTCTGGAAATATTGCCTATAAAGGGAGGAGGTCTCTCATGCTGCAATGTTTGTGGCTGTGTAAACAGCAATAGGCAGGTCTAATGCCTGAGTCTGGATTCCCTTATCAGTAAGCACACGTTCAATATTCAGCAGAAAACCACTGTTGCATATTAGATACCACCAGTTTCAATTAACAACAATTTGCAGTGCCACTGTGCATATGAGTGAGACAGATTATTGTGGCACTGGAGACAAAAGAGATTCAGAACAGGAAATAGAATATGGCTTTAACATCCTTAAGTGTTTGCAACAATTCACAAATGTTTTGCACTGTGTTTATCTGAAATTTATGATGCTCTGGAATAAAAACAGAAAATTGCCAAAAAGAAAAAAAAGAACTAGTGAGAGAGAAAAGGACAGCTATACCACCAAGCATAGACAGCAATCTTTCAGTTAATCATGTCATTACAAAATCTACCTTTCCAGAAAAGAGATTAGGGCTGACTGAAGGTATCAGTGCTGAAAAGCTCAGTGGTACAGAATGGACAGCTAGAGAAAATGACTTTGATGATAGATTAAAATACAGTTTTATTTTAAAGCATTTTCTTCCAACAGTGTGAACTTTGAAATTATTATTTTACTGTGGTAAGTTTAGATGAAGGTATGGATTTATATCATTTAGAAAACTAAGTTTCAAGAGTAGAATTACTTACCATGTACTCTTAAAAGGAGGAAGGCTGTTGGCACTTGTGACAAAGCAAGTTAAAACTGTATCTGGAAAACATGTTTTCCCTAGCTCAGGGACAACTTTCCTTGAGCTACCACAAAGGTTTGAGTTAGAACCAAGAGAACTGAAAAATCAAGAATAAACTTTACTCCAGGATGTCAGTAGTTTGAAGGCTGTGGGAGAAATTGGGTATTACCTGGACCTGAAACCAAATAGGAAATTTGGGCGAATGAGTTGTCACTCCCACAACAACTGTTTGGATTTCAGGTCAGATATGTCATTCATGATAAAAGGACAAATTCTCTACAAAGGATCTTAGAGTTTCATGTCAAAAACTGTGATGATTTGGACGAGCTGGTGCTGGAGGAATACTGAGAAGAACTTTCGCATGAAGTCCTTGATGTGCTGAGTCAGACTCAGATTAGAGAAAGATTCACAGTTCAGAAGGTAAAATTATTACTGTATGTTCCTGGAACAGAAGAAGTAAAAGACATCATTAGGTCCCAAGAATTGTAACATAACTATTATCCTTTTCCTTTTCTCTAACATGTAATTAGTTTTATGTTAACCCATGAGTTCTACATTGTTTTTCTGATTCTCTTCCCCCATCCCACTGGGAAGGGAAGATTGAGTGAAAGACTGCATGGTGTTCAGCCACCTGTCAGGTTAACCACAACACCTGGAATTATTTAGTCATCATTAAGTTAATACTGTCTAAAGCACTATCCCTGTGATATGAAGGCTTGTAATGTACTGCAGAAACAGTGAAGCGGTAAGGATTAAATAATATATATTCCCTCATTACTGAATGCCTCAGAGAATAGAGTGCTTAAGAATGGTGTGTTAAGAAAAACACTTGTCGAGGTACTTATCATTACTACTCTTGTTTGAAAATCCTGAATTCACTAGTCAGAACAAAGAAACTTCCACAAATGATCTAATTTATTCAATTTGTATAAATCTGTGTTCTCCAAGTATAAGCCCTCTTCATAAAACTAAATAAAAACAAAAAACAAAAACAAAAAAAAATAACAAACCAGAAACAGAATCTATTTCCCTTACACTAGAAACTTAACACACATAATCTTACATAGACTTTGAGCTTTGCAGAAGGTGTCACTGGGAGAATAGCAAGTGATGTAATGGTTCTTTACATTGTATGGTGGCTTGAAAGAAGAACTGAAGCCTTCCCAAAAATAGTTTCCACATGGCAGGTGGAACCCTCCACCCTATCAGCTGCTACTACCACTTCTCTTACCTTTTATTCTGCTTTATTCTGAATGTAAAGAAAGCAGTAACAATAAAATTAGCCACAAACTTTTCTTCACACTATCAATGGAGAGATAGAGAGCCTCACAGGGACTCACAGAAGGTCACGGAGAGTCTTTCCCACGCTGAGAGTCTTGGGCAGGAAATTAGGGAACACAGCCTGAATATCTGACAGCTGAGAGGATTACTTGTCACAACTGTCAGTTGTCTGTGTGGATGAAGACTGGTAATTATTGCAAGACCATGAGGCCTTTCTGACAGCTCATTTTTCTTGGAGTACTTACTTATCTGATGGCCTTTCTAGAGAGAGAGGTGTATTCCTCTGCAGCTCCTGGAGCTTTCCAACCTTACTCATTTTTCATAATACATGATCCTCCTCAACCAGAGCTCTCTAGTAGTACCAGTTCTAGAAGTCCTCAAGCAGGGATTTAAGCAGAACATCGAGCCCAGTAAACCAGGAATGAACTGGCATAGATGTGATTGGGTATTAATTAAAGGTATCCTTCCCAGGTAGGGGATAGTTTTATCTGAATGCAGTCAAACACAAGCACACACATCTGTGTTTTATCCAACAACTAACATCATTCAGTCTGTCTAGTGTCCTTCTGCAGAAAAAAAAAAGTAGAATGTAGTGCCATTGTCTATCATTCTGCTTTTAATCATTTCTCACGAAGGATCTTCATTGACTACTACCATAACAGTAAAGAAAAAATTTAAAACAAATCAAAAATGCAGATATATACTTTTCTACCATCCTTTGTCCTTCAGCGTCCCCAAAACATGTCTCAGAGAGCTCAAAAATATGAAAAAATATGTGAATCAGAATAGCCAAAACCTTACCTTCTATTACCAATGGAAAAAGTGTTTAAATTGTGCTCAGCTGGGAATTTTTCAAGCCATTCTGGATCCATACGTTCCCTACATTTATTTTATTCTATTAGGTAGAGATCATTACTCACTCAACTTATGTCTCCGATCAGTGTACTACTTCTTGCTTAAACCTGTGTTCTTACTTTCTTCTCGTTACTATCTACATTTTCCAAACATATACATTTTTACATCTATGTTAAGTATCAATTTGATTTCAGTATCATCATGATGTATCATGACTTTAGTACCTATTAAAGGCCTCAGTAAATTACTAAGGTCAGTTTAACATCTCACCATACTAGGCCTTCATCATCTCATTTCATACATGGTTCAACCCTTATACATCATCAACCTGCTCCTCAACTGAAGTTAAAAAACTTCCTGATTTAAGATTTCATACTTGAACTTCTCTCCTCATCAGACTCACTAATTGTTACCTTGTTCAAATGTTTCATTCAACATTCAGCATTGTCTAACTCTGGGCTCCCCTGTGCAAAAAAGACAGAGATCTCCTAGGAGTCCAGTGGAGGGCCATAGAGATGATAAAGGTTCTGGAGCATTTCCAGTATGAGGAAAGGCTGACTAATCTGGGTGTCTTCAACTTGGGGAAAAAAAGACTGAAAGGGGTCTAGTAGTATTCATAAATATCTAAGGGCAGGTGCAAGGCGAATGGATGAAGTTAAGCTCTTCTCAGTGGTGTGTAATGATACGAAAAGGAGTAATGGCCTAAAACTTGAACATAGGATGTTCCATACTGACATGCAGAAGTACTTCATTATGGTAAGGATGATGGAGCACTGCAACAGGTTGCCCAGAGAGGTTGTGGAGTCTCCTTATATGGAAATGAATATTCAAGACCCATCTGGACAGTTACCTCTGCAACCTATTGTAGGGAATATACTTTAGCAGGGGATCTGGAGTAGATTATCTCTTGAGGTCCCTTCCAACTCCTGCAATTTTGTGATTCTGTGATTTGGATTTGGCAGGCTTGCAGATTTCCCAAAAGCCCTGACATACAATTTGCAGCAATGCCCATCTCAAAAGTAGACAGCAAAGAAAGCTGTGGCTGAATCTTCTCCTGCTTCCCAATACTCTTAAAGCAAACCATGATAATACCATACATTTTCCCACAGTGCTGCTGTGTCCACGTTTGATGAATGTTAGTGATGAAATGACACACTGTTCATTCCATGCTCATCTCGCATACCTGGAAGGCAAAGTCAGGCTCCTATCCTGATTCATTCCTCATTTGCACTGAAATCTGGAGTTTATATCTCTGGATTAACCTCAAGATGAATGACACACTTTCATTCACTCTTTTCTGTCAAAGTACAGAAAGCTAGTGACAATTTCAGCCTTCATTAAAAAGGTTGTGGATAGGATAATTAAATCACAGGAGCCATAGTTAATCTTCCTAGGTGTCCTCCAAAGCCAGCAGTAAGACAGGTAACTATAGTACCTACAGTACCGAGGTCATGTGCACAAGTGGAACTGTCCCAGACACTGTCCAGTTTGTCCAAGGGAAACCATGTGGAGGATATTTGGATACAGTCATCTTGGCTTGAAAAGGAAGAGGGTTAGTGTAGGCACTACTCAGAGCTGTTCTGCCTACCAGCCTTCTAGTGATCTATTTAGTTAGACATAGGAAATGAACAATTCTCTGATGGCATTATCATCTGCCTTAAACAACAGAGGAATTCTAATCTCACAGGACTAAAATTAGATTTTTTAATCACCTCCACTAATATCTTATCTGAACAGTGTCTAAACATTTCATATGAGCTTGCTGTTACAATACAGCATTGTTAGCAAGTATTTAAACAAAAAAAAAAAAAAAAAACACTTTTTTCTTTTTTTTTTTTTCACTAAACTATTTCATGCAACAGGTTACAAGTGGCTCTTTCTGTTGTGGACATATTTGGTTAATGTACTAAATGCCCCTGTAAGACTTCTGCATCATTGTCAGTCTTTTAACATATATATACATTCATGAATTTGCCTTTCAGCTTCCTATTAGCTTGTAGTGTCTGACATCAATGCTTATTAAAGCCTTGTTATTTATTCCTTGAACTACTGCTACTGAACATCAACAAACATCACTGACCGTATTCATTTTGCAGTGTATCTGTTTCCCTCTTTACTGCCTACTCACACAGTCTTTCATTCGTTTATTACTGTATACTTCATCTCTGTCTTGTTATGCCTTATTAAGCACATGAACCTCTTTTTTTATTGATTGCTAAAGCATTTGGGAAGCAACATTTTCAGCAGATCTATTTCAGTCTATCATTAACCGCCAAATCAATTTTATTATATTGAGATTTGATAAATTGCTGCACATGCAGTAAGTGTGCCTTAGGGGAGTTCCCAAACCAAGTGGACTTTGGGACTTCAGCCCAGCCCAAGGCACTCACACCCAGGTGTTTCTCCCCTCCTATCCCACTGGCCACTTCAGCCCAGCCCAAGGCACTCACACCCAGGTGTTTCTCCCCTCCTATCCCACTGGCCACAGCTGCTGCTGGCTACCAGCCTCTTTCTTGCCCCCCTCTCCTCATTTCCTTCTGTTTACTCTTCTTTATATTTGAACTCTGCCTTTTTCAATCATAACTGGTAGCCAAATAAGCATCCTGACCCTAATGGCATTTTATCTTGTACTTTCAGTCTTGCAGTACCTGCACCTAGATGTGTTGTTTCTGATATGGTTACCAAGTGATTGTGGCTTTAATTAGTGCTACCAGAAGGTGACCTCATATTGCTTCAAAAGCTTTCCATAACTCTAAGGACCTGTGGAGACTTTGGCTAGGTTGTGGATACCACCTAACTCTCCTTATGCCTCTGTTCAAAGCACACATCCCTCACGGCACTGTCTGTTTCTGATGCTTCATCTCACTATGTCACTTGCTCTGTCCAACAGTATTTTGCAGGGTAGGCTCATTTAGCCAGCAGGTCAAAGTTTTCTGCCTACGTAACTTCTCACTTTATAAACTCTGGTAATGGTTCAAATTAGCAATACTAGTTTTAAAGGATAGCTCAATCACATCTGTGATCTTACCTGGGTTTTAGTTGGTTTGGTTGACTTTTGTATTTGGTTTTCTTCCTTTCTGTTGTTACTTCGTTGTTTTTGTTGTTGTTGCTATTGTTATCTTATCTACTTTTTGTAGATTGCATTATTGTCTAAACTATGGAACTGGATGCCTTTGTCTAGTCTAGTGATTCACCATTCCTCATGTGGTCCCACAGGAATGTGCCTCTATGTTTGCTAAACGTTGTGTGGTGGATGGTTTCAGCTTCGGTTTCTCTGCAGTGCCTAGACCTTGGACACATCAGACATCGCTTGCCTTTGCACGTTGGATTTTTTCCCATAGTTAGTGACAGAGAAATTGTAACTGTTTTACCTTTAGTGAATGATCCATTTCACATGAGACAACATCTAGCAAAATGATGGCTGATCAAAGTACAGGTAAGGGTCAATTGGACATTTTTAACTTTCTGTGACTTCTCCAGAGTACTTCTCCTCTCCAGCAATGATCTGAACATACATTCTATCTCACTATACTTTGAATGCTAACAGCTGCTCATATATCTTCATGATATGTTGGAAAGGCTTCAAAATCCATTACAAATGCATATTCTAAATACAAAATTATGCAAAGGATAAAATTTGTTTGCACACAGTATTAAGCTAGTGCCTAGGTAATTCTGTTCACATTCTGCTAGAGTGCCTTAACATATCACTTTGTGGAGCATTTCAAAGTTAATATTTTGCTGAAAGGCCAAATGCCTATATTAACCAATGCTCTATAATAGATTTTAATTTCACAGTTATAGTACCTATCATACTTCTTGTGATTCATGATACCAGGTCTGACAAAATGATGCTGTGCTAATTCATCTGCATTATAACCTTTCCTACGACCAGATAAATTATCCTCATTGCTGCTGCATTGTTTCAATGCAATATTTCTACCATTCCTAATTCATTTATTTTCTAAGTGAAAATGTCTAAAATTTTCCAGACGTTTTTCAGAGAATACATTTCTCAGAGAGAATTTGATACCAATTGCTATTGTTAAATGCTTGGAACTAGT
Organism: Callipepla californica brunnescens; assembly: GCA_023055505.1. Taxonomy (NCBI): domain Eukaryota; kingdom Metazoa; phylum Chordata; class Aves; order Galliformes; family Odontophoridae; genus Callipepla; species Callipepla californica. The sequence goes on from JALIRH010000011.1 coordinate 19,456,274, forward strand.
TTCTAATTAAGGAAAACTAAGTCATTGGATTCCACAAACTCAGTTGCTACAAGCAAGCCTGACAGATTTCTTCAAGGTGTCTTTTTTATTACTTGCAGACGCACAGTTTTTAAATAAATTACACACAGCATTTGATCAAAAATCTATATAATTAATACATAGGCAAAAGGCATATACAATTAGGAATGTATACAAACCAATTTACATAAAATATATGTGATTCTGTGGATTTGTAAGGAAATATTTGCCACAACCTAACTATCAAAGCCAATAGTATCATAGCTGCTCTCATATCCGTGAAATTGCTGCATTTATTGATCTGGATTTTTTTGGATCATTTGATTTTTATCAGAGAAAGAATGGTCCTTACACGTTAAATGAAACATAATAACACACAAATGAAAAAAGTCCACATACATTACATATATCCAACATACATGTATCCATATATCCAATGCACATTACAAAGAAATTGTCTTTTCTATTATAAACAAAAGTATACAGAGTAGGTTGCAGCAGTACAGAGAATGACTCAATATTAAAATAAAATAAAATATAAAATAAAATAAATATAAATTTCCTGGTGCACCTAACTTCAGTTCTCATGATTACTGCTTAATCCAAATGTATCTTCACTCTGTACTTCACAACAGTAAACACACACTGCAAAACACGAGATCTGATTTTATTTTGCTCGGTAATTTATCTTTCTTACTGGATTGCATTTTTAATGCACTGTCACATACCTAAATTTTAAATAAGCCCTGTCTGCCTTTGCCTTTTTCTGTTTTCTGCTGACCTCATCCAGCCTTATTGCCCTTTCTTTTGTCCTCTGCAGCGCTTTACATAATAGAAGCTCCCTCCAGCAAATCCAGCAGTTACTGTTCCATCTTTAGCTGTCCATGTGCTGTCATAAGCATGTGACAAGCCCTTTCCCCACCATGCTTTCTTAACAGACCTGTGAAATATCTATGTAACAACCCATACATTCTCTTTGGTTCTAATTAACATTATTTGGCTTCTTGGAACCACACCTTCGCATCTATGTGTAACTTTACAGGTATGCCCTCAATAAATCTTAATGGACACAACACTCATTAAAGCAATAGAAAAATAATTCAAGAGGATATTCAGACTGCATCCGGTAATAACTTCTAACATTTTGCGTTTTTTCCAAATACATACGTTACATATTCTAATGCAAGTACTCTGTGTGCTTGCTGCTTATGTTGTTACTCCGAAAGTGATATAATTCAGAGCTAGACATCATAGCAGAGCTGATCTCATCAGCCTAAATCTGAGCACTACTCAGAAGTTAAAGAAAGAGATATTGGAACAGTAGTTTTCAGTAGGTTAATGAATTTTTTTATTGACATAAAAGTTATACAAGAGAAATATAAGCGGTTTTATTGCAGAAATTGTTTTGATGATATATTGCATCCACTGGCTGGTGAGAATGTGATGATAAACCTATGGCCAGCTGGCTACTGTGTCAAATCTTTTGTTTCCTATTTGTGAAACACCGTAACAGATCACTTGTAAAACGGCTGGGTACTGCGTCAAAAACAAGCTACAAATAAATATGAAAATATTAAATGCTTCTCTTGGGAAATATGTTAGTGCCAGAGCATCTTCATTTTGCTAAATGACCAATAATTAGCACCACTTAAACATTACATTTTCCAAAATGCCTTCTAATTTTGTCTTACATCTTCCTGTGTTTCATAGTGGTCATCTTTACAAAATATTTTCATATAAAAAAATAGGAATCAGCCTACCTACCCTACATCAAACAACCGAGTCCACGTGATTGTTCTTAATTTTTAATAAAAATGACATCCTGCTGATTGTTCATTTTCTTTTTTCTTGGTTGATTTTTTAACTCTTCAGTCAGTATGTAAAGAATCAAGTATTGGGAAAAAAACAGCAAACAAATACACATACACGCAGACAAACCAAAATGTTCTTAACAGCAGTCCTTACATGATCTAGCAACACCGCAAAGGAAAGTACCTCTCTTAACCAGGTGTTTTTAGACAAAATAAATAAATAAAATCAAAAGGCTTGAAGTTTTTGAAGAGTGCCTTTGACATACATATGAAAACAGAGTCTGCAGGTAATCTGCTGCCAGGGTAATTTTGATGTAAGTTATGTATTATGTAAGCATTATGTAAGTTATGAATCTTAATACCAACAAAGGAAATGAGCTAAGAAGAGAGAAGAAATATGCTGTTTGCCTGCTAACAGTGACTATGGTTATTGACTGAGAATGAAATGCTGCCACAGCAATTGCATGTAGCAACATCACACATCATGGGCAAAGTGGAAAAGGAGACTTCAGATGTTTGTGAAAGGCAGATGTACATGTGGTGCTGATGAGACTTTTAGCATCTTTATCAGAAAGGAGACGGAAATTATATTTGGAACCACTGAAAAAAAGAAACTGTTATACTCCATATGCCAGGAACAGTGCAATAAACTGTTGTAACGTGGTGGAACTGTCCCTGCCAGGGAAAGGTAAAGATTCTCTACAGCACCTCAGTTTGAAATGCATCAAAGGAAAGAACATGTTGGATTTTAATCCAGAATGGGGCAAGCATGTACCACAATAAAGAAAGTACTCTTCAAGCACCATTTAGAGAGACAAATCTTAGGCTATGAGCAGTTTGCGATAGATGCAGCAATTCAGTGAGGTACAGTAGGGCAGTGGAGAAAATACTGTGCTCAGAAAAATCTTATTCGGTACAAAGTAAATTCAAAAGATGGGGGATTAGTTGGATAAACTGTACATTTTTAAGGAAGAGATGTCTGCAGAGCAAAAAATAGCTTTCCATCTGAATGTGTACAGGCAACATTTGAAGACGTGTGTAAGATATGATTACGACACGAGGATAAATAAAAAAAAAATGCCTTAGAAAAAATAAAGAGGCAGAGTGGGTTGGGATACACAAAACACATCACTTGCAAAATCTCATATACTAAATATCAATGAACTCTTTAGAGAAGAAGAATTAAGAGATCTACAAACAAAACCACAGAAAACTTAGTCTCACGTTTGAATGTGTAGTGAATTTATAAATATTTTAAAAAGTGAAAGGAAAACGAATTCAATAGACAATCAAAGCAGCTATACATAACCACAGGGACCCCTTAGAGCATCCTCTTCGGCAACACTACCGTAGTCAGGAATACACGTATTTTCATGGAGATTCCCAAACAAAATCATTTATTTTGAGTCTCATCAACACTGACATACCTGCATATGCGCAGCACTGAAATAAGATCCTTACTTTATGTATTCATATAGTAGCCAAAGAAATTAAGATATCATAAAAAGCAATTAGCTAAGATGTCTGTTTTAAGGAAGTCTGTTACAAAAGTTGCTCACAGAATTCTTATTGTATTATTTAGTTTCTTTTTCCCCCTCTTACCCACTTTATGTTTCCAGGAACTCAACCATTACCTCACAGCCGAGCATCTTCAGTGGATAGTGACTAATAAGGGATCCATGTGTTATAACACTATATAAATAGGGTTATAACAGAAATATGTTATTCATTCTGTGGCAAAAATCACCAGGCAGATTTAAGTGCCAGCACCATGGCAATGATTTTAGCTGTGTTCCAAGGGATGTACTAACTTACCTTCAATTAAGAAAGTAAACCACAACTGTGATCATACCTGGGCTAAATAAGAAAGATTAAACAGATGGCTGTGGTTATGTTATTGTTGAAATTTGTTTATTTTGTACTGCCTCAAAGAGCCTCAAATTCATTCCTTAAGCCTGAGGAGGCTAAGAAGAAATAAAAAATCTTTAATTTGAAAGATCTTGTAATGTCTGTCTGATGAATATCCTAAGACAGATGAGAAACAAAGACCAGTGAATCCTGGACAGCAAAGTATTTTGCAAAACATAATGGGCAGCATCACTATTTTTTCAATGAAAATATTGAAACAAAGAAAATAAAAAATTATAACTTTCTTATTAATATTATATTCATTATATTCTAGTGTAGAAGAAGAATATACGTGCAAAACAGAAGGCACTGAGATCAAACCATGTTCTGCTGAACCTGCTCACTGAAATCCTTGCCTATTCTGATGCTGACATCATCTACACACAGTTCCTTTTTCGTCATTTTTCACTCATTTTAACTTCTAATTTCCCTGCCACATCTAAGACATCTACAGAAAAAGGCAATTAAACAAACAGATGTGGTCAAATAGAAACATTTGTTATAAAGTTAAACAAACACTCAAAAATAATTCAGATACAACTACTACATGCCCATGCTGAACGCTCCATTTCCATTAGCTCCTTACTGTGTTGGTTTTTGATCAACTCTTACAAGCCTTTTAATTGTAAAGAAGGAAATTGAGGCTAATGAGCCAAAAGGGCAACAACGATTGATTCATTATGTAATGCCTGACCTTTCGGAGGACACGAATAACAATAAGTTATGCTGTAAAAGTGAATTTGAAGGCTGCAGGTGAAAAGAATTCTGAAGTAGGTGAATAGGTTATGCAAAGGCTTTTACTTATGTATATGATGATACTTTGCCTATTTATTTGCAAGGGGCTAGTTCACTGGCAGATCTTGAAGAAAGAATCAACTATGAGGAACGATTCTTTATTACTATGAGGGAAAAAATATTTCAGACATCTAAAAGCACTTTAAAGATTTGGAGGTTATGAGACTACGCCATGCAAGCCACCCCTCCCAGACACACAAAAGTTCTTTAGTAATTTTGCATTCATTTTGCTGGCTATAGTGCCTGAATTGCATTTTCATAGCCATTCATCTTTCCAGTAACACATCTAGAACACCTCAGGACTATTCTGCAGCCTCATTTCACTTCTTTTTAAGAACTGGGTGAAAGCACTACAAATTCAGAGTAGTCAAGTGCCATACCACAAGAGGGTGATATTCTCTATAGACATTTATTTTGTTTTCATCATGCTTCTTTAAATATCTATTAGTGCAACACCCATTGGAGGTTGCTGCTATTTTGGAGCAACATAACTCAAAACCAACCTAATTTAAGAAGATCTCAGTTAAGAACTTCAAGTTAACTTCTATCCTAGCAGTGTGAGCCCCTTGACTGCTGGAACAAGCTACTCTTCCAATTTCAGTCCATCTATATCAAAAGGAAAAATTTGGGTTTTAACTAAATTAAGTTTAACTTCTGGAGAAGTAAAAATTGATTTCATCTTTCTAGTCTTGAAATAGTCATCTGCTTCTTTGCAGTTGAAAGAAAGCGTATGACCACTTCAAATAGTCAGATCCCAATGCCTGATCTTTACATTATTGTTAAAACAGTGCCAATGAATATATTAAAAAAATACTGATTTGGGATAAAAAGATATGAAAATCTATCTTCCCGGAAAACTTCTTTTTATATTGGAATGAAGTACTTTCAGTCATCACCAGCATATTAAAATTTCTCAGCTTTGGTCTGACAGCAATACCTTTTTTTTTTTTTTTTATTGCCAGATGTTAATTTACAGAAAAGTAAATGCAGGAAAGGTTGAACTGACCTCCTAAATGATTGACTGTCATGATTGGGAAATGTGTCATGAGGCTGCAAATCTTTAATGGACAACGACTTTAATTATTTAGATAGAAATGTCAGTTCAGCAGACCATGCAGTGCCTGCTCTCACTGTGATGTTAAACAGAAATGTTCACAGAAGTACCTCATGGATATATGAGACAAGAGCAAATAAGGAGAAAACATAGGAGACATAATCCAAAATATCTGCTACAAACTCAGAATATGGTGTTTCTTGTTGATACTATGGATGGAAGCATACATATTTAAAATCAAAATCTGATTCATATGTATGTTTCCTTAAAGTGTTATCTAAATGTTGGAACCAGGAATATTGTGAAACAGACTCCAGTGCTCTGCATATTTGATTAATATTATTCCCTTCCTTCTTCTGTCATAGCATTTTTTGAAAAAATGCCATGGAACAAGTAAGTTAAATCTTCAAGGACTGATAATAATATTGACCAAATAATAAGATATATATGCATAATTTATCCATATTATATCCATTTCTGAAGGACACTGTAGCTATTCTTAATTTCTTCTTTTGTGAATCTACAGGGTTTTAGTTTCTGCAAATACAACAAGAAATCACAATACTTACAAGTAACTACTTTCAACAGTGTAGACTTCAGTTTTATCTGACATTAATTTTATACATATATGGTGCCTGTGGTGTTGGGGAATTTTACAATAAGATGTTATGATGTGGTACTAGTTATCTGTTTTGTAATACTTTTTTTCTAAGTAAGACCTCTTAAAGAACATTATTAGGCAATATACTGTTGGAGGTAAGTATTACTTTATCCTTTCACAGCATCTATCACTGCTATTGGGGTTTTGGTCACCAAAGAGAGAAATAACTCTTTAGAACTGAGGCAGAAAGGCAGGAATCAGTTAAACAGGAGAAATGTAAAAACATGATATAGTGAAAGAATACAGAAAACATCAAGGACTCTGAGTGTACAGTACAGAGCAAGTATTCTAAATAAAGATAAGATGTTATGAAGCAAAAAGAAACTGGTCAGAGGGGAGCCCCTCCCAAAGAGATTAAAGGTAGATGGTGAGGAAGACAATGAGCCTTCATCCAGCGACCACCAGGAGAATCCCCCCACCCACCGATGGACGGTGCAAGCGCAAGGTGGAGGGACAGTTTGCAAAGGAGTTCTTGGAAATCCATTGAATATGTATAGACTTGGCTTTTATATGTAATGAGGTTTTGCTTGTCATTGTGCAGCAAGTTTGGAGGAGCTATCCCCCTTTCACCCAAAGCCTGCGCATACGCCAAATGAACATACCTGCTTTATAACAGAATTCTGGGTTATAGAGTTTGTTTCCACAAAGCAGAACCGTGTTATTGTACAATTCCCATATTGTTATACTTTTCCTCCTCTCAATTTCTCTGCTTGACATCTGTATTCTCTTCTCTGTATTTCGTGTACTCTACGTGAAGTAGATGCAAAATCATGCAAGAGATTGTCCTTGTCATCTGGCAGGTAAAAGCACAGAATTCCAACAGATCTCACTACCAGCAAGATCAAAGCTCACCACCTAAACTCAGATGCATGAGTGGATAATATTCAGATAAGTATGAAGTATATAATTCAATTAGAAGTCTAGCTTACTTATGTGGAGCTTATCTTAAAATCAGAAATTCACATAGGGGATCAGATATAAAGGATTTTCAAAACTAGTCCTCTTTTTCATTTTTAATTGCAACAAGCTTGGATGGAATTCAGGAAGGATGAGAGAAATTTGTGAATACATCATTCTCAAATAGTGGGGTCTATATAATGAAAACACAAAACATCACGAGTAAGATAAAATTCACATTATCATTTTTGATCTGAATTGAACTGAGCTCAAGAATCTTCAAGATTTGTGACTGCTTTCAGAGGGAGTCTTAGGAAAAGCAATAGCTTAAAAGGCATGAGGTTTCTTAGTACTACAAATGTGATCAAATTTGGGGAAATAAAATCATACAAGCAAAAATGGAAGCTTATTTCCAATAGTTCTCTCAATCCCCAAGCTTCCAGTAAATTGTTGATCAGGACAGGCTTTTATAACTTTTAATATTGTATTTTCCACACTCAAGTTCATCACATCCTCTAATTTTACTGCAGCAACATCAAAGTGTTATGATCATTTTGCCTAAAGCAAAGTATTATCATAAAGTGATCTTTTCATATCATGAAAATATTTACACAGGCCAAGCAGGACAAAAGAAAAAGTTTCCTTGGTACTCAGTGACAAGGCATAAACTCTAAACCAAAAAGAAAAGCTAACAGTGAATATATCAATGACAAAGAAAGGGTGAAAACTTCAAAGAGTTCCAGATAATTTATTCTTTTTTTAATCTCTTTCTTCTCTGTTTTCACAAATAATCAGGATGACTCTGTTTTCATAACAATTAGTCATCATTTATAAATTAGCATTTTAGTTCCTCTTTCTATTTCCCAGCAGTGATCATGTATCTCATACTAATTACAAAATAAAATCTTAAGATAAAAATCTTGAAGTTTAGAGGTCTTGAATTTTGATGCGAAAAGAAATGAAACTTCTCAGCACATTCCAGATTAAAATAACTCATAAAAGAAATATGAATCTTTTATATTCCCTTTAAAATTGGGAGAAGCAGCTGACAAGAAAGCCTGTCTTCTTGCATTGGTACCCTACAAAGCATAAAATAAGGTACATGTTTTGTTTGTTTGTGTATTTCTGTAAAAGAAATTTTGCGTGTAAGTTTCAGTTATATAAACAGAAATGGGATGTTCTATATGACCTGGAGTCCATTTAGACAAAAAACAAAACAGAACAATTCATATTTGATTACATTAGCATTACATCAACTTGGGGAAGCTCTCTGGTTGCTAAGGGCAGGCAGCTCTGGGGAGGAACACACTCATTGGGAGGATGGGATTGGATCTCCTTACTGATCACAACTACTGGTATTTCATCTGTGTCTCCTTTGTAAATCCTGAAGCTTCAAATCTCATTCACTTCAGCTGCAAGATAGCTGAAAATACTGCAGGGTTTTATGTTACTTTGTGGAAAAGACTACTTTTTTCACCTCTTCTGGCAAGGCTAACTCAGAGCCTAATAGACAGCTCTTAAAAATTATAGCATGAAGCACAGTAAAATTAAAATAGAATATTCTTTTTCTCAATGCAAAAGTGAGTTTGTATTTTAGAAGAATGAACATTTAAATTTTTTATTGGACATTTCAATAGCAGTGTAAAACTTCAGTATTCTCAGCAACAGAATCAGTGGAGTATTATATCTAAAATCTTCAGATTTCTCTGAATGTACCAAATGATTCTCGTAAGTCATTTTAGAGCATGTACTACTGTGCAATTACTTCCCATGAATGTTTGTAATGTCAGCCTTCCTCCCAGTTCGGTTATTGAGTTCTTTCATAAGAGATATGAAAACATAAATACAGCATCATAGAAATAGTGGTTGTGTAGGAAGTAATTTCATAGCAAACCTATCCATTACTGAAGAATATGACCAGAAGAAAGTATTATACTGTTCTATCACATAGAAAGGTATAACATTCTCCCAGTGAAATAATTTTTCATACACTGAGACAGTCTTGAACTTATATGAATCACTGATATTATTTGCGATGAAACATACCAAAGGCAGTATACATAACCACACATTCAGCAGTTATTAACAACCATCACATTAATACTTATTTGCATTTAATTGTCTATTCCCACCTCATATTCTGCCATAAACTCTGTGAAGTGCAATGAATTATTTTTAGTAGCTTAACTGCAATACAATTTTAATTTGCTTTTTTATAAAGCACAGTTGATACAATGAACCTTGAATTGTGTGATAGCAAGACTGAAATAATGAGACCACTTTTCAGACCTGCATTCCACTATTCCCATTTTAGAGCACTAAGGCAAAATGATATATGGACATAAGCTGGAGGTAAAAAAAAAAAAAAAAAAAAAAAAAAAGAGAAAATATATTTTAAATCAGAAAAAAGCAACATTGAGCTACTGTTCCATTAGCTTTCATCTTCCCTTCATTAAATGGTTTTGAGAAGGCATCTTATAAAATAATTACCACCCAGCAATACTCATAGCGCTCAGAAAAAAAGTAGACATTTCATATTTCATGAAGCTAATTATTTTGTTCGTGGCTTCACTCTGGGTAGGAGACAGCAAGGAAGGCCTGAAGATGAAGTATGACTTGCTCACTTCACCATCTTTTAGGCAAGGATGTCAGACCACATTTCTTAGGAGAGTTAGAAATTTCAGGTGTTTGCAACTTCTGATGTAATTATCCATATGCTGTGTTATGTTAATGACTTGTGTTAAAGCAGCACAGGCCCTGATGTCATGCCAAGAGTCTGGTAGGCACTGTGTTTCAAGGCATTAAACCTTTGAGACCAGCAGGAAACTGCTGGTAGAAATTTGCTGAAATATACAAATATACAGAAAGTGAAGAGACAGGTTACAACACACTTTTTAAGATTACATGTAACACTACTTTACCATCCTGACTCACAGTGTTTAAAGACAACTTGGAAAATGACAGAAAAAAAATGTAGGAAAACGAAAAATTTGTTCAAGGGAAGGCATGTTTTGTTTGAATAAATCATACACGCTACCCAGAGAGGTTACTGAGTCTCCTTCTCTGGAGATATTCAAGACCCATCTGGATGCCTACCTGTGTGACCTGTTGTAGGGAATCAGCCTGAGCAAGAAGGTTGGACTCAATGATCTCTTGAAGTCCCCTCCAGCCCCTGTGATTCTGTGATACAGGATTAAGATCATGTCTATAGAGAACGACTTAAAACTTTCCTGGGAATCTAACTCCTTTTTGATGTCCACTCAATTTAGAGACCAAAGGAGTACCTTAGATGTCTAAATATTTGAAAAAAAACATTCTTTTCATACTTCTGAAACGGAGAGATTCCACCTCTCACACCCTGAAGTGTGATCAGTTTTTAATCCAGCCAATTAATTGTGGCTGCGATACCAGGCCACCAAAATTCCGATAGTCCTTTAAGAAAGAAGTAACAGAGAAACAGCTGTGTGCCAATCTGGGGCATGGTTATAAGATGTATTATAAAGCTCTGTTTAAAACAGTAGATTTTATAGCTGCTTTCATTTACTCTGATGTCTTCAGTTCAGATAAATCCATCTAGAAAATAAAGAGTTAAAGCTGTTAAGTTTTTAATTGCACAGAGCTTCTTCATTAGACAGCTAAGGAGCCCAAGGCATTCAATAGACATCTGTAACTCAAATTTATTAACAAATCAACGATAAAATGAAATTTTATTGTCATTCTGTGTTGACGAAATATCAGGTACATCAGTAATTACTTCCAATTTCTATGTATTTTAGACACACAGATTATCCCAGAAGATAGCTGTCTTGTTCAGTAGTAGGTACAAAAAATGACAGAGGAAAAGCGATCTGCCACCTGATAAACTTCAGATCCAGCCAAGATCACATCACTTTTAGTATGAAACCATTTCCCTTTGTCCTATCAAACAGATCCTGCTAAAGAGTCTGTCGCCTTCATTCCTACAGTCCCCCTTGAGATACTGGAAGGACACTATCAAGTCTCCTCAGAGCTTTCTCTTCCCCTGGCTGATCATGTTACTCCAGCTTTTCTGAATGCATCCTTACAGGATGTGTTTTATTCTAGTCTTTGCTCTTATCATCTTTCATGCTCAAATTTACCCCATGTAAACAGTGATCTGTTTAGTTTACATAGAAACACACAATTCCAGACATGGGGATTTTAGCCCATTAGTTTAGTCCCTTTGATCTCATTAGCATACACAATAAATTAGCAATTGCACTGACCACAGATTACTCTTTGTTTTTATCTGAGAAGTTTGCTGCAGGATTAATAGTTGTTGGTCATTTCATGAGCCTTCTTAAGTTGTTCTGAACGGTCTTACTTTGTATATAGTATGGCCTTAAAAATAAGTACTGTACTAGTAATACAGTGTAATATCAACAAAGCAAACTGCATTCGGGTTGATTCCAGGATGCTCTTGATAGTCAGAAAAAAAGCCCTCACTATAAGACCTGCAGAAGTCACCTGATGGTTGTCATGTGAGAATGGCTCAGTTTATAACCGTTATGAATCTATGAGTCTATGAATATATCAGCTGTAATACTTTTACCATCACATCTGTATATACGGAGGGGTATTACACCTTTCACTGCCTCTACTACAAGGAAAAAATCTTCAGTGTTACAATTAATATTAACAAATAACTGCTGAGGCACCAGAGAGTGCCTTAGGATAAATGGTGCCTACACCTGAGTGAGTTGGGCTCAATCAGAGAGTAATGGGTGGGATGTTATTTGGGTGGAAAAAAAACTGAGAAGACCATGCATTCTGATAATGTTGATATTCCCAACTATTCTTGTTATGAATGTTATGTTTATTTTCCCACTAATTGTATACTTTGGTAGTGCAAGTACAAATTTTCCTACACCCATGATCAACGTTGGCTACTGACTTTATCTGCCACGTACTATCTAAAATCAGGAACAGAAAGTCAATCAGTACTCTAGCAAATCTGATTTTCTTAAGACACTTTGTTTCTTCCATTTAAGTTTTATTTTCTCTTTATAAAACAGAGAGCAGCTTAACTTAAAAATAAAAATAAAAATAAAAATGTCATCACAGTAGAAGAGGGAACTGTTTGTAATTAGAAAAGGTGCTAAGTTATACTTATCTGAAAAAATCTTTACAGGATCTGAAAAGTTTATGGTTTGTTTAAAATGAAAATGAAAATCAACCAGCAAAACATGATAGTGACATTGCATACCAGGCTAACCCATAAAGCATGTTAATTTCTTTCTTCTATTTTTAATTCCACCCAGCCGTGAGCCATCCACTGCACAGTACATGATTAATGAATCACACTCTAATTGCTTTTCACACGCCAAACTGTACTCCAAGACTTAAGGTTTCAAGAATCTTATGTCAAAACATTTTTTCTTTTGGTTAAATCAGAGGAAACTAACTCCATCAAATACGTTGATGCTTTAGGAAGGATGTTAATTACATAGCTTCCGAAGATTTCAATCAGTTTAAATAGATTACAACATTTAGACATTAGTTTGATCAACATGATTTGATTCAGCCTCATAAAGGAGATTCACTAGTGTGACAGTAACTTTTCCCTGTATGAAATCTTCACTGTATGGTCATCTTCTAATCGTCAAATCTGCTAACTTTTTACATTAATCACTTCTGTTCAGTTGACAGGCTTCTGGCACGTGATTGCTCAAGCTCAGCTTGTTGGGTGCCTATATGCATAGTATGTTGTAGATCTCCTTTATGGTGTTAGATTAAATTAAATGACTTTGCTACTGTTAATCCTCAAAAGTTTCTTCTGTTCCTCCTGGTCAGGGAGGCATGGCAGGAAGGAGGACAGGAGGTTGATGTCTTTATCACACTGTTACCAACAAGAGGTTTTGACACTCTGCAGCTGATAGCCAGCAGCTTAAATCAAATCAATCCTTCAGATCTCTGAAGTTCTAACTCACTGTACTGGCTAAATGCAAGGCTGAACTGCTTGCCATATTACCACAGAAATTCCCTGCTCCTCAAATATATGTGTTTCTTATACCTGTTATATTTCATATCTGTAACAAACTGGAAATATGAAGCCTATAAGATGGAGGGGTTTTTAAACCCTTTTCCAGTTCTATAGATGTGACCATACAGCAGAATGTGGACATATTCTAGTGGTTGGTTTTTGTTGTATATGTAAACTCTGTAAGTGACATAAATAGGAAGAAATGCTTGACAGTTTATGTTATACTGATTTTACTAATTTGACCAGAAGTTTCTAGAGAGGGAATTGAACTGTCTTGTCATGACATTCCAAAATACTGAGCTATTGCAGATATGCTTCTAAGTTTACATGGCCCTGAATAAGAATTTGTATATAAAGGACTTTCTGAAGTTATAGTAGACTAATAATTTCAGCCTAAGAGCCAATATAATGTTAATAGTATTTTTTCCACAGAAAAGGAAAGTGCAAGACTTGCCAGATCTGGTATGCTTCTAAGAGAGCATAGGGCCACCTATGTACAATTACAAGGGGAAATTCAGCTGTAAACAGAACACTTCAAGTACTGAATTTTGTTTCATATTACTCGCATGGACATTGCAAGCCTTCTCGGCTGCAGATTTTGAGAGCTGCTGCTTTTTGGCACTGTGAGATGTTTACAGAATGGACGGAGATGACTCAGAGTTTGCTGTCTTTTTGTCTAGTCTGCTAGTAATAGCTAATAACATTTCCTTACACAATGCATTTTATATATGTGTAATCTGAAAGAGCCATCTAACTGCACATGGATGCCATCTGTTTAGTAGCAAAAGTCTACATTTTCATTCTTTGTAAAGTTGATGCTCAGGCAAACTACTTACTTCTATCTCTGGTTTTCTTCTATTCTATAGTATACAGCTGGGCTAGCTGAGCTATCCTCATCTTTGAGCTATATGAGAAGGACCTGGAGTCATGCAACTAAGATGGATTTCACACTGAGTTTCTGCTCAGAGGAAGCACATTGAGTCTAATTTTATAGTGTAAAAGCAAAACTTTCCTAGATCTCCTGGATCCAGAGATTGGCCAAGAGATTACCATGTAGGAATGCTACTTATTTTACTTTCACACCAATGAGATACTATCTTCAAAGCCACTAAATACATTACAGTATGGAAATTTTAGAACTGCAGGTCTGAAAACAGAAATTCAGATACTGTGACTTCATTTGAGGGCATGATATCTGCAGGAATCCAATCATGACTTGAGAGGTGTAATCAAGATCATCAAAAATGGCTAACACTCCCTGTCAGAGGTGATTTATGAAGGTGACATGAGAACAGTGAAACTAGTTACAGGTCTACTAGAAAGCATATGCTGTGAAAATGATCTTATCCCACTGTCATCCGAGCTTTTCAAGTGCTAGCAGCAATGAGGGTTCTACCTCATTTTCAGTTTTCCACTCAATGGTCTGTGGGAGGAATCCTAGGTGCCAACACTGTCTGTATTGTTTGTTATTTTTATTACTTTTTGCACAGTAATGTTTAAACATTGAGGGAAATTTGTACTTTTTAATCCATAAATCAAAGTAAGAATGAGAAAGGAGTAAATATGGAGCATAATCAGAAAATGTGATAATAAAATTCTCCTTTTCTGGATACCATTCAGCTTGAGAGGCAGCAACTCATTTTTCAGTTCACTTATGAGTACTTTTGGAAACTGTTAAGAAACTATTCTCCCAGTTCAGTAAATCTACATCTAAACACTATCTGTCAATTTTGAAGAAAATAAGCTATTAACAGTGTGTTGCACAATTTTCAAGAGCACATGTAGTGATCACAGCAATCAGTGGATTCATTAAACCAAACCATACAGTCTTATATCACAATACAGTAATTCATGTCAAAAAAAGAACCAAATTTTACTTCTAGATCAACATCTGACACAATTCTAAAGAAAAATATTTGTTAATGGTTATTTTTCTTTGGGTCATATTGAAGAAGAAAAGACGTGTATTTGGAGGATGCAAGGGCTGTAAGGTTCAGTAAACATTTAAAACATGAAAAAAAAAGTTCAATATATTCAATAGGGCCAACAATAATGAGTTAATTTTTCTTTGTGGCATTTATTGTTCAATTGCAAAAAACTAAGTTGAAGACTGATGCAGTAAGGGTCAGTCAGACTTTTTTTCTGAATCTCTCAATATGAATGGTTAGTGATAAGCACGTGCTATGATATCACTTTCCCTTTTAAATAGATCTTCAGAAATTATACTTCTAACAAAATATACTTTGTTATACGCAAGATAAATATACAAACACATATACAAAATATTTCTAAGTAGTAAATATGCCTCATAACTATGGGTCTCTAGGCCACAGTTTGAAAACCAGTGGACTTAAAAATAAATATGCAAAGAGTGACACTTTCCAAAAAGTTTAAGATTTAGAGTTCTAACTCAGAGTGTTATTAGCAGCTATATAAATCAAAATTAAATCTTTTTTAAGAAATAAGAATGGAGATTTCATTAACATTTATTTACAACCTTCCTTTTAAAATCATTTGTCTGGAGATTTAGCTTCTATCCCTTAAGCAAACATTTCTGTAAAATTCTCTTAATGGAGACTATGAATCAATGCGTGGTAAGTTCCATGGGTTGAATCGATGGCCCAAGAACCAAGAAGGCCTTTTTACAGGCCAGTGTCAAAAGCACTGACTGAATTAGAAACTTTATGGCAGTCAGAGAAATTTATGCTCTGAAGAGATAGTTTGAATTTCATACCTTTTCCACTGTTATGGATAAGAAGATCTGACAGAATCAATAAGAAACGACAAAGGAATGAAAATTCATTAGTTTGGAACTAAGAAGATTGAAGGTACATGTGATAAAATGCTAATAATCCTCAAACAGCTAAAAGACAACTGGAAAAAGGAAAAAAAAAAGAAATGACTTCTCAGCTTTATGGGTCAGGGATGCCAACAAATCATGGGGAGAAATTTCAAATATAATTTTTGGGACTGAAACAGTGAAATACAGTATTTGGAAGCCTATGAAGTCTTAATGGCTTTTTGGTACAAAGCAGTCAAACAATGCAAAGAATGATTATATTGGAACTGAATCTTCTCTATCTCTAAAATAATGCCATCTCAAAGTCTGATAAGATATGGACTTTTATGATTTTTATTAAAATCATATAGGTGAAATTGTAAGAGCTGGAAATAAGAGTGCTGTTCCAAGAGTAATGTCTTCTATTTTATTGTACCATTCCACAATGTCAGAGGTGGGTGTTGGCTGTAGAGGCAGAATCTTCCCACTAATATTCCATTATATTTTGTTGTCATGTGACAGATGGCAGCAGAGGAGTCTGATAGAATAGCATCTGATGTGGAACTGTGTATGAAGCAAACGTATGCCATTGAATTCCTCCATGCAGAAAATATGTCTCCTATTGACATTCCTCAGCGCTTGCTGAATGCTGATGGAGATCAAGCAGTGGATGTGAGCACAGTGAGCGGTGGGTGGTACATTTCAGCAGTGTTGACAGAGACAATGGGTCACTTCCATTTGTACAGACTTTTACGAGCACATCATGCAGGTTCTTGTTCATTGTTAGTAAAAGTGCATAGCTAATAGTGGTGACTGTGTCGAAAAACAGTGATTTGTAGCTGAGAATTTGCTCTATCAAATAGTGTTATTGTGATGTTTATAAACATCTGTTGCCATTTCCCTGAGAATAAATGAGAGGCATTACTTTGGGAGCAAGCTAGTAAAATGCAGGTTCAAATAAGATTATCTCAACTTCAATGAAGAAATTAAAATCCAAGACAAAATCTTTTTGCTCTAAGCCAAAATTCAGTAATTAAATAAAAATGTCCATATAGTCAATTTTTCCAGTTTCATGTGCTACAGCCCCAAATCACTTCTGAGTGACAACCAGTCAATGCAATAAAAGGGACATCACCTTGGTGCTCACTTGTCCATGGAGATGCTACTCAGATTGCAGACTGAATTGAAAGCAGCCCCCATATAACAAGTACTCTGTGGTTCTGCAGATTTATTGCAGTTGCCAATGCTTTCTTAATTGTAGCTTTACTCTTCCGTGAAGCTCAGTTTCTTGCTCTAACAGGCCTGCAAAACAGAATGCATTTCTTAGAAAAGGTGTTCAAGTTTTTGGCAGTTTACTCTTCAAATTCCCTCCTAGCCCTGCTAATTTCAGGTAGCATTTCATATGCCCTAGTTTATATTCTCACTGCCTTAATTAATGTTAGTTTGGGTTTTACAAACTATTAATAAATGAAATATTTAATCTCCTGTTTTGCCAAGACATGTACATTTTTAGAGTGAAACAAGAGCGCTGTAAATGTATTGAAAGACAATTTCTGATGTATAGAAGAACATACAACTTGATACAAAACTTAGATACACATTGAAAGAGTCAGGAATAATTGGCTGAATCACAGAATCATAAAATGGCCTGAGCCAAAAAGAGCCTCAAAGATCCCCTAGTTTCTCTACCCCTCTGCCATGGATAGGGTTTCCAGACAGTAGAGCAGGCTGCCCAGAGCCACATCCAGCCTTGTCTTGAATGCCTTCAGGGATGAGGCATCCACAACCTCTCTGGGCAACCTGTTCCAATGCGTTACCATCCTCTGAATGAAAACTTCTTCCTAACATCTAACCTAAATCTCCCATCTTAGTTTAAAACCATTTCTATGAAATAACAATAGTCTACAGATACAGGATACCAAACAGGTTTTTGGGGTTTTACCCTTATTTGCCTGTTACTAAGTGGGACTCAAAACACTCAAGCACTAGCTTGTTTCCCTGAGCGACCTGGTGTAGGGAGCTGCTGTGGCAGGGGGGTTGGACTCGATGATCTCTAGAGAGATCCCTTCCAACCCCTACATTTCTGTGATTATGTTTCACACAGCCTTTTGAGAATGCCACCTATGCACTTTTGATTATCACAGAATCATAGAATGTCTTGGGTTGAAAGGGATATTAAAGAACATCTAGTTCCAGCCCCCCTGCCAAGGGTGGGGTTGCCACCCACTAGATCAGGCACTAGGTCAGGTTGCCCAGAACCTGATCCAATGAGGTGCTGGATGAACTGTGTAGAAGTTCTTAGCGTAGCCGCTTTCAGTGCCTCACCACTGTGCATGAAATTTTTCCCCCTAAAATCTAGCTTAATTTTCCCCTTTTAATTTAAAGCCATTTCCTCTTGTTCTATTATCAAACTGTAAAAAAAACTGTGTAAAAAGTCTGTCTCCCTCGGGGTTATGAGCTCCTTTGAAATACTGGAAGGCCACAAGAAGCTCTCCCTGTAGCTTTCTCTTCTCCAGACTGAAGAAGCCTGGCTTCCACAACATTTCTTTGTAGGAGAGGTTCTCCAGGTCTTTGAACTTATTTGTGGACCTCCTCTGGACCTGCTCCAATAGCTCCACATCCTTCTTGTACTGGGGGTCCCAGGTCTGGACACAGTACTCCAGATGGGAGTACCAGGGTAGAGTAGAGGTGGGCTATGCCCTCCCTGTCCCTGCTGGTGAATCCTCTTTTGATGCAGCCATGGTTACCACTGGCCACTGAGGCTGCAAGAGCACGCTGATGGCTCCTGTCCTGCTTTTCCTTTTGCAGGACCTCCAAGTCCTTCTTGCCAAGGCTGCTCTCAAGTTCTCCTTCCAGTCTGTATACATACTTACAGTTGCTGTGACCCAAGTGCAACACTTGGCCTTGTTGAATGTTATTAGGTTCACAAGGGTCGGCTTTTCAAATTTGCCCAGGTCCATTTGGATGGCATCTCTTCTTTCTGTTGAATCAACTGTACCACTCAGCTTGGTGTCTTCTGCAAACTTGAATTTGATCCCACTCACTATGTGATTAAGAAAGTTGTTAAAGTGCAGTGGTAGTAAGACAGACCTCTGGAGTAAACCATTTCTCTCTGACCACAACCTAGACACATATCCACTGAGCACTGATCTCTGCCTGTGGCCATCCAACAAATTCCCAGTCCACTGAATAGTCCAGCCTTCAAATCCATCTCTCCAATTTAAAGACAAGAATGTGGTATGAGACCATGTCAGAAGCCTTGCAGAAGTGCAGGTGGATGAAATATTTGCCCTTCCTTTGTTCACCGATAACATCATACCATCATAAAAGGTCTCCAGACTGGTCAGGCACAATCTATCCTTGATGAAGCTGCATTGACTGTCTTAGATCACTTCCTTCAGAGAGGTTCTGCTCAGTGATATTACCAGGCATAGACATGGGCCCGTAATTCCCTGAATTTTCCATTCTCCCTTTCTTGAAAATAGAAGTGATGATTCTCCTTCTCACATCACTGATGTCTTCACCTGACAGCCATGTCTTTTCAGATATGATGGACAGTAGGTTGGCAACCACATCAAGAAGTTCTCTCAGGCCCCTGTGATGCATGTCCTCCAGCTCCACTGACTTACACCTGTTCAGTCTCATGAGGTGGCCTCAGACTTTCTCTTCTCTTATAGTAGGAGGTCTGTTCTCATGACCCCCACCTGAAGGTTCTGGGACGTGAGGGATGTGGTAAGCTTGACCGGCTATGAAGACCAAGGCAATGAACTGAGTACCTCAGCTTTCCTCAAGTCTTTTGGAGCAAGTTCTCCCTTCTCATTTATCAGAGAGGGTACACTTTTCTTGGCCTTCCTCTTCTGACCAATATACCCATAGAATCTCTTCCTTTTATTTTTGACAACCCTCAAAAAGTTCTATTCCATTTGTGCTGTGGTTTTCCCGATCCCACCTCTGCACAGCATCCCTACATGCCTCCCAGGCCACACATCCCTGCTTCCACTGCTTCTATTTTTCCTGCTTTTCCCACAGCCTTTCCAGATGGAAATATGAGAAGAATTATCCTTATATAAAAAGCATGGCTTTTTTTCTTTTAATCAGCCTAGTTTTAACATATTTATGTCTGTACACAAATATATGCATGTTAAACATGAAAAAGAAACAACAGGAATGCACAAGACAGAGATGCATACTAATTAGGCTTCCAATTAAGAACACAATCAGTATAAGCACAGAACTACCATTATTATTGCTGTGAAAGTGTCCACAGTGCTACAGCAACAGCTGATATCAAACGTGCCCAACTGAAAGTCTAAAATGCCAACACATTCCTACACCCCATTGATAAGAAAGGAGATATCTCCAAGAATTTTTTTTCTTCACACAGAATAAGCAAGCAAACTATCAATTTAGTATGATGAGCATAATCATACATGGCATTATTCCATAAATATTTCATTAAACTAAAAGGATGCTCTATCACTTCTCTCTTGATATAGGGTTCCCAATTAGAACAGAAGTTTATGCAGTGAAAAAGTATGTAAATCCCTTCATTACAAGTCAATTGTAATATGAGAAAGGGCAAGTGGTCCATGTTAGACAGGGTTATAACAGTTCAGTTCCTATTATAATTAATGAGAGTGGCATGGCTAAATGCCATCACACTGTTTTAGGTATCCTCAGGCCTAATTCAATTCCCACTAAAACAGTGGGGATCAGATCATTCAATTAACTTCAGTGGCCTTTGGATTGGATTAAGACTACCCTGAATGTGATGAAGTTCTCTATTGAGACACTAAGCACTTCCAATTCCAGTTAAGTTTTGCAACTTCTTACTCCAGAGTCCTTTTTAGAATGAAATCAAAGTGGAGGTTGCACCTAAATGCAGTGATCTAATCTGAAATGCTTGAATAAATGGTTTAAGTCTAAAGATTATTATTATTATTATTATTATTATATGGAAACAACACATAATAACCATAAATGTATTCAAATGTTGCCTCTTTTCTGTATAGCATTCTGTGAAAAATTAACTGCATTTTCTCTCTTTGATTATATTAAGAAGGACAGTAACACTACAACTCACTTGATACAATTCAAGTAAAATTTCTCATCAGAAATGTGTTTTTCCATACATTTAATGCTTGTTCATGTAGTTACTCATAGGGACACCTTTGCTAAGGATGCTGTCATCTTCAAAGTATCAGAAAATATATGTGCAGTATGCATTTGCAAAAAACAGCAGTAAACTAATTGACAGACGTGATTATTGCACCATCAAGAAACATTCAGAATGACAAATGATGTTTTCTCATAAATTATTCCTAAAACATGAAAAATGCAATGTAACCTCATTTTATTAATAAGATCTTATCCGTATTAATGGAGGAGGAACAATTTCGGTTTACAGTGTTTATCTGACTTATTTTCTGTGTAGAATTTTCTAGAATTTGCAGTCATGTATGTACAAGAAAAAAAATCATACTTAATAAGAGCAGCACAATATTTTTTGCTTCTCCTCTGTTGCTGTAGTACTTATACTGAACTTTGATGACTGACAGGGGAGCTCAGCTGCAGCCTACTATTTCAGAACAACTTACCAAGAAGGCATTGAAGTTTTCTGTTTGTCAGGACTAAGGGGATGAAAGAAAGAAAAGAACATTTTAGACTCAGATAATCCAAAGTAACAATTCTGCATTTTCCCTGTGCTTTCAATATGGGATGTTTTCATTATTTTTAATACAAAGGATAATCGTTAATATGTATCTTTTTGACAGAAGCAGAACAAGAGTAAGACTAGCTTCCCCCATGCTGCAGTTCTATTGAACAAAAAATCTGAATGTGTTGAAGTTCCAGAAACATCATTATTTCCCCTATTCCACCTGCTGCTTCTAAGATTTTCCATTCGTTGTTACATCTGTAACATCAAGGGGAGAGATCTGAGCCTTAAACAGCTCTTAAGCAATTTCAGTGGCATTAGAATCCAAGGAGTTTGTTCCAGACCATATTTGCTTTTCACACGACAGTCTTTGGATTCTAAATGTCTTTACTGAGAGAGGCAAAGGAGCATGTGAAAATACAAGTATATACTTACCTGTATTCCCTTGAAAAGACTTACATTCTTTCAGTGCAATGTGAACGGACATCTGGAGTATTTGCATGGACAGAATAAAGGCAACTTATAACCTGGAACTGGTAACAGGTATGTTGCTCTTTAGAGGGGAATGACAGAATGAATGGAGGTTTTGCAGCATGGGAAGGATTTTCTCTTCTTCCTCCCATAGGTGGCGGAGGAGAACCCAAACCAGGAATGTTTTTCAACTAATGAGAGGAAAATTGCAGCTGCTACAGCCTAACTCACAAGGAAGATGCTGGGTGAACAGTGCAGCCATGAAGATACTGTAACAACTCTGCCTACTTAAAAGAAAAGCATGTTATCATAACATTAATAGCAGCACATTTCCTTGGATATGGGTTCCAATTCCTCGCTATTTTATGAATAATTCTTGTAACTGTTGATGCCCTTTAAACAAAAGAATGGAAAGCTTTATGCTACAGGAAAGCTATCTATCTATCATTCACAACCCTATGCAAAGTACTTTTGGGACTATGAACACATTTCTAGGAATCTCTTGAAAGAAACCATCAGAGATTGATACAAGGATTAATATCAAAATGTCCTTAGAAAATGAAGAGTTTCCATAAAGCAGCAGTATCCATGACTTGCTTAAATGACAGCTGAAGTTTGGTTTCCTGAGGCTTCACATCTTTTATTGCTTCATTGATGTTAGCAAAGTTTTATCAATATGAAGTTAACAACCTAAGGTTTGAGATGGAGTAACTGAAAGTATTATTCTACCTACAAGGGAGCTTATATCACTGTAATGTTGTCTGTCATAAATGTGAGTTCCCTGTAGAATGAACATTCCTGTTATTGTTCTTTTCCTGTTGGCAAATAAAATTATTATGAAGTTTTATTTCCGTTTCCATTTAAACTGCAAAGTGATGACATTAATAAGATATTATAATGATAATTCATTACACTGAATATTTGATTCTGAAAAATTCTTACTCTTAAATATTGCACTGGCTAACTTTATGTTTTAGGTATCAAATAGCAACTTAAGTCTTCTGAAACGAAGAATTTGTTCTGAGTGCTGAATAGGTGACAAAATTCTTGTGCTGGTAGATTGCACCTAAAATTACTCCTCTGCATGCTTACACAGTAGCTAACATTCCAAGAGGAATAGCATATTGGACTCGTGTTTTCTCCTGGCTGATTTGCTTTCTGTTGTTACAGAATCAAGTCTGAGTCAGGAGGATGGCTTTAATTGTCAGATAAACTCAGCTGATCTGTAGTTACAAAATGCTTAACTGATGCAGGTGTAATTTATAAATAGGTGATAAAATCAATGAAAGGCATTGTACCATAAAAATCTAAATATATTATTGTAGTCCATAAGACTAGAATAGAGTGCATCGGTGCAAAACTTTGTAAGTTTGGAAGGAAATTTCTTTCTTTTAAAATTGACTGAATATGTTTATATTTTTTATATAACAGTAATATAAAGAGCAAATATGTCAAAAATATTCAAGTCATTAAATCACGTTCACCTTTCATTCCTTTTTTTTTTTTTTTTTTTTAATTTCTCTTCCTTCACTTACAAAAAGAGCACTAAACAAGCAGCCTGAATTATTTATCCTGCAGCTCTGGTTAAAGATCAGTAAAGACAAGTCCAGTGTCAGAGTACACAGTGTCAGGGTGTTCTGGTAGACATCCTCACTGGCTGCTAGTCCTCCACCCAGCTGCAATCATTTTCCCTCATCTACAGGACAAAGGGACAAAGGGACACCTTGGTTGAGGAAGAGATCATTCAACCATTACTATTATAGGCAAAACAGATTTCACTGATGACTTTTCTCCTCAAAATTAAATAAAAAAATACAAGATCTTTCAGTAATATCCACTGCTAGCATTTCTGACATCCCCAAATACTCAGGTATATCACTAAATTATTCACCTCCCTGAAACTGCTAAGAGCCACTGTCACCACCTCCCCACCAAACTCTTTCTTCTCTCAGTGTTTAAAACGCTTTTAGCCTCTAAAAACCTTTTTAGCTTTTAGCTTTTAGTTACAGGGCTTGAGGGAGAAAAGAAAAGCTTTAAAGCTTTAAAAACTAAATGTGATTCTTCCCATTGTTTCTGCAAAACCGAAGTTGTTGATCTTTAGGTATGCTGTAAGGAAAAGCTATTCATAACAACTTCTACTTGGATCACAAGATTTGTAATAGGTTTTAGGATGAAAACGGGTTCTCTCTCTTGGGTACTTAATCAGCATGGCAGATACTTACATAACCTGAATTCAGCAGAAATTTAATCTTATCCTGCATGTTTTAATCTCCATTTGCACATCCTGTACCTACAGGTTATACAATACAAAGTTTCTTCCACAATTTCAGGATAAAGTCATGAATAAATTGCAAGTTAACTGAAGTTTAAACAAATTCTAAATTTAAAAGCTGGTTAAAAAATTGCCAGCATTTACAGCATGGTGTTTTTTTTTCCCCCTCAAATCTATTCAAATAACAGACAATGTGTATTTGTTTTAAGAAAATGAAATCATAATAATTGATTACTCTAACACACAACCCTTCCGTCAGTTGCCTTTAAACTAAATATTATTAGGCTTTGTTTTTCAGTTAAAAGCTTTATTACTTTGCCATTATGTTGTAAACAATTATATATATCAGGATTATTGTAATTTTATTTCTGAATGTCTGCAGTTTTCTGAGCACTGTCTTTGCATAATGAAAGCAATAATAAAGCAACTTAAGGCATGTTAGCATTAAGTCCTAGCTTAAATTTCTTCCTCTAGCAGGTAAAACCACTTGAAGTTCCACACTTTGGACATAGCTTCTATACACTCTCTAGGTACAGACATCATACTTACCTTCCAAGTTCCATTCCCGACTTCATAGAATCACAGAATCCTTAGAGTTGGAAGGGACCTTTTAAGGTCATCTAGTTCAACTCCCCTGAAATGAACAGGGTCATGGACATCTAGATCAGGTTGCCTAGGGTCTGATCCAGCCTTGCCTTGAAATTCTCCACGGATGGGCATCAACTACAACACTAGGCTACCAGTTCTAGTGCCTAACCACACTCAGTGTAAAAGACTTCTTCCTTATATCCAACTTAAATCTCCCTTCCTTAAGCTTGAAGCCATTTTCCCTTGTTCTGTCACCACAGACCCTGATGAAGAGTCCCTTTCTTTCCTGTAGATTTCCTGTCGTTATTGAAAGGCCACTGTCAGGTCACCTCAGAGCCTTCTCTTCTCTGGGCTGAACAGCCCCAGCTCTCTCAGCCTATCTTCATAAGAGGTCTTCCATCCCTTGGATCATTTTCGTGGCCCTCCTCTGGAACATGCTTCAATGGGTCAGTATCTCTCAAACAAACTTGGTGGCCTTTTATGATGAAGTTACAGCATTAGTGGATGAAGGAAGAGCAACTGACATCATCTATCTGGACTTGTGCAAAATATTTGGCAGTGCTCCTTATGACTTTCTGATTGCCAAGTTAGAGGAAAATTGATTTGATGGATAGAGCACTCTCTGAATTGGATGAATGGTCACACTCAGAGTTGCATTCTATGGCTTAATGTCCACATGGAGACTGATGACAAGTGGTGTTCCTCAGAGATCAGTGCTTGGACCAGTATTATTTAACATCTTTTTATATGACATGGACCTTCAGCAAGCTTGCAGATGACACTAAGCTTGAGCGGTGAGTTGATGTGCTAGAGGGAAAGAATGCTATCTAGAGGGACTTGGGCAGGCTCAAGTATTGGGCCCTTGCCAACCTCATGAAGTTCAAGAAGGCCAAGTGCAAGGTCCTGTACCTGGATTATGCCAATCCCAAGCACAAATACAGGTTGGGTGGAGAATGTCTTGAAAGCAGCCCTGAGGAAAAGGATTTTGGTGTGGAAATACAATAAAAACCATTCAGAGCAGAAGCTGTGGAAGAAGATAAACAGCATGAGAAAGCAAGGCTGAAAACCAAGGAAATCTCTAGAAAAAGAAAAACAATGTCAAGTAAGCTGCATGATGGATATTTGATGATTGGAGGAAGATAGCTTGTTACTTTAATTGGATGAGTGCCTGCGTGCATAGTTAAGAAAAGTTTGATGGATTGTTTTGTTGACATGGAAAGGTGGGTGGGAAAGTTGAAAGAGAAAACTTGTGAATGTATGTAAGGAATGTTAGAACCCATAATGAAAAATTTGCATAATTCACATCTGAATCCATGCCTCAGATGCTGCATTTGGGGTATTGGTTGATGGAAAAAATCAACATGACCCAGCAATGTGGACTTTCAGCCGTGAAGACCAACTGTATCCTAGATCACATCAAGAGAGGTGTGAACAGCAGGTCAAGGGAGGTGATTCTGCCCCTTTACTCTGCTTTCCTGATATTCCACCTGGAGTACTGGATCCAGTTCTGGGTCCCCCAACACAAGGACACATGGCTGTAGGAGTGGGTCCAGAAGAGGGCCATGAAGATGAACAGAGAGATGTAGCACCTCCCCTGCGAGGACAGATCTGGGGCTCTGGAAGGGCTCTGTAGACTCTCCTGTAAGTGATGGGAAAGCTGGAGACACACTTCTTATAAGGCCATGTAGTAACATGATGAGGGCTTTAAACTGTAGTTTTAGGAATTAGGAAAAATTTTATATTGTGATTGTGATGAGACCCTGGAACAGGTTGCCCAGAGAGATTGTGGATGCCTCCAAGTCCAGGCTGGATGAAGCTTTGAGCAACCTGGTCTAGTGTGAGGTGTCTCTGCCTATAGCAGGGGGGTTGGAAATGCACAGTCTTAAAGGTCCCTTCCAATTCAAGCCATTGTATGATTCTTTGATTCTATAATTCCAATTAAAAACAGGTTTTCTAAGTGTTGTTCCAGTTACCTCCAGGCGTAGTTATAAACCACCTCTTACAAGAATGCAGTTTTCAGTGGCTTTCCTTCTTCCATCATGGACAGCAGCAAAATAATCAGAAAGCTTCCATGAGGGAAGAAAGAAGAGAAAATCCTCTGCATACATTTCCTCTTATTCTCAAGCTTAAATCTGAAACTTTAGTGTTCCTTTAATGTATTTTGCATTTGTTAATCATACCATTAATGTTTTGACTAACATATAGACATTAGTTTAATGGAGAGTTCAGGGTTCTTAAATCAAGACAGGCTTTTGGGTTCTGATGATTAACAGAGCAATATCCAAGTCAGATATGTTGTAACCAAAAAGCAAGATGGGTAATGAGTTCATGCATCTGGCACAGGAATTCTAAGATATATGGTGGACTGTATTACAGCGATAGCACATTACATTGGAATTAATGCATGATAATTTGTCTGTCATGGTCAGTGTTAAAGGAAAAAGACTACGCAGGGATATTCGTGAGTCAAACTGAAGTATGTCTAATGAGATGTAGGATGAATAGGAGAAAAAATAAGAGAAAATAAATTGTCAATGGATTACTGTATAGCCTTACAGAAAATTCCAGTCTGAAAGTGTTGTTTTAGCTCTTTCAGTAGTTTAATGGCTTATACAGTCATCACCTAACAATATATAGGACCATCATAATGTTTAAGTTCTTCTCATTAACAAATAATGAATCAACACAGATGAACTTCTAGCATCTATTTTTATTGTAGGCATTTTATCATAGCAAGCATATTGACAGAAAAATTGATTTTTTCATCTCACATGCTCTATCAAGTTGATATGTTTCATTTTGATTCATCCTCCTCCTCAAACCCACATAAGGAGATTGAAGAAAATAAAGGAAGAAGAGATTTGAGTAGAATTTCCCTAAATTCTATAACTAAGTATCTGTGTATAAATCTCATGTCACTGCTTTTTATTTTATTTATGACTGACTTTTCTACTGAAATGGAGTCTATAATTTCTGATCTTTATTGGTTTTATCATATAACACATGTCAAAATAAAGAGTCCTTCTTAAACTTACAACATAAGAAAAGAACAATAGCACTTGATTTTTGTCTGATAGGGGCAAAGCTTTATAGGAAACTAAAGGAAACTAAAGTAATCATATAGTTCCCAGCTAAATAAAGTAATACAAAGCAAAACACTTGAGGCATGCTTAATTGTTTAAGATAAAATTGAATTAAAGATAGATGAGAAATTTAAAGTTTTCTAATGCTTAGGATGATTACAGTGAATGTACTCATAAGAGAGGGCCCTCTCCCTGTTATGTGTGGGAATACAGA
This sequence comes from Callipepla californica brunnescens, assembly GCA_023055505.1. Classification (NCBI taxonomy): domain Eukaryota; kingdom Metazoa; phylum Chordata; class Aves; order Galliformes; family Odontophoridae; genus Callipepla; species Callipepla californica. Next base: position 19,484,482 of record JALIRH010000011.1, read on the forward strand.
CTACACCAACGTAGATGAGCTATTCAGGGATGGGCAGATTTCATTATTATAAATGCATATATGCTGCAACATATTAAGGTCACTAACAGAAAAATAAAGCTATGACAAATAGAAGAAAACCACATACTTTTTTCATTAGAAAATAAATACTGTATGCTTGCCACAAAACTGGGATATTTTTTCCCCAAATAGATTATTCATATTTCCAATAAATATGAACTACATTCTGAACTTATATCTTTGCAATATACTTAGAGAACAATTACTCTTTATTCTAAGCTAGCAAAGTGTATAAACTAATTTACTGCATCAATGCTTGTAATTAATGTTTCCTAACACATCTCAGATCATATACACTATGCAACACCTGTAATTTCCCAGGTCATTGGTAATACATTACTGCCGTGATGCTAAGAATTCATTCACATGATATATTTTCTTTCTGTAAAGCAAAGATTACTTCTCGTGCTGTCTTAGAACCTTTTTCCTAGAATATTCCAGCATTGCCAAAAACATAAATTCTTTAATGCCTCTATAGATTTCATAAAGAATTAAATTATGGTGAAAATAGGATAAATAGTTCCAGAAGAAATATACTGCATTATTTTCCTCTGCACAAATGTTCTTGAAACTGTTCATCTTCTGAATTCACTGTGATACAGGAGCTAATCAGCTGAGAAGAATATGGAGGCTTCTTATAATTACCTGAACATTGGAGCAATTACTAATATTCCCTTGCCCTGTGATCAGAGCCAGACTGTAGTCAGGAATGTTAATTAGAATCTCTTATCCTGGCTCTAAGTAAACATCTTCAGAATGTTCGGTGTACATTAGAATCATGTGTACTCAATCAAACTATGATGATACTAAGGGCTATTGCAGGTAGTTTTATTAAACAATTCTATTCTGGGTAGGAGAATGGTAATTTATTTTTGCAGTAGATATCCTAGACAAAGTACCTCAAAGTGAAACCAAAATAACAATTGGTCAAAACAAACTCCACCAGACAAATAGTTAGCCAATGAGATGGCAAGGAAAACTGGAGGGTTAGACTGTTATGTCATGATTACAATAACTACAAGAAAAGCAATATTGTTGGTGAGATTAAGTAAGACAGAGAATCACTCCAGTGTTGTCTTACACATATCCAATGCTTAGATCCTTCACATGATGAATTTGGCTGTGTTTGGTGAGTATTTCATGTAATATGTGAAAGAACATTTTCATATGTGCTTCTACATTTCTACCCACATTGTTTGGCTACCTTTAAATCTCAGTTTTTGAGTATCATCATGACAAACTGACAGTGAAACTGCCAAGACTGTCCGATATAAATTGGACAGTTCTTCAAATGATACGTGGCAAAGAGGTATCATTGTCAAAATGTCAGCTCTGGTAATTATTTCAACAGGAGTTTATCCGTTCCCATCTAGAGACTTTCCACCAAAGGCATAGTTTTCTTGATCATTCTACTGACCTCTATCTGTTGCCTCAACCATATAAATTATCCTCATTGGTATATGGAATCTTAAAGATTTTTTCAAGGAACTGACAAGAATTGGTATGTCGCTGAATTTTTTTGTTAGCTGCTCAACAAAATGAACTTCTCAGAGTTTTTATTTCTAACAAGTTTCTGAAAAGCAAAAAAAACCCACCAACCAACCAATTTCTAAGGCAGAGAAGGGAGAATTCACTGACAATTACAATAAGGCAATTATTGGATAACTTACCTTTAGGGAAAGTGTTTTTGCAACTTCTAATTGGAGATTTAGTTAAGATCAGAATTAAGAGGGCTTATATTTATACTGTATATTATATTTTAATCGCTTTTTACTGTCTGGCTGAAAGTTCCATAAGGTATGAAGTGATAATTTGAAGAAACTATAAATTTTCCTCTGGGAAATTGCAACAGTCAGCAGCAGAGGGAAACAGAGGGAAGGCAGTGCAGTACTCCATAGGAATTGCCTCCATCCAGGCAGATGTCTCCAGGAATTAAATACATTGCTTTTTTAACCAGTTTTAAACTTGTCTCTCTGCTGAAACAGCTACTACTTATTTCAAGGTGAATCTTGGTTGTTTTTTCTAATTTGTGTTTTACATGATCAGCAGAGATAGAGTGACTTAAGAATTCTTATGAGCTAAAATGTTACTTGAGTTTCATACAAATGAGAATCAGGCTCCACATTTAACAACTGAAGCCTGCAGACTTTCAGCATGCTCATTAGCAGAAACGTGTGTCAAGTTTTTGAAGTGGTTTGCATTCTGACAGCAAATGAGTTTCAGGGGGGTTTGATCTGCATCTCCTATTTCCTAATGTTTTAGTTACTTTTTGCAGAACCTGACGCTATTCGGTAGTGATGATACCAATTGGGTTTTTCAGAAATTACTGTAAAAGCTTTAACTTTTTATAGTGAATCACAAGTTCTTAGTACAGCTACTGACAGTACTCTTACTACTTTCATAGCTTGCCATAAAAAAATTCTGCATGAAGATAATCTCTATATTAAATTGTTAGACAATTTTTTTTAAACAGTCTGAATGCTTCCTGGAAATATTAAAATGAAATACTGAGATTACTTTTACTACTGGACTGTCTCCTTGTAAGGTCACAGTTCTGGAAGATAACCTGTTTTACAACCAGATGCATTGCTGAGAGAGGGAGCATGTAATAGTGTTAAAGCTGTACAACCTGGAATGCCTTATAAGAGAGTTTAGTGTATCTCAGCAAAATTTCATTCCAGAAGAATTCAATCAGTTCTTGAGAGAACTTTCTGATGTGAAAAAATAATTGAGTGCTTGACATCTAACTTTATAGGTCAAGCACTGAAAAGGCAATATCTCAGCAATAAATTGGGATGAAATTGTAGAATTTTAGTTGTGAGGTAAGTTTGAAGATTTGTGGAATATATGGTTTGGGTGATGCAGGAATCAGAGAGTGCTTTCTGTTAGGCCAAAGCAAACAACAAGCAGTCTATTTCTGTTTTTTCTACAGACTTGATAGATTTTAGATTAACTATTTTATATCATGCTAATGATTCCAGAAGCTAGCTGACATAGAGCTTAACTCAAAAAGGAATATGTCTGGTTTCAAATTAGTAATCTGGTTTTCACAAGGAAAAAGAAATTAATTGATGTAATGAGAGATTACTTCTTTCCCACAGTATGAACAATCTCTTACTCATAAATGACTATAATAAATGCAGTAATTTAATTGCAAATGTTACCTACCTTCTAATCTTGCTGATCTTGATTGATAGGTTGTTAAAAAGAGTCTTAGTAGTCAAGCGTTTTACACAGTTGCTCTGGTGGCCTTTTAAACAAGTGACAATCTAATTCCATCACAAGATGATCACACAGATATTATGCTATCCATCGTGTTAGGTTTTCATGGCTTTTTTTAATGCTTCTTAGGAAAAATAAAAAACAGAAGACTTTTATTCACAAGCTTAAAAGGAATTTTTGCCTATATTGATATTAATTGTTAAAAGGACTAGAGAGGAAAAAAAAGGTTGGAGGTAGTCACACAGCTTCAAATGTGATTTTTGTTTTGCTCAGTTTGCATCAGAAGTATAAATAAAAAGAGGCCATTAAGCCTCAGCTGTCTGCAAAACTTGTTTATAAGGTTAAAATCCAACTTGTGCCCTAGATCCCTGGGAGTGATAATGTTTGGGAAAATGAACAGCAGCAGCAAAACAATCTTCTCTATTCTATCTCCAGCCATCTCTTGCACAACCGAGTGGTACAATATAGCCAGGATACTTTCACAGTAGTGAAATACCAGTAATCTGCACTTTAAAGGTAGGTCTGTATTGCCACAGGATGAGATAGCAGGGAAGACTAGCATGGCTGAACAGGGAACTTATTCTGAGGCTACAGGAAAAAAAGAGAGTCTACCTCCTATGGAAGAAGGGACAGGCAAATCAGGGAGACTGCAAATAAACTGTGTGTGATGTGCAGAGAGAAAATTGGAAAGGCAGAAGACCAAACTCAAACTGGCCACTTTAAGGATGATCTGAACTTGCAGTTGTCTTTATAAAGAATGTGAGATAGTAATTTCACCCTGTTTCTCACTATTTTACTTTTTACTGTGCTTTTAATGAGTAGTTGTCACTGATCCTTACACAAGTTGAAATGTGAATTTTGACTAGACAGCCATCATCATAATAACGTGTTGTTCTTTTATTCCATTGCTTAGAGCAATTATTTTGTCTTTTCTCGAAGAACAATTTGAAAACAATAGAAAAGACCATTCAATTTTCTTAACCTTAAACAAGAAAAGGTGTTTATTATTCTTTGAGATTAGACTGACATATAGTGTTCACACTTGGGACTTTATTTTCCTGCAATTCCCACTGCAAAAACAGTAGCACTTTTGACTGGAAGAACAGCGTGGAAAGCCTTGCTTTCAAGGGCTCTCCATGTCATTTTCTGTGACATTTTAGGAGACATGTTAGTGAACTTTCAAAGCTTGCTGTCTATTTGCCATGGTTTTATGATTTTTATTATTGATATTCTGCATCATAACAACATGTACTGCATTGGGAGTTAAAGAGTTAATGCTCCAGCTCTGTGAATCATCGATAGTTATGGGTATACCTGTCTCAGAAGAGAAGAGCTACGTGCCCCAGAGGACTTTGCACTGCTTTGTATTTTTCTGTTTTCTGCTCAGAGGGAAAGACAAAAACTGTTCATGTGTCATGAGACACAGGCTCTTTCCTTTTGGATCAACCCAGCAGCGGGTGCTTCCTAGCCAACTCGCCTTCAGTGTTTAGTGTAAGGCCTTTGGTTTTCTCTCTCACTTTATTTGATTTATTAGCTTCAATTCCAATTATATTGTATTATATTATTTTGCATTCCAATATCTTATTTAGTAAGTTAGCTTTCCTTTTCAGATCATTGCTGCTGTTTTGTTTTTAGGCCCATCTCACATTTCCTTTTTCCCTTTTCTGGGGCATGGGTCCATGGGTATTCCGCACCAGTCATCAAGAAAACAAGCCAAACCAGCCTATAAACTGTTGACTCTCAATGTCATTTTCCATGATATTTTAAGAGACTTGTTGTTTGGCTTTCAAAACTTTCTGTCTATTAGTCTAAATACTGGATTGAATTTTCGTATCACATTAATTCGCTAAGATAAAATCAATAATTACTAAGGGTTGAAAATAGATTTTTGGTACTTTGAATGGCAGTGATAATCCAATAAAGACATAAATAGTTGAGGGAAATACACTATATCTGTGTAGAGTTTCAAATTTACTAAATATGTAGTACAAGTATATACTGAAACCTGTGCTCTGTTTGTCATGGCCATGGAAAATTTATTGCAGCGTCACGATTTTTGTATCATAAATATTCACTGCCAGTACAAGCAATTTCATGTCTAATCAGACATATCTGACTATTTACTGCAGTATGATTCTGTTGCTGTAAACACTGTATCATGCCATAAAATTAACATTAATATGATGCGGCATTAACTTGTCCTGAAAAGCAGTTCTTTCCATGTAGAAAAGGAATATTGAAATATGCATTCCCAGCTCCAGCAGTGAAACATTTTCTTGAGTGGAGATGGCAAGACTCACTTTTTCATTTCCTCTTCAATAGCTGATAGCTACAGCCTCTCATATCTCTGGTCACAGAGAATTACGGAGCCACAATAGCCCATAGATAGGGTTAGTAATGGTAGCTTTCAATCTTTGCTCCCCAGACTATCAGTGCGTAGCTCTGGGTATCCAGAGGAAGGAACCAGGAAAAAACAACCTGCTGTTAAATTTAAATTCATAATTAAAATATATAAATAAATAAAAGCTATGTAACATTGGAACAGCCGTCTTGAATAATCACTAGGATGTTAGCAGGTTTGCACGTTTTAGATTTCTAATTACTAAAGAACATAATGGTAGCTTTTTTAATGGTATGCCCAAAACTCTTTGGAAAGCAGGGATTCTGGGGGCTTGCTTTGTCTATCTGCTTTTTTGTTAAATAAATCCATGCTTCACAGAAGAGTCCTCCAAGGATTCAAAATTGCAGACAGTTTCTGTTCCAAGTACTTCCAGCAACTGTTGGCATCTAAAAGATGTCTGGATAGAATTTATTAACATATATAGCCAGAGCTCTGTCCTCTATTGAAAGGCAATATAACACACATTCCTTGACAGATTAAAGCAAGCAGTACCATAAATTGTTCAGACTGAGCCCTCTTACATGGCTTACCCTAATCATAGCTCTGCCATTTGCTTCTCATGACAGGATAAAAATAAAAGTATCATAAAGCTAAAATAAAATAGACAGTCTGCCATTCCTCCCTTAGAAAACATTTGTCAGAATCTCTTCAAAAATAATTGGGAAGAAAATGTGCTGAATTCAACAATCTATTGAGTCATTTTTAAAGCTTGTCCAAGCATGTTAAAAGGCAGCATTTGTTATGATCAGCTAGCTTGGGAGCCTTTCATAGTTTGATTTTTTTCCCCCCTAAATTTTCCTTGTCTTTAAACTTAAATATTTATCCAGTGATCAAGAAACAGTAAAACATTTAGGTTCACCTACTGTTCTACAGTATCCATTGTTTGAAAACATGCTTTTCTCCATGCTTTTTTTCTACATCTTCATGATTTACATTCTTTTCACTCTATATAGTGTCTGCTCTTGAATTGCTGCTGCTTAATGAAAGCCGTGCAGAAGTCTTTCACTGTGAAAAAAAATCAGATACATTCTTGTCCGCCCTTTTCAGACAGAGGTGATGATAAATGATGGTGTGAAAACTAAATTCTTCTAGTGTAACAGACAGAGGCTGGCATCATCAGCAAGGGCAGCTGTTTCCTTTCTTTGTAAGGGAATAGCCTCTGTCATTCTGGAAAATGAGCACTCACCCACCTGTAACTGTTGAGAGCAGCTCTAGGGAGGTGTTCTGACATTCCAGTGGCACAGGAAGCCAGAAATATTTGAACTAAGGATTGCCATCTGCTAGAAGCAGTGTGGTAGAGAAACAGTTAGCACCAGAAACTTTTCTGCACAGAAGGTGGAGATGCAATGCTTTTTCTCAGTTCTCACCTCACAAGAGGAGGTGAGGAAAAGAGTTTGACCCATTTGATTTCATTTTTGTGCAAAAAGGCCAGGAAGCAAAGACAGAGAAATTCCTGTGGTGAGCATCCCTATATTGTACTCCTGCCTATCAATGTGAAATAAAGGTGTCTTCATAAAGTATAAAAAGCATAAGATGAGAGTTATGGCCCCTTAAAACAACAAACTGTGACATCTAGTTTATGATACATAGTATAGCCTTAGAAGCAGGCAGTAACAGTTTCTACAGTTTTGGTACAGGAAGAACCAAATTAAATAGCTTTGTTTTGCATAGAGAGGACCTTTTCAAATGCAAGGAGTTGCTTACTGCTTGAGAGTTCAAGACTGGTAACTGCAATTCAGGATTGTGGGCTATGTAAGCCACATGTGAGCTATATGTAAGCCAATGTAAGCCACATGTGAGCTATATGTAAGCCACAGCAAGTTCTTCTGCTTTCAGGAAAGCTTGATCTTGGTTAGAAGGTTTTTATAACCTTTTATAACCAGATAGATGGAGTTTTATTAGCTACATAGAGGTTATTTAAAAAAATAATGTAATAAAACTATTTACAACATTCAATGCATTAAACTATTTTTTTTTTAAGAAATTATCCCTGTGTTCAAATATCTCTATAAGGAACATTCCTTATGCAGGAATATTTTGACATTTCCTTTTGCAGACAAGCTGCACCGGACTCACAGATGTTCCCAAGAAATCAAGCTGAATAGGTTGATGCAAAATATGGCCCAGGATAGTAAGCACACTGCAATTATACAGAATCAGCAAAATAATTGAACCAGAGAGTAATAAAGCCAGCTATAAGAGTGTTCAGCTTCACTACGATTTATTTTATCGAATTGGATTAATGTCTCATTCCATAGCTACAGGCAAGTCAGGTAGTTTAACATACCAACAGTGAGATGAAAAAGAATTCTCTGCCTGATACGCTAAAAAGTGCTGAAATAGAGTATATTCAGATTATAGCTACACAAGCTCCTGTTAGGCATTAGAAACTGTGTATTAGCCAAGATTGAATAAAACATATGTACTGGGCTTATGAAGCAAGGTTTTGATCGTCTCCATTTGCAGGGGAGGAGGTATAAGAAAAAGAGTGGATGGGGAAAGGTGTTTTTATTTTGCTTTTAGCTCTCACTTCTCTAGTCTTACACCAACCATTAGTAGTCAGTGAATTGTATCAGTCTCCCTTATGCTGCTCTGTTTTGCCCAAGACACTAACTGGTGACTGATCTTGTCCTTCTCTCAAATCATGGTCTTTTTCATTGTACTTTCTCCCTCTGTCCTTTTCATGGGGAGTAAAAGAGCACCATGGTGGCCCTTAGTTGTTAAACCATCACACCATGAAGGACCGGTACTGGGAAGTGCTTAGTATCTGTTACAGAAGACTGAATCTTCCCTTTGCTAGTATATGAGGAATGAAGGATTTTTTCATTATGCTTTTAACACACTTGAAAACTGTTTATTTCAGCCCACACTCTTTTATATGACTACCCAAACCAGCAGTTACAGAATCATAAAATTGGTTTGCCACTCTGTGTACTACAGATCCTCTGACTGCCTGGCGTCTGCCTGCAGGTTAGGGAACCTGTTCAGCTATGTACAGATTACATTTCAATTTCAAATTCTTTGAGGAATCATGTGCCCGAGACAGAAAAGTTAAACAAAGCATATGTTTTTCTATTAAAAACAATTATAGTCAGTGTCCATTGTGGCATATTACCATATCACAGATTTTTAACTTCAAAATATGCATTGCAAAGGAAATGTATGATTAGTCCTTTCAAGCATGCTTTCTCTGTAGATTTTTACTGAGGTAGAAAGAGCTAGATTTTCAAGTGTATTTCAGTACCATAAACACATTTTGAGGTCAGGGCATACAGTGGCATTCAATGTCTTGGCTTAAGCATCTGGGCAAGAAAATTGCTGTGTATCTCAAAATAATTTTCACAAAACAGACTGAGAAGCTACTAACCAACAGAACAGGGAGTTTTGGACAACATACTTGGCATGGCTGAGAACATACTTTCTTTCCATTTTTAACTCAGTGTTCCACAACTCTGCAACAATAGCAGAAAAACTGAAAACAAATAGAGATTTTTGTGAAGAAAATAAATTACCTGAGTGGCTATGGTAGAAGTGTCTAACAGCATATAGAGGGCAGGGATCAAGGCATCACACACCTTCTCACAATAGAAAAAAAACACCAAACAATGTAAATTGAATTGCTTTGAACATACTACAGCTATAAAAACTACATTTTCATATAATGTATTATGGTTAAGTTGTGAAATGCATTGCTGAGAGCCAAAATACGCTTTCAATATTTATAAATTGTAAACAATTGCAGAAAAGTTTTAAATTTTTTCAAAGAGCAGACTTCCATTGCTTTCTGTTATCAATGATAACTGTGTTGTATTTCCGGATATTCCCAAATCACAAGGTTATTACCACAAGCTGGGAGGGAGGATTCCTCTGTACTCTTCCTGTTCATGCTCTCTTTGCTTAAGTATAAGCTTTGGATTCCAGTATGGGGATAGATCTGTCCCGACTCTGATGCATCTCTGTGGAGTACAGGGGAATGGAAGGAAAGGATAGGGCTGGAGAACAAAACAGATTTGGAAAGGTGAATGAAAGAAAATTGATTTGTGTTTTAAAAGATGAAGATGATATTAAAAATGTGGTAGTCAGAGTGATATAAAAACCACAATCCTTTGCTGTTTAGACACTCTGACAAAGAAAGTAAACAGTAGTAAACCCTTACTACCATTCAAAACCCATCGATAGGGGATACAGATCCATTTCAGGAAGTGTATTGTCAATACTTACTGTACTGTCACTTTCCCTTCCTTCTTGCCCTCTGAGGCTGCAGCCCTGGAAACTTCAACAGTCCACATTCAACAGAGACCATTTCAAAAGTTTTCATCTCTATTTGGAAATTAATGTCTATCCTTAGGAGCAATTGTCAAATTGTTGTTGAGTTTAACTTATCCTGATTGACTTAGAAACAAGCTCAGAAAAAAGTACTGATTATCGTCTAAACTTTATCCTACCATCCTCAGTAGGGTTTGGAAGTTTCCATAGAGATGACATTTTCTCTATGAATTCTACCAATTTCTAGTTTTAGCTGGGTTGAAGAACAGCAAAAGCAACATGATAAAGGATTTTTTTTTCCTACAAAATTCCACAAAAAGCTTAGGTTCAATACTTTTTAGAAGATTTAATTGGGTGACAAATCATTTCCCAACCACCTAGTATTCAGAGAACTGCATCTGGATGAATCAGATAAAAGAAATATGTTCCCACAGTTCTTAGCAGATAGCCCAACTATAAAGGTCTTTTTCTGAGCCAGGAAAGTCAGAAAGGATTCATTTAGTTAGTTGAGTTATACAGTTCACCATTCCTTTCTGAAAAAAGGATAGCTCACCCTCTAAAGAATGTAGAGACTCTTAACACATGTAAAATGCAGAACACTGAATTTTGTATCAGTGACTGTGATGCAGAAATACTGTGCTGAAAAAAAATGCCTTTGTCCATGTTTAAGTTAATTAAGACATAATGTGGAGTAAAAAGTAGATCTAACATTGTATATGAGCCAAAAAATAAAATTCTAGATCTGAGGCAATGGAATGCAGTTTCAAAAATGAATGATATTTCTTTTCAGGATTGATTTTTTAGGTTAGTAACTGTCACGCTCCAATATAGAGGAGGGAGACGAGGTTCTTTAAGATTATGTGTATACCCAGCGTGAGATTAAGAAGCAACGGTTCAAATGTTGGTCCAACCAGTTTATTACCAATATTGACCTGAGACATGGGGAAGGGGAAGGCGGACACTGTTAAGGGTGATGGGGAAGGGAAGGCGAGCGATAGGAAAGATAGGAAAGAAGCAAAGGTTTGTACAATGCAGGGAAAGTCACCATCCAGGATCCTAGGGGCAGTCCGGTTGCAAGCGGCTCCGACGGTCCGAGGCAGAAGAGCAGGGAATGGCAGAAGCGGGGAGAGCAGCAGCAGCGATGGGCAGCCTTGAGCAGCAAGCAGTTGTCCTGGAGAAGCGGCACCGGGTCAGCACAGGAGAAGCGGCGCGGGGTCAGCCCAGGAACAGCAGCAGCCGGCACCGGAGAAGCAGCGAGGGAGTCAACCCCGAGAGGGGCAGCAGCAGTGATCAGCTCGGGAGGTCTCTCCAAAGAGAGGGCCTCTCCAGGCAGCAGCAGTGATCAGCTCGGGTAATTCCTCCGAAGAGAAACTCCCACTTCGTGGCTGCAGGACCCCTCCATTTATCCTCCAGATTCCTTCAGTCTACGTGACGAAATCCCATGCTGCAAGCGTCTCCTGAGATGGCTATCTCTGCACGGAGATGAGCACCAAACAAAAGAGTGTTCAGCGGCCATCGCTGCCAGTGTCTCCTGAGATGGCTATCTCCCCACGGAGATGAGTACCAAACAAAAGAGTGTTCAGCGGCCATTGAGCTGCCATTGAGCTGCAAGTGTCTCCTGAGATGGTTATCTCCCCACGGAGATGAGTACCAAACAAAAGAGTGTTCAGCGGCCATTGAGCTGCTGCTTATCTCTCTTTCGTTGCCCCAGGACATGTTCATCAGCAAACTTTGAGTCAATGGCATTCCAATAGTCTCTTACAGTAACACTTCAGAAAGACAAACAAACAAACAAACAAACAAACAAAAAAGATTCTGCATATAAGAAAGTGATAGTTCTTTTTTATTTTATTTTATTTTATTTACAGTTAGGGAATTTTTTTCAAAATCCTCATATTGGCATATTATTAAAAATGGAAATTTACAGATAGTTACAATTCAAGCTATAAAATTTCAAGAAAAAAGTGAATGTTCTGATGACCTACAAAATGCTGTCAAATCCTTAATGTCTGTACAGAGAAGTCACATGCACCCTGGTTGGAGAACGTCTGATATATACACAGGTCTCTCTGAAAGTAATGCCTCGTATGTATTTCCATGGAAACAACAACAGATACAAAGAGCATAATAGCAGTATTTGATAGAGCAAGTTCTCAGCTATAAAATAATACTTTTCAACATCATCGCCATCATTGGCAATGTGTTTTCTCCACTGATGAACAAGAGCCTGCATGCTGCACCGCAACAATCTACACCAGACGAGGTGATGCACTGTCACCACTGCTGAAAAGCACCACCCACAGCCTCACTGTGCTCACATCCACTGCTTGGTCTCCATCATCACTCAGTAGGTGCTGATGAATGTCAGTAGGTCTCATTTTTTCCACATGGAGGGATTCAATTCCACACATTTACTCCATGCACACATTCATTCTGTCAGAGTGCCCCCCTGCTGCCATTTGTCACAGGGCAACAACATGGAATGGGATATTGGTGGGAAGGTTCAGCCACTACAGCCATCCCACTGACATCTGCCTCTGACATTATGGGCCAATATCATACCACAGGAGGCATTCTTTTTGGAGAAACTCTCATATATATATGTTTGTGAGTATTTGTGGTTGAGGAACAGAAGGATGCTCTTCTAAAATAAAATCTTGGCATCATACTGATCATTAGATATGAAGATTTAGTATGTGATCTCTACAAAGAATGATTTTAAGTCAGACTGTATATAATAACTACTATACAGTAGTTATTAATATTACAAAGATGCTTTTGTAATAGTGAATTTATGTCACAAGCATTCTCACTTCAGCTAATTGAAAGTCAGATGAAAAATAAAGGAATGATTCAAATTCAGCTCTCTAAAAGACTACATATAATTAATTAGCAAGTAGAAATAAGATAATGTAGTGAATCAAATAAGAAAGAGCAATGCAATATCAATTAAAATTAACATATAAAACAAGGCTACATTGAATCCATTTGATATTTCCCTAAGTGAGTCAGAGAGACCAGTTGCACATAATTTTTTTAATGCATCTGGCATATTGTGCTAAATGTTAATGATTACATTTTAAGGGTTTAATGGTTCCTATATTTTTAATATAAGAAATATCCATTCTAATGGGAACATACATACCCTTTACTAGGCAGATAGCTCCCCAGTAAAAGTTATAAAAAAGATTCAGAGTTCCTGAGGGGAAACCATAGAGTTGTAAAGGTATCAAGGTTAATTGTCTGAATTATTGGGACACTTTTTTCATGAGCTTAAGTTATTAAAATGAGAGACATTATGCAGTGAACTTTAGATGCAGACTTTTGTCTAAATATGCAATGTAATTTTAGGCAAAAATTTTAATTTTTTAAGATATCTGTGACTGAAGAGTTTTATGATAGAAAACACATGAAATCTTATATTTCATGTTCTTCAAAGATTTTTGTCTGGAATGCATACCTTCCAGCACTCAAGAACACTCTAAATTTAGAGACTGCCTTAGCCATGATTATTTTTCTCCTGTAGTCTCAATAGATCTGGAGGAAATAGGGGAAGTCGAGGAGGAAGAGGGAAAAAGAGATAGGAATAAAAATACAAAAATGGAAGCAAAGACATTTTGGAAGTGTCTTTTCCATCTCACTCCCAAGATGCTTCCAGAAAAATTCAGTTTTCAAGATAGATTCTTTCTGACTTTGCACACAACATTCTGGAATTTTGAGATTGTTTTTCAACCTTTAAGAGAGATGTAAGAATTTGCATTTTTGAGATGTCTTTAGTGTGAAAGAAAGGCCTTGAACTGATTTCTCTACCTCTGTTCCTGGAATTTTTACAGAAATGGGCTGTCTTCCTAGTCAGAAATGAAAGAATTGAAATTTAATTATGCCAAAAGAAAACAGGAGAAAGTGTGGCTGAGTTCCTAAAGGAATCATGCAAAAAAACGTTGCCTAGAACATTTTTTCCTGAACACATAACTACAGAGAATACTTGTTATTAGCTGTAGATAATACTCATCCCTAATCTCTATTTATACATACATATGAAATCTATTTTATAGAAAAATATATTTTAAAAAGGAACGTTTGTGGTTCATCATTTAGAATCAGATAATGCATGAATTTCCCACGTACTTAGGACTTTAAGGCATTTTCCAAACCATCAGAAAATGCGCTGTAACATAGTTAGGAGGCTTTCAAGGAGAAAAAGTAATGGCAGTAGCAGGCAAAAAAGAATACAGACACCTATTACTTATTAACAGACCCCACAATAAAAGGACATTACAGTTGTGAAGTCAAGCTCTTTAATGCTAGGAAAAGGTACAGTGAAGAGTGGCTCACAGATAAGCACAAAAAGGTTAAATTGAGTTCATGTGTGACAGCTCTTACCTGCCTCAACCACTGCACAAATAGACAAGGAGAGGATCTGCTTGGTGATGACAATGTCACCTGAAAAGGTGGCCCTTTTGCCAGATACTGCAGAGAACACTCAGTGAGTCAGAATAAAGATACTCAGGTTCCCTTCTGAGTTGGCATGCATGGTGCTGGCTAAAGGCTTAATTACCACCACTACCCCATTTCTTCCAGCTCTTGTTCTTGCAACCCAGCCTATTCCCTTTTTCTCATTTGACTTTCTTCTTTGTTTGTTTGTTTAATTCTCAGTCCCATTTCTTGCTCTATTTATTGCACAAAGGTTTCAACATCTCAGAAGAGTGCAAACCAGAAGCTAATGAGAATGATGACAGAAGAATGGGTAGGCAGAGGTAATGAGAGCAATGCTAATCTTCCCAGTGAGAATAACGAGGAAAGGATAGTGTTTCATTTGTCTTATGATTCAGAACTGTACCTCAAGCTAGCAAGTAAGACTCTGTCTTACATATTTCTTTAACCAGACTTTTGGATACTGTCACTCTATTGTGCACTAGGGTTATTATATGATGAATTAATTATCTGTGGTTATAATACTAAAACACTAAACCCAGGCAAAACATTAAAATTTCTATGCTACAGAGAAATGCAACAATCACTGGGGGTAAATGCCTATGTATCTTCTCTGAGCAACTGCCATTTTTAACCTCCTGAAACGAACTGTGTGAGAGGAAAGTGAGGCAGATAGTGGTTTTTTTATTTAAATAATCATACTTGTTACTGTTTTCAGTGCAGTTTTCTGTGCACAGTTGGAAAACCAAGGGTCTGAAATGACCATCAGGAAGCTCACTGTCCATCCCCCTCTCTCTACAATGAACACAAATGTGCAAATTTGTTGCCTTTCAAAGGCGTGGTGGCCCTAGTCAGGAGCAGCACGGCAACCAACCCCAGGCTGCTCCATCCATCTGCTTGCATACGCCAATGCGGTAGACGGCAAATGGCATTTATTGGTGGGCTACACAGTACTTTTATAACCTAAGTTTACAATGTTGTCTCCGCCTACTTACACCACAAACTAAGGCTATTGGCTGAGAGGTGGCCCTATCTTCCCGTACAGCATGGTGTCTTCCGTCCACCAGAACCCTGACCGCAACACAAATCACATCTGTCCTGAATCTCCAAATTTTAAGTCCCTATCGTACAAGCGCAATCCAAGCAGAAAGTAGAGGAAGTGGCCCCAGTCAAAGCTTTCTCAGCAGGCATTAGCTCAGCCAAATCACTAAATTCCTCCAGTTCCTCCAATTTCAGTCCATTCTCCTAATTTTTCCTCTCCAAGGCACTGCTTCATCTAGGAAAAAAAAGAAATACCTTCTTTCACCCCTCCTTCTGGAATGTGGAAACTGGAATCAAAGAGATTTTAGGTAAATTAATTCTGAAAAATATAGCAGAGGTAAAAACGCTACCCTTCTCTTTGTCAAATGAAGCTGGCATTCAACAACTGTGTTAGAATGTGTCCCAGACCTGGGAAACTGTTCAACCAGAGGGACATAAATTATATATGCAATTCATATCTTAGTAAAGCTATGTATTAAAATGAAGAAACAGATGATAAAGTAGATTCTCTGGGTTATGACTGTATAATACTCAGAGAAAACATAAAATATTGCCTTTAAAAATCTCTTTTTTTAAGTTTTAAATAGGCTTGTATATTAATGGGTGGCTATTCTTCAGCACTCTGTCTTGTAATGTATTCAACAGGCAACTCTTGCAAATTTTCAACTTTACAAAAACTGCATGTCTCTAGGAGTACATTGTCAGCTATCATGTTTCTTTTCATAGGCACTGTATTAATCAAAGTTCAGGCACAAATAATTCTACTGCTTTCATTTATGCCCTTGAGAAATCAGGCCTTTGTGAAGCCAGCACCTTCATTAGTCTCAAAAAAAAATCCCATGCCACCTTCTATCACCCTATTTGTGCTTTCCTATCCTGCTTTCTTAAGCAAATGCAGAAGCCCCTACTGTTTCAAGTTTCAGTCTCACCTGGTTCCACTAGAGTGCTTAGGCTATGTCAGTCATCCTCCTTGCTTGATAAAATGAACATAACAAGGTCTAAAGCATTTGAAAGGTAGCCTTTAGCTTCAAACAAAAAGCCTGAATGCCCATGTTATCCTAATGCAGGCAGCACTTCATTAAAATCAGTTTATACTGTGTGAATCACTTCAGCAAAAGATGTAAGCCTGAATTTTTCAGACATCTTCCGTTGAATTATGTTTTTAGTACCACTGAGTTTAGTATCACTTGCAGTACCCCGTTTAACCACAGAAGCAACAGTTGTCTTCACAAGCACTGACAGCACCAGAGTAGAAAATACATAGGTCAGGACTCACAAAATCCCAGGCTAGCCTGAAAAAGTTTTACACATAATTAAGAAGCACATTTATCATTTTGCCACTAGCCTTTCTGTGTTCTGAGACTTTAAAACCGGAAATACAACTGGAGCTTACTAAATTTTGCTACTCTGAGATGGTGAAAGTTACTACTAGATTGATCTGTTGCTCAGATATTTATAATGAAAAGACATCATCATGCTTTCAGAACCTCTGAATTCAAAGGTTCTACTTTAAAACAGTACCAAGTATCATAAAGCTTACAATGAGATAAAGGAAACTGGAAACATCAGGAAGTAAGTACAGAAATGGATCCTGAAGACATGAAAACCCAGTGATCATCTTTCTAGAAAGTCATCCTTGTCTGCCTTCTAGTGCAGTAGCAACTAATTTACAGGAATATAACACGGAAGTTAGTGATGGGTCAGCAGAATTTGCTATTCTTAAGAAAGGCTAATTTTGTTTAAAAGGCAATGAAAATAAATAAAGCAAAAACAGTTTGATCTTCACACAATTTTAGGAGGCTTTTCTTAGCTTATTAAAATATATATACTATTTATGTTGCTCATAATAATAATCTCTTCACAGTGGTTCCTGTCTACCTGTATTTGTATGAAAGCTAGTATGGCAGAGTCACCTGAGTTCATAACCAGGAGCTGAAAGAGACACCTAAATAAATATTTCTAATTAACAGTGCTCCAGCAGCAATCCCTGCGCAAAGCTCATACAAACAATGTGAACATTTTCAGTGAACAGTATTAAGAAGACGCAATAGGAAAAAATAACCACACACGTATCATTTATAGCAGTATCGAGAAAAACGAGATCTTAAAGGCTCATTCAGCCCATTAAAAGCTGAGACCTGAAGTCAGGTTTTCCACATCCTCAGTAGATACCTTAATCATCAAATTATTACTGCGTTGGAAGACTGTTGGGCACTTCAGCTGATGTGCTTCTACTTTCAAGAATATACTCTTCGGGTCTGAAAAGAGTATAGTGAAGTAATTTCTGTTTTCCACTCCCTGGGGGAGTGCTGTAATGAAAACTGTAGCAATCATCATTGCACCAATATTACAAGGTCCAATTTTAGACCAACATCACTACTGAATATCTAAGAACAGCCTGGAACATATCCTAACACTGAAGCCAAGGCACACACTTTAAACATCTGTAAATTACAAATGCACTCTCAGGATAGAATTAATATTGTCTTCCATTCTAACTGAAGTGTATTAAAATAGTGTAATGCATACCTGTATGCAAATATTTGGTAAATTTATGATAGTATAGCTGAACACAACATGTAAGGACTTTATTTAAGAATATGAGCATCAAATGTGTGTATACCCTATGGCAAGATTAAGACAACGGGTCAAATGTCAGCTCAACCAGTTTATTACAAACACCAGTTGCTTAAGGATATGGGAAAGGGAAGGTGAGCGATAAAAAAGAGATGAAAAGCAAGGAGACTTAGTAGAAAGCAAGAGAGAGAGAGAACATCACCACCGTGAATCCAGAGAGGTCCATAGTCCGTTTATCTCAGGAACTTGTTTGGTCAACGTGGGGGATGGGAGAAAGCCAGGAAGCTTCGTAGCAGGCAGGCCTTGGGGTTCTTCCAAAGAGGTTTTCCCCTCAGGGAATTCTCCGCCAAAGGTTTTTTTTTTAATTCGAGAGTTCTTCTCCGTCAAAGATTTTTTCTTTGGGAGTTCTTCTCCAAAGTCATTAGTTTAGCGAAGGCTTTTTATCCTCCATTTCTCAGTTTTTTTTCTTTTCTTTCGGTTCATTCATCAGCTGGAGAGCCAGGGAGTGATCAGCAAAACCCATTCACCTTTTAACAGTCCCATATGGCTGGTGTGTAAAGCCAGTGGAGAATGGAGGCTGACGGTAGATTACCATGGCCTGAATGAAGTCACACCCCCACTGAGTGCTGCTGTGCCAGATATGTTAGAGCTGCAGTATGAACTGGAGTCAAAAGCAGCCAAGTGGTATGCCACCATTGACATTGTGATTGCATTCTTTTCCATTCCTTTGGTCATAGAACGCAGGCTACAGCTTGCTTTAACCTGGAAGGGTGTTTAGTACACCTGGAATCGTTTGCCCCAGGGGTGGAAACACAGCCAAACCATTTGCCATGGTGTGAATGACAGAAACTGTTTTTCCTTTCTTTTGTCTCAAAGCTTGCTTCATAAGGCCTTTTCTGGTGACAAGACTCTGACTGATAACTGCCAGTTACCCAGATGGGTGTTATGGTGCCTCATTGTCTCTGCTTATGGTTGTAAAGATAAGCAGAAATAGGGGCAAATAGTCTTTTCTGGGGGGGTATGGCTTGGAGAAGCTGACCACCACAAAAAGACAACAATGCTTCTGCATGGCAATGAAGGTGACATCTGCTGCTGGCTTATCTGTTGGGCCAGACATGTCACACAAAGAGAAAAGAAAAAAAACACCTGAGAAATGGGGATAAAAGGCCTTCACTGGACCAAGGATTTTGCGAGAGAAGAAGAACTCCCAAAGAAAAAAATCTTTGAGAACTCCCGAAGACGGACCCTGAGGCCTGCTTGCTGTGAAGCTTCCTGACTTTCTCCCATCCCCCGTGGTGACCAGAGAGTTCCTGAGATCAACGAACCTACTACAAACCTCGCTGGACCCCACGGTGGTGATTATATCTCTCTTGCTTTCTATCAAGACTCCTTGCTTTTTATCCCTTTTCTATCGCTCACCTTCCCTTCCCCATATCCTTAAGCAACTAGTATTTGTAATAAACTGGTCGGGCTAACATTTGACCCGTTGTGTCTTAATCTCGCCATCGGGTATACACATAATCAAAAAAACCTCGTCTCCCTCCTTTATACTGGAGCGTGACACATGGGTTGATCCAAACCACAATGGAACAGGGTGGTGCTCCCGACCACCTTCAGTACATTGATGACGTTGTTGTGTGGGGCAATACAGCAGAGGAAGTCTTTGAGAAAGGAGAGCAAATAATCTAAATTCTATTGGCTGCTGGTTTTGCTATTAAGAAGAAGAAAATAAGAGGACCTGACCAAGAAATTCAATTCCTAGGAGTAAAATGGGAAGATGGGCATTGTTTCATCCCAGGAGATGTGGTTGACTGTTGGGGAATGGCTGCAGGAGCAGGGAGGTCACAGCGATATATACGAGCATAGCTTGCACGGCAGCACAGACTATATGCTCATAGAAAAGTACTAGATGTTGATAGGAGGTCACGATGTCCCTGGGCCAAGTGACAAACAACTCAAGGTGGACATGAACTGCTTCAGCTGAGCAACCCAAGCTGCCAAGACATCTATGGGAAACTTCTGTGATTATGTTATTCAGCCTGCCTTCAGCGAAGAAGGCCTTACAGGACTGCTGATAATTGTAACTATAGGTATTTTTTAGAGTAAGCTGTCCTTGGTAGTCTATTCTGTTTAGCTAGCAGGTGTTCCCTTTGGACTCTGTGTTATGCACTGGCAACGCTGATATGGTGCTCAAAGGAAACTACACTGTGTGAACCTCAAGAAAAGTAAGGGCAGGAGATGGTCTGTGGCGAGTGGGGGAGGAAAAGTGCACTTTGAAGCAGGGGACGCCCTGCCAGCGCTGCCTTTCACATCCACCGCCGATGCATTCCTGCCTGGTTTCTTAGGATTAGGATGATATCAAAAGTCGCCTCCTCCAGAATGCGTTTCTCACTGCTGTTTATTGCTGGGAGTTGTTTTAAAGTTGTTTTTCTCAAGGCTCTCTACCAATGGTTGTGTGATATTTTCTATACGCCCCTGTCTTAAACAGTATAAGAATAAAGCTGTCCAGGTAATAAACTGAAGCTGGATCACTCATATTGAGTCCTGTCATGTTTCCCTGCCCGAGAACAATCAATTCACACCCTGAATCCGCGGCAGTTGACAAAATCACTAGTATGTCTCCACCCACTAACAAGAAAGAAACACAGTCTTCTCTGGGTGTAGTAGGTTTTGAAGAATGCACATCCCAAACTACAGCCTCATAGTAAGCCCCATCTATCAGGTGACGTGGAAAAAGAATGATTTTGTGTGGGGTCCTGAGCAGCAGCAGGCTTTTGAGCAAATCAAGCAGGAGATAGCCCGTGCTGTGGCCCTGGGGTCAGTACGGATGGGGCAGAATGTAAAGAACGTTCTCTAAGCTGCTGCTGGAAAGGAAGGTCCCACTTGGAGTCTGTGGCAAGGCGTTTCTGGAGAGACCGAAGGCTGACTCCTGGGATTTTGGAGC
The DNA here is from genome assembly GCA_023055505.1 of Callipepla californica brunnescens. Classification (NCBI taxonomy): domain Eukaryota; kingdom Metazoa; phylum Chordata; class Aves; order Galliformes; family Odontophoridae; genus Callipepla; species Callipepla californica. Next base: position 19,505,427 of record JALIRH010000011.1, read on the forward strand.
AGAGCGTACAGGGGACTGGAAGCGTGCTACACTCCAACTGTAAAGGAAATGTTTAGCAGCGTACAAAGGGGTTCAAGCTGTTTCTGAAATTATCAGCACTGAAACATAGCTCCTTCAGGCACCTTGATTGCCATCATGCTACTGATGTCATCTGGAGTAAGTGGATTGTGCCGATTACAGAGCGAGCTCGGATGGGGAACCTCAGTCATCCAGAAATCCTAGAAGTGATTATGGACTGGCAAGGTAAAAAGTTTGGAACTTCACCAGCAGAGGAGGTATCGTGTGCTAAAGAGGCTCCACCATATAATGAATTACCAGAAAATGAAAAGAGATATGCCCTGTTCACTGATGGATCGTTTCATATTGTTGGGAAGCACCAAAGATAGGAGGCAGCTGTGTGGAGCCCCACACAATGAGTTCCAGAGGACACTGAAGGAGAAGGAGAATCAAGTCAGTTTGCAGAGGTAAAGACTGTCCAACTGGCCTTAGATGTGGTTGAACGAGAGAGATGGCCAAAGCTGTATTTATATACTGACTCGTGGTAGTGGCGGCAAATCCTGTAAAGGGGTGGTTACAGCACTGGGAACAAAACAACTGGCAATGAAAGAGTAAACTGATTTGGACAACTGAACTGTGGAAAGCTACTGCTGCACAAACAAAAAATATGGTTGTAAATGTGCGTCATGTAGATGCTCATGTGCCCAAGAGTTGAGCAACTGAAGAATAACAAAACAACTATCAGGTAGATCTCAAAGGGATCCATCCTAGATGGAGCTTCGAGGTCCCAGTTCTGACCCCTGGGAAACACCTCTTGAGACCAGTCACCAGCTGGATTTAACTCCATTCACCACCAGTCTCTGGGCTTGGCTCTCCAGCGGGTTCCTTATCCAACAACAGAGTATCTTTTTGAGCCACGAGCTTCAAACTTCCCTAGGAGAATACTGTATAAGACAGTATGGAAGGTATTGCTGAAGTCTAGGTAGGCTACATCAGCCTTTCCCTCATGCACAAGGCAGCTCACTAAATGACAGAAGATAATGAGGTTGGCAGCACCTGTCAAGCAGCACCTGTCCTTCTTGAACCCATGCTGCCTAGATCCGATCCCCCGCTTGTCCCACATATGCTATGTGATCACCTCTCTCAGGATATCTTGCTCCATAGCCTTCCCTGGCGCTGAGGTCAGGCTGACTGAAAGGCAACAAAACTGGTGAGGGGTCTGGAGCACAAGTCTTATGAGGAGCGGCTGAGGGAGCTGGGATTGTTTAGTCTGGAGAAAAGGAGGCTCAGAGGAGACCTCATTGCACTCTACCACTTCCTGAAGGGGGGCTGTGGTGAGGAGGGGGTCGGCCTCTTCTCCCAGATAACTAATGACAGGACGAGAGGGAATGGCCACAAGTTGCACTGGGGGGAGATTTAGATTAGATTTGAGGAAAACAATTTTCTCTGAAAGAGCGGTCAGGCACTGGCATGGCCTGCCTAGGGAGGTGGTTGAGGCACCATCCCTAGCGCTGTTCAAGAAGCGTTTAGATGAGGTGCTAAGGGATTTGATTTAGTAACTTAGTGGGTAGGGATGGTGGTAGGAGGATGGTTGAACTAGATGATCTTGTAGGTCCTTTCCGACATAATGTATCTATGAATCTACAAGCTGGTTCGGCCTGGTTCTGTGACAATTGGTGTGGGGGACTCACAGGCTCACGGCCCGGGAAAGGGGAAGGGGGAAATGGAGAAGGGAAAAGGGAGATGGGCCTAGAAACAAAACAGCGGCAAGGATCTGAGAAGGAAAGCTCATTTGCTAAATAAGATATCGGAATGTGGATAACAATACAGTACAATAGAATTGGAATTAAAGCCGATAAATCAAATAAAATGAGCGAGAGAGGGTGTTCATTAAGCCGAAGGCCTTACGCTAATAACAGAAGGCGAGACGGCAGCGAGCACCCGCTGCTGGGTCAGTCCCCAAAGGGAAGAGTGTGTCTCGTGACACGCAAACAATTTATATCTTTCCCTCTGAGCGGAAAAACGTAAACATACAAAACAACTCAGAGTCCTCTGGGGTACGCAGTTCTTCTCTTCTGAGACAGATGAACCCGGAACTATCAATGATCCACGGAGCTGAAGCACTAACATTTTAATTCTCAACGCACTACATGATGTGATGATGTGGAATACCAAAACCAAACATCATAAAACCATGACACCATCCCATTAACCAATAGGCTTTCAGCTCCAGCATCCCATAATCTTAGTAGCCATGACAGTATGCTTTCCTTAGGCTTTGGACGGAACCAGCGTACTAGGTCCATCATCTCATTTGCAGTATATGCGAGATCTGTAACATGCAGGTACACTTCCAAAGGGGGCCATTGGTCAGGGGGCACCCCTGCTGGTCTGTCTTGTACTTTGTTTTCTGTGTTATAATTGGGCAGATCTCAAAGGGATCCATCGTAGATGGAGCTTCGAGATCCGATTTAGAGACCTTGCTCTCTGAGGCACCCAGGGCCATTACTCAGGGACCTGAGTGTCCCCGACTGAAATGCTACCTATTGGTTTTGATGGGGCACTTAGTCTTGGTTTTTCGGTTGTTAATGCGCACAATTGCTGTTCTGATTTCTCGACGCGGTCTCTCAATAGCTGGCTTGCACATTCTTTGTTGTTATTAGTCATTTCCATTTGGTGTCGTGCCATTGTCAGGGGCCAAGCCACAGCGGACGCAGCTAGCCGGCGCTCCTCTGTAATAAGTACACCCTTATCTAGGCCCTGGAAATAATCTGCAATGTGGGCCGGAGAAGGAGGAATAGTGCTCGTAACCTGCAGGGGTCGACACTTTTCAGCAACAGAGGCTAAGCCATGATAGGGTGAGCCCGTAAGTCGCAGGATCTGACCTGGGGGTGTTTGTTCTAAGGGGGTAATGTTTTCCCCCCTGCCCATATTCAAGATAATCCAAATGAAAGATGTTTCGGTTGGTGATTCTTTTTTTCTTCAAGCCTGCCTGGCTGGCCAACTGTAGGGTGAATACCCCAAATGAATAGTACCTGGACAGTCTATTTGTGGATGGATTATCCAGATGGTATAAAGACACCCAACAAATTGGGAAGGGCTCACATGTCAGCAGAGGTGGAGGCTCATCAGGAACTCCACACGGTAGGAAGCCCCAACAAGAAATCTTTCCCCAGTGGCGGTCGGCCCTTAAAGGGGGTCAGGGAGAGGGGCAGCCGGACTCCATCCACCCCTTTTGGTCAGACACGTGAATCGCCTTCACCTGTGCTCCTGTGGCTGACTCAGCGCTTGCCTCAGGTGATCAAATAGTGGTTCAGGCCATGATTCAACACTTCCCGCACACCTGGATTAACTGGAAGTTATCAGAAGTAGCCGAGGACTCAGCTGGGTTGATGGAATTTTTATTGATGTTATATAGGACACACAAATTTAGTTCTTACACAGAGTTTTGGTTCAACTATGTCCACTAGAATGTTTTCAAAGAACATAATAAAGGATCAGTTAACTGCCATAACGTGCCTCTCCTCTCGCTGTCACTTCATGCAGCTGCAGGAGAAAGCTTCGCACAGAGCTCGAAGCGCCCTCCTGCTGACAGCTGGCATCTGGCGGTGAGCTGCTGCGTGTGGTGCGGCAGCAGCGGTACCTGTGGGGGACAGAGAGCTGTAGGCAAGGGGCGGAGGCCGGGCCCTGCCTGCCCCCAGCACCATGGAATTTCACTGGGAGGAGTGGCCCGGATACGGCAGGGTGTCACACGCTGCCACCAGCCTCCGTGGCACCTGGCGGGCCATCTGAGCTCGGCACACCCCCTCCCTGGGATGGCTTTCTGCCCGAGGACGTACCTGGGTCATCCTCCGGCACGTCTCGGAAGCACTCGGAGCTGCGCGCACCTCCTCCAGCCTCAGCAGAAACCTGTGTGGAGAGAACAGAACCACAGCCCTGTAGGCCACTGGCTGGTGATGCTGTGGGTGCTGGGGTCCCAGGGAAGGGATCCCCTTTCCACGTCCCTCTCTTGAAGCCAAGGCAGGGGTCACGCAGGGGTTGGCCGCCCTAACGCATTAATTTGGCTGGAAAGGAGACAACACCAGGCATCTCCCTGCAGCTCATGCTCCAGGCACCGCTCCTGCCTCTGCCTCGATTTCATGCCTGGCCCCAAGCACACACTCTCTGCTCACCTCATGCTGAGGGTCCGCATCTTCTGTCACCGCACTGTCCCTCAGATCCTGCACGCCCTCATTGGTCACCGCAGTGTCCTTGGCATCCTGCATGTCCCAAGCAGTGCCGGCAGCACCGTCATTGCTATCAGAGATCTCTTCCAACACCGCTGACAGTCTAGGTGACCACCTTTGGTGGACATGGGGGTGACGAATCCGAACCCGAGTCCGTGATGGCCTGGTGCTCAGATTACCCTGAACAGTGCCAGCAGTGCTGAAAGCATCACCACTTGACAGGAACCTTTGCAGTGTGGGGATTCTCACATCCCTCCGCCTGGAAGTGTTCCAGCTAGGCAACATCCGCTCCCTTCTGTCTTCATCACGGATTCTCCGGATTGCTGGGTGAATTGGAGGATTTCCATAGGTGTCCCTGGCAGTCTCTCTGGGATCTTGCAATCTCTGTGCTTCTCCCAGAGCTTGCCCAGACGATTCTGGCATGGACATAGCTCCTTCTTCTCTTTCTCCTCCCTCAGACTCTGAGGAGAGTGATGCTTCACCGGCCTCCTCTGGAGAACTTGCAGGTTTGGAAGAACCTGAGCTTTCTGCATCTTCCAGAACTGATGCGGGCAGAGGCTCAGGGTGTCCTGCAGGCCTGGGACCAGCATCGAGAAGTGAAGCGGAACACGCAGTGTCTGCCTCTGCCTCCTCAGATGGGCTCTGCAGCTCACCAGCAGACGATCCTGCAGTTTCTCCCTCAGTGGTCTCTTCTGAAGTTTGCTGCACAGCCTGAACATCTGTGGTCTGGGGATCATCAGAGACAGGAAGCGGGCCCTCAGCCTTCAGTCCTGTGGCACAATTGCCCAGCATGCCCTGAGAAGCGTCAGCAGCGCTGGCACTGTCATCTGCTGCTTGGAGCGTGACAAGCCTGGGCACGCTCACGCTGCATGGCCCGGACGTGTTTCCGCTGGACATCATCATCTCCTTCCTTGCCTTCTCACAGATTCTCCGGATTGTTGCCTGAATTTCAGAATAGGCACCGGCCTCCCAGCTCGTCTCTCCGGGATCTTGCAATCTTGCTGTTTCTCCCAGAGCATGTGTAGAGGACTCAGGCATGGCATTAGCTGGCTCTTCTCTTTCTCTGTCCTTGCACGCAGACGGGAGGACAGGTGCTTCACCGGCCTCCTCCACCGAGGGCACTGCCTTGGAAGAGTCTGAGCTCTCTGCACCTTCAAGCACTGATGCGGGGGGCAGAGGCTCAGGGTGTCCTGCAGGCCTGGGACCAGCATCGGGAAGTGAAGCGGAACACGCAGTGTCTGCCTCTGCCTCCTCAGATGGGCTCTGCAGCTCACCAGCAGACGATCCTGCAGTTTCTCCCTCAGTGATCGCTTCTGAAGTTTGCTGCACAGCCTGAACATCTGTGGTCTGGGGATCATCAGAGACAGGAAGCGGGCCCTCAGCCTTCGGTCCTGTGGCACAATTGCCCAGCACGCCCTGAGAAGCGTCAGCAGCGCTGGCACTGTCATCTGCTGCTTGGAGCGTGACAAGCCTGGGCACGCTCACGCTGCATGGCCCGGACGTGTTTCCGCTGGACATCATCATCTCCTTCCTTGCCTTCTCACAGATTCTCCGGATTGTTGCCTGAATTTCAGAATAGGCACCGGCCTCCCAGCTCGTCTCGCCGGGATCTTGCAATCTTGCTGTTTCTCCCAGAGCATGTGTAGAGGACTCAGGCATGGCATTAGCTGGCTCTTCTCTTTCTCTGTCCTTGCACGCAGACGGGAGGACAGGTGCTTCACCGGCCTCCTCCACCGAGGGCACTGCCTTGGAAGAGTCTGAGCTCTCTGCACCTTCAAGCACTGATGCGGGGGGCAGAGGCTCAGGGTGTCCTGCAGGCCTGGGACCAGCATCGGGAAGTGAAGCGGAACACGCAGTGTCTGCCTCTGCCTCCTCAGATGGGCTCTGCAGCTCACCAGCAGACGATCCTGCAGTTTCTCCCTCAGTGATCTCTTCTGAAGTTTGCTGCACAGCCTGAACATCTGTGGTCTGGGGATCATCAGAGACAGGAAGCGGGCCCTCAGCCTTCGGTCCTGTGGCACAATTGCCCAGCACGCCCTGAGAAGCGTTAGCAGCGCTGGCACTGTCATCTGCTGCTTGGAGCGTGACAAGCCTGGGCACGCTCACGCTGCATGGCCCGGACGTGTTTCCGCTGGACATCATCATCTCCTTCCTTGCCTTCTCACAGATTCTCCGGATTGTTGCCTGAATTTCAGAATAGGCACCGGCCTCCCAGCTCGTCTCGCCGGGATCTTGCAATCTTGCTGTTTCTCCCAGAGCATGTGTAGAGGACTCAGGCATGGCATTAGCTGGCTCTTCTCTTTCTCTGTCCTTGCACGCAGATGGGAGGACAGGTGCTTCACTGGCCACCTCCACCGAGGGCAATGCCTTGGAAGAATCTGAGCTCTCTGCACCTTCAAGCACTGATGCGGGCAGAGGCTCAGGGTGTTGTGAAGGCCTGGGACCAGCATTGGGAAGAAAGGCGGAGCGCACAATGTCTGCCTCATCAGATGGGCCAAGAGATGTGCTCCACAGTTTGCCAGAGGAGCATTCTGTGGTTTCCCTCTCCACAGTCTCTTCCCGCTCCTGCAGCTCAACCTGCACTCCAACATTCCTAGTTTGGGAGTCAGCAGGGGCAGGATCCTGGCCCTCAGCACTCGATGTTGCCGAGCGTGTGTCCGTTGCTCCCTGAGCGGCGTCGGCAGCACTTGGGCCTTGCGGCACGAGATGCCTGGGCAGGCTCACACTCTTTGCCAGGGACAGCGTGTTTGCCCAGGACAATGGTGGTAGTGTTGGCTGAGGTCTCGGGTCGAGCTCTGGGAGCGTGCCATGCCTAACGCTCCTGGCAGGCACGTGGTGCTTCGGTACTGCCGGCTGCACTCTGACTTTCGGGCTGCCAGCTGCAGCACGGCCCAGGAACAGCTCGCGGCCTTCCTCACGCGTAGGCACGAGGACGGCTGAGATGCCTTGTGCAACTGAACCCCGCCGCTCAGCTCTTGCTGCCCCCGTCCCGAACACGCAAGGGGCACTGAGGACTCGGGGCGAGCTCTGGGAGCCTGCTGCCTGTAAGCCCCGTGGCCAGCGCTCTGCCTCTTGCAGAAGGGCTGGAGGCTGCTGCTGCTCGCAGAGGGGGCAGCTTGGGGCCATTGCGAGATCCTGCCGTGTGCCGGGGTGCGGCTGCCGGCATCGTTGGCAGCCTCGAGCGACGCAGCAAGGGCTGCGGAGGCTGCGTCCTTTGCCCACCGCCAGTGCTGAAGGTCAGCGACAGTGTGATCGTCGAGCCGTCCTCCTGCAAGAGAAGCCGAGGAGAAACAGCAAGTGAGCGCGGTCCCGCTCGACGGAGCACCGAGGGCAGCGCTCTGCCTGCAGGTGGCTGGATATGGACGGATGTGGATAATGTGAGTGTGTGTCAGCTGCGGCCCAGGGCATACCCGGCAGGAGCCGTGCCCTGGCCAGGGGCACTCAGGGTGCACCACCTCACCCCTCTTGATGCCGTGCCCTTCTTCCCTCCCTCTCTCCCTCTCTTCCCGGCCCGCACCTGGCGGCGCTCCTGCTCGCGTGGCAGCCCTGTGTCGGGCTGCAAGCGCTCCTCGTTCTCCTGCTCCTCGCTCATCTCTGCGTCCTCTCACGCAGACGGAGTCGCGGGCACCCAGGGGAGCTGCTGCCTCCTCGCGGAGCCGCTCTCCTGAGAGTGAGCGGCACAGCGACTCTGGCCCCTCAAAGCGGCCCCGCCTCACAGGCCCAGCGCTGCGTCACAATGGCCTTTGGGCGCTATGCCCGCCCGCATCACAAAGCCCGGGCCGTTCCCGTGGAGCCTCCCTCCGCCGCCCTCTCCCGGCAGCCCCCCACGCAGTCACTCGTAGCAAGGCGTGGCTTGCGGGACACCGCTCCGCTCCCCTCTGCCCGCTTCCCTCGGCCATCTCCGTGGCCCACCACCGCGCCTTTCCCCTGCGGTGCCGTCGTTGTCACTGACGGGCTCGCCCTCAGTTGAGGTTGGGCTGTTGAAGTTTCTGGAGACAGAGCGGCCTGGGCCCTCATTTCATGGCTAAACCTCACTAGTTACGCTCTGCCTAACGGCCCGTCCACACCTCTGTGTTTTCCACATTTTGCAGCTCTCCTTCTCTGCTGTATCCTTTGATATCCTTCTGAGCCCAGGGGATATCCAGTGCATGCAGAAAGCCTGTTGATCCAATCCATGATTCTTCAACAACCTCACACACAACCTAGTTTCAATTTATAGAAGTAAGCTTTATTAGCTGGCTGGTAACAGATCCGGGTGCTCTCATAATATCAACCGAGTACTCCGCACCTAGCCAATAAAGGGAATTGTTTTTAAAGTTTACAGCCACATCCTGTTTTTTAACACCTTACTCGTGGTTGGTTACACAACCTTTGCATCCTTTGTTGTGGAAGAAACACTCCCATCTCATATGCGTCGTGTTCCTGTTTTCGCCATAAACTGATATTATTCAGGTGTGACCTGAAGGAGGCTGCAGCACATCAAGAGCCTCTTCAGGAGCAGACTGCAGCTATAGCCCCCAGAGAAGAGTTAACAGTGGCATGGGTGATGTGGCTAGAGTTGCTTCATTTGGACATAAATAATTGAGCCATTTGTGCTGGAATGACTGGCTTTGTCTTTTGGTTTATTACTGGTCTTACTTCTAGAGGATCTGAGGTTCCCAGATGCTCCCCTATGCTTGGCTTTCTTTTTATTCTTAGATTCATACAGGATCCAGGGACCCTGATGATCTAAGTCCTTTTCCGCTTCTAATGTTATGGTTATCTTAATTCCAGAAAGGAAGTGCTGTTTGAAGGTAAGGCAGTTTGCCCCTCAGAAATGTAATTTTTAATTTTCCAATTATCTGATAACTAGCCTTTATAAGCTTGTTTTCATCTTTTAATCCTTTCTCAGAGTAATGATATGCATTAATAGTAGGAATGGGCTGATGCCACTGCTACTCTTTTCTCCACTGTCATAAATGTTTGTTCTAACCTTTCGAAAATTTGGTAATTTTTGAAGGGGTTTTAATAATGGGACCATTGTCCCTCATAGGTCCCTATTTTCCAATAATTTGTGTAGCATTCAGCCAAGGGGAACCTAGATATTAAGGATGCCTTTCTGTGGCATTTTAGCACATGATCTCAGTGTCTCTAGTTTTGCAGTTTTCTTAGATTCACAGGAATAGTGAATATCGTGTCAAAATATGATATTTCAAAACTCTTAGCAATGTTCTCTGTCTTAATTTGAACTAACTTTTTCTTTCTTTTTTGACAGCTGTCATTTTTATACCACAAAAGATATCAACTAAATTTTTTTTTTTGCTTTGCATAGCCTATTCTATTTTACCTTCAGGTATTCTTTGAAATCTGTACACTACTAGAATTATGTGTGTAATAACAAGCAATTGGCAAAGAAAGAATAAGAAGAATTTATTTTCACATCCAACAACAAAATCCAGGGAAAGGCCCCTCTTTTCATTTTTCTTCAGTGTATGCCTTTTCATGGTAAGGTTTACTCAACTTTTATTCAACTCCATACAACAAAAAGCTGATGTACATGCACTCTCCCTTCTGATTTATTAATTATGACAGATGTCGTCCTTTACCCAGTGAAAACTGGATCTTCATACAAAATCAGTTGGTGTTAGTTTTAAGACTCAACGAAAACTCAGCAAAGTACTGTAGAAAGATAAAAGTGATTTGACATAATACACTCACAAAATAGTATGCAGTATACTTTTAAAAAACATAATTTGCATGGAAGCTGAGTTTTGAAGGCATTCAAATAAAAATGGTGCAAGCTTTCCACCTGACAAGTTTTTAACAGTGCGATCTTCATGGCATAAGACTTTTAAATTATCTGGAACTGTTAAATGGCCACCCATATTGATTTATAAAAAGCAAATTGTTATTAATGAACTTGTCTGGCTTCTGGATCATGTGAGAGTCCAATAAAGCATGGCAATATAACATGGGCTTCAAATACAACCTACAGTAAATAGGACTGCTTCTATGAAGATATTCAAATTTCGCAGGAAATTCATGACATTTTTGGGGAAGAAGGTTACGCTGAGACACTTAGATGTACTTGAATATGTACTGGCGTATTCTATAGGGAATATCACATTGCTCTATATATAGAATCATAGAATCATAGTGGTTGGAAGGGACCTCAAGAGATCATCGAGTCCAATCCCCCTGCCAAAGCAGATTCCTTACACCAGGTCACACAGGTAGGCATCCAGGCAGGTCTTGAATATCTCCAGAGAAGGAGATTCCACAGCCTCCCTGGGCAGCCTGTTCCAGTGCTCCGTCGTCCTCACTGTAAAGAAGTACTTGTGTACATTTGCGGAACCTCCTGTGCTGCAGTTTCTGGCAATTTCCCCTTGTCCTGTCTCCCCACACTTCTGAAAAGAGTCTGACCTCACCACTTTGTCCCCCACACCTCAGATATTTATAAACCTGGATCAGGTCCCCTCTTAGTCTTCTTTTCTCAAGGCTAAACAGACCCAGTTCACTTAGCTTTCCTTCATAGGGGAGATCCTCCAGGCCCTTCACCATCTTTGTGGCCCTCTGCTGGACTCTTTCCAGGAGATCCCTGTCTTTTTTATACTGGGGAGCCCAGAACTGGACGCAGTACTCCAGATGAGGCCTCACCAGGGCAGAGTAGAGGGCGAGGATCACCTCCCTTGACCTGCTGGCCACGCTCTTTTTAATGCATCCCAGAATGCCATTGTCTCTCTTGGCCACGAGGGCACACTACTGGCTCACGGTCAACCTGTCGTCCACCAGGACACCCAGGTTCCTCTCTACAGAACTCCTCTCCTGATAATACATCATAGTCTCTAGTGGTCAAATTACTTCTGATGTACATTGTTAAATAGCATAAATAAGGTTAAATATTCCTGTATGGAAGGAAAACCAAGCTTAAAAAGAAGAGCAGATGGCTCACTTAATAGAGCAGAACATATTGCTATACTAAGCAGTAATTAATTCAATTGAAAATTATTGCTTAGGCAATGGCTGATCTCCAAAAGAAATAGTTAGACCTGAGAGTATGCACTGATGTACTGACAGGTGTCAATGAAAACTACTTATCTACTGCTATCCATAAACACTTGTTGTTTAATATAGTTCACAGAAAAAAAAATAGTAATCCAGATACGGAGAAAGAGTGTGTATGTATAACAGTCTCTAAACTCGTTCTGGGACGGGGAGAGTTAAGTTTTTTTGGAACAAGTGGTAGGCTGACATGAACTTGACTTCAGGGAAGAACACCTATTCTTATTGCCAATCTTTAAAAATTCGGAGTAAAACATGGTACATTCACATACTAGTTCAAAGGGGATTTAAAAAACACTAGCATAAAACTTACTCATCTGTTGAGAAGCGTACAAACAAAATAAAGAAAACCATATAGACACGCAGAGTGTATTAAGCCCAGTATTCCTTTTCTTATGTGATTTTTTTTAATTCATTTTTCAAAATTTTACTTCTCTCCTAGCAGTTCTTTGAAAGATGGTGGTTTTTTGTTCTTGTTTTTGGTTGTGTTTATTTCTGCCTTCTTTTCCCTGATTATGCAGCTATACAATTTTGTCTATTAAATTTATTTGCTTCTGGTAGCTTCCAGGAGTGCTGCTGCGAAGAGATCCTGTTAGCTATCTGTAATTCTGTAGAATCATAGAATTCCTTAGGTTGAAAGGGACCTTAAAGATCACTTAATTCCAGCCCCCTGCCATGGAAAGGGTTGCCAACCACTAGATCAGGCTGTCCAAGACTTTCTATCCAAGCTGACCTTGAATGCATCCGGGGGTGAGACGCCCACATCCTCTGGGCAACCTATTCCTGTGCCTCACCACTGAGTTAAGAGTTTTTTCCTAACATCTAATCTAAATTTCTTTTCTTTTAGTCTAAAACTGTTCCCCCTGGCCTTGTCACTATCAGAACATATAAAAAGTCATCTTCCCTCCTATTTATAAGCTCCTCTCATGCATTGGAAGGATGCAGTGACATTTCCATGGAGCCTTCGCTTATCCAGGCTAAGCCCAACTCCCTCAGCCTGTCTTTGTAGTAGAGGTGCTCAAGCCTTCAGAATATCTGTATGGCTGTCCTCTGGACCCACTCCAAAAGTTGTATATCTTTCTTGTACTGGCAGCTTCAGACCTGGGACACAGCAGAGGGGCTTTACCAAGGGAGAGTAGAGAGGAACAATCAGTGCCCTCCCCTTTCTGGCCACCCCTATTTTTATCTAGCCCAGGATACAGCTGGCCTTCTGTGCTGCATGTGTACACTGATGACTCATGTCCAGCTTTTCATGCACCAGGATCCTCAGGTCCTTCTCTGTGGCACTACTCTAAAAGAGTTATCTCAGTCTCTATGCATATCTGAAATTGTTCTAACCCAAGAGCAACACTTGGCCTTGTTCAGCCTCATTAGGTTTACATGGGACCACTTTTCAAGCCTAAGTTCCATAGGATGGGATCCCTTCCTTCTACTGTGTGAATTGCATCGCTCAGCTTAACATCATCAGCAAAATTACTTAAGATGCACTTGATCTCACTATCTCAATCATTGATCAATCATTGTTGAAGAGCTCCAGTCCCAAAATGGTCTCCTGAAGGACACTACTTTGAGCCATTGACACAGCATAGAGCCATTGACCACAAACCTGATGTAACCATTCAACAGATTCAAAATCCACTGAATAGTCTACACTTTGAATATGTATCTTTTCAATTTAGTGATAAGATTGTGGTGCCGGACCATGTCAGAAGACTTGCACAAGTCCAGATTGACAACATCAGTTCCACTTACTTTGTCCACCAGTGCTGTCACTTCATTATAGAAGACCACAAGATTTGTTAGGCATGATCTGTCCTTGGTGAAGACATGTTGGCTGTCTCTGATAGCATCCTCTTCTTGCCTCTGCCTTAACATAGCTTTTAGGAGGATCTGCTCCAAGATTTTCCCAGGCACAGAGCTGAGACACCAGCTTGTAATTTCTCAGGTCTTCTCTCTTGCTTTTTTTTAAATGGGAGTGATGGTTCTCTTTATCTGAATCTTCACCCGATAGGCATGACTTTTCAAATATGATGGAGTGTGGCTTGGCAACTACAGTAGCCAGTTCCTTCAGGTCCCTGGGATGCATGACGTCCAGCCCCATAGACTTATACAAAACCTGGAAAAAACACCCCTAATGGCCTTTTTGTCCATGGGGCCAGATGACATTCATCCCAGGGTCCTGTCAATGGTTTACCGGGCTGATTCGGCCCGATTCCATGACAATTGGTGCGGGGGACCCATGGAACCATGGCAAATGGTTGGGCTGTGCTTCCACCCTTGGGGCAAATGGTTCCAGGTGTACTGAACGCCCCTCCAGGTGAAAGCAAATTGCGGCCTGCATTCTGTGGCCAGAGGAATTGAAAAGAAGGCATTGGCAATGTCGGTGGTGGCATACCACTTGGCTGCTTTTGACTCCAGTTCATACTGGAGTTGTAGCATGTCCGGCACAGCAGCACTCAGTTGGGGTGTGACTTCATTCAGGCCACGGTAATCTACCATCAGCCTCCACTCATCACTGGCTTTACGCACCGGCCATATGGGGCTGTTAAAAGGTGAATGAGTCATGGTCAACTCTTGCAAACCCTCAGTCACCCCAGAAATATAGATTAATTCTGTCCCTTGGTGACTCAGGAGCATTAGAGTGCACTGTGCACCAGTGACCACCAGTGCCTTACAGTTTCGTGGTTCTGATGTGCCAGGCCATCAAATCCACAGTCCAATACACTCTATTATCTCTCTCCCCCACCTGACTGGGGGACAGGGGCTATTGTGGCTGGTAGGTACCTTGCTCAGTTCTGAAGGAGTACTGTTCAGACAGGAGGATGTCTTGCTCGAAATGGAGGGTGCCTCTTTCAGATTGGAGCGCACCTTTCTCAGGCTGGAGACCATCTTGTTGGGAGTGAGGGTTGTTGAGTTTGGACTGGAGAGCATCTCGCTCAGTTTGCAGGGCATCTCTTTCGGGCTGGAGGGTGTCCTTCTTGAACTGGAGAGTATCTTGTTGAGACTGGAGGGCGTCTGTCTTAGTCTGGGGGTCATCCATGTTGGACTGGAGGCTGTCTAAATTGGACTGGAGAGTCTGATTGTCAGCTAAAAGACTCTCTTTCTGGATCTGGACTCTATCCCTTTCGTCTCGGAGACTCTCTCACTCTATTTCAGTAACTCTATGCCACTCTGGAATAGTATTGAATAAGGTCTGATTGGCATAAGCCAGACCCCAAATAACTTGGGCCTCCACAGATCTGTCTGAGCTGCAACATCCCCATCTCAAATACCTGCTTAAATTCTCAGGATCTTGCAGGTGTTCAGGAGAATAGTCCCATGACACTGGTGATGACCACTTCTCTAAAGTCTCTCCTAAGTCCCTCCAAACTCCCTGCCAGTCACTGTTCTCTGGCTCTGGGGAAGGCTTTCTCAAAATATTATAAATACAGATACCGAGTAGAATGATGAAGAGTACATTCAGGGAGACTGACACCACAATCATTACGAGCATTGGATGAGCATTCAGAAAATGCCTAATAAATTCAAAGGAGAGGCCAGGAGCTGGTTTAAAAATCATGAGTTCCATAGAGTTAACAACTCCATCTGGAGTTGCTCCCTCTGGAACTGAATGCCACATCGTATACAAAAGCCAGGTAGGTATTTCCATCAGTGTTTTTAGTTTATCATATAGAGACCAAGCTCCATGGATCAGACTGGCAAACTTAATTAAGTCCCAGTATGTTCTGAGCATTACAAGGGAAAAAAACATGAAATGCATACTCTAAAACTATGTCTCTGCCTGGCTAAGGCAGCTTGTCCTGCCCCATGTTGGGCACCAAAAATGTCAATGGTTTATCGGGCTGGATTGGCCCGGTTCCGTGACGACTGGTGCGGGGAACCCATGGACCCATGCCCCAGGAAAAGGGAAGGGGGAAAGGGAAAAGAGAAAAGGGAGATGGGCCTAGAGACAAAACAGCAGCAACGATCTGAGGAGAAAAGCTAATTTACTAAATAAGATATCAGAAAACAAAATAACACAATGTAGTACAATATAATTGGAATTGAAGCTAATAAATCAAATAAAATGAGCAAGAGAGAGAGTGTTCGATAAACCGAAGGCCTTATGCTAACACTGAAGGCGAGACAGCAGCGAGCACCCACTGCTGAGTCGATCCCAAAGGAAAGAGAGCGTCGCGTGACCGCAGAGAGTTTTTATCTGTTCCCTCTGAGCGGAAAATACGTAAAAATGAAAAACATCACAAAGTCCTCTGGGGAATGTAGTTCTTATTCTCTTCTGTGACAGGTATACTGGGAATTATCAATGATCCATGGAGCTGGAGTATTAACTCTTTAACTCTTAGTGCACTACATGGTGTTATGATGTGGAATACCAGTACCAAAAATCATAAAACCATGACAGGTCCTAAGGGAGCTATATAAGGTGCCTACGGAGCTGCTCTCCATCATGTTTGAAAAGTTATGGCTGTCAGGAGAGGTCCCTGGTGACTGGAAAAAGAGAAGCATCACTCCCATTTAGAAGAAAGACAGCAACGAGAACTTGGGGAACTACAGGCTGGTGAGACTCATGTCTGTGCCTAGGAAGATCCAGGAACAGATCTCCTGTTTCTCTCCTGGGAAGATCCACCTGGAAGACATGTTAATGCACATGAGAGACAAACCAGCATGGCTCCACCCAGGGAAGGTAATTCCTGACCAATTTGGTGTCCCTCAAGAAGTCTGTCTTGGGACTGATACTCTTTAACATCTTTGTCAGTGACATAGGTGATGCGATTGCGTACATCTTCCATAAGTTTGCTGATGACACTAAACTGAGTGGTGAGCTTGATACAGCAGAAGGAAGGGATGCAATACAGAGGGACCTTTATGAATTCAAAAGGTAGCCCCTTGTGAACCTAATGAGGTTCAGCAAAGCAATTTGCAAGTCGTTGCACTTGGGTCGAGGTAATCCCAGATATGTACCCAAACTCCTTGAGAGGAGTTAGGGGTTCTGATTGATGAAAAACTGAACGTAAGCCTGTAGCGTGTGCTTGCAGCCCAGAAGACCAATGGTATCCTGGATTCCATCAGAAAAGGGGTGGCCAACAGGGTGAGGGAGGTGATTGTCCCTCCCTATTCTACCCTTGTGAGGCCCCATCTGGAGTACAGCATTCAAGTCAGGGGCCCCAGCACAAGAAAGATGTGCAGCTTTTGGAAAGAGTCCAGAGGAGGGCTGCAAAGATGATCCAAAGGCTGGAACAGCTCTTCTATCTATCCAAAATATAGTCTGAAGGAATTGGGTTTGTTCAGCCTGGAAAAGAGAAGGCTGCAGGGAGACCTCATTGTTGCCTTCCAGTATTTCAAGGAAGTTTAGAAACATGAGGGAAATCAACTTTTTACATGGTTAGATATTGACAGGACAAGGAAGAATGGTTTTAAACTAAAGGAAGGGAGATTTAGATTAGATGTCAGGGAAGTTTTATTACTAGAGAGTGGTGACATGCTGGAACAGATTGTCAAGAGAGGTTGTGGATGCACCATTCCTGGAGATGTTTAAGGCCAGGTTGGATAGGTCCATGGGCAGTCTCATCTAGTACTTGATCTAGCTGGCAACCCTGCCTATGGCAAGGGGCTTGATACTTGATGATCCTTGAGGCCCTTTCCAACTCAAGCAATAGCATGTTTCTATGGTTCCGTGTCCCCGAGGACAGCTTCCCAGGGTATGTCACTGTGTAATTTCTTTAGCAGCTAGAAGTTCGCTTTCTTGAAGTACAGGGTCCTGACTCTGCTCTCTGCCAGCCCCGTGTTCCTAGAGATCATAAACTCAACCAAAGCATGGTTGCCACAGCCAAGTATGCCTCCAGTCTTTCTCTCTTTAATGACCACCAGGTCCAGTAACACTTCACCTTTGATTCATCTGTCCAATACCTGGATCAGAAAGTTACCCTCAGCACATTCCAGAGTCTCCTAAATGGCTTGCAGCCTGCCATGTTGTTTTCCCAGTAGATACTCAGATAACTGAAATCTCCCGTCAGGATGAGAGCCTGTGAGCATGATGCTTTTTGTAGCTGAAGCAAAAAGGTCTCATTCACAGGTTCCTTTTGATCAGGATGTAGTGGACCCCAACCACTAGATGTTCTTTATTGGTCCAATCCCTAATTCTAACCCACAGGCTCTCGACTTTGATTTTTTATTTAGAAGCAGCTCTTTCTAATCTATCTATCTATCTATCTATCTATCTATCTATCTATCTATCTATCTATTATTATTTTTTTAAGACAGAGGGCAACTCCCCTATTCCTTCTGTCTTGCCTATTCCTTCTAAAAAGCTTGTATCCCTCAATTGTAGCATTCTAGTTCGTAATTTCTCCCACCATCTTTCTATGATAGCAAACCAGTCATAGTTTTCTAATTGCACCATGGCTTCCAACTCCTCCTGCTTACTTCCTGTTCTGTGTGCATTGGTGCAGAGGCACTTCAGTTGAGCTATTAGGTGTGCTACCTTCTCGGAGGAGCCCTCTCAATTTCCTTTGGGTCAAATGTGAGGTTTTTCTCTGCTGCTTCCTAAAGTGACAGTGTTCCTCAGCACTTCTCTGTCCCTCAGCAGTACATTCCTTTCCCTAATCAAATCTAGTTTAAAGCTGTGTTGATCAGCCCAACAAGCTTACTGCCTAGAACATTCTTGTCCCTCCTGGTCAGTTGCAACATATCTGATGCCAAATTACTCAGTCTTTCAAAGACCAAGATCATAGTACCCAAAACTCTGAAGGTGATACTGTCCACACAGTCCTTCATTCATCTAATCCACATTCTCTTCCTCCTACCTTTGTCTCCGTCTCCAGCCAGGAGGACTGAGGCTAACATGACCAATGCCTTCAGTCCCTTCAGCATCTTCCCAGGGGACATAAGGTCCCTTTTAATATTTTGTAATTTCCTAGTTGCAGCATCCTGTGACCCAGCTGGAAATACCACGAACATATAGTAGTTTTCCAGTGAGTAAACGGCATCTTTCTCTTCCCACACTGCATGTCTTATATGAGGAATCTTTCTTTGCAGCTTTGCTAAAGAAAAACCAGGAAAATCGACAAGTTTGAACACAGAATGTAACACAGTTGTCTTTGTTTTGTTTTGTTTTGTTATGTTACTGATAGTTACTTTAATTAATCTAGGGATAATTATAATAACCTGCAGTATGAGTCAGCTTGGCAAATAGAAGATAGAAAGTCCATTATATTTCAGAGAAGACAGAAGACTGTGCCCTGTCCACAGTGGGCACAGGGCCAACCACACAACAGTTGTTCTTTGTGACACTCAAGAAACTGTACATCAAATTCCCTTTATTTCCATGGAAACCTGAACACTCAAAATGCAACCTCTGAATCTGACGAAGTCTTTAGTGTAACAGGGGATAATCCAGAACCATAGAATCATAGGGATTGAAAGTGACCTCCAAATATAAATTAAAAATACCTGCAAGGTTGCAACAAGGAGAGCGTCAGACTATTTTCACAGCTGGCAAGTAATAGGAAGTGAAGAAACAGCCTCATGTTGTACCAGGGAAGGTTTAGATTGAATATCAGGAAGATTTCTTTACAGAGAGGATGGTTAGGCATTGGAACAGGATGTCTGGGGAGGTGATGGAGTCTGTATCCCTGTGACACTTAAGATTTACGTGGATGTGGCACTGTGGGACATGGTTTTACAATGCGATATGGTAGGTAATTTTGGCGGTTGCACCTAATGATCTTGAAGGTACTTTCCAACCTCTACAGTTCTGTGCTTCTGTGATCCTCCTCAGCTGCCCACAGTGCTAGAAAAAGTGTCAGCACATTCAAGTTGCAACACGAGACATTCTTACTATAGGAAAGGACTTTTTCCCCTATGCATTGGGTGATCAAACAATGCCTAGGGTTGTACTGAGAGTCTGTAAAATCTCCATCCTTGCAGAAATCCATACCTTGACCAGAGAAGGCCTTGAGGAGCCTTCAGCAACTGGATCACTTTGAATTGAGGTCTAGATAACAGTCAACTATCCCCACTCCATGTGCACAATTTTGTGACTCACAAACTACGGAAGCTCTGACCACAAGGAAAAGAATAGGTGCAAAGGACAGCAGTATGAGGTTTGTTTTAATGGATGATAGTGAATATTATTTACCTTTTTTATTTTTTTTAAATACCCATTCTGTGCTTATGCCACATCAAGCCCTTTGGTGACTTCTTCCTTATTTATAGACTGATCTCAAACAGAAACGTTTTGGTTTTGTTTCGCCATTCTTAAAAACTGAGATGTATAGCATGTTGGTTGCATACAAGACTGTATTGTCTTCATGTGGCTCTTCAGAACTCACAAAAAAAGCAAACTGTATCTTTTAAAATCTGTTGAACATGCTTTATATGAATTCATTTTTCTTTAAGTTCCTGGAAACTCAAATATGCTTGCTAATGTTCCATCATATATTTAGTTGTGATTTAAAAAAGAAAAAGAAAAAAAAAAAACAACAAAATAAAACCCACCAGCAGATTTCAAAGTCTAGAATCCGGTGTCTCTATGCACGGATTTCATGTCACCTGCCCACTCCCCTAGTGTAATTTCACCCAGGAGTCAGCATCACAGACTAATTATTAGCAAAGGATTTCTCAAATTAATCACCCTCATAAGAGAGTTCTGGGACCATAAGTGCTGTTTACTGACTTTTGAAATGTAAACTGCTTATGCAAGTGTCAGAAAGCCCCAAACTCTACTTTGATTCATTTGTAAGTATTTAAAGATCAAAGTCACTCCATCCCAGAAAGGAAATGCAAAGTCTTTTGTCAAAGCATTGATTTATTTCTTGCAAAAACTTTCATAGAACTACTTTGTCTCATACTTATTGGTACTCACAAGCAGCAGCCAAATATCCTTCTGACCATTTGTCTAATTGTAAGATATATTTCTTTTTTTTCCCAAAACTATCTCAAGAAGTCACTCAGTCTATGAAGGTGACAGCTTTGGATATAACTTTGCAGCATCCAAAATGGATGATGCATAGTAAATTACACAGCTCATTCTTTTCTTGGACAGTGGCTGTTAGTGTTTTTTATCTGTGGCTTCTCTGCAGCATAGCTGAGGCCTCACAGCCTTATTTGTTGTAAAAAAACACTGTGGTGAAGTCCATTAAAAATATTCTCATGGACCACATTTTCAGAATTGAAGTGTCTGAACATACCTATTTACATAGAGTCAGAAGGAATGGTAGTGGCTCCTAAAAATATCACATTATTTTTATCCTGATCAGGTTATAAATATCTGAGGCGTGGGGGGCAAAGTGATGAGGCCAGACTCTTTTCAGCAGTGTGGAGTCAGGACAAGGGGAAATGGCCAGAAACTGCAGCACAGGAGATTCTGCATGAATGTGCACAAGTACTTCTTTACAGTGAGGGTGACGGAGCACTGGCACAGGCTGCCAAGGTGGGTTGTGGAATCTCCTTCTCTGGAGATATTCAACACCCACCTGGACGCCTACCTGTGTGACCTGGTGTAGGGAACCTGCTCTGGCAGGGGGGTTGGACTCAATGATCTCTAGAGGTCCCTTCCAACTGCTACGATTCTGTGATTCTGTTATTCTGTGATTCTGTGATCTAGACCCCCTATTGTGAAGATATTGCATTAGTTCTTAATATCTATTAGATAAAGGTACCTATTCCAGACTGTAGACTCTGATGCCAACTGGATGAATTAATTGTGATATGGGTGGCATGTTCAAATCTCAAACACGATGATTCTGTTATTTATACTTTGATTTTTCTAGCTTATTTTTGTTTTCAAACACTGAAAAGGATTACCTATGAAGATCAATATATTTAGCAGAGATTCATCATAATACTGTAAGACATGAAATTTTAATTTTTAATTGTTGTAACACAAAAATTTGTGGCTAGACCTGTAATTCATTCCCATGAGGAGATCTGCTCTGGTGTCAGACTTAACACTGTTGAAGCTCCAAGCCAAAGGATATTCAGTTATCTGATTACCATTCTGTAAATTTTTTCTAACATCTGTCCCAGTCAGAAAAGCCTCAAAATAGGTCATAGCAAATACTTGATCTAGGTTGTAGTTTGTGCTTAAAGTACATTCAAGTTCAAAAGCAACTGGACAAATTTATGGAAAATGCATTTGTACAATACTATGAAATGCTGTTAATACTATCAAAGATAGTATTTCTGGCTCCAGGACTTATTCATTTTTGAAGCTATTGAAAACTGAAGAAAGTATTGTGCATTTGTTATGCAATGCCTAGACATTTGCTGATAGAAGAATCCAGGCTGATGGTTTTCTTACCTAATCAAATATGTCTTAATTGTAGTGCAGTTGTCTCATTGTAGTGCTGTGCATGGCACATCACACACAAGATAGGAGATAACATGCATCAGCTTCTGACACTATTGGCACAGTACAGGGTCATGTCAGACTTCAATGTCTCTGCAAGTCAAAATAGCACATGGATTGAAAAAAAAAAAAACAAAAAAACATTTTACCAGATTTCAGCATGCGGAAGCAGTGTTTTTAGTTTGTTTTGTTGACGTTGTTTGCTTGTTTCTACACCTTCAGCAGGTAGTTAAATTGAAAAAAAAAAAAAAAAAAGAGACGAGGACCCTACCAAATATCATTTTAAAGCACTGTTTATTCTAATTAAAAGTCAGTTACTCAAATACTGAATGAGCAGGATCTTTTTTAGTCATGTTCAAGCAACAGATGCCCAAACTCACTAACTAAACCCAGCAAGTATTTCAAGAGACATTACAAAAGTCACGTTAGAGACCAGACGAGAATGCAAAACACAAGTCATTCCTGAACATGGTTAAGAAGCTAAGGTATCAGCTACAATTAGAGCTAGAAAGCATCACTAACTTTCCTACTGAAATAAATGGCCACAGATTTACCAAACTCAGTACACCTGCAACATTTTACACTGGCAGAATGTTTGACCTATACACATACAAGTTTCTTCAAATTCAGTTTGGCCTGTCTTCCTACTTTCTTAAAATCATTCCCATTTGTAATCTATATTTACCTTCTTACTGAGGTACAGAGCAGTTAGATTAACATGATTCCAATAAGAAAACTTCTGGGATACATCTCTTTCAGAGAGAAGATTAAAAAGGATGAAGTAGAACTGGTAAGGGATTTTTAAAAGGAGAAAAGGCTGTAATTGCTCAGCATGGGGGGTTGGGAGAGTAGAAAGGTTAATACAGTCCATGGAACTGTTGCTAGGACAAGCTTAAATTAGACATGTCCTTTGAATGATATCTAGCATTAAGATCCAGAGGATAGTATCTTAAATTGCCTGTCTTGCTGTTTTTCTTCTCCCTCCTTTTATCCTTTCAGAAAGTCCTGGCTTCTGTCAAAGCCACCTGACAAAAAGCCTTAACTCCAAGGATTTCATAGGAAATCGCTTATTTCACTTTCTCCCTCTCCCCTCACCACTCCTTCCCCTCACACACACATACATTTTTCTTGATTGCAAACTGCCAGTTGCCCTACAGAATCATGTAGTAAGAACTCTTTGTAAATAAAGGAAGATACTGTGAGATGGCTGGAGCGTCTAGAAGCAAGACAGCTCAGGAGGCAAAGTGAACGAAGTCCTCATGCTCTGGTTAGAGATAGTACGTGTTCATCTAACCATTTATATTGAGACACATGGAAAACCTAGTATCTGTAAAGTGTTTTCTGTAATGGGGAAACATTGCACAGTATTTATACCACTACAGTAAGCTGCTGTAGGACAGGAATATCCAGTTCTCTGATCACTTGACAAACAAGGAGAACTGTACAAGAGTTATGGCACATTTGTGCAGTAGGTTTCCTTCCTCCTCCTCTTCTTCTATTATCACACAAAGGTAAATATGTAAAAAATGCTCAAAACTTGCCAGCAAAGTAGGACGCTTACTCCTGGGTACAAACAAACTGAATGTTGTTCTTATTTATTCCCATACTGTGGCAAACAAGTGATGCTTATTACGTAGTTTATTGATCCAAATTAGAAGTTTGTGTCAGTTTAGACTCAGGTTTCAGTAGGCAATTTATCATGGCCACAGTTAAATACATAGTCAAAGAATCATGGAAATTCTCAGGTTGGAAAAGATCATTAAGTCCAACCTCAACCTAACCATACTACCCAAACTCTAACAACCCACCACTAAATCACATCCCTGAGCACCTTTTAAACATGTCCAGGGATGGTGACTCAACCACCACCATGGGGAGCCTATTACAGTGCTTACCAGCCCTTTCTGTAAATAATTTTTTCCTGATATCTGACCTAAATTTCCCCTGGTTCAGCTTGAGTCCATTTCCCTTTCTCCTGTCATCTGGCATACATATTTGAAAATGTTAAAACGTTTTTGTCAGTAAATGTTATCAGTAAATTGACATGCCAATATCATCTATGAATTTGTCCTCATAAAGGTGTTAAATCAAGCAAGAATGCTAAGAAACTGATAGGTCCGCAAGGATTTTGGTATGCTTATGAACAGATACAGTTAACTACCATCTGTGTTTCCTCACATCTTAAAATAAAAAGGAAATAACATACACTCACATGAAAATCTCCTGTCTGTGGTCCTTATTAGCAACACATGTGCTTGCATTGCACCTACTGCATTTGAACATTTCTATATTTATTAAATATGAATCCATATTTAAGAAGAATCCTTCAGTATCACAGCCCATAGGCTGATACAAAGAGGAGCTTGGAAATTAGCAAAGATATCACATACTCAGACTTCAGATGGCCATCTGGAAGTAGGGCATCTGTTCCACTAGAGGCTTCAAAACCTGTGGAATTTGCAGCCATTTCAGAACATCCTGATAGCCACTCCATAGCTGGTAATTCAAAGCTGTGAACTGATGAACAAAGAATCATAGTCACAAAGTCTTTTGAGTTGGAAGAAACCCTTAAAGGTCATCCAGTCTAACTTCTCTGTAATTAACAGGAACATCTACAGCTTGATCAGGTTGCTCAGAGTCTGGTCCAGCTTGACCTTGAATAGAGGTCAGAGTCTTTGAATAGGATCTCGAAGGAGAGGACCTTCACCACCTTGTCAGCATGCATCAACGAGTTAGAGAGTCTCTCACAGTTCTGCTAGCATCAGTATAGTTCTCTTCTTTATACAATTCTGGTTTATTGTGTTCAAGATACATCTTATATACCATTCTTACGGACTAAAAATTCCGTTCTTTAACAATTCCTGTTATCAGTTAATTAGCCATAGCTTCTCCCAGACAACACTGACAAATGATAGGCCACAGGCCTCCCAACAGTGACAGGATTTACAGCGCCTACTTACTGTTTATCTTTAGAGACAGTTTACGTTCCAGTCTCCCAAGGCTTCAGTGATAAGGTCTAACAAAGAGTCTGATAATCTCTTTGTTGGCTCACTCACAGCTACATCTTCCCCACACACCTCTCAGGGCAACCTGTTCCAGTGCCTCACCATCCTTATTTTAAGAAACTTCTTGATTATATCTAGACTAAATCTGTCCTTTTTAGTTTGAAATGATTTCCCCTTGTCTTATCACCACAGACTCTGCTAAAAACTCTGTCCCCTTCTTTCTTTTTTTATAGCCTCTGTTTAGATATTAAAAGATCTCCCTAGAGCTTTTTCTTCCCCAGGCTGAACAGCCCCAGTTCTCACAGCCTGTCCTCTTATGGAAGGTGTTCCAGACCTTGGATCATTTTTGTAGCCCTCATCTGGACACACACTAACAGGTCCTGTACTGAAGACTCTACCTCAGCTGAGGCCTCACCAGTGCAGAGCAGAGGGGCAGGATCACTTCCCTTGACCCTCTGACTTTGCATTTTTTGTTGCAGCTCAAGATATGGTTTGCTTTTTGGGCTGCAAAGGCACATTGCTGTCTCACATCCAGCTGCCATCCACCAGTACCCCAGGGAGCTGTGCTCCATCCTTACATTCCTCAGCTTGTACAGATAGTGGGTGTTGCCTTGACCCAGGTGCAGGACCTTTTAGTTGGATTTACTGAATCTCATGGTGTTCACCTGAGCCAACTGCTCAGCCTCTCTAGGTCTCTCTGGGTAACATTCTGCCCCTTGAATGTGTCTACCACATGGCAGAATTTGGTGTCATCTGCAAACTGCCGAGGATGCACTTGATCCCACTACTGATGCCAGTGATGCAGACATTGAATAGCACCAGTCCCAGTTCTGACTCCTGAGAAATACTACCCATCACTGATCTCCATCCAGACACTGAGCCATTGACTACCACTCCCAGTACAACCTCACTACCAGTTCCTTATCCATCAAAGAGTTCACTCATCAAATCCATCTCTTTCCAATTTGGAGAGAAGGATGCTATGTGGAACCATGTCAAAGGCCTTACATAAGAACAGATAGCTGACATCAGTTGCCCTTCCCTTGTCCATTGATACAGACACACCATCATAAGAAGCCGCTGGGTGTACCAGGCAGGACCTACCCTTGGCAAAGTCGTGTTGGTTGCCCTGTGTCACATCCGTGTCTTCCATGTGCCTTAGCATGGATTCCAGAATCATCTGTTCCATGATCTTCCCCAGCATAGAGGTGAGGCTAGCAGGTCAGTAGTTCTCTTGGTCATCCTTTCCGCCCTTCTCAAAAATGTGGACAATATTGCCTTTCCCCAGTCACCAGGGACTTTGCCTGATTGCCACGATGTCTCAACTATTATCCAGGGTGGCTTGCCAACTACACTTGCCAGTTCGCTCAGGACTCTGGGACGCATCCCATTGGGCTCCACAGACTTACAGATGTTCAGGTTCCTCAGGTGGTCATGAGCCTGATCTTAGCTTAGAGTGGGAGAGGCATTGTTCCCCCCACCTTTGAAATCATCCACTCATGGGCTACGTCTGGAGCAGCCACTAGTGAAGACTAAGTAAAAAAAAGCTGTTGAGTACCTCAACCTTTTCCTTCTCCGTTGCTACTAAGCTGCCTGTGTTACTCACTATGGAGAGTATGCATCCTGGACTTTCCTTTTCTGGTCGATCTACCTATAGGAGCTTTTCTAACTCTTTTTTTCACCCCTTGCCAAGTCCATTTCCAGTTGGCTCTTGACCTTCCTGACCCCATCCCTATACAGCCTAGCAGCACCCTATACATCTCCTGGGTTACCTCTTCCTGTTTCTACTGCTTGATAAAGTCTAATTTCTGGATTCTGAATGGAATCATTCATCTCTAATTCAAGAAAATTGCCATACTTACTTGAGATTATCTGCATGTATGGTTAATTAATAGATGTCTAAGTCATGGAGAACAACAAATCCATCTTCATTTAAATGTAGAAGCAGAAGAGATTTATATAGGAACTAATCAATGGAATCAAGAGAGTTTTAATTATTTTTTTCTGTAATTGTAATTTTTTTCTGTAATTGTTTAGAAGCTCTGTTTTCATTGAAGTCAGCAGTAAAAAAGGCCCTGCAAATTAACTTTGGCAATGGATGCTGTGAGTTTATACAAAGCATACTGAAAATTCCATTCTTAAATTTTTCCTGGACATTTGCAAACTACCACACTGACATTTTTCACACACAGTAACTTAGTTGTATGAGATTCTATATTCAAACTATTTATAGTTTTAATACAGATATAAGTATTCTAGATAGACTGATAGTAAATACACCTTCTTGAGGTTATGGTTCAAATTAATGCAGCAGGCAAGCTCTCTCCTCTTCAGACTGATTACATTTTAAATGAGGCTATAGTACATAATGATTAATATTTCACTATAATTATTTGTTCCAAGTAAACACAGTATGATTAAGCGGCATTTTCCTCTGCTCAGCTAATTTTTTTTTCTTTTTCTTCTTTTTTTCTTTTTTTTTTCTTTTTTTTTTTAATTTACCATAAAACTAAGGGAATTTGAATTGCTTATTTTGCAATTTTAACTGCTTTTCTTTACTAATTGAAAATTTGAATTTCTCCAGTAGTCTTATGATATACAAAACTGGCTGTAATCTGATAATCCGAAAAAAAAAAGAATGATGTGTCCCACAAACATTAAGAAAAGCGACAGAGAGGAGTATTAAGATTTATAATAGCTCTTGTTGACTTGGCCATCAGATTTACATTTGACAGTAATTTCTCAATATCTTTGATTTACAAAATAAAATAATAGAATCATTCATTAAGGTTGGAAAAGACCTGTAAGATCATCAAGTCCAATAATCAATCCATCACCATCTTGCCCACTGTAAACCAGATGCAGCAGCAGAAATAATAATAATAATTTACATTTCCAGTATTTGATACCACCATTAATTCAAAATAGAGTAAATTTGTTGGAATGTGCTTAGGCACCTGTCTGTCCCAACCTGACTGTTGTTGTGGCTGTTCTCCAATGACCTGCAGATGTGTGCATGGAGAAACCTGTTGGAGCCCCCCGTATTTCCAGCTTTACCCTGAGATTATCAAGACTGTTCTAAAACACTCAGGTATTCCCATCTAAAGTGGATGCTGCAACCACACTGTAGGCTGGTGGTATCTTTCACTGACACTAGCATAATCTAATACTGTAGCAATGTAGACTGTGTGCCATAGAGCATAGCTTTCTGACCTTTAGATGCAGCAAGCTGCTAAATTTTAACACTCAGCTGCAAGATTAGGCTTATGCTGTTTTCTTGTTTCCTTCAGATACAGCTGTTGTTTCTGACTGGCCTTTGAAGAACAGTCTGAGTCTTGGCTTTTCTGAGAGATCACTACTTGTGACTGCTGACAACCTAAACCAACAAAATGGCCCTCTAACAGGGTAACTTTACATCTGAGAAGTTCTAACTTACTCTGGAATTCTTTTCCCTTGGATATTCATTATCTTCTGGCTGATATTTTTAAACCTGCCTATGGGATTTGGATGCCCAATTCCCATTAAAATTAATGTAAATTAATGGAAGATGAGTAACCAAATTAATTAATTGAATTAAAATTAATGAGAGCTGGGCATCCATATCCTTAAGGTAAGTTTTTAAAGCTTCAGTTAGTGAATTTTAGGGCAATGCAGGGATGGATAGACAGAAATATAGGCTTTGGATATGCACTGGCCTGCAGGAAATACAGAAAAGCATTTCTGCCAGATCTCTGAAGAAAGAAAAGAACTCAGCTTTTTCAGTGTATGACTGAAGCTTCTCCAAAGACTGATCAATGTTAATAAATGGTAATGTTAAAAAAACCCTATATATCTGTATCCGCATCCTAGGCAATGACTGCTGATTATTCAGCTTAATTCCAGATATTAAGAGATACCAGAGTAAGATTTAGAGTTGTAGTTTGATTTTTAAAGCTGTCACAATGTATTGAAACATTAGTGTATACTATTATTTACAGCCTCCCACAGATTCCAGTAACTGTTTCTTACTTCAGCCAATATTATATTTCCAGAATATATATATAAATATATTACATTCCAATGTAATATATTTAAAGCTACCAATACTCTCCACCACCACCATCACCACAGCTCTTCTACTCTAAAAAACAAACAAAAACCAAAATAAGACCAAATAAGCAAACAAAAAGCCCCGAACAGTAACACGTATAGACCAGCAAAAAAACAGATAAGAAGACAATTCATGGTTTCATATTAGTATTGAAAGTAGAATTTCGGTCTCCCCAAAACCTGTGTACTTTTTGCTGACAGCTAAAATCACAAAATGGTAGAAAATGCAAAATATCTATCAATATCTGTGCTTTCCAATGTTCCAAGTGGCCTTCCATTTACCAATGGCCTTTCAATTGAATTTTTAACTATACCAATTTTGTTTCTTCAGTAGTGTTGAACTATGAATGGAATTTGTTCTACATATTCAGCAACTTCACTACCACAGTCACCTCATTATTGAAACAAACTAATTTGTAAAAGAAAAGTTGTCATATTTCAAGAAATTTTTGCTACTCTGTCACTGGTACAACTGAATTCTCTTGTAACATGAAAGCATATTAAACACAAAAAATGTATGCACCATTTTATTAAAGAACAGAGCTTTCTTAAACTGATTATCTAAAGTAACTACTCAGTATGTAAGTAAATAAAGATGTATTAACATGTGTTTGATGTCTTGAAATTGGAAATTCCTCAATAATTTTTCAGGTTGTCAGAGGATAAAACCTTTCACGTGATTCAGAAATGGAAAAAAGTATCTTAAATAAAAAAAAAAAAAAAAAAAAGAAAGCTTTCTGATTATGTCCTATATAGAGGACTATTATTATGCTATCATTTTAGAAAAGTAACTTTAAATAGGCTGTTTTAAACACCCTTCTGTTCTTTATACTCCAGTATTCAATGAAATGTTAGGCTAACAGTGTAATAAAGCCTATACTAGTTATAGATGCCTTCAGAGTATGATGTACTCATGTTACAAATGAAGGGGCTTTTTTCTGAATGAAATAATTGTATGGTATTAGATTTGTGATAATATCCCCTGATTGAAATGCTGTTAGCTTCCCTTTAAATTATTCTATCCTAGATGAAAAACAGCAAATAATTTTAGCAGATTAGAAAAATTTGCCTAGTTAGAATTTCAAGATTTCACATACACCTTTCAAAAAGCCTGATATTGTTAGATGACCAGAAAACATGAATTGTCTAACCTGCTTCAGCTAACCTGTAGGTTCCAAAACCTTAGATGTGGCCTCAACAAGTTCCTGTAGCAGAAAACACTTCATCAAGGGACTCACAGCACATGTATTATATGGGCAGATCTCCAAAACATTATTTATTCTTCCAAAGGACAAGAAAAAAAAAAACATAAAGCTACAATAGGTGCAGAATTCCTGGAAGCTCTGGACGTCCTGACACTTGGTGAGTGTAAGAAAGTACTCAGGTAGCACGTGGTACTGCTGCATACACCAACAGTCCCTGCTAGACAGCAATTCTGCCCAGAATGTATCCCCCTGAGACTTAGTACTGAAAAAGGGACTTGTTTTAAATTATTTCCTATGGTCAATATTCAAGTAAGAATAGGCCACCATTATTATCCCACCAGGTAAAGCTAGTTGAACTACTAACTCCAAATTTATTATCCAGACCACTTACCTACTTTGACTTTCATCCTTCAAAAAGGTACTGCATTTTTGCAATTGTGATAAGTTATAATAGGATTTGCTTTTAAAGAGTGTCATTGAGATAATGGAATAATGCAAATTAGCCTATAGGTACTCTTCTTCCTGTCGTGTTCACACGCAAATAAGTGCTGCTGGAAAAATGAGATGTTAATAAAATTATGAAGGTTTAGGAAAAAGACTGCAAAGTCAAAAAGGTCATTTGTTGTTCTATGCCCTGTAATATACACTAATATTTGCTAAGGCTGTGTGCCCATTACCTGGAGATTTTAAAAACCTTGTGCTGCATGTTTCATTTTTTTATGTTATTTTTTTCTCTGATTTACCACCACACATATCTGAACAAAAAAAATTGTCATATTAAGCCCTTTAAAGAATTTACATAGCATGCTGAAAATGTTACGTTTGAATTGAATAAAACTAGTTGAATAAAACTGCTACTAATTAAAAAGCAAACAAAAAAAAAAAAAACACCTCCAGAGTTTCATGTTCAGATGTAAAAGTTGAAAGAAAATCAGATTTTTAGTTTTATAAAAGATAATAACTGAGAATATAAGGCAAATTTTTTACTGAACTCCCTGTAATTAGTGTCCAAGGATCTGCTTAACACTTTTGCTTCCTCTAGGGAACATAACAGCAATTCAGAAGAAATGCAGCACAAGTTACCTAATTGTAACTACTTTTTTCTCGGGTTCACTACGTTTGTGATGATGGCAAAAAATATGCATTGTCTTTTTTGGCTTTTTCTAGCACTGTAATTGCTGCAAAGCCATTAAGTTTTCAGGTCATTTCTTAAATGACAACTTTAAAAATATTTATGCATTCTTAAGTGAATTTTCCAAGAGAATACAGACTATGTACAGAAGCAGATACAGCAGACACAGTCCCTAAGTGGTAGGCTGCTAGAAAATAATAATATCCTGATTAGTTTCCATATATATTTCAGTTTCATAAAGAAAAAGTCAAAAAGTCTGATTTTTTTCTTAAAAACTACCTGAGCAGGAAGTGTATATACCCACAGACTACAAATTCTGAAAAATTCTGTACAAATAAAAATATTTATTTCAGAAGACTGAAAGTTCTAAGTTAAAACCTTACATTATGAAATGTTTCAATGAACAGCTTTGCATCCAAAGTTTTGTTGGCCAGCTTTGTCATAAACAGAGCACTCTGGAGACATACTGTTTCCTGGGTAGATTTTAGCTAGATTTTTTTCTTATGTCAAGCTTGTTTGAATACCTTGATGAGCTCTTTACCGCAGGCACCCAAGCAGATGAGAAGCCTCATCTGTGCAGGATGCTGACGTTTTGAAACTGCTGCACACCATATATTCCCACGTACCTCATGGCAAGATGTGCCACCATTTTGCCATTGCCATACCCCAACCCCAGCATGCATCACCCTGGCTATGCATAGATACTGGGACCAGTTTCTTCCATAATCACTACCTCTTTATAGGAGTTTTATAGGCAGAAACATGCAAGGAAGTCCCATCTCCTTACTGATTTTCAGCGGTGAGCCGCCAGTGTGCAACAATATTCTGTACAATGCAGAATATTGCTTAGTTACAGAAACATTACAAAATGAGGATCATGACTGCCACCAAAGCCTTGGTTGTGTACTGAATCTCAACAGTTGTAGTCTGAAGGGGCTTTAAGCTGTTGCAGATAATATGGATAATACATGTTAGTCCTGCACACTACCTGGCTATGTACTGACAAGAATTTGATGTGTGGTTTTGAGCAGAGAGGAAAACTACATTACCAAACAATTCATGTCAGCAGTACACTAAGCACCCGGGAGGGAGCAGCCTGGCTAGGATCTAAAACAACAATACCTCATGAGAAAGCTGAAGTTCAATTCCTGTCGATGTGAAAGTGTTCCAGCTCAGCCACATCTTCACAGATGACTCTGGCGTTCACTGAGCCACTACATGATTGCTAAAATCCTCTGGAGACCTTTATTTACTACTAAATTATTCTTCCTGGAGCCAAGATAATTGGTACAATCCAATTTATAGTCTCTCTGACAACAGTAAGGCATGTTGAGGTGTTATATTGGACCTTTGACATGACTTATCTGTAAACTGTGTCTATAGCTGTAGAAAGGTTAAAACAAAGCCCAATCTGCATTTTCCTTAGAGAATTTCATGCCACTTCCAAATGGAAGACCTGTACTATATTTCACCCTTGCTGCAAACACCAAGTGATTTATTAACTGCATGTGCCATTTAAATATATCTTACTAGCTGTTTCAGACATTTGTGTTGATTTTCCACTTGCAAAGAGGTAGATACTGTCCATGGGAAACCCCTGCAAAATCATTTAATTGACCATCTTGGAAAGCCCCTTGTTATTGCTTACATATTGATTGTCTAGTCCTGTGCTTTGAGGGCAGCTTCAATTCAATTTTGTCAAGGAGATACATTCATGTTTTGCTGACAGTGATCATTGCAGTTATTGCAGTTCTTCATTAAACAAGATGGATTTCATAGAGGTTGGAAAACCCTCCCCAGCCTCAGCCTTGGACCATGTTGTTACTTTTTCCTCTTAAAAAAAATATTCTTTATCTTCTGTGAGGAGTCGCGCTTGTTGCAGCAGGCCAGAGGAATGGTGGTATTCATTTAACTACCTTCACAATATCAGCTACAGTTGGAAGTGGGATTCTGAATGATACAAGATGAAGCCAAGAATGTAATCTCCTCACAGAAAATTCGATAAGTCAAAGTGAAAAAATTCTTAATGTATTTTGTGGAGATCTGGAAAGTTAAGATCTGCTTCCTTATAAACTACAAGGTTTACCCTGAAAAGATTCCATTCATCCCTGCAAAACTGACTTCCCATCTGGTAGATATATCAAGAGAAGAAATGGGATATAAAATCATTTTCACCAAGTTCTGTGCTGACAAATGGTTCATATTTATCCAGTTCAAAAAACAACCAAATAAACAGTTATCATCAATAGCAACAGTAACAACAAAACAAGGAAATATACAAAACCAACCACAAAAGATAGATTACATGTAAAAAAAAAGCTTGTCAGTTGATAAAGGCTACATATATTCATGACTATAAAACACACAGTGTTTTGAAAATTTAAGTATGTTGATCAGCAGTGCCAGGAACTAGCTAAAAAAACTAAAAACATGATGTTTGAAAAGCCTCCTCTTGAATGAGAAATCTAATCAGCAACAGTTTTCCCAACAGTGAGTCTGCTGAAGAGGATAGCATATTCTTATATCCCTGATATGTTCCTCAGAGTTTTCTTTCCTTAATTCTCACAGAATTTCCTCGGAACAAGGAAAAGAATAAAAGCCAGTGTATTTCGTTTGGACTAATTTTGACAGATCCGGAAAATTATTTTTCAGGTGTGAAAGGAGAATCAATGGAATCATAGAATATCCTGACCTGGAACGTACTCTGAAGGATCTTGTTCAAATCCTAGCTACGCACAGAACCACCTAAAATTCAAGCCCTGTGTCACAGAGCACTGTCCAAACTTCTTGAACAGCAGCTTGGTGCTGTGACCACTGCCTTGGGGAGCCTGTTGCATGATTTTTCATCTCCCAGGTATGTGTACAGACTGGGTAAAGAATTCCTAGAGAGCAGCCCTGTGAAGAAGGACTTGGGGATCCTGATGGATGAAAAAGTAACATAAGCCCGCATTGTGCTCTTGCAGCCCAGAAGGCCAAGAGTATCCTGGCTACATAAGAAGAGGGGTGGCCAGCAGGGAGAGGAAGGTAATTGTTCACCTCTTCTCTGTCCTTGTGAGGCCCTATCTGGAGTACTGTGTCCAAACCTGGGGCCCCCTGTACAGGAAAGATTTGGAGCTGTTGGAAGGGGTCTGGAAGAGGACCACAATGGTGATGAAGGGCTGAAGCACCTTTCTGATGAAGCAGGCTGTTGGAGCTGGGGTTGTTCAGCTTGGAGAAGGCTCTGAGGAGATCATCAGCTTCACTGTCCTGAAAATCTAGTGCTCTTAGAAAATGCCAGCTGGAGAAATTGAACAACTTGCCCAAGGTCGCAGAAGAAACTAGGAAATTATCTGAGTCACGCTCCAATGGTTTAGACATCCGCCCTCAATAGACCTCATTAATAAAAACAGGCTGTATTTTATTAATAGAAATTAATTTTGTCCAGACTGGAGATGAGTATGAAAGGCATATAGTACAACTGTTACAGAACATTCTCCGTGGCATTTCTAGTCCTTAACTATAAAATATATTTGTAAATCTGTGACACTATAAGTGAAAGGTATCACACAGGCACTATAGCAAGATAAAAATGAAATAAGTATGTTAATAGGCATTTAAAAACTGATCAGATTTCATGTCTATTTGCACTACACAGTAGAATTTCCAGTGTGTAATGGATTGGTGTTATTTTTTGCTGTTGTTGCTGTTTTTTGCCATGGTAAGAGCATTCCTAGAGGCTGTTGATTGTGTCTTATAATTAAAGAGTGTATGTTGATGTAATCCATGGTATAACACATGGAAATCACATAGCATCATGAGATAGAGATGGTGAGAATGCAGATTTGGTTTTGTTGCTATAAGTATTTTTTTTTTAGAGGCTGTTTGAAAAACATTAACTCTCTATCTTACAGTGTGTCCAGATAACATATTGAAGAGCTATATTCAACAAATTTCTACTCAGCTCATCAGTCTCTGCTTTTGCCTTTTGTATGGGTCTTCTACACAGAGACCATTTTCTTTACAATAATCATTCGCTATAGATATTAGGACCTTGACAAGATTTTTCCATCTCAGCTCTTACTGACAACACTAAACTGTACTTGTACAAACCATCAACAACAGTGAAATATGATCTCTTTCTGGAGAGATGATAAGGAGCATTTCAATGGCTCTTATTCTATCATCCATTGACTTTTCTACTCAGTAAATAACCGTTCTGTAGCAATTAATGCACAAATTAATACAGCAGTAAAGGTCAGTCTACTTTAGCTTATGGCTTCTTGATTTCCCTTATGGATTTGCTTTATTTTGCATTCTTAGCTGATGACAAACCTTAACAGATTTAAAACTGTTGTCAATCACTATATGATGAGCATTAAGACAGAGTTAACTACCAAAGCAAACGTGATTTTCCATGTAAACAATTTGCTTATTCTCTGTTGTTAGAGGCTGTCTGGAAATACTGACACATGAAAACTGAGATTTCAGGTGTCAGTATTTATGAAATTAAAAAAAAATCTATATTGATCCAAAGTATCATAATTCTACAAATTTTCATTCCTTCTCCCCATTACAGCAAAGTCACAGAATGACTAGTGACCTACTGGTCACAGATTTTGCTTGAGATGTGTCTATCACTGGCATGATAAGTCTATAAATACTACAGAATGAACTTTGTTCTAAACATTCTGCAAAGTCAAATTATGGTAAACTGAAAAACCAAAAACAAGCAAAAACAAAGAATAATTTGCAGTAAGCAACTGCATATATTTGAGTCCCCAGATTGCCACTCTACAGCCATTAGGTGGAAGCTTCCATTTCCAAGGAGTTCACTACTATAATTATGTAAATCAGGTTCCATCACAACCACACCTCCTGAACAAAATCAATAGGCTTAGTTAACTACTACTAGTCATTACTAATCACAGAGTTAATAGAACTTTCTGAAATGACAGAAAAAAGAAGAAAAATACTGCTGAAAATATTCTTCCCATAATTCCTTGTCCCCATAATTCAGTTTCTTCAGTAGTATCCACATATTGTAAAACTATAAACACTGATACTTTTAATACCTTGAATAGTTCTCGAGCATTAATACACATATGAAAATGTTAAGAGATATATAGCATATGATTTTTCTAGCTGATTTAATAATCATAATACAACATTTATTCCCAATCCCCTCAAGCCAAAACAAAATTCTTATTTCCTAATACTCATTTCAAATACTTGCAAATTCTAACCCCTCTGCCTTTCCACAACCATAATCACGGCTCTGTGCATTTACATGCTATGCCTCACTTCTGTACACTGAGTTCATAACACATATAAATAGTAATAAAATAATTTCAAAAAACAAATCTGCTCAAATTTGTCTGAATGTATTGTAATACAAAGCCTTCTTCAGCAGCAAGAATGAAAAAGTAATTATTTTAAGTTTATTCACTCTGTGGCATTAACTCTCTGCCCAAAACACTGTTCTCAAATATCATCATTTTAGTCCGGAAGTAATTCATGTTTTGAAATGATGCATTTTTCTTTCATTTCTACCTCTGTAAAGAAATTTGTTCAGTAGCAATAGTGAGCATAGAGACAGGTTTGCTTATACTGACAAAATAAGTTCAGGCTGTTTTTGTGTCTTAGGCATGTCTTTTGTTAAGACTTCAGCACATTGCAATAGCACATTGCAAACCACAGATAAACTATAACCAAAATGACAAACTGTGTGTGTAGATGGAGTGCCAAACCTTGATCCTTACCATGCCTTATCATTACCATCAGTCATGCAAGCAGATACAAAAGTCTTGGATTCAACATCGCTTCCAATCTGAATTTTTAAAAGGAGTTCCACTTTAAGCTTTTCTAAAAAGAAAGAGTTCCTCTTAGAAAACTTTTAAAAGGAGTTCCACTTTAAGCTTTTCTAAAAAGAAAGAGTTCCTCTTAGAAAACTCACGTACTTCCTTCCTTTTTTCCAGTTCTGATTTTTTTTCTACCTTTATTCTATCTATTTTAGCTATTAAGAATAATAAAAATTAAATAACCCCTTTTTGTATAAATATAGTTACAGTTCATATTTATTTAGGTAGCATGAAAATAACTTCCTCAATAACTGCCTTATCAACTGTTTCCTCACAAAGTAATCCATTAGTGAAGTCATTCTCTGGAAGACCTTCCTTACCTTGCCTTATATCAAAACAAAGCTCTGTTTCTTCTTGAAAATCAGTGATTTAGTTAAATTTTAGTCTTAAACTAGCTAAACTGTGACAACAATTAAGTTGATTTCCTTCATTCTGCCAGTGCTATACAAAAAACCATCAATCAAGGTGTCTCTAATTATGAAACTAAGTTAAGAGGTGTTTGAACAAGATGGCTAAGATTCTCAAGGGACCAGAGAATTGAATTGGTACTTCAGACTTATCAAATTAGTTAATGATTTGGGGACCTTTATTCTGCAAGAGCATGTAAATTAAAAAAGAATAATGAAATTCATTAAATCTTGGTAACGTGGAAAAAAGACATTTGGGCCTAGCTGAACGTAATTTTTAGAATCTGCTTTATCTTAGTAGAATGACAAGTCTGAGGAGGGAAGAGGTGCATTTTTTTGCAGAATTCACATTATAGATGACCACAGTCTGCACTGTACATCTAATAAACAAACAGAACTCATCCCCTCAACTACTTCAAGCAGTTACAAAGCACAGTTGCTCATACTTGCTATTGTCTTTTGTTGGTCTGAGGCTGTCAAGTGACATGAGTAGTGTAGATACTTATTGCAGCCATAAGACACTCCACACCTGAGGAGGAATTTATTTAAGACAGATGGTTAGAAATGATGCTTAGGCTAATCTTGCATTTATTACATCATTCTAAGATTTCACTTTCCTCTTTCCTTCCCAAATTCAGTATGTGCCAGCTCTGAGCATTATTGCACACTTTTTTTCAGTCTACTGTCAGATGGCTCACCTTCAATGAGGTTAGATAACCCCAGACTTCAATAAGTAACTGAGACTGTATCAGTTGGATCTAGCTGTCAGAGAACACTAGATGCTAATCAAAATGTTTACTAGTTGGGCTTCATTTTGGTGAATCACCTGAAAGAAATCGAGGATATGCAGCTAAACCCCTGTTCTCTAACTCTTCTCATAAGCTTTGACAGGTGAATGACTGCCTCCCTAAACGGAGATGGTAGCAGGTGATTTAGCACCAGAGCTGCTCAGCATGGCAGGCACTGGGTGTTGTGGCATGCTTTTCAAGGATGCGTTGTAACCACACATTTTGAAATTGTGCTTACTTCTTTTCTTCAACAGAACCATGAAATACTAAATAATGGTATTTACTTCAGAGATGAATTCTTATATACTGGCAGACAGAGCAGATTCCAGACTAATAACAAACTACAACAGCCATGTCCACCGATATCATCTCATTTCTGAAGGCAAAGCTGTAATACTTGTAAACAATGTATTCTCACTCTATTGGTCTGATGTAAAGGCCAAACTCACTTCAGAAGTTTTTGTGGTTCCTCTGAAAAGACTAGGCAAATTTGACAGAATTGAATGATGTGGTATACATCAGATCATATTTTGCTTCTGTGTATTTAACTGTCATCTTTTCATTCTTAGAATCATCATATCACAGAATAATCCAAGTTGGAAGGCCCCCAAGGACCAATGAGCACAGCATTTGGGATCACCCAAGAGAGGTGTCCAAATGCTCCTTGAGCTCTGGCACTTGGAGATGTGCCCACTGTCCTGGGCAGCCTGCCCCACGCCCACCACCCTCCAGTGTAGACACTTTCCCTTACTCACACCTGCCTCTCCCCTGAGACAGTTCCATGCCATTCCCCCAAGCTCTGTGGCTGCCAACAGAGAGACAGCACAGCCCTCATGCAATTCCTCATATATTCCCATATAATATACAATTGCTTAAGGTTACCATCTAAGATATTAAGAAGTATTTCCAAATTATTTCACTTTTGAAAATTATAAGCAATTATTAAAGTAGCTATTAAGAATACGGCTTCCCTTGCTAATTTGTAGGTAGGTATTGAGAATGTAATCAGGAAACTACTAATTCAACTAAACACTGTAGACATTTCTTAAAAATTACTGATTAGGTAATAAGTTAAAAAAAAGTATTCACAATAATCAAATAAATTAAAAAAAAAAAAGAAAAGAAATTGAGAAAATTCTTGTGGTCGACAAAGTTAACTTGCACACACTTTTTCTGAATGAGGAAAGATTTCTTGAAAGTTGCATGAATGGTTCATGCTAATGTGGTAGTTCTGAGATCATGGAAGCTGCAGCTTTAAACATACCTTCATGAAGATATAAGGGGGGGATGTATCTGCACCGAATTTAATAAAAATACAGTTTACTTGATGAGTTGACCTCAAATTGGTGGAACCTTTGAAAATGCTCTGACAAATACATTTTTTCCTTAGGTTTGTTATGAGAAGTGCATTTTCTTTCATTACAAATCTGAAAGGTGCAGAATGAGATGAGACATTGCACTTCCAGAAAAAGACATCAATTTTCATATGCAAATATAAACAATAAAAGAACACATTTTACTTCATTTGCTTGGATACTTGTCAAAGTTTCTTTGTTAGTTTACCCTTTTTCAGTACAGCTTTCTGCTTCCATGAAAAGCAGTTTTATACTGAGACTTACGACAGATGCAAAGAATTTCTTGCTTTGTATAATGTTTATAAACATTACTGTATCAAAATTTGTTTTGCCAAGGGCAAACATTGCCTCTGGAAAGAATTCAGCTTTCCTAAGAAAGAAAGAAGTGTTTTAGGAACTATCTACAGAATTTTCATTATCCAAAGGCACATTACACATATCTCCAAGGTTACATGCTCTCCAAGGCACATTATTGAATATGTGCAAGGTTTCCACTTTCCTGACAGGAACAATTACAAATGTCATGCAAGAATAATTTAATGCAAAGAACAGAAACTGGCAACAGAAAATCTTCTAGGTAACAGTTACAAATCTTATACTAATTCTACAATTGCAAAAGAAAAGTACGGAATAGTAAAAAGATATATTAAACATAAAAACTATTCTTAATGATTCTATAAGAGGGCACTTAATAGGTATGAATGGATCCACATCTATAGATATCTAAAGAGCAGGAGGCAAAGGGACCAG
This sequence comes from Callipepla californica brunnescens, assembly GCA_023055505.1. Lineage (NCBI taxonomy): Eukaryota > Metazoa > Chordata > Aves > Galliformes > Odontophoridae > Callipepla > Callipepla californica. The sequence goes on from JALIRH010000011.1 coordinate 19,545,607, forward strand.
GCCAGGCTCATCTCAGCAGTGTGTGGCGATAGGATGAGGGGAAATGGCTACAAAATGACTCATAGGATGTTCCACACAAATGTGTTTTAGAACTTCTTTACGGTGCAGTGATGGAGCACTGGCACAGGCTGCACAGAGAGGTGGTGGAGTCTCCTTCTCTGGAGATATTCAAGACCCACCTGGATGCCTACCTGTGCAACCTGGGCTAGGGACCTGCTTTGGCAGGGAAGTTGGATTTGATGATCTCTAGAGGTCCCTTCCAACCCCTACAATTCTGTGGTTACCCTTAAACTTTTAGTGTTAAACTGTTTTTCTATCACAAGAATTCTCCATGCCATATCTGTCCCAGAAAGACAGTTGTTAAGTCTGGCACAAGTCATACTAACACTGATAATGGAAAAGAAAAAAAATGTTGGGAAGAGTCATTTGTTTTCACCCTTGACACTTGCGAAGCTGAAGGGCTAGTGCAAATTCTCAGCATTGAAGTGGATTCCTGTTTCTTTTTCTGACTCAGTATTTGGTCTGTACTTGTTAGAGAGGTGATCATATATTCAGAATGTTTATTGTTTTTATAGGAATATTTTCTAAAAGATCTTTAATAATATACTTTGAAATACCCCATTATGAATAAAACACCCTGTTTTCAACAGTCATTTTTATTTTGACCAGCAGATTAGCTAGCAACATCTATTAATTTTTAATTTTGCATGAGGTTGCTCCTGGATATTTTTGCATTCTTTCCACCACAGTTTCCATGTCTGCACAGTAAGGATTAACAAAACAGAATGCTTCTGAAATAAGGTTCAGAGCTAGGGCAACAAGATTATATAAGTTCTAACATAATTTATCTGAGCCTGCCTGTATTTGCATCAGAGGTTATTGACATATGAAAGCCGGCTGTGAAAAGGTGCACCCTGAGCTGATAATAGTCCTGTTGCTTTGACCTGAAATCAAAGTTTATGAAAGAATCTCTCTACCACTTTTATCTGTGTCTATTTGCTGTCATGTTCAGCTGGATCTTATATTCTTTAAAGTTACAATCTTTAAATTCTCCCCTCCACCTCCGTGATGCAACATTTTCCCAGGAAACATTCAATTTCATCAAAACAATAATGTTTTTAGAAGCAACACTATATACTAACAACAGTCAACAATTAGCTTACTTGCATTCAGGATGGAGTTTGTGATTCCTACAGGAGAGAAACACAGTTCCACAATATCTGCAAAGACCCTACATTTTCCTTGGGGCTCACAGTCACATCAGCTCCCTAGCTACTTCCTTCTGTGGAACATGATTTAGTGAGAACTATTGGTGAAAGGTGGACGATTGGACTGGATGATCTTGTAGGTCTTTTCCAACTCTTGTGCTTCTATGATACTGTTTCTAGTGTGTGCAAATTCTTTCCAGAGGCAAAAAAAAAAACCAACAAACTTTTCCAAACAGAATTATTCCTTTCTATCCAGCTATGCTATGCTGAACAAGTGCCTTCAACTTCATTTTAAAATTAAATAGGTCTTGAATTACCTGAAAAAGTAACGGTATACTTCTTCCATGTTTCAAGATACACTACATAAAAGAGCTTTAGGATGATCGCTGCAAATGCTACTTTCTTGTAGTAAAGATATCTTGTGATGCTAGAAATGGTCTCTCCATTCAGTCACAAGGACAACAATAGCCTTTAGTCAAGTATTAGTAAAGAGTGGCAATTAAAAAGAGATTATCAGAATGAAAGAAGCAAATCCATCTGGATTTGGGTTGTTTTTCCCTGTAAATCTCCAGGTATCTCTCTTCCAGCTCTTCTAATGGGTATTTTCTCTTATTTATCTGCAGGCAAATGTAAAGGATGTACACATTTTCAAAATGTTTTTCAATTTTGGGTTCTTTAATTTTTTTTTTCTTTTTTTGATAAGTTCATATGTGAAGGCACCCACTTGTGTGAATAAAGAAAGTGTATTTAGTGCAGAAGCTGTGGAACAGGATAAGAAGCATGAGAAAGGAAGGCTGAGAACCAAGGACACTTCCAGATGAAAAGGAAAACAAATTCAAGTGAGCTATGGGATGGCAGACCCTATTTGGAGGAAGAGTGCATGGCTTGGAATGACTCATGGAGCTGACCTTCAGCATAGAGTCTGCAGAACTACTATGATATCACAATCAAAAGTTACCTCCTCTAGGATGTGTTCTGCAGAACTGTTAACTGCCAGGAGTGTCTTTAGAGTTGTTTTTCTTGAGGCTCTCTACCAATGATTGTGCACTGTTTTCTGTATGCCCCGTCTTAAACACTATAAGAATAAGGCTGTCTGGGTAATAAAAGGAGCATGGTTTAACCATACTGGTATAATGTCACGGTTCTGGCCATTTTCTCCAATGACACCCACTCATTAGCTATACTAGCTTCTGCAATACAGTGCAGTATTTTTTAAACTTTGCATTAAGGTAGTAGGGCTAGTCAGAAGAATATAATAGTAAAACTGTTATCTCAGGATATTAAACTCATGTGTGACTCCTATTTTCTTTACAAATCAACATCCTACAATAAAATGTTTAGTAGGGTAGATTGTGAGTCAGCCACTGTGAAGTTAAAGGCAAGCAAGTGCCCTGAGGTGCATCACTACTTATATCTCCTATGAAGCTTTTTCGTAAACTTCAAAAATATTTTCTTTTGTGCCATTTTACACATCAGTGTGTACTAGTTTCAGTGTTTCAATATAGTGACAAATTTTATAAATGTATAAAACAAACACACTGTCAAACCAGTTTCAGTAAGTAATGCACCCCATCCTAATGCAAAGAAAACTTACACGATATATACTCATTGAGATAGACCTGGAATTACGGAAGTGGAAAGAAGCATACTAAAGTCTCTTGTCCACCCTTCTGCTCAGAGCAGATACATTTGCCACAGGTTGCTTGGACTCACGTTGGTAACATTTTTGATATATCTAAAGCTGGAAGTTACATGACAGTGGTCAGGCACTGGAACAGACTTCCCGAGGAGGTAGTGGAGTTGCTGTCCCTGGAGGTGTTCAAGAAACATTTAGATGCTAAGGGACGTGGTTTAGTGTGGAAATATTGGTGGTAGGTGGTCAGTTGGACTAGATGATCTTGGAAATCTTTTCCAACCCTGGAGATTCTATGATTCTAAAATTCATAGCCTTTCTGAGAAACTTTCACCAGTGTTTGAACACCTCTTGGTAAAGTTCTTCTATCCTTATATATTCAAATAACTGGAATTTTCCCTGTTATGACTTATATCTGGTGCTTTTCATCCTACCACCATACACCTTCGAGAAGAGTCTGACTCTACTGTGTATCTTCATCAGGCAGCCCTGGACAGCAATCACATCTCTGATGAGATTTCTTTTCTCCAGGCTGATCATTCCCATCTCTCACAATATCTTTGTTCTATGCAGCCTCTGAAAACCTTGGCTTCTGCTGGACTGGTGTCTATGTTCTCCTGTACTGAAAACCCAAACCTGAGAAGAGTACTCCTGGTACGATCTTAGAACTGACAAATAGAAGAATCACTTTGACTACATTCTTAATAACAAAACTCAATCTGAGGCTGACCACATACTCTAAAGATACCGTTTGTTCATGTTCAACTTCTTGTCCACTAGGACCCAGGTCTTTTTCTGCAGTGCTTTCTAGCCAGTTAGTACCTGGCCTACATAAGCTATTCAGTATCAGGGGCAGGACTTCACATTTGGTTTATGGCACTGTGAAAGACAGAAACTGTTTTTTTCCCTTCTTTTGTCTCAAAGCTTGCTTTGTAAGGCCTTTTCTGGTGACAAGACTCTGACTGATAACTGCCGGTTACCCAGATGGGTGTTATGGTGCCTCATTGTCCCTGCTTATGGCTGTAAAGATAAGCAGAAATAGGTGCAAATAGTCTTTTCCAGGGGGTACCGCTTGGAGAAGCTGACCACCACAGAAAGACAATGCTCCTGCATGGCAAGGAAGGCAACATCCGCTGCTGGCTTATCTGTTAGGCCAGACATGTCACACAAACCAAGAGAAAAGGAAAAAAAAACACCTGAGTAATGGGGGATAAAAGACCTTCACCTAACCAAGGATTTTTGAGAGAAGAAGAGAAGAAGAGAAGAAGAGAAGAGAAGAATTCCTGGAGAAGAACTCCCAAAGAGAAAATCTTTGAGGAGAACTCCCGAAGACGGACCCTGAGGCCTGCTTGCTGCCATCTCCCATCCCCCACGGTGACCAGAGGAGTTCCTGAGACACGAACCTCGTTGGACCCACGGTGGTGATTATATCTCTCTTGCTTTCTATCAAGACTCCTTGCTTTATTTTATCCCTTTTCTATTGCTCACCTTCCCTTCCCCATATCCCTTAAGTAACTAGTAATTGTAATAAACTGGTTGGGCTAACATTTGACCTGTTGTGTCTTAATCTCGCTATTGGGTATACACATAATCAAAGAACCTTATCTCCCTCCTTTATATTGGAGCATGACAGGCACTTTTTTGGTAATTCATGCCTTAGGCCAACTGAGGCCCCTCTGAATACCAGTGTTTGCCATACAAGGCACCAGCCAATCCCTCCAGCTTGGTACTGCCCACAGACTTACTTGCCAATCATCAAGATCAGCAAAGATGTTAAACTGAATTGGCACTAATATCGGTTCCCAGGGGACACCACTAATACCAGGCTGCCAGCTGAGATTTCTACTACTCATTATTAGCCTTTAAGCCCCAAAACGTAGGCAATTTTAGACCCACCTAACCATCTGCTTATGCAGTTCATGTCTTACCATTCAGCTGTGCTGTGGAATGTCATGCAAAAAGCTTTACTAAAGCAAAGAAATAACATTCACCGTCCTCTACTTGCCTACACAGTCAGGCATCTCACAGAAAGCAGTCATGTCAGATGGGTAAGATTTTCCTCTGGAAAACTCATGCTGATTCTTGCCAAGCCTAAATCACTTTTCATGTGCTTGAAAACATTCTGAGAAGCTATTGTTCCATAATTTTCCCACAAACTGATGTAAAGCTGTCTGGACTGTATTTCCCCAAATCATTCTTCTTTCGCTTCTTACGAAAGCAAAAAGGAAGGGTATCCAAAATCACAGATGAGTCAACATTTATCGAGGAAATAGTAGTGAAGGACAAGGAACAGACAGTAAAACCTGAGATACACTTGCAGCATCTTGTTCTCTACTCACAGTATATAGAGCTCTAATGAACCATTCTTCACTGTTCCTTCTCTGTCTCTTACAGAATTGCAGCCACAAGGTATTTTGCTGTCTGATAGGAATTAGACTTCCCTGCAAAAACTCGTGCAGACAAAAATATGTTTACAGGAAAAGTGCCATGCATAACAAAAACGGCCAGCATCTGAAATGTATGTGTTTTTCACAGGCACAAATAAAATGACCTTCACAGACTACTTAAATAGTCTTGGATGTCCCCCTTTGATGGGACTCCACCTACACCTGCTGTTTGGACAGGATCGTGAAACTCAACAATTTTGACTCTGTTTCTGCCCTGCTCCCTAGCTTAAAAAGAGGACTAAATGCAATTTGACACCCATAAATCCATTAACTGTAGAAATCTCTGAAGATTAAGCTAATTAAAGTATATCAAATATCACCTTGAATGATTTATTTTCCATCTACTATTGCAGAGCATGTACATACACAAACACAAAAAGGATAAAAATCAATAAATGTTAAATATATTTTTGACCTAACCTTTCATGTCTCTAGACACAACTCAGTTGAGGCCAGTTTGATGCATATTCACATTTCAGAAAGCAGGCTGATTTTTTTTTTTTAATGTAATTTTTCAGTTTTAATCAATACCCTGTGCTAATGTATAGGCATCTACTTCCCAGTAGTTCCTTCTTGCTTCAAGTGTCAAAAACTAATAGTTTAGTATCTTCCTTATCTTTCCCCGAGAGTAACCTTAGAATGAATAACACATTCTAGCCCAGACACGACCAGACAGATAGCTCCATTTCAAATAGTAAGCACTTTGAACTTCTTTTTCTCTTGAGTGTTACCTATGCCATTGCTTAGCTTCCTTCTGCACTTCCTCTGATTTAATGCTATCCATTCAAGCAGGATCTTATCAGAAGGATGGAACTGTACATGACAGGAATAAATACTGTCTACATTCTCCATGGGGGGTAATAAATAAAAATAGAAATAGTTGACTGGGCTATACAAATTGCTTACTGAGCTTTGGCATCTAAATGGAAACTTATTCCATCAACTTAATTAGTATAACAGAGTTGCATTTCAGATAAAGTCAGCCCAGCTTCATTAAGTATAGCCAAAAAAAGACATTCCAGCACCAACCTGCAGCTTCTAAAGCCTGCCTTCCTTGTTAATTGAGGATTATCGCATCCTTTCAATCCCTGAACATAGCAAGTAATTTGCTGATGTTTGCAAGATACTGTCAGAGCATTGCTTTTGAACAAGTCATGAGTTGCAAAAACCTGTTAGCTGTGATCTGCCAAGAAAAGAATAAAAAAAAAATCCAGCAACAAAAATCCAATTAACAAATGCCTATAGGTATTCACACAGTATTCTGCTGCTTCTGCTTGTGCCCGTTAGGATCATTTTGGTGACCCTTGCCAAGGACATTAATCATGTGCTATTGTTACTATACAGAGGAAGGGTCTGCTGCAAATGACAATAAAGAATTCCTTCTCTTTCTTAATTTTGACAGTTTTGATGAAAATACAAGCATCACTGATGAACAAAACAAGCCATAACAGAAATATCTTATTATGAAATGAAATACATTTCTATATGTGATTTTTTCATTTCACTACCCTATGTTTTAAGTAGACACACCTAGGACATTGGTAGGTATTTTGAAGAGGACTGGGTCAGTGTACTTCAGACACAAAGGTTTTCCTAAACATGTATATTAAAGAATCCATTGTGCAGTGTTACTGACAAGGTGCCTCAAAGGTGTTGCTTCCCTCAGCATTTAGAAGTTTGGTGTGGCTTTTCTAGCTGAGAGATAAATGTTTTTACTTGAACAGAGTGCTTATTATACTTTTCGGATATTTTTCATTAACCCACAGGTGTACTGAGATTTTCTTTAATAAACTACATCTTCTTTGTTCCAGTAAGGCAGGGGAAAAATTGAAATAAATAACTATCAATTTGTTTAATATTCTATACTTTAAAATAAAACCCACAAGTGTTCTAAATCTTTCAGAGCCATCCAGACTTACCATTTGTAACAGATTTGAGATTTCCTCTGTATTCCCCCAAATTCACTATAGTTAATATTGAGTTTTCTCTATAGAGAAAGCCCATTTCCAAAGACAAGCCTTCTCTTATTCAGCTAAACAATTATTCCTCTTCTCTCCTTCCACTGAGGAAAGACCGGAGAAAATACAGTACGTTATTCGTACCTCTTACTTTAGCCATCTGCAATCCCAAAAGGCCAGCAGTCTAAAATCAGCAACATGGTATGCTTTGATATCTCCAATTTAGAACAGAATCAGACAGAGTGAAAAGGTTAGAAATTCTTTCCCAGAGTGGATAAACATAACATTTTGGCTCCAGTATTGATTTCCTAAAAGTTATAAAAGCATTACAGAAGTTGCACAAGGCTACAAGAGACATCAAGAATGTTCAAGTACTCAGAGCGTTTTGCCTCAGTCTTTACTGAGGCAGTCAGGCTTTCTACATCTCTCATGTGCCTGAAACTTCGGATGGACACTGGGGAAGTAGAGTCCCTCCTTCTGTAAGAGAAAAGCAAGTTCAAGACCCCCTCACAATATTGAATACATCCAATCCAGATGACATAAAATCATAGAATCCTTAGAGCTGGAAGGGATCTTCAACAGCCATCTGGTCCAGCTCCCCTGCAATGAACAGAGACATCCACAGTTAGATCTGGTTGCCCAGAGCCTGATCCATGAATGTCTCCAGGAATGGCGCACCCATCACATCTCTGGGCAACCTGTTCCAGTGCCTCACCACCCACACTCTAAAAGACTTTTTCCTTATATCCAACCTAAATCTCTCTCTAAGGTTGAAACCATTTCTCCTCTCACAGACCCTTATAAAGAGGCCCTTCTTTCTTGTATCTTCTCTTTAAATATTGAAAGACTGCTGTCAGATCACCTAGTAGCCTTGTTAATCTCCAGGATTAACAGCCCCAGCTCACTCAGCCTGTCCTCGTAGGAGACATGGATCTCAGTGCCACTCTCCGCCATATTGAAAAAGATATGGCTATCAGGTGAAGTCCCTGGTGACTGGAAAAAGGGAAACATCACTCCCAAGAAACACTCAGGGAACTACAGACTAATGAGTTCCACCAGTATGCCTAGAAAGATCATGGGGCAGATCCTCCTAAAAGGTATGCTAGGGCACATGCAAGAGGAGATGATCCAAGTCAGTCATCATGTCTTCACCTATCTGGAGGTTTTCTACAGTGACAGCAGACAAAAGTAGGACAACTGATGTAACATACCTGGACTTCTTCAAGACAGTTGTCATGGTCCCACAACACATCCATGCATTTAAATTGGAGATACACATCAAAGTAAATACTTTGAAAGAACAGTACCCACACAAAATAATGAAAGTGGACAGTATATTTTTGTATGGCTTATCCAGATGGTATACAGACAACCAGTAAATTAGGAAGGGCTCACTGGACACTGACAGTTGAGGCTCACCTGGAACTCCACATGGGAGAGACCTCCAACAAGAGACCCTTCCCCAGTGGTAGTCAGCCCTTACATGGGGTCTGGGAGAAGTGCAGCCAGACTCCACCCCTTCCAGTCACACAGGTGAATCACCTTCACCTGTGCTCCTGCAGCTGACTCAGTGCTCACCTCTGGTGATCAATCAGTGGTTCAGGTCGTGATTCAACAGTTCCCATACACATGTATTTGAAGGGCGCACTATTTGATGGATAAAGAATTGTTTGGATGGCTGCAGTCAGAAGGTTGTAGTCATCAGCTCTATGTTGAGATGTAGGCCAGTGATGAGCAGTGACCTCAGGGGTACTTCTTGGGATTGGTGGTTTTCAACAACTTTATAAGTGACATAGGCAGTGGGATCAATTATGCCCTTACCAAGTCAGCACGCAGCACTATGTTGAGTGGTGCAATTGAAGGAAGGGATGTCATCCAAAGGGGCCTGGATGAGCTTGAAAAATTGACCCATGAGGGGAAGAGAACAGGTTTCCAAAACAAAATCCTCAAAGCAGAATCCCTATGGGTGTGAAGGAGACTTCTATGTTAATGGGGAGCGATTTTATTTGGAACTGACTAACTTGTGCAAATATGTGCTTGTATTTTGATCTCAAAATTCATTATCATAAACCTCAGAAGACATCTTTCTAATCACGTGATTTTCCACTTGACAACTTTCCTTATTTATAGCACATACTTGTAATGCTTCTGTTCTCTTCACTTTCACATACTTTCACTCAGCAAGCATATTCTGGAGCAAGAATTTAAAGAATTCTGGAACAAGTTTTAAAACACTTGTTTCAAAAAGTAAGAAAAAATCTCTACATATAGATATCTCTAAACATAGATACATTTCCAGGCACAAATTTTATTAAGGGAAGTACTGACTGTACATACATTTACTACTTAAAACCTTGAGGTGGACTGACCTCGGCCAGCTGCCTGCTGCTTGCCCAGTCATTCTCTTGCTCTCACAGGAGGAGAAAGTAAGATAGAAAGCCCAGGGGCTGAGGGTCTCAGAGGAAATCACTTTCCATTTACTGTCACAGGAAAAACAGACTCAATTTAGAAAAAAAATTTAATTAGTTGTCCTTTAACCTAGCTTTCAGTAGTGAGAAACACAAATAAGAATTTAATGTCTCCTTCCCCCACCTCCAAATTACCATAACTCAGATTTTGTTTTGTAGATTTGGATGAAATTGATTTTCAAGTCTGATTTTCCTAATCCCTTCCCTCACAGAACCATGATAATCAGAGTAAGATTTCAGAATAATCATGACATTCACACCTCTCAATAAGAAATATTGCTAGTATGCAGTTTTCAATTAAACTTGACATTTCTCTGAGAAAGTGCTTGGTTTCTTGCGTGGAGGCATTCAGACACACAGACAAACCCAGGCTGAATCAAATAATTTTAGCTTTTATGGTTGGATTCAATTGTTCTGTGTGCTTTCTTTGTCTTGCATTCTGCCAGATGTGAAGGAAGCAGGCTGAACATGCTGGATTTATAAGAGTTCTGCATCATCAGGGTAGCTCCAGGCAGGGGGAGCTTGCAATTTGCTGCTGCTTAAAGCACTCCCTTACCCCCCCGTTCCCTTCCTCTGTTTTCTGGTATGAGTTCACGCACATACCCAGATCTCCTCTCTAATAAACAAACTCAGATGAGCTGCTGCCAAGAGATGAGAATAAGATATAAATACAGTACACTTTAAGGGTGAGCTATCATGGGAAAAGACACAAAGAGAAAATAGTTGATATTTCCACTGCAACTTGTCAGAATTTCCCACAGGGAGAAATATATATCCTGCTATATGTTTTCCATCATCACTGAAAGATCAAAGATTTTCAATGATTTACCTGCTGCTACAGTCATTGGGGTAAGTTTTGATGTGTTTCTAAGCAAATTCTCATGGAAAACATCCTCTGCAGCCTGCTGTTAAGCTCATATGCTAGTCCTCATCCCCCTTTACCTCACATATCAACCATTCCTGCTGCTCCCTGACACTGGATTTCCCAAAATCAATTGACTGTACCCTCACATTGTGCATATCAAGCTGTTACCTGGACTTAAAAATTGGAGAACAGGTACTGAGACAAAATCTTATTAGCTACTGAAAAGAAGTTACCCAGGCTTAGCTGTGCTTTTAAAATTTCCCATCAAATGCATTTCTAAGTCTTATTTTCTGATGCTAATTGATCTGTTTCTCAGCAAATTGAAAGAAAAGTGTGGAAAATAGGGCCTATATAGGAATAAGTATTCATATTCTAGTGCCGCTGTATTACTACAGCCCCATTAAAACAGTTTTCTACATGTGATTAAGCCCTGTGATAGTCTTGCAATACAAGCATGTAGCATATATGACATGCTGATGCTGGTTTTGCAGACACTTGTGTAAGAAAAAATCTCTGCAGGTAATATGCTTCATGAAAGCAATGGAAAAAGACATGGAAAGACAGCAAAGTCTGGAAATTCCCTAAGGACACATTTGTCAAGGATCCTGCTACTGCTTAAAGGGAGAACATGGGATTAGTGAGGAATATGCTTTTATGTAAGTAGAATAAACATGGATCTAGTATACATAGCAAGGAATAGAAGAGGATCCTTCTAAACTCAGAGCATACAGATATTTTTATCTCACCATTACTGGCTTTCAATCTCATATATTCCAGTGTTAAGGTTACAAACAATTAAGAACAGCAAATCAAGTAGTAAAGAGAAGGACACGTGAGGAGTACAACTTTCCCTTCTCTGTATTCAGAAGTGTTCATAAGTTCATTTCTACTGCAAGCATTAATCATATCCCATTTCCTGCACATGCTGACCAGGCACTTTCCAACAACAATTTTTCTCCATTAAGACATATGCTTGATGATCTTGGCAAATAGGTGCCACCACTCTGGATACAGCACTGAAGTTGCGAACAATATGCACTGTCATACATATCACCTTCGTGACAAACTGAAAAGTCTGCTTTCTTGTATGTTCAGCAACACGTGACTATGAAAAGTATGGGAAGCCAGGAGCTGTTTTTAGCTTAGGTGCCTTTGCCTGGCCAGTGCAACAATAAATGTCACTGAGCAAGTCAGTGTGGCAGACACAGGTGTTTACAGGTGAAGATCAATGAATACATTTCTAAAGGAAAATATTTTTGCATCACATCTATTTGTTTGTTCACTTAGCTTCCCTTAATGGTTGTTCACCAACTCAGATCACTCCAAAAGTAGATTTGCAGTGTGCAATAATGGCCTGAATTGGAGAGGTAACTGCTGTAGTACATACAGATGTGTTGCAGCTCCCTTACAGCTAGGTATGCCAGTGACAATTAGCAATGCCAACACAGCTGCCAGCAGCTCAGCACAGGCTAGTGGCTTTTTCATTTATTCTGCTCCTTAAATATGCTTTGCAGGCAGCCTTGGACTGCATGGCTGTGTGGAGCAGTATGGCCACAAAGCATGCCAGAGCCAAGGCTAAGGTTCATGGGTTTCTGTCAGCAAAATAGCTTTCAAGAAAAAAAAAAAAAAAGAAGATTAACAATGTACCCCAAATACAGGAGAAGAAATAATTAAATACATAGACACTGTTCAAGTAGTGCCCCCTATTTATTTCCTTGGAAACTACAACAAACTCAAAGAGCACAATAACACTGTTTGATACAGCAAATTCTCAGCTACAAAACACTTTTTTCAACTCAGTTACTCGTATTAGCCATGCATTTTTACTAGTGATCAACAAGAGCCTGAATGCTGTACTCATAAAAATCTGCTCCTGTGGAGGTGACTCACTGTCGCCATCATCACTACTGAAACACAACACACACCACCCTCACCATGCTCACATCCACTTTTTGGTCTCCATAAACATTCACAGGTGTTGATGAATGTCAGTGGGTATCATTTTTTCTGAATGGAGAAATTTCCACTTCATATGCACTTCCATGTCAGAAAACATTCTGTCAGACTGTCCCTCTGCTGCCATCTGTCACACGAAAACAAAACATAACGCTCTTCCATCTTGGATTGTTTTTGTAGTTCCCTTCTAGATACGCACTCCTAAACAGAGGACTCTAGTCCAGCAGGAGACCTCACCAGTGCAAAGCAGAGAAGCAGGATCACTTCCCTTGATCCTCCAACCTCGCTTTTTTATACAGCCAAGAGTATGGTTGACTTTCTGGACTGCTGACTCATGTCCAGCTCCCATCCAAGTACCAGCCTTTTTTGTCAGGGCTGTGCTCCATCCTTACATTCCTCAGCTTGTACTAATAGTGGATTTTGCCTTGACCCAGGTGCAAGACCTTGCACTTGGATTTATTGAACCTCATGAGGTTCACCGGTATGAATGGCATCCTGCCCTTCAGACATGTACAGAGTTTGGTGTCATCTGCAGATTTACTGAAGACACCTTTGACCCCACTGTCAGTGTCACCGATAAAGATGTTGAAGACCACCAGTCCCAGCAGCGACCCCTAAGGAACACCACACATCACTGCTCTCCACCTGGACATTGAGCCATTGGCCACTCTCTAAGTACAATCTCACTACCAGTTCCTTATGTATCAAACAGTCCACCCATTAAATCCATGTTGTTCCAATTTGAAGAGAAGGATGTTATGTGGAAATGTGACAAAAGCCTTTTTCTGCAGTCCAGATAAGTGACATCATAGATTCATAGATTCATTAGATTGGAAAGGACCTACAAGATCATCTAGTCCAACCATCATCCTACCACCATCCCTACCCACCAAGCTACTAAATCAACTCCCTTAGCACCTCATCTAAACGTTTCTTGAACGGCGCTAGGGACGGTGCCTCAACCACCTCCCTAGGCAGGCCATTCCAGTGCCTGACCACTCTTTCAGAGAAAGAATTTTTCCTCAAATCTAATCTAAATCTTCCCCAGCGCAACATGTGGCCATTCCCTCTCGTCCTGTCATTAGTTATCCAGAAGAAGAGGCCAACCAGTGGCCATTGGTACAGTTACGCCATCATAAAAAACCACTGGGTGAATCAGGCAGGACTTGCCCTTGGTAAAGCTATGCCAGTTGTCCTGTGTCACATCCTTGTTTTCTATGTACCTTAGCATAGATATCAATATCATCTGCTCCATGATCTTTCCCAGCACAGAGGTGAGGTTAACAGGTTAGTAGTTCTCTGGGTCATTCTTTGTAGCTTTCTTGAAAACGGGAGTGATATTTCCCTTTTTCCAGTCACCAGAGACTTCACCTGACCACCTGCCTTTTTAAGTACCAGTTCTTTGGTGACTACATCAGCACAGTCCTTCAGAACTCTGTGATGCATAGACTTGAGGACACTCAGTTTCCTCAGATGATAGTGAATCTGTTTACCACTTAGAGAAGGATGGGCATCATTCTCGAGGTGTGATGTCCCCCTTCTGAACCATCCACTCCAGGGCTGTGTGTAAAGCAACTGTTAGTGAAGACTGAGGCAAAAAAAACTGTTGAGTACCTCAGCCTTCTCCTTTTCCATTGTATCTGCTCACTAGGGAGGTTATATTCTCCTGAACTTCCCTTTTCCAGTTGATGTACCTATAGAAGCCTTTGTTGTCCTTCTTTTGCCCTTTGCCAAGCCCTGTTACAGTTGGGCCTGGACTATACTGATCTCATCCCTAGACAGCCTAGCAGCATTCCTACACTCCTCCTAGTTTACCCATCCCTGCTTCTATTGCCTATGCATTTTCTTCTTGCTCTCCAGTTTGTCCCAGTTCAGCCACACCAGTCTCTTGCGTTCCTTTCCTGACTTCCCAAACCCGGGGGTGGAGAGCTCTTTCTTAAGGAAAGCTTCCTTAAACATCTGTCAGCTCTGTTCCCTTGTCATTGAGGACAGATTCCCAGGTGGTTTTGTTGACTAACTCCCTAAAAAGCTGGAATTCAGCTTTCCTAAAATTAAGCCTCCTGATTTTACTTTTTACCTGTCCAAAATCCCTCAAGGGTTTGTACTCCACCATAACATGGTCAATACAGCAGCCCAGGCAGCCTCCAATCCTACTATCACCAACCAGTTAACTTGCATTGGTGAGCAACAGGTCCAGCACTGCATCCCTCCCGTCTATTACCTGGCTCAGGAAGTTATCGTCAGTACATTCAAAGAGTCTGCTGGACTGCCTACAGCTCACCATGCTACTTTTCCAGGAGATGTCAGGGTGGCTTAAGTCCCCAAAAGGACAAGAGCCTGTGAATGTGATATCTCTTGCAGCTCGAAGAAGAAAGCTTCATCAGCAGGCTCTTCTTGATCAGGCAGCCTGTAGCAGGCCCCAATTACAAGGCTCCCTTTGTTGCCTTGGTCTCTTAAGTTCCACCCATAGGCTTTCAACTTGCTCATGGTCACTCTTCGTGGACAGGTCTTCATATTCTGTTTCTTCCATAATGTTGAGAGCAATGTCTCCTCCCCCCCCCCACTCCCTTCCCCATCTGTCCCTTCTAAACAGCTTATTGCTACTGATGGCTACATTCCAGTCAGGGGAATCATCCTACCAGGTTTCAGTCATGGCATCACTGGTTTTCCAGTAGCACAGTGGCTCTTAGCACCTGATTGTTTCCCAAGCTGTGTGTGTTTGTGTAGAGGCACTTCAGCTGGGCAGCTGATCTTGTTACCATCTTGGAGGACTTTCCCTTAATTCCTTTGAAGTATTTACCTTCATCATCTTAATATGCAGCAGGTTGAGGTTACCTGCTAGCACCTTGCCCCTTTAACTTAGCTATGCTATCCCACACCTTGTCATGGGCAGGATTGCTATTGCTCCCTTCCCCCTTCAAACCTACTTTAAAGCCCTGTCATTGTTCCCAGACAGATCCTGGGCCAGAATTCTTTTCTCCCTTTGATCAAAGTGGACCCTATCAGTAGTTATCAGGCCAGTCACTGAGTAAACTGTCCCACAGTCAAAAAAGACAAAAATTCCTGCTGTAGCATCAGCCTCTTAGCCACTCAGTATCCTTCCCTGTCACAGAAGGGATAGAGGAAACCACCAAGAGGAAACCACCACCTTACTCCTCCATCATCCATTAACTGCCACAGTCCTCTGAAGTCCCTGTTGATAACCCTCAGGCTTCTCTGAGCTACTTCATCACTGCAAGCCTGAACTATCAGTAAGAGAAAATAATCAGGGATAATAATAATATCAATCTCATTGAAAATACACCTTGCAGAACTACTACCAGCTACTCAGCTATCATGTCTCAGCAGTACTAGAGCCACATCCTGAAGGACTGGCTCCTAGTATACCAAGCACAAATATATACACAGGTAAGGCTGTTTCACTAGGGCCCAGGCTGAACTATTGAAACAGTATTATCACATGCGTTACCTAAACTCTTGTACTGCAACTGTTCCATAATAGCACTGGAAGAAGTTGTATCCTGGGCTGGATTAAACTCACAGATCCTAAAGGGACTTATTTTTCTGAGAGAGATGAAGTCAATTGCATTACATACTGGCTATTGCAATTTTAGAAGGCTTCAGAAGTCAGTGATACTACAAAACATAGCTGTGAATTATGTTCTTTACCTTGACACCATAAGGATGCCAGCCCTTCCCAGTGCCATGTATTACATATCATGAATTAACTGCTGCACAAATATGACAGCAGGACAGGGCCCATAAACTTTAGTACATACCACTGGAAAAACTTAGAGAGGAAGGAATAAAAAAACTGGAACAACTAATTATGCCTCCACTCACAAACAAAAAACAGACAATAAAGAGGAAGATAGACAAGACATGTTTTATTCCATCAAAATTTAACAGCTCCATTATTTTGCTTGGCTCTTTATGGGCCAACATAAAAAAATTTCTTCAGGTGATCATGTCAGGTAAGATCCATCATTAATTTATAGCATGTGCTTTGTAAACTGGTTCTTTTTTTCCTAACTATCAGTTACCTAAATTATTATATGATAAGTCAGTAAGTATTGTGTCATCTTTTCAGCATTCTAGTGATGTTTTTAGCTATTAATCAAAATTCATTTCCTTAATTTTATGGAAATTAATTGATTTTTTGGCAAGAGGATATAAATGTTACAAATAAGCAAATGACACTGATGCCAGCACTAATGCCTGGTTAATACTAAACATGCATACAAAAAATGATAACCTTTTATTTTTGACATGGTGGAAAGCAGCTGCTGGAATAACTAACAGTGGAGATGACAACTGAGAAGAAAAAACAAAAGAATCACAGCTCAGTAATAGACCAGACGTTTGTGTGAGGACACCTCACAAACCAACTCCAGGTCTTTAAATATAGAAGTACTGAAAAGTCAGCAAATACCGTGTGTGCAGAGAGTGGGTTCTCATCTTACAGATAGAAATCCATGAGATCACAGGTGGCTGCTAGGTTTTTTGTCTGTAAAGCATGCCTTTGCTGCAGCAATGCCATACCCATGGAGGAAAAGGCCACAGTGACTTTTCTGGCAAGCTGGATGTGATTTCGTTTGGCAAGAATTTGTCTCCCATTGTACCAAGTGGTTTTAGAGGACCTGTTTTTCAAAATTTCTGGCAGCAACGTCCCATATCCGTAGGGGCACACTCCTGTTGTTTTCATGTCAGCTTCTCAGCTCCTTTATAACTTTACTTGAGGTGAAATATCAGAAAAGTAAGTAATATTCAAGATGCAAGAACATTCTGTATCTATGCAGTGTCATAATTACATTCTTTGGGATTTTTTTTCTCACTCTGTTTATCTCCTTAAAATTCCTACATTGCTTGATTTTGACTTTAATGAAGAAACAATGTGAAGTTTTCATAAGGGTGTATACTCTAACTTCTTAAGTCATAATACTTTTGAGCTTAATATTAAACACAGGACTGTTGGGTTTTTTTTGTATGCCTCACCTAATGTTCATCACTGTTGAATGTCACCTACAGTTTTATTATCTGTAAAGTTAGTATTGATAGATCCTTCCGAAACTCTTATTAAATCAACTTTCTTTTTTCTTTTGCCTAAATAATTGATCATCTCCAGCAAACTCTGTCACCTTGATAGCTGGTCTACTCTGAATAATGAGCAACCATCTGGACAGCACCCTGTACAGATGTCTGAAGAACTCCGTTGATGATTTTCCTCCACTAAGAAAGCAGACATAAATCAGTCCATTTTTCCTACCTTTTTAACCCACTGATAACCCATGTCAGGGATCTTCTCTCTTATCACCAAGGTCTGAGTTTCTTGAAGAGATGTTTGGAAAGGATCTAGTTAGATAAAAACATCGCTGTATTAGACAGATCATTAGCCCACCTGTTATTGTGGCCTGTTTTCAGCAACAAGTGGTGGGTGCCCACGGGGTAGCGAGCACATAGAACAAAGAGACAGTAGTGCATATGTAGGGTGAAAAACCCAACAGAATAGTATACACAGAAAATAATGGAGATGGATGGTATATTTTGTATGGTTTATCCAGATGGTACACAGACAACCAGTACATAAAGACTCACCTGTTGCTGATGGTCGAGGCTTGCCCAGGACTCCACAGGTGAGGGATCTCCAGCAAGAGATCCTTCCCCATTGGTGGTCAGCCCTTAAACGGGGTCTGGGAGAAGTGCAGCCAGACTCTACCCCTTTCGGTCAAACAGGTGAATCATCTTCACCTGTGCTCCTGCAGATGACTCAGTGCTCACCTCTGGTGATCAATCAGTTGTTCAGGCCGTGACTCAACAGTTCCTATACAGCAGCCCTGGAGCATTTGCCTCCAGCTGTTTGTAGAATAGTATCTACTTTAGTTGATGAAACTAACTGCGTCACCTTGTGCACATGTTTGGTTACTCCTTCACTGAAGTGCAACATATCATAGAATCACCAAGACGTCCAAAATCATCCCATCCAACTGTCCACCTACCACCAGTATTTCTGCACTAAACCGTGTCCCTTATAACGACATCTAAACATCCCTCAAGAATGACACAGATCTGTTAAATCATTTTGATTCATCTATTACATTTTGGATTTACTGTTGAAATCATGAACTCTTTTCTCTATTACAGGGAGGCAAGAATTTGAATTCTAGGAGACAATCGTGGAATTAACTGCTGTCATTCTCACTAAGGTTCCCACTTTTATTTCAATTAAATTGAAAAAATTAATTGAAACAAACACATATGAAAATTCTTTAAAGTAGAAATTAAATAATAATAATAATATTTTTTTATTTATTATTATAAAAAGAATGGTGAGCATGAATAGCTTCTCTGTTAGACTGTTTCCAGCATGGAATGTTCACAGTTAGTTGATATCATTATTTAGAGAACTTATAGTGTAAGATACAAAACACTTTTATTTCTCCCAAACATCTGAGTAACAGTGTGTAACATCTGTACATTTCCCCACAGATATTTCTCTTTAAGAATACCTTTTAAATTGGCATGAAATAGTAATTTCACTTAAATTTAATAGAGCTGTGAAATAATGCACAATCATGTTAGAATAGTAACTGAAAGGCTGTGAAAAGAATAGGTAACTTGAGAACCAGTTAAACCTTCCTTGAGATTGTTAAGCTGAAAGGAAGCATTGTTATGCACTTTTGTTGAGAATTTACAAAAACGGAAGAGTGATACCGAAATGGCTTAATACCACCTGCTGGGTAACATCACTTATAAAGCGGAATGTTGAAATGAGTGCTCTTCAATTTTCTGAAACTGATTCATATTTTTAAAAGCGATGTATTTATTTTTTCTCATAGGATAAATGTGGGCAAAGTTGATCACTTCAAATTAATAATTAGTTCTTATTTTTACATGACTGAAGAAGCTTGAGGAGAAAAGGCAGAAATAAGTCTGGTATCTGAAACTTTCCACCTCTTCTCTCTTAAGCTTTGCACCTCTAAGCTCTAGCACCTTGGGACATCTTTAAATGGGTCAGTAACTGACATACTTGTCTTTGGAATGAGAGGACATTCCTGCAGGTGGTCATCATTTTATTACTTCATCCATGCTGCAGTTCAGGGCCTGGATCTGGAGCAGTTGCTGGGGTTTCCCTCACTGAGGATGCTTTGCCCCTGCTAGTTCCTCTATGTCAGGAGTAAGGGAAGGCAAAAGATTCCATGCCAGATCCTTCAGGATCTCCCTCAAAATATATGCCTTACTACCAATGGAAATTGTTTTACCAATGGGTATTATTAATCTACTGTTAATATCCCTGTTTTTGTCATTTTTTTATCCTGTCACAGAGGCATATGTAGAATTATGGTAAATGGGCAAACTTATGAAGATTTCTCTCTCCATCAGTTCACCTCCACATTCTTGTTACCTCTTCAAAGATACATAGTAAATGAGGGGAAAAATGACAACTGATCAAAATGCTAACTGATATACCAGCTCTAGCTTACAGATACTTATATTCTTGGCCAACCTCAGGAACCAGAATGGCTACTGTAGATTTCAGAGCATCAACACAAACCCCAGAAATACCCCATTTTCCTTTTTCAACCTGAATATAATTCCAGCTTCATCTGCTCAAGCTAAGACTGCGGTGGTTCACCATCTCTAGCTCCCTGTCCTATCATCTGCTCACCTTTGCACTGGGGTTATTACAATTGCATGCCTATACCAGCTTCGGATTTTCTATTAGTAGTACCACAAAGAAAGATAATAAAATCTGATTCATGTGCCTTAAGCATGGCCTTAGAAAACAAATTTTTTTTCATTTATGGCAGTAGCTGAGAGAAGAACAGGAATCTCAGAGACCTGCAGCAGAAATGAAAAACATAGCACATTGACATAGACTTTAGTGGAAGTATTCCTTTCTTTACTGCAGGAACACATGTTTAAGCTGAAATGAGAATGTCTGTGACTTTCAAGTCTTAAGATCCAGCTGGCATGAAGATGTATAGAATATAATATGAATAACAACAAAGCACTAGAGCTGTAAAGGAAACTTTCACACTTTGCAGATCCGATTAAAAATTTAAAAATAGGTACATGTTCACTTCCTTACTGTATGATAATAGCCTCCAAGGCAGGACCTCTATCACCTTCCCTCCTACCAGGATAAGTCAGGTCATTCTAAATTCTGTGCTATAACATCAAGGCATATATTATGATGTACCAAGTTGCTAATGAAAAGCAACAGTACGTTATACTACAGTAATAGTAACTAATTTCTAGAAGCTATTGGTTAATAACAGTATCAAGCACTGAAAAGAATTTTGCTTCAAGCTTTTGTTGTTTCATACTGAACATCACTTTTTTTTTTTCTTAATATATGGTCTAAGGTGTGAAAATATCCATAGCAAAAAAAATGGTAACATTTTTTCTCAGATCTCCCATGGGAAAAAAAGAAAGAAAGAAAGAAAAAGATCATACCTCATCATCTTGGTAAATCAAATCAACAAATCAAGATACTGTTAATAACAATGGTCATAGTATAGGCAGACCTGAAGAAGCATTTAATGTCCAAAGACTCAAACATTCTCCTTCTGCAGACTTTGAGTCTTCTGCTTTGAAACCAGTCTAATTATAGCCATCAGAGAAAATAAACAACTGGATTAAAACATAAGAGACTAAGTAATACTGAGATAACAACATTTTAAGTCTCTTTTCTGCACGCTAGTTGAACATATACTACACATCAGGGTAACTATTGCAGGGGCACAGTAAACTTCATGCAATAGTTGTGGCAAATGCTACAGAAGAACAGCTTTGTCAGCTTGAAAATTCAGTACAATTATCTAATTTAAAATTCTAGACAAGGTAAATTGCTGCATTAGCCTTTCAAAAGTACAGTTTAATTATTCTCTACATGGTTTGCATACATATATATACAAGCTTTTTGTTGGAACTAATATGTCATTCCTCTTAATTGCTTTAAATGGCACGATGAGATCTGATTTCTACAGGCTCATAAACACATCCACTTATTGTTTTAAATATGTTAATTTTTAAAAGTCTTCCCTGTCACTGCAGTGGCTACGCTGTAAAGGAAGTGTAATAGTGTAAGAAGAGGATCACGTATTGTCGTTACTGCTGAGAACTGAATGCTTGCCAGAACTATGTTTCTGCTTTTCTTCATGTTTATATTTTGCCAATTCAGTGGCTCTGATCTTACTTCTGTTTTGGTAAACAATGTCAGAGAGGAGCATACCTGTTCTTTGAGAGGTATGACAGCAGATATGTGACATAAAGCAATCTTTCAATTGCATGTAAAATGCCTCCAGTTCTGCCAGCTACTAGTCCACAGAGTACATTTTTTTCTCTCGCTCACATCCTTTCTGATGTCTGCCTTTTGTTTTCTCTTTATGTTAACATATATTTTTTTCTGGCTGTACTGACAGCTTTAAGCTAATACACAAAAAACATCAAATACCATGTATACACAGTTAGTGAACAGAGTAACCACAGGATTTGTGGGAGATGTTCTCTTTCCTTGTTACCATTTTCAAATCAGACTGTTTTCTATCACTGAGAGATGCAGAACTGTAATGACCAAAAGGACACTGAGATGTCAAGTCAAAACAGTGCAGTATTTTTCCTCTCAATTCCCCATGCTCAATAATTTTAATATTACTCAGCAAAGAATCCCCAAAGACTATCTAGAATATCTATCTTACTGTTAGGTCAGCTCCACCAATATGTTTTGACTTCCTGTAAATGAAGAAAGTATCCCTTTGAGGATCTGATATATTGAAGCATTTCCTCTCAGGCTAGCTGCAGCCAAATGCAATTCAATAGTTTTCTCTGAATGACTGCTCTTAATGCAGCCAAATGGAAAAGCATGTTTTATTATAAATATATTAGCTCTCTATTGAGCACAGGGTGTGTTGTTTGGGGGATTTTGCCCAAGCAAAAAGTGCTGAGCAAAACCCTTATTTAGTTCTTACCTGTCAACAGTATCCCTGTAATATCAGGCCCAAGTAAGAGTCATTCTAGCTGTGTGCCTGCAGCGGGAAGCAGCTTTAGGATGATGATGCATTGAGGCAAAGAGTTATTCATGTTATTCACTGGTTTACCTTCCTCCATTCTGCTGAGTAAATCTAGTGACAGGTATATTTTCCCCTGCAGACAGCATGTATTTCTTTTAAATCTGCTCCTGTGTGATTCTCCTGTCAGCTGCAAGCCTGTTAGAGGCTTGCATGTTTCTCCATTCAGTCTGCCTTCAGCAAGGCTTGTAGCAGTCCATTGTGCAGCACAAAGGGGAAGGATGTGTGCTTGACTGCTGCTTCTGCTTTTGTCCTTCAATTTCTGCAACCCAAGAAAGCCAAAAGAGAAGAGGGGAATGCTGGAACAGTCTTGCAGTGATGATCCCCAGAAGTGAGTAAGTGGTAGTGAGACCCTAGATGAGAAACTGGGTGAGTCTGTCCCATTCTTTCAGCAAATCTCATTTTTTTCCCCCTGAACTCTTCACTCACTTCAGGTGGAAGCCACTCAGTTTGTTCTATGCCACCAGCCAGTTCTGACACTTCTGATGCAGACTTTCACCTTCTAAGGTGAGAAGTAGCTAAAGTAATTATCCTCAAAGAACATGATTAACCATTTAGTCTTGAAATCTCCACCAGCTGATCTTGTTTAAGAACATGGTCATTCTTGAAAAGTGTTGCTTCCACAGAATATTTGCATCATGAATGGACACAAATAATTTTATTATATTCTTTTTTATCTTGTCCCTTGCTCACGTTTGCTGCTTATAATTTTCAAGAATCCTTATCATCACTTGCATTCTCCACTGATACTGGAGATTTTCATTTTATGAAAATTTTCAAAGGTACATTCACTTTCCTCAATTATTTTTTATATTCTTTGTGTGCATGTGCTCTGCTAAGATCAATATTTGGGTATTAAACAAATTCCTGTTGCAACTTTGCAGCCCACTCCAGGAATGGTTAGTTTGAGCGCAGTCCCAGAAATGGCTAGGATTAAAGTTAAGAAGAACCGTAAAATTCTTCTGTGGCTAACAGTGATGCTTATCGTTTTCTGGCTTCTTGGACCGTAAGTTTTCTTCTGTTCAGAATGCCAAGCTGGCCTCTGGGAAGGTGGCACATCTCACAGAGAGCCAAACAGTTGAGATAATCAATGCCAATGTTGGTAGCTTCACGGGTAAATACAACAGTGAAAGGAAGTAGTGTGTTGATTTGGCTCTAGCAAAAGCTTACAGTGTATACTGCAAAATGAAAAAAGCATTAAGGTAGGAAAAGATGGCCTCAATTTGAAGGGCACAGTGTTTTCAGGCTGAATTGCTGCAATTATTTCAGACACCGGGTATCTAAATCTGCTGTGACAAACAGCCATGACCATCCATCCATATAGACAAGGGGCAGCTGAAACATGCAATAACTGGAGACAGCTGACTATAACAATTATTTCTGAACTTCTGGACATATATGTATTAGAGTACAGTTTCCAAATTTACACATGGAAATAATACATCAAATTGAAATTAAAAATGCTTAGCCTGCATTCAACATTGTTGGTGTGTATCATACATGTTGCCCATATTTTCAGACAAAAACATACTTAAAATTAATATTTTTAAATTTTATTTATTAGTAACAAGGAAACTGAAGAGGTAAAGACTTATCATTGCAGTCACTCTGTTTGACTTGTCTAACCAAATGACTAGCTAAATTCACGTGTATTGTGAGTAGTAGGTTAATGCTCTCCAGTTTCAATTAGTGTCTGGTTTGTATCTAGGCTAGTTCTACAGACAAGGAATTGCTGATATCTGATAAGCCTCTAATTTTGTTCAAGACCCAGGGAATGATAACTAAACTTTTGCAATACTTATAAGCAGATGCAATCAATCATCCAAGGCACCATAATTTCAGAGTAAAAGAATATAGAGACAAATCCTATACCAATGCTAAGGCATCAGATACATTTCTCCCAAACTAAGAAAAAGAACATTAGTGTGTTTTGAAGATTGCCAACAGATTTTCTTTTTAACTGTATGCAATAATGAGAAACCTGCACAAATAAAATAAAATAAAATAAAATAAAATAAAATAAAATAAAATAGAGAATGAGAATGAGAGAAATTGTGTTGTCTACAGAAAAAAAAAGAGAATGAAACTGACTGTATGACAAAATGGAAAGTCACCAGTTTACCAGACAGGAGAAAAGCCCTCTCCCTCTGACCGCAGACACATATGGTCTAGGGTCCTACATTGTCTTGCTGTTCCTCTCTAGAAAGCAATGAATTTGCCTCCACAGCTTTCCTCAGAATTCCTTCTAAACAGCCATAGAAAAAGTATAACAGACTTTTCAAACTCCTTACCTGACACTTTTTAAAGTACAGTCATAAAGGAACACTTACTTATTTTTAACATGATTTAAAATAGGTGACCAATAACGAAAGAGCACACAAGCACATATGCACATCGTTCAAACTGACAAATCTGTGTTAAAACCACTGCTATAGCAGCCATTGATCAACAGAGATTTTCCTTCATGAAAGGGCACAATAGGCTTGACAAGGTGTCCTTATTCTGGCACATTTTGTCATGCTTCATATTAAACTGCAGCAATACATAATGATACCTTATGTGTAAAGTAATGTTTGTATGGTACTTTGCTTAGCTCAAGGGATGCCCTTGAAAAATTGATTTATCTATTTTAAAAATTCTCAGTAGCTCACAAGTCTGTCCTGTTGAGATAAGATATCACTGAATGGAGTCTAAGCTGTACATTATATAGTAGTATATGACGCATGCATTGAACACATGTACAGGACAATTTCTGCCTTTCTGTACAATTCCTAGGCAAAATGCAGTTTAACTCCCCAGCTTGTAGAGAACAGTAATAACTTTAATATATCAAAATATTGCTCAGAAAACTGAATAGATGAACACTTCTGGACTTCATCAGTATAGTAGTTTCTAAGAGTCACATCAGTGTATGGTAAAATGCTACAAAGATTTGCATTTGATTTATTAGTTGTGTGTGCAATAGAATGTTAAGATTGCCGAAAACCATGTTTTCAAGAATTCAGCAACTTCCCAAAGCAGTGCAACACTTCTGTAAAAAATTCCCAGTTTGCAGCCGTTACTTTTGTGACCTAAAAGGACTAGATCCAACATTAATAATTTATGGAGTTGTTTCATTATATTGTAAAACAGAGAGTACAAGGACCTAATGAAGCTGCTACTGTAGTTAGGGATGCACAACTTTTTCTGTCTGGAGATTTTCTAGCACCTGATATGGATTGAGGTCACCCACTGCCTTTCACTCATAATGTTCTCTAATTTCTACCTGCCATCTGACTTTTCCAATACTTCAAGAAATTCAGTTTTGTGGGGTTAGATATGGTTGTGCTTGATCACAAGGCCTGAAGTTGGCTGTCTCCCGAAATCATCCATAGAGATATGTGTGCTCATATGGCCATGCACAGAGCAACTGTAGTTCTCATGTTATTAGGTAAAAAAAACTTCTTATCAAACCTGTAAAGAATGATACTTCCTCAGTGTCCTCCAGAAGTATTCAGTATCCTTCCACTTTCAGAACACTCTCAGATGGAATGAACTTTCCTGCTGATACTAATCCTTTTAAAACAAAGAAAGAAACAAATAAATAAATGACACTTCTTGGAATGGGAAGTGTGAGTTCTGGTTGAGCAAGAAAGTTGTGAAGAGGTTTCAAATTATTTAACAACAATACTTTCTGATTTTCATTTCTCATTTCTCAATGTTCAAGATGAGCAAACACAGATTTACATGTCATAGCATCTCAGCCTAATGAAAAGAGAACAGTATCAGCTGAATATAAAATAGATAGCCTTCTGAACCATCTCACCAGCGTGTGCTGTGGAATAGAATTCCTCACCAGTTGTTTTAAAGAAGGAAGAAATACTGAACAGCAAAATACGTGTTGTGTTTACTGGAATAGAAGTTTATTTTAAATGTTGTATACTTTAGAATATAATGAAACCACATTCTATTTCACTGGAATGGAAAACCATCCAGCAGCAAAAAAAGCAAAGTAGATACATGGATCAACCATATATTTAAATATCATTGGAACTGTAATCAAGCAAAAGAATATCCGGACAAGAAGAAACATCTGCACTATAGAGAGTATTTTGCAGACTTAGGTACCTTCCTTGTAAATTTTCTTTTTCTTCATGATGCAGGAGAAACAAAAGCTATAAAAGTATAATTTAACACCACAGTAAAAATAAATTGCAACACGTTTATTCTGTATCTTATTTATTATGAATGTTTCTGTTCAGCAGAATAGTTAAGAATTAACATACTGTAAGTCACCGAGTGAAAGTTTAGAAGGCAAGAGGTGAATGTATTTTTTGCCATTTGATCTAAATTTTAATGGAAACCATGCATGTGTGTCTCATAGATACAAAAAAAAAAAAAAAAAAATAAAAAAATTGTGGAAATGGCAAATAGCTCCAACTCTACTCTATAAACTGAGTTCTTCAGTGTGTCCACCACAGTTGTGTCTGATAGTAATAAAACTATCATAGGAACAAATCCATCCAAAGGACTCACTGACACTCTTTGCTGCCATTCTCTGGCATGAAGAGGACTGAAGTGTCAAGCTAGAAGCAAGAGCCCCTAGGTCTGTGCAGGGTCAGGATTTCAGTTATCAGCTCTACAGAGATGGAAGAAGGCAAAAACATCAAGGTCTGCAAGTTGGGCCATTAATTATGCAAACAGAGGACAAACAATAAATACAAATGAAAAATTTGTTCCATTTCATCACTCCTGTATTCTCATGTGTGCCTAACTAATGTCAGGAACCAGCATCTTTAGGAGAAAATGACGTTTGTCTTTTTCAGGCAGCAAAGAAGTGGGGAAGTATTTTTATGAAAAAGATTTTGGTTGCTCTTGAGACAAAACAAGGGTATTTTAGATCACCTTCTTTAGCTGTCCTTTTGGGAGGATTCTGGAGGAAGTATCAGTCATTTAAAAACAATACTGCTCAGAGCATTTCATTTCTCCTAGGTTTTTTTTGATGTTCAGGGAAGAAAATATACCTTACAGTGCCTTCTATCTTTCTGTAGTTCTGGGCAAATCTTTTGTGCTTGTTCAATTTCTGCTTTTATTCATGAGTTGTCACTGAAGTAAGAAAGAAAGCAAAAACAAAGCAAAACAAAACAACAGATATCTCAGAGCACTTGACAGTAGATTTTGCCCTAAGACCACCAGCTCAAACCCATCATAAATCAGCAACAGCTCAAGTCTCTGATAGCTATGGTAGTGATGACCTCAGTAAAGTGTTGAGCTTGTTGATTTCATAGAGCAGAACTAGGCTGTCAAAGCAAGGAAGTACATGCAGAAAACATGGTGCTCCCCCTTGCTGGGTGGGTGGCCCTTTGGGTCAGTAATGAGGTATATGTTCCAAGGGCAGGCCAGAAAAGTTGCTATTGCTCTGCAAATAAGCAAGAAAGCACTTCATAACGCTATTACTGAAAAGCCTTTATTAGAGTTAGACTTAGCCCAAAAGAATATTGATGTTTACAGAGTAAGGTCGGAAACAGAAATAGAAAAAATCAGATTGCTAACCATTATTTACTTTAATCACACACTTTAAGCAGAAAGTGCTGTTGCTTTAAATGCCAGTGAATTATATTATGAGTGAGAAAGAATTAAACTGCTACTAGTAATTGGACAGAAGATTTTGAATTAATTTTCTGACTGCTCTTACAAACAAATATTGGACAGAACAAACTAAGAAGTGCCTGATTAAATGTAAGGAATTAAAAGAGAGATGGCCTAGTCCTTTAATTCCATTTTGGGGAAAAAAAAAATACTTTTAACTGAACCGTTATAGTTCTATATAATTTTATTGATAATAAGTTATCCTTCTTTTAGAAAATCCCTCATAGGAATCATTAAATTACTGCCAGATCCACAGCCCTTGTACACCTGGTGTGAGAATGAAACACAGCGTCACCTCCTCTGAGCTTCCAAGCTACAGTATCATGCTTAGCTCATCTAGGAGATTTTCTAACTCTGGTAGTAAATGCCTCTGATGCAGCACCAACTTTCTGTAGCTCAGTGCATCTTCACAGGCTTCTAAATTAGATACCAACAAAATTAGATGCTTGACAGAAGAATTATTCTATGAACTTTTCTGGCCAGGGTTATCTGGAGTGCAGATTAGGCTGTCATAAAGGTGCACTCTGGTCTTGAAATCTATGACTGTATAAAGAGCACAGCAGCTTTACTGCTGTTTTACTAGTAAGCTGATTACCAGGGCAAAGTTTTGTTGGTGATGTGGTTATGAGGGGATTCTTATTATATTTTTTTATTTATATAACCTGACCATTTACAGCCATTTTGAATAAATATGTAACCTCAGTAAGTCAGAATCTTTTAAATATCTTTTTCTGTCAAATGCCATCGAGTTGTTCTGATAGAAGTGTATCTGATTATTAATTAACCTCTGGCTTCTTCAGAGGGCATTGGTAATCAAACACACAAGTTATAAATCAGTTAAATAACATTGTCATCATCAGAAGAAATCCCATAGCATCAGTGGCACGTGAATGCCTCCACTGCTCTAAGGTTAAGTGTGGACACAGCAATACTTTCTCTTGGCCATGGCAATTTATTTGTCTCCCCATAGGAATTCAGTGCAAATCACACTGTGACTTTTTCCATTCTTCTCTCCAGAAGGGAAGCTTTTAGCGTATAGGTCCTCTGCAGTATAAGGGGCTAAACTTTCAGCCTTTGGCTGAATGAAAAATGCTTATGAAAATACTGTTTGAATAGCATAGCTGATCTCCTTAGTCTCTGTACTGTCGATATTATTGGTTTTTTGTTTTGTTTTGTTTTGTTTTGTTTTTCTGGAGAGAACTCAAGGGGTGCTGGAACAACTGAGTCAGTTGTAACAAATATGCAGAACTGATGCAGGGATCTTACTATTAAAAACTTTCAATCAACACATCTGAGTACGGTAAAAGATTCCTACTTCCCACTGAAAAATGAGGATCACAGGAAGATGCAGCAGTTTTGCCAAATCCATAACAATGAAGAAATGAAGCAAGACTGGGAAATGGGATTTCACGCTTTGTAATGCTTTACCACAGAGTTTTCACCCTTGTCATAAGGACCAGCAGGTCATGCTGTATAGAAGGAATGAATGAAAAAGTGGCTTTCAAAGCTCTCTAGCATTATGCTTGCCACAGGCTAGGTGGTACAAGGCTGAGTCCTACTCAAGTCTCACCTAAGGAAGGGCTTTGTTGTCAATTCAGGCTTCACTGAATGCCAGCAAACTCACCCAGCTTTATTACTGCTTACCAATTTGAAGAGCAGTTGGCATTCAATACATGCTTAGGAACCACTGAAAAGATCATTCTTCATCAAAACAAACAACAAAAAAGTCACTATAAACTGGGAATACAAGAAAGACTATTCAGAGCAGTAGTTTTGGAATAGGCACGATAAAGCAAGGCTGAAAACCAAGAACACCTCCAGAAGAAGAAAAACCAAGCCCTTCCTGACTGGAGGAAGAGCATATGGTTAGGAACAACTTATGACCCTGACTGGATAAGTGCCTGCATGCACAGTTAAGGAGTGTTTGTATAATGTTATGTTGACATGGAAAAATTGGTTAGAAGAGTTTAAAAAGTTAAATAACAAAACTTATGAAGGTGTATAAGGGATGTTAGATCCTATAATAAATAATTTGGATCATTCACATCTGAGTCTGTGCCTCAGATGCTGCAGAAAATGCTTTCCTACTTCCACTTCCCATCCACTTAAAAATAACTACTTGATTATTCAGCATTTAATCTTCACAGAATCACAGAACTGTAGGGGTTCAAAGGGACTTCTAGGGATCATCTAGTCCAACTCCCCTGCCAAAGCAGGCTCAATCATGACATCACATAATGACATCGAGAACTTTTCACATTTGTGGGAAACGGTGCCCTTTAACAAAGAAGCAGCAGGTCATTCTTCTGTGATGGTGTCCTAGGAAAGGCTGATGGTGTTTGTCTGCCAGTGGGATGAGCCTGTAACTTGGTTCTAAGAAAATAAACTAGCTGTTAGTTTGCTATTTCACATTCAGTAGCATTTTCATATGTGATGAGTAGTAGCTCTAGATAAATAAGTATGTACTCCTTTTTCTCCAGAATAATTGGCTTTATCTTTTGCCTACCAGCTATAAGCTTTTCTTTTAATTTACTCCTTTCCTTATTCACTTTTTGATGTAACAGTTCAATGAGGGTTTAAATTCCTTTCTCCACGCAGCACTTTTATCATGCTTCTAATTACCTAGCCTAATTGCTCTGAACTTCTATGAGCCCACGCATTTTTAAATGATTTTCTTTAATTACAATTCTTTACTGAAGAAAGTGTCACTGAAATACATCTTACTAAAACAAAACAAAAAACAACACTGAAACACATCTCCTGGCCTCTTGAAAACACAAACATGTGATATGGAAACTTGGCATGTGACAACTTCACTCTCAATCTCCCCACAAATCATGCAATATCACATACAAAAAGTAGACAAAAAAATCCCAAATATTAAAATAAGAAGTTAAGAGGAAAAAGTAAATGAAAACAGAAGTATCTGAGTTGAGAATGAATTGGATTAATCTAGCAAAACTACAAAAAAGTGTGTGTGTGTGTGTGTGTGTGTGTGTGTGTGTGTGTAAAATACTCTCCAAATCTGTCACTGTTCTCACATTTTTAAATGTAAATGTCACCCTCTGTAGAGGAATACTGACTAAATTCTACTGCAGTGCGTTTTAGAATATTTATAAGAATTTATGGATATTAGTTGTTGATGAACAAAATATTTAATATTTCCAGAATGGATACTATGGATGAAAATCAAAGAGCTTATTTTATGCATTTTAGATGAGCGTAAGGCACAATTTTTGTTTTTTGCTGTTGTTTGTTTTTATCTATGAAATTTTATAATAGTTCTGCAACCAAACAAAAGCAGTCCTAACTCACAAACAAGAATAAGAAAACTATAATTGTAATTTAAGTTGAAGTCATAGAAACTCACTGGTAAGATATAGGTTACTAAGAAGATCAAATTGAGTGTATCACATTCAATATAGTGCTGCAAAGAAATACCTTATTCAGACTTTCCATAACAACTTGACTTGTGTTCTGGAAATTTGGTAAAGCAAAACTGTTCATATTGGTATTTTAATATCCATACACTTCTAAGAAAAAATAAAGGATATTTATTTAAAATTCAGAGCATACGGAAGTATTGTCCTTTTCAAATCATCATATTTTCTGAGATTACTCCAACATGCCTTGCCAAAAGTGAGCAATAATATATTTGTTTAATAAGACGAGAAGCTGAAACTCTCATGACCAGAGCATCTTTACATACATGTATTAGATCAGTTAATGCTTTCAAGGCTTAACTTCAAATTGTTTTCCTTTACCCACCAACTCAACAGATATACAACATTTTTCATTTTATAGCATATTTTTTCTGTTAGTGATTTATCAGAGCTGCTGTATGATAGATGAATGTTACCTCACAATTTAATTAATTTCTCAACAGTATGTTAATTAGGCAATAAAAGCGGCCTATGACTCTGGTACTCGTAAATGAGATCAAGGATTGATATCTCCTAACCTAATTCAATAAAACAAAGTCATGTGAGAGGATTTTGCACATTTGTTATAGTAAACTTCTGTTGTTCATCTTAGAATTGGAAAGATAGCTCAGCAATTAGCACATAGCTATCATTTGTAGGGTTGCCTTGCAAGTAGCATTATTTTCAGTCTTTTGTAATGACCAGTTTAAATCCTATGTACTGATGAATGTGTAATCTGTTACTAAATGGGAATAGTCATAGACATACAGAGAAGTCAAACTGCTTCAGCACTACTGCTCTTGGAAAGAGCACAAGTTAAATCTTCCATCAACTCAAGCCCCTCTGAATAACAGAAAGACTAAAAGCATTCACAATCCATTGTGAGAAACTACCATTTTAAAGTAATCTCATTTTATTCTTAGGAGACAGGCACTAAACATAACAGGAAGAAGCTGGAGATACCAGTTGTTCCTGCCATGGCCACATACTCTGTGGCAAGGTCTGCTGAGTCAGGAAGCTGCTGCAAATTGCATCTAGAAAATCAAAATCCAGTTTGGAAAGGGTCTCAACATTCAACTACTGGAGAGCGTCCAGGGAAGGGCTGTAAATATGATGAGGAGCCTGGAGCATCTCTGCTATGAGGACAGGCTGAGAGAAGGATCTGTTCAGCCTAGAGGCAGTGCAGGGTGATGTCAGGATCAATGTCTACAAATACCTGAAAGCAAGGTGCAAGAAGATGTAGTTGGAATCATTTCAGCGGTGCCTGGTGAAAATACAAGAGGCAATGGACACAAACCAGGACACAGAAACTTCTCTTCAGGTTGATTCCACACACTCCTAGCATATCTTGCTAAAACAAGAAACAACGTAATGATTAAGTGGCTGAAGACATGCCTAATGGTTATTATAGAACTAAAGAATAATTTATGTTGAAAGCCACCATCAGCTGAGCTTTCAGGATCTAGGTATCTAAGCCAGTGAAAGACTAAAGTGCAAGAATAACAGCTTATGAATATGATGAAACAGGATGAAGTAGGAAGTCAATCTGATTTAGGATAATTCTGATTTAGAATTATTTCCTAATTGCCTCTGGAGTTTTTGTCAAGTTCATTGGAAGTCTCAACACTGCAAAAAAATCTAAAGAGAATTAGCAGTGCTCTTGCACATGTGCTGTACACACAGATTATAGCCACTTATTTTCAGCAAGAAGCTGTTTTGGTGCTATGTTCATCTTTTAAAAATGCCTATGAGAATATCTGAGAACTAGATACTGAGACTGAATATCTGGGAATTAGCAGAATAATTTTTAGAACTAGTGACAGTAGTGCTTGCAACTTACTAATAATCCCTCAACACTTCATCGCAAGTGTGGATCATGTTTGGCTAAGTGACGTACATTTCCCATGTTCGAAAGTATATATTCTAAGCAAAAGCATAGGTTCCCAAGAGGGCAAACCCATGGGGCTTCTCTAATAGACAAATCAGAGTCCTCTATTCTACTAGGATTCTTTGAGAATAGCAATAAATAATGGATAAAATTAGCCAGAGTAATTTATGTGGATTTTCAAAAACCTTTTGTCAAGTCCTCTTGAGAACACTAAACTAAGCAGCCTTGCAAGAAGAGGTAAAATAGTAGAAATGAATGATTTTCTTTAATCATTGAAAAAACGTAACACTTGGGAGCTGCACCATTTCCATACTCAGGCAGAAATTTTTAGACTTAATGTTTCTGACTGGCAAAGTTTGCCAATTACTTGGATAAGTTTAGATGAAAGGGGACACAATGAAAGAATTCAAAGGAATTCAGCAAAGCAGGATGAATGCAAACATAGTGGCAAGTAGGCAGTTACTGAATGCTGTAATAAAGAGTTTGAACTATCCAGACACACTCCCGATCTCTCTTGTTTAAACACTGCTAAAAAAGAGCAGTGGTTTGGAAAGGAAGCTTAGGGACATTTTATCTTAAAGCTGAACGTTGAGACTGAAAAAAATAAATAAATAACTTCACAGAATCATCTCAAATGAGGACTTGTCTTCTATACCTAAACATGTCTTAGACTTTTGCTTCTAAAATATGTATGAATTATACTAGTCAAACTCCTTACAAAGAGAAAATCTCGTGAAAAATTCAGACCTGGATTGGACATGGTTATGACACATTCTCAGCGCTGGGTCATGAGTTCATCTTGGAATTGACAAGCACTTCTTTTTTCTGGCAAGAGTGGTTGTATCTGAATTTCCTTTGGCAAGGACAGACTGCTGGAATTTTCACTGTGATAGAAAACTGCTCTGTATGGGTGGTCCAACTGTCTGCTCTGCAAGTCACTTGCTTGTTCATGTATCTGAGGTGACATCCTCACACTTTTCTCAGATGAACATTTTAAAAAACAATTGCAGTTCTTGGTTCTTTAAAATATATCACAATAACCTCTCTACTGAAGATTCTTAATGAATAATTTCTCATAACTTCAGTATCCTTGGATTTATCTTAGGCTTGTGTTTGTTCCTAATCATATCCTCTCAAGGTTAGAAAAACAGCAATACAAACAAGTGTCTTCTGTGTATGGAGATTCAGTAATTTATCTTCGTAGACTGTTCCAGAGTGTGGTCTTAGCTCACAGCAGCAAGTAATTGATGTCTGTGTTAAGGAGAGAACAAAAATTATAAGAGTCATCTTTACTACTGAACTGATATTGCGCTTGGTTAAATAAAATGCATCACACAAATTACTCATGGTATCTAAACACCTAGTACAAACAGAGCTATTAAGCCACAGCCTTCTAAAATTTCTAATTATCAAATTCCCATACATTTCAATGTTCAGTTTTTGCACATTTCCATCAAATTAGCTAGCTTTGATGGAGGCATTTTTAAGTTGAATACTTTAAAAAAAAAGTTTGCCTTTCCTCTGCTGCCATCTGCCCTCAGTAACATATATATGCAGCCAGATTGGTTCCACATCTAGAAATTTTGTAAAGCATTGAGTTAAACACTAAGAAACAAAAGCTCCCAACAAGTTGTAGCTCTGTTCATTACCATTTTCTTAAACACTTAAAAAAAAAGAGCTAATGTAAAACTAGAAAATAAGATGATGACTTTAATCATTTCCTATAACAAGGAAAATCCCTAGAGAAAAAGAATAATTGGAGACATTCGGCTTGCAAAACAGCATTTTCTTAAAAGTAACCAAAGTTTCTTTGATTCAATGGGTGTGTACGCAGAGAAACTTTGGTCTGATGAGTGTTTGCAGTAACAATGAGGCAAAATATATGTTAACTTTCTCAAACTATCCTGTTTGGTTTATACTGAAAAGAAGTTTTGATAAGAATTAATGTTCCTTGGGGTTTTGTTTGCTTGTTTGCAGCTGTTGGTGGGAAAGAGAACAATGCTAATATTTTTTTTCCCAATTCTGCTTTCAGACTTTTGCAGAATATGAATACATTTTTTCAAAGAAGCATGACCTTTAATTATTCATTAGTCTAACTAGCAGTCAGTTGACGGGGCAAGCAAAGTGTTACAGCCTTGAGAGAAATCTAAACTCAAGTGTTTGTGCCCTTCTATATCTCCTTACCCAAACTATCACCCCATATGAGTCGCTTACCTTACACTGAAAATGGTTGTCCCAGCAAGGACAGCATGGAGACGACTACTGGGAGTTCAGTATGGGGAAAAATTATGGATAGATCTTAAAACCAGACATTGCTGATCCTTTTCCTCAATGACAGGTTGCGCTCTGAATAAGAGGCAATTTATTTTCAGTTATCATCTTTAATCTCCTTGTTGCATGATCCTTTGAAGATGTGTTCTAAACTAAGATCAGTGACAGAAATAAAAACAGAAAAAAACTCCAAAGCTCTTAAAAAAACAAGATACAGTAAGTTTTAATAGATATGTTTGTTAGGAGAAGAAAGCACTCAGGTCTCAGAAGTGTTGCAGCATGTAACAACATAAAGCACAAAAATGCCTGCCTGTATATGTACTTAACATCATGAAAACAACTGGCCAAATGCTTCCTTAGGGCTAGTTATCTCCTTTTTGCACTCAGTTGCACTGAATTTGAATAGGAATTAATTACCAATATGCCTTTAATGCTGCAATCCTGGTGCACAAATCCCTGAAGTGGGAGGAAGGTGTTAAGGGAAGACAGGACTAAAGCCAAAGAACAAGCAGTTTCTATTTTTGTATTTTTAACATTCCTCCTGCATTTTTAACATTCCTCCTCAGTATAATTCAGTTCCAATTTTATTTAAGAATCATGACCCATGTTGCTGCCATTTTTTGAACAGAGGAGCACATCCACTGCAGATGACAAGCCTGCAAGAAAGCACGGAATGTACTGACCAGAACACCTGGGCACAAGGGGCTATGCAGGTCTGGAGTGCCAACGTGCCCAGTCAGAATGCCTGTGGGCAACATGCCAAGTGTCTGGAGAGAGGACGAGTGAAAACATACAAATGCTCTCCCTAGGCTCAGCAGACTCAGCTATGGCAGGTTGCAGGTGAATGTACTCTCTACCCAAATGACAAGATTTCTTTATCCCTCATACAAACACAATACTTTCTTCACTGATGTCTCCCCTCCTATTTTCTGAGTCTGATTTCAAAACAATGCCTGACAGTTTTCTGACAGTTTTATGAGCATGTGTTACGGACAGTGAAGTGGGTTGAGAACTGGCTGTCTGGCAGAGCGCAGAGGGTTGTCGCTGGTGGTGCAGAGTTCGATTGGAGGCCTGTGACCAGCAGTGTCACCCAGGGGTCTGTGCTGGGTCCAGTCTTGTTCAACATCTTTATCAGTGACCTTGATGAGGGGATAGTGGCCGCCCTCAGCAAGTTTGCTGATGGTATGAAGTTGGGAGGATTGGCTGACACGCCTGAAAGCTGTGCTGCCATTCAGCAAGACCTGGACAGGCTGGAGAGCTGGGCAGCCAGAAACTGGATGAAATTTAACAAAAGCAAGTGTAGAGTCTGGCACCTAGGGAGGAATAATTGCGTGCACCAGTACTGGCTGGGGGATGAGCTGCTGGAGAGGAGCTCTGTAGAGAGGGACCTGCATGTCCTGATGGACATGGTTGACCATGAGCCAGCAGTGTGCCCTCGTGGCCAAGAAGGACAATGGCATTCTGGGATGCATTGAAAAGAGTGTGGCCAGCAGGTCAAGGGAGGTGATCCTCCCCCTCTACTCTGCCCTGGTGAGGCCTCATCTGGAGTACTGTGTCCAGTTCTGGGCTCCCCAGTGTAAAAAAGACAGGGATCTCCTTGAAAGAGTCCAGCAGAGGGCCACAAAGATGGTGAAGGGCCTGGAGGATCTCCCCTATGAGAAAGGCGGAGTGAACTGAGTCTGTTCAGCCTTGAGAAAAGAAGACTGAGAGGGGACCTGATCCAGGTTTATAAATATCTGAGGTGTGGGGGACAAAGTGGTGAGGCCGGACTCTTTTCAGCAGTGTGGAGACAGGACAAGGGGAAATGGACAGAAACTGCAGCACAGGAGGTTCTGCACGAATGTGCGCAAGAACTTCTTTACAGTGACGGTGACAGAGCGCTGGCACAGGCTGCCAAGGCAGGTTGTGGAATCTCCTTCTCTGGAGATATTCAAGACTAGCCTAGATGCCTACCTGTGTGACCTGGTGTAGGGAACCTGCTTTGGCACGGGGGTTGGACTCGATGATCTCTTGAGGTCCCTTCCAATCCCTATGATTCTATGATTCTATGAATACGGGTGTCATAAATACAATTTGAATCCTAATTTTCAAGGTCCAGTGGAAAAAAAAAAAAAAAACGAGTCCATTGCAGTTTTCATTGATTTATTTCCTTAATAGTTATTTCCTAGTTTCTCCACATTCTACAGAATAAGAAACACAAAATTATTGTACAGTAGATTAGCTGGCAAAACTTTTTTTTCCCCCCTGTATATCTCTTCTCTGTGAACTAGGAGAATTACAGCATATTGCCAAAGAAATAAGAAAGAGGATTAGATATAATTCAGTTCAGATCTACTCTGATAAAAATCCAACAAAGGAATCAAACTTATTTTTTGATACTTTGTCACTCCTCATCCACCTATTGTTGCCAAGAGTTACCTTGCCAAAAACTGATGGAAGATTTAAACATCAAAAACAAAAACACCTTCTGATCCTGAAAATACATGTCATTGTGTTTGTACCATCTGTCATGCAGATTCAGACATGGCCAGCTGTAGATGGGCTGCTGTTGATCCATCTGCAAAACATGCCCCAGACCAATTGCTTGACTTATGATAAATTTGGAAGGCTGTATAATAGAAGATATTTTAAAAGGAGTGTTTTCCTCTCTCCATCCAGTATTTGCCTTTTTCCTCTATTTTACAGAGATTCTCCTCCAGACAAATGTATTAATTCATGACCAGTTTGAGTTCTACATGTACTAGAGTCTTGCTTATCACTGATGCAGAACTGGGTGAGATGATTAATTGAACAGTTTTGTTTCAACTAGCCTTTCATATTTTCCTCCTGTCAGTTACTTCCCACAGAACCTTGTTTTGTCTTCCATCTCAATAAGCTAATGCATTTTCTCTTCATTTTAATAGTGGGAGTAGAGAGGGAAACGAGGAGGAAGAATTGAAAGTCTTCAATGTTTAGGCTTATTAGAGAGATTTTTCAAACACCCCACTAATGAATTGCATTAAATCACATAAAAAAGCAATTACATGCACAGATAAATTGCCTTCTTAAATGGGTTGCAGGTGTCACATCTGATGCATAGTAGAGAAATGTATAGCTCATGTCAGTTGCTTCCTTTATACATGGACTGCTTTCAAATAAATTGATCAGAAGTATCTTTGCTGTACCTGCTCTCCTCTCTACAGCTCTGGTTAATGGACATTGAAAATTTCCATTACAAACAAGGAGGTACAGATTAAGAAAAAAAAGAAAAAAGACAACAACAACAAACTTTTAGAGGTCATTAAGTCATGTGTTTGCAGAGAGATATGCATGCCTCAAGGGATTCCAGTTGGAGAAAAATGAGGTGCTCAAGTAATAGGCTAATAGCAAGTTAAATTGAAAATAGAAGCTGTGTCCCTACAGAAGGCTACTCCAGAAGGAGACTGACCTTACTGGATAATAACAAATTTCCTTTTATTATTTTTTTAATTAGAATAAGGTACCAGTTGGGAAAAACAACCAATATTCAACGTCATGTGCAAACCCGGGACTGGTGTGTCTATAATATGGAAAGATACCATACCATATGTGTTTCAAAAATTAACCAAAATAAAATGCAGCTAATTCATTTTATCCTCATGTAAATGGTCTCATTCCTAAGCTTTAATTTACAGGCACTGAAGGTGAAATTCAAGCTGCTAATCTTAATCATTGCACATACAAAGACTAATAATTGTAAAGATTTTCGGAGAAATAAAGATTATAATTTAAAACCAGAAACAATGGTTCAGGAAGGATAGTACTAAATATTATGCAGAGGGAAATAATTTTGGTAGAACAAGGAGCTGGATATTGTAAGTCTTTGCATCTGCTGTCCTTAATTTTTTTGAAATGGAGTTTTGGGAAAAATGTAAATATA
The DNA here is from genome assembly GCA_023055505.1 of Callipepla californica brunnescens. Lineage (NCBI taxonomy): Eukaryota > Metazoa > Chordata > Aves > Galliformes > Odontophoridae > Callipepla > Callipepla californica. The sequence continues at coordinate 19,585,319 of JALIRH010000011.1, forward strand.
TCTTCTGATGACCTTCATTTAGTCCTGCAGCAAACCTGTGTCTTGCAAAGATATAGAAAGCATAGTGACAATAGTTAACACCAAGATGGTCATAGAATCATTAGACTGGAAAAGACAACTAAGACCATTTAGTCCAATCATCAATCCACCACAACTGTGCCTGCTAAACCATTTCACTGAGTGCCACATCTACTCTTTTCTTGAATGTCTCCAGGGATGGTGTCTCCACCACTGTCCTGGGCAGCCTGTTCCAATGCATTACCACTGTTTCTCAGAATATGTTTTTCCTAATATCTAACTTTTGAACCTCCCCTGGCACAACTCAGTGCCGCTACCTTTTGTCCTATCACTGTTGCACAAGAGAAGAGGCCAACCCCCACCTCACCACAACCTCCCTTCAGGTAGCTGTAGAAAACAATAAGGTCTTTACTGAGCCTTCTCTTCTCCAGAATGAATAATAACCAGCTCCCTCAGCCACTCCCCATAAGGCCTGTGCTCCAGACCTCTCATTAGCTTTATTGCCTTTCTCTGAACATATTCCAGGGCCTCAGTGTATTTCTTGTAGTGAGAGGCCCAAAACTGAATACAATACAGCCTCACCAGAGTGGCGTACAGGTGGAACTACCACATCTCTAGTTCTGCTGACTGCACTATTTCTGATACAACAGGATGCCATTAGCCACCTGGTCACACTGCTGGCTCATGTTCAGCTGCCTATCAACTCATACTCCCAAATCCTTCCCTTCTGTGCAGATTTTCAGCCACTCTGCTCCAAGCCTGCAGTAAACGCATAGGGTCAGAATGAATACAGCTGGAGTGACTATTAGAGCAGAGGAAAGAATTAGGCTTTTCTGAAGACTCTCAGAGCTTGGGAGTGAACCATTCAGCATTATTATTCCTTCTGACAGTCTCTGCCTGCTTGCAGCCTCTCCTCACATCACACTGCCACAGTTCTGCATGCCTGTGCCCAGCCCACTGCACCCAGCCTGCAGCTTCAAGCTCAGCATGGCCTCCATCAGCAGCTCCAGTGAGGAGACATGGGGTTTGCACAGAGGCTTCTCTGTGGGCACAAATTTCCTGCTTCCAGCAGTGAAACTTTCCAGATGTTTGGTCATGACCAGATTTCCCTGTGGAAGCCTTGTGGGTCAAACACTGAACTTGAGATTGTCAAAGGGGGAGGAGATTAGTTAGAGAGGTTTAAAGGGAGAAATCTGGCCCTCCTCAGCCAGTACTTCCCAGAAAGGAGTTAAGTCACGTCTACACATTATCAACCTTCTTGAGGATTCCATACAGGGGCTATCAAGCTGACAACCTCAGACAGGCAGGGAGAGGGATGTGCTGTTCTCCAGTTCCAGTGAGTTGAGGTTAATGCAGCATCTGTCTTGTCTGTCTTCTGGCTGCCCACGTATTAACATGCAGCTCAGTGCCACTCTGTGAAGCTCTGGAGCATATAATAAATGGAGTTCCAACTCGCTGGAACCTTCTGCAACAGCTGATATTGTAAGTTGTTTTGCTGTGACTGCTCATTTGGAAGTTCCCAATCTTGGCAGGATTGCAGCAGCATCTACAGTTGAATACACACACACACACATCTTTGGAAGTCTGAAAGGCGTTCCACAAGGCATCCCCTACATCTGCAGCTGGGGCTGGGGCACAAGATGTCCACACACATCCCCTGATGAGGAAATGTTCTTCAGGGCAACCCCATTCTGCTGCAGAGCCTAGGCAACATGAGTGGACACCCAGGACATGGGAGGTATTTCTAGTGCTTCACAATTTTCTGCCACTTGATAATGTAAAAGAAAAGGAAAAGCTCTTATTTTCTCTCCACTACAGTCAGAGGTTGGCTTCCATTTGTTTTCTATGAATTCAGGCAGCTTATGGTAATGTTTTTTCTATGAAATAAGGAAGTTTATGTGGTTCATTATCTACATACTTGAAATAAATAGCTCTCACCTTAGTCAGATGGAAGCTGCAAATGACAACTTTTCAGCAATGAGGTCACTTCTGAAGTCACTCCCTCGAGTTCTTTCTCAGTTATCTGGAAAAAAAAAAGGCTGAACTTATGCTGCATCTTCTGCTTAGAAGAGAGGCTAACAGCAACTCATGTCTTTATCTAGTCATGAATCTCAGGGAGCTCTAAAGAAAGGCTGTGGTGTTGTAATCTGTTTATTCACCATTTACTGGTGGTGGAGAAAATAGACCCTGGGCTCAGAAGATATAGGTGAGGGGGAGGTTGAGACAGAAGGCCTGGGAGACAGACACAGAGGATTCTTTTTTCCGTAGGGCAACCAAAGCTACAGATCTGAGAAACACACCCATATCAGGAGAAAGAAAAAAAAAAAAAAAAAAAAAAAAGAAAGCTAGCCTGCTTTTTTAGCTAGTTTAAAATTGGAGCACAGACATCACCAAGTATGGATGTGAGTTGGAACCTACAGTGTCTACCAAGCACAGAATTAGATGGAAGTATTGGTTCCTAGGAAAGGACAGGCAGCGTGGCTGCCCCCTCTCTGGTTGTGTATTTTTAGATAAAAGAAGGAGCCTCAGTAAGCTCTCTCCGGGAAAAAGCATGCATGAACTCTGCACCTTACAGCCACCTCAGGGCTGTCCTCCCAGCACAATGACTGCCTTGATAATGCTCTGAGGTTAGTCTGGGCTCTGCAAGTAATCATACTGAAAGCTCAGAACTAGGAAGAAAGACCCTAAAAGCCAGGTTCTGTCATGCCTGACTTTTCAGTATCTAAATCTCTCAGCTGTTCCATCTCATAACCTGCGATGCAGATTAGGAGGAAAGGGGATGTATATCTTCTCATATTGATCCCAAAGTAATTAGATACTGGAAAGATCAGTTTGGCACTTACACATTTTGGGAAGTAGTCATGAACCTTGTCGGGTGATCACTCTGTAAAACTAACTCCTGCAATCACTGCTTGTGCTGCTCCTCTTCCTCTGCAGGGAGTTAAACAAATCTGTTATCTATGCATTTAAACAAATACAAATGGCAATCATATCCCCTCCCCATGCTATAATCTACCATCTTGTTTGCAGCAGCCTGTGAGAGTTAAAGTAAAAATCCATAAGAGTAAATTCAGTGCAAATAAACCAAACCTAAAAATCCATAAAAGTAACTGTGACACCCAGAAGCCAAATGCAGTTGGCAGGCAGCAATGGCTGTACTCTGTCATTTTAACAATCCAAGTTGTTCACTCCAAATCCATCTCTGACAGGTAATCTCCCCTTTTACTCACTCCTCCTCTCCTCCAGAGGCATTCACTGAACAGAGTGGAAAACAAGAGTTGCTGGCAACATTTCACTTTTTTTTTTCCTTTTTCTTTTTCTTTTTTTCTTTTTGTAATGAGATTAATAGAAATGTTCCTTCTGCAAAGGGTAACGCTGAAAAAAAAGAGTGCTCTGCTTTTAAATGCCACATATGACTAAGTGCTCATATAAGCATTTCCTGCTGCGTTTACCTCTTCATATGCATCAGGTTCAGCACACTGGTTTGCATGGCTGAGCTATGGTTTCCAGAGCTATATATTTTAGGATTAAGCATGTGCAATAGCAAGAGTTATTGCTTCCTCCATGAATGAAAAAGCTTCCCAGTAGCTGCTGATCACACACAGCAAAATTCATCTGGGATCCAGTGTTTCCATTTGACAAATGTCCTCACATCATCAATCTTTGCATTGGAAATCTGGTATATGGGTAGGTATATCAGAGATCAAAGCTTCTTAAGTAGAGATATCAGTTTGAAACCTGCAATATTATTTATAACAAGCCTTATAACAAGGGCTCAGAGACTATGGTTGCAGGCTCCTCGCTCAGTTTAAAGGAAAGTGAACATCACTGGAGCCATTGCACAGCCTGTTATCTCCTTCCTAACTGGGGCTATCATCACCTAAAAGCTGTTCAAGCTAAAATAAAAGAGTCTTAGAAAGAAGTTGTGAGATTGATATAAAAGAGCAACCTGAAAATAGATTCCACTTGAAAGGAAAATCTCTCTTGGGAAACTTTCATCTGCTGATTTCAAGGAACTCCAGAGGGTTTGTTTTCAATGCCTGCTGAGATTCTGAAAGCATTGCAGGTGTTAATGATACCTGCTTCACATAACCATACTGACAGTGCAAAATACAAGTCGATACTTTCCCTACCATCTTGTCAGTATGAGAAAGGATAATAGATGGGGACAAACCCTCACAAAAACCATCTGTCACCCCAGTGACAAGTGCCCATGTATCACAGAATCACAGAGTTGTAGGGGTAGGAAGGGAGCTCTAGAGATTATACAGTCCAACCCCCCTGCCAAAGCAGCTGCCGAGCCTACCCTAGCCCAGCCTAGCCCGGAGCAGCATAGCCCAGACCGACCTAGCCCAGCCCAGACTAGCCCAGCCTAGCCCAGCCCAGCCCAGCCCAGCCCAGCCCAGCCTAGCCTAGCCCAGCCTAGCCCAGCCCAGCCAAGCGAAGCCTAGCCCAGCCCAGCCCAGCCAAGACTAGCCTAGCCCAGCCTAGCCTAGCCTAGCCTAGCATAGCTCAGCCAAGCCCAGCCCAGTTCGGCCCAGATTAGCCCAGACCCGCACGGCCCGGCCCTGCCGAGCCCATCCCATCCCATCCCAGCCCAGCCCATCCCATCCCAGCCCAGCCCAGCCCAGCCCAGCCCAGCCCAGCCCAGCCTAAAACAGCCCAGCCCAGCCAAGCCAAGCCCAGCCAAGCCCAGCCTAGCCTAGCCCAGACCAGCCCGGCCCGGACCGGCCCGGCCAAGCCCAGCCCAGCCTACACTAGCATAGCCAAGCCTAGCCCAGTCCAGCCTAGCCTAGCCCAGCACAGCCGAGCCTAGCACAGCCCAGCCCAGCCCAGCCCAGCCTAGCCCAGACTGGCCCGGCCCAGCCCTGCCCAGCCCAACCCAGGCAAGCCCAACACAGGCCAGCCCAGCCCATCCCATCCCAGCCCAACCCAGGCCAGCCCAGCCTATCCCAGCCCAGCCCATCCCATCCCATCCCACCCCATCCCAGCCCAGCCCAGCCCAGCCCAGCCCAGCCAAGCCAAGCCCAGCCAAGCCCAGCCTAGCCTAGCCCAGACCAGCCCGGCCCGGACCGGCCCAGCCAAGCCCAGCCCAGCCTACACTAGCATAGCCAAGCCTAGCCCAGTCCAGCCTAGCCTAGCCCAGCACAGCCGAGCCTAGCACAGCCCAGCCCAGCCCAGCCCAGCCTAGCCCAGACTGGCCCGGCCCAGCCCTGCCCAGCCCAACCCAGGCAAGCCCAACCCAGGCCAGCCCAGCCCATCCCATCCCAGCCCAACCCAGGCCAGCCCAGCCTATCCCATCCCATCCCATCCCATCCCATCCCATCCCATCCCATCCCAGCCCAGCCCAGCCCAGCCCAGCCCAGCCCAGCCCAGCCCAGCCCAGCCTAGCCCAGCCCACCCAAGCCTAGCACAGAATGGCCCGGCCCTGCCCATCCCATCCCATCCCAGCCCAACCCAGGCCAGCCCAGCCTATCCCAGCCCAGCCCATCCCATCCCATCCCATCCCAGCCCATCCCAGCCCAGCCCAGCCCAGCCCAGCCCAGCCCAGCCCAGCCCAGCCCAGCCCAGTCCAGCCTAGCCAAGCCCAGAAAAGCCCGGCCCAGCCCGGCCCAGCGTAGCGCAGACCGGCCCGGCCAGGCCCTGCATTACCCAGCCCATACCAACCTAGCCCAGCCCATACAGATTAGCGTAGCCTAGCACAGCCCAGCCAAGCCTAGCCTAGCCTAGCCCAGCCTAGCATAGCTCAGCTCAGCCCAGCCCAGTTCTACCCAGCTTAGCCCAGACCGGCCTGGCCCGGCCCGGCCGGGCCCAGCCCTGCCCAGCCCATCCCATCCCAGCCCAGCCCAGCCAAGCCCAGCCTATCCCAGCCCAGACCATCCCATCCCAGCCCATCCCAGCCCAGCCCAGCCCAGCCCAGCCCAGGCCAGCCTAGCCCAGGCCAGCCTAGCCCAGGCCAGCCAAGCGCAGCCCAGCCAAGCGCAGCCTAGCCCAGCCTAGCCTAGCCCAGCCCAGCCAAGCCTAGCCTAGCCTAGCCTAGCCCAGCCTAGCCTAGCATAGCCCAGCCCAGCCCAGCCCAGTTCGGTCCAGCTTAGCCCAGACCGGCACAGCCCGGCCCTATCCAGCCAATCCCGGCCCAGCGCAGCCCATGCCATCCCATCCCATCCCGTCCTGTCCCAGCCCAGCCCAGCCCAGCCTAGCCTAGCCCAGCCCAGCCCAGCCAAACCCAGCCTAGACTAGCCAAGCCCAGCCCAGCCCAGCCATGCCCAGCCCAGCCTAGCCCAGCCCAGCCCAGCCCAGCCCAGCCATGCCCAGCCCAGCCATGCCCAGCCCAGCCCAGCCCAGCCCAGCCCAGCCCAGCCAAACCCAGCCAAGACTAACCCAGCCCAGCCCAGCCCAGCCCAGCCAAGCCCAGCCTAGCCCAGCCCAGACGAGCCCGGCTCGGCCAATCCTAGCCCAGCCCACCCTAGCCTGGCCAAGCCTAGCCCAGCCCAGCCTAGCCTAGCCCAGCACAGCCCAGCTGAGCCTAGCACAGCCCAGCCCAGCCAGGCCCAGCCTAGCCCAGACTGGCCCGGCCCGGACCTGCCCATCCCAACCCATCCATCCCAGCCCAGCCCAGCCCAGCCCAGCCCAGCCTAGCCTAGCCCAGTCCAGCACAGCCCAGACCAGCCAAGACTAGCACAGACTGGCCCGGCCCAGCCCGGCAGTGCCCAGCCCATAACAGCCCAGCCCAGCACATCCCATACCAGCCCAGCCCAGCCCAGCCTAGCCCAGTCCAGAACAGCCCAGCCCAGCCCAGCCAAGCCTAGCACAGTCTGGCCCGGCCCGGCCCTGCCCAGCCCATACCAGCCCAGCCCAGACCGGCCCAGCCCAGCCCAGCCTAGCCCGGCCCAACCCGGCCCGGCCCGACCAAGCCCATCCCAGTACAGCCCAGCCCAGCCCATCCCATCCCAGCCTAGCCCAGCCCAGCCTAGCCTAGCCCAGCCCAGCCCAATCTAACCCAGCCCAGCATAGCCCAGCCCAGCCAAGCCCAGCCTAGCCTAGCCCAGACCAGCACGGCCCGGACCGGCCCAGCCAAGCCCAGCCCAGCCTACCATAGCCTAGCCAAGCCTAGCCCAGCCCAGCCTAGCCTAGTCCAGCACAGCCCAGTTCGGCCCAGCTTAGCCCGGACCGGCCTGGCCAAGCCCAGCCCAGCCTAGCCAAGCATAGCCCAGCCCGGACCAGCCTGGCCAAGCCCAGCCCAGCCTAGCCAAGCCTAGCCCAGCCCAGCCTAGCCTAGCCCAGAACAGCCCAGCCGAGCCTAGCCCAGCCCAGCCCAGCCCGGCCCAGCCTAGCCCAGACCGGCCCAGCCCTGCCCAGCCCATACCAGCCCAGCCCAGCCAAGCCCGGCCCAGCCCGGCCCGGCCCATCTCATCCCATCCCATCCCAGCCCAGCCCATCCCATCCCATCCCATCCCATCCCATCCCATCCCATCCCAGCCCAGCCCAGCCCAGCCCAGCCCGGCCCAACTTAGCCCAGCCCGGCCCGGCCCGGTCCTGCCCAGCCCATACCAGCACTTCCCAGCCCAGCCCAGCCCAGCCCATCCCAGCCCAGCCCAGCCCAGCCCGGCCCAACTTAGGCCAGCCCGGCCCTGGCATGGCCCTGCCCAGCCCATCCCAGCCCAGACCTGCATGGCCCAGCCTAGCCTAGCCTAGCATACTCTAGCCCAGCCCAGCCTAGCACAGCCCGGCCCAGCCTAGCCTAGCCTAGCATACTCTAGCCCAGCCCAGCCTAGCACAGCCCAGCCCAGCCCAGTCCAGCCTAGCCCAGCCCAGCCTAGCCCAGACCAGCCCGGCACGGCCAAGCTCAGCCCAGCCTACCCTAGCCCAGCCTAGCCTAGCCCAGCACAGCCCAGCCGAGCCTAGCACAGCCCAGCCCAGCCCGGCCCAGCCTAGCCCAGACTGGCCCGGCCCAGCTCTGCCCAGCCCAACCCAGGCCAGCCCAACCCAGGCCAGCCCAGCCATCCCATCCCAGACCAACCCAGGCCAGCCCAATCCAGGCCAGCCCAGCCCATCCCATCCTATCCCAACCTATACAATCCCAACCCAGCCCACCCAAGCCTAGCACAGAATGGCCCGGCCCGGCGCTGCCCAGCCCATACCAGCCCATCCCATCCCATCCCATCCCATCCCATCCCAGCCCAGCCCAGCCCAGCCCAGCCCAGCCCAGCCCAGCCCAGCCCAGCACATCCAGATTAGGGTAGCCTAGCCCAGCCCAGCCAAGCCTAGCCTAGACTAGCCCAGCCTAGCCTAGCATAGCCTAGCATAGCCCTGCCCAGCCCAGCCCAGCCCAGTTCGGCCCAGCTTAGCCCGGACCGGCCTGGCCAAGCCCAGCCTAGCCCAGCCCAGTCCGGCCCAACTTAGCCCAGCACGGCCTGGCCTGGCCCGGCCCAGCCTGGCCTGGCATGGCCCTGCCCAGCCCATCTCAGCCCAGCCCTGCATGACCCAGCCAAGCCTAGCCTAGCATAGTCTAGCCAAGCCCAGCCTAGCACAGCCCAGCCCAGCCAAGCCCAGAAAAGCCCGGCCCAGCCCGGCCCAGCGTAGCGCAGACCGGCCCGGCCAGGCCCTGCCTTCCCCAGCCCAGCCCAGCCCATCCCATCCCATCCCATCCCATCCCATCCCAGCCCAGCCCAGCCCAGCCCAGCCCACCCCACCCCAGCCCATCTCATCCCCACCCAGCCCAGCCATGCCCAACGTAGCCCAGCCCAGCCAAGCCCAGCCTAGCCTAGCCCAGACCAGCCAGCCCGGACCGGCCCGGCCAAGACCAGCCCAGCCTACCCTAGCCTAGCCAAGCCTAGCCCAGCCCAGCCTAGCCTAGCCCAGCACAGCCCAGCCGAGCCTAGCACAGCCCAGCGCAGCCCAGCCTAGCCCAGACTGGCCCAGCCCAGCCCAGCCCAGCCCCGCCCAGGCCATCCCATCCCTTCCCAGCCCATCCAAACCCAGACAAGCCTAGCCAAGCCCAGGCCAGCTCAGCTCAGCTCAGCTCAGCCCAGCCCAGCCCAGCCCAGAATAGCCTATCCGAGCCTAGCCCAGCCTAGCCCAGCCCAACCCAACCCAGGCTAGCCCAGCCTTGCCCAGCCTAACCTAGCCAGGCCCAGGTTAGCCTAGCCCAGCTTAGCCCAGCCTAGATTAGCCCAGAAAAGCCCGGCCCGGCCTGGCCCGGCCCGGCCCAGCCCAGCCTACCCTAGCTTAGCCCAGCCAAGCCTAGCCTAGCCTAGCACAGCCTAGCCAAGCCTAACCTAGCTCAGACCAGCCAAACTCAGCTTAGACTAGCCCAGACTAGTCTAGCCTAGCACAACCTAGCCTAGCCTAGCCCAGCCAAGCCCAGCCCAACCCAGCCTAGCCTAGCCCAGCCTAGCCTAGCCCAGCCCAGCCCAACATAGCAAACCCCAGCCTAGCCCCGCCTGGCCCAGCCCGGCCCTGCCCAGCCCATCCCAGCCCAGCCCGGCCCAGCCTAGCACAGCCCAGCCCAGCCTACCCTAGCCTAGCCAAGCCTAGCCCTGCCCAGCCTAGCCTAGCCCAGCACAGCCCAGCCGAGCCTAGCACAGCCCAGCCCAGCCTGGCCCAACCTAGCCCAGACTGGCAAGGCCCGGCCCTGCCCAGCACAACCCAGGCCAGACCAACCCAGGCCAGCCCAGCCCATCCCATCCCAGCCCAACCCAGGCCAGCCCAGCCTATCCCATCCCATCCCATCCCATCCCATCCCATCCCATCCCATCCCATCCCAGCCCAGCCCAGCCCAGCCCAGCCTAGCACAGAATGGCCCGGCTCGGCACTGCCCAGCCCATACCAGACCAGCCCGGCCCGGCCCAGCCTAGCCCAGACCGGCCCGGCCCGGCGTGTCCCGGCTCAGCCCAGCCCAGCCCAGCCCAGGCCAGCCCAGCCCAGCCTAGCCCAGCCTAGATTAGCCCAGCCCAGCCCAGCCCAGCCCAGCCCAGCCTAGCGCACCCAAGCCTAGTTAAGCCCAGACAAGCCCGGCCCAGCCTGGCCCAGCCCAGCCCCGACCAGGCCATCCCATCCCTTCCCAGCCCATCCAAACCCAGACAAGCCTAGCCAAGCCCAGGCCAGCTCAGCTCAGCTCAGCCCAGCCCAGCCCAGCCCAGAATAGCCTATCTGAGCCTAGCCCAACCTAGCCCAGCCCAACCCAACCCAGCCTAGCCCAGCCCATCCCAGCCTAGCCTAGCCAAGCCCAGGTGAGCCTAGCCCAGCTTAGCCCAGCCTAGACTAGCCCAGAAAAGCCCGGCCCGGCCTGGCCCGGCCCGGCCCAGCCCAGCCTACCCTAGCTTAGCCCAGCCAAGCCTAGCCTAGCCTAGCACAGCCTAGCCAAGCCTAACCTAGCTCAGACCAGCCTAACCCAGCTTAGACTAGCCCAGACTAGTCTAGCCTAGCACAACCTAGCCTAGCCAAGCCCAGCCCAGCCCAGCCCAACCCAGCATAGCCTAGCCCAGACTAGCCTAGCCCAGCCAAGCCCAACCTAGCAAACCCCAGCCTAGCCCCGCCTGGCCCAGCCCGGCCCTGCCCAGCACAGCCCAGCCCAGCCCAGCCCAGCCCAGCCCGGCCTAGCCCAGCCCAGTTTAGCCCAGCCCATCCCAGCCCAGCCTAGCCCATCCCATTACAGCCCAGCGCAGCCCAGCCCAGCCTCACGAAGCCCAGCCCAGCCCAGCCCAGCCCAGCGTTGCCTTGCCTTACCAAGCCTCGCCCAGCCCACTTTAGCCTAGCCCAGCCCAGCCCATCCCAGCCCAGCCCATTGCATCCCAGCTCAGCCCAGTCCAGCTCAGCCCAGCCCAGCCCAGCCCAGCCCAGCCCAGCTTAGACTAGCCCAGCCTAGCCTAGCCTAGTTCAGCCAGCCCAGCCCAGCCCAGCCCAGCTCAGCCTAGCCTTGCCCAATCGAGCCCAAACCAGCACAGCCCAGCCTAGCGCAGCCTAGCCCGGACCGGCCTGGCCCGGCCCAATCCGGCCTGGCCCAGCCCAGCCCGGCCCAGCCTAGCCGAGCACAGCACAGCCCAGCCCAGCCTAGCCCAGCCCAGCCCAGCCCGGCATAGCCCAGCCCAGGCTACCCTAACCTAGCCAAGCCTAGCCCAGCACAGCCCAGCCGAGCCTAGCACAGCCCAGCCCGGCCCGGCCCTGCCCTGCCCAGCCCAGATTGGCCCATCTCATCCCATCCCAGCCCAGCCCAGCACATCCCAGCCCAGCCAAGCCCAGCCCATACCAGCCCAGCCCAGCACATCCTAGCCTAGTTTAGCCTAACCCAGCCCAGGCAAGCCTAACCCAGCCCAGCATAGCCCAGCCTAGCCCAGACCGGCCCGGCCAGACCTGTCCCAGCCCAGCCCAGCCCAGCCCAGCTGAACCCAGCCCAGCTGTGCCCAGCCCAGCTGTGCCCATCCCAGCCCAGCCCAGCCCAGGCCATCCCATCCCATCCCATCCCATCCCATCCCATCCCATCCCATCCCATCCCATCCCATCCCATCCCAGCCCAGCCCAGCCCATCGCATCCCAGCCGAGCCCAGTCCAGCCCAGCCTAGCCCATCCCCGCCAATCCCAGCCCAGCATAGCCTAGCCTAGCCTAGCCCAGCCCAGCCCAGCCCAGCCTAGCCTTGCCAAGCCTTGTCTAGCCTAGTTTAGCCCAGCCCAGCACATCCTAGCTTGGTATTCCTAATCCAGCCCAGGCAAACCTAGCCCAGCCCAACATAGCGCAGCCTAGCCCAGACTCGCCCGGCACGGCCTGTCCCGGCTCAGCCCATCCCAGCCCAGCCCAGCCCTGCCCAGCCCATTGCATCCCAGCCGTGCTGAGCCCAGCCCAGCCCAGCCTAGTTTAGCCCAGCCCAGCCCAACCCAGCCCAGCCTAGCCCACCAAAGCCAAGCCAAGCCCAGACAAGCCCGGCCCAGCCTGGCCCAGCCGAGCCCACCCAACCCAGCCCAGCATAGCCTAGCCTAGCCTAGCCCAGCCCAGCCCAGCCCAGCCTAGCCTTGCCAAGCCTTGTCTAGCCTAGTTTAGCCCAGCCCAGCACATCCTAGCCTGGATTTCCTAACCCAGCCCAGGCAAGCCTAGCCCAGCCCAACATAGCGCAGCCTAGCCCAGACCCGCCCGGCACAGCCTGTCCCGGCTCAGCCCATCCCATCCCAGCCCAGCCCAGCCCTGCCCAGCCCATCGCATCCCAGCCGTGCCGAGCCCAGCCCAGCCCAGCCTAGTTTAGCCCAGCCCAGCCCAACCCAGCCCAGCCTAGCCCACCAAAGCCAAGCCAAGCCAAGACAAGCCCGGCCCAGCCCGGCCCAGGCCATCCCATCGCATCCCAGCCCAGCCCATCCCAGCCCAGCCTAGCCAAACCCAGGCCAGCTCAGCCCAGCCCAGCCCTGCCCAACCCAACCCAGCCCTGCCCAGCCCATCCCAGCAAAGCCCAGCCCAGCCCAGGCTAGCCTAGCCCAGGTGAGCCTAGCCAAGCCTAGACTAGCCCAGAACAGCCTGGCCCGGCGCAGCCTGACCCAGCCCAGCCCAGCCTAGCCTAGCCCAGCCTAGACTAGCCCAGAACGGCCTGGCCCGGCCCAGCTCGGCCCGGCCTGACCCAAGCCAGCCCAGCCCAGCCCAGCCCAGCCCAGCCTAACCTAACCCAGACCAGCCCGGCCCACCCCAGCCTAGCCCAGCCTAGCTCAGCCCAGCTTAGTTTAGCCTAGCCTAGTTTTGCTTAGCCCTGTCTAACCCAGCCTAGCTCAGCCCAGCCCACTCAGCCTAGCCCAGCCCAGCCTAGTTTAGCCCAGCCCAGCCCAGCCCAGCCCAGCCTAGCCCACCCAAGCCTAGCCAAGCCCAGACAAGCCCGGCCCGGCCCAGCCCGGCCCACCCCAGCCTAGCCCAGCCTAGCTCAGCCCAGCTTAGTTTAGCCTAGCCTAGTTTTGCTTAGCCCAGTCTAACCCAGCCTAGCTCAGCCCAGCCAAGCCTAGCCCACCCCAGCCCAACTCAGCCTAGCCCAGCCCACCCCAGCCCAACTCAGCCTAGCCCAGCCCAGCCTAGTTTAGCCCAGCCCAGCCTAGCCAAGCCCAGACAAGCCCGGCCCAGCCTAGCCCAGCCCGGCCCAGCCCAGCCCATCCAATCCCAGCCCATCCCATCCCAGCCCAGCCTAGCCAAACCCAGGCCAGCTCAGCCCAGCCCAGCCCTGCCCAACCCAACCCAGCCCTGCCCAGCCCATCCCAGCAAAGCCCAGCCCAGCACAGGCTAGCCTAGCCCAGGTGAGCCTAGCCCAGCCTAGACTAGCCCAGAACAGCCCGGCCCGGCACGGCCTGACCCAGCCCAGCCCAGCCTAGCCTAGCCCAGCCTAGACTAGCCCAGAACGGCCTGGCCCGGCCCGGCTCGGCCCGGCCTGACCCAAGCCAGCCCAGCCCAGCCCAGCCCAGCCCAGCCTAACCTAACCCAGACCAGCCCGGCCCACCCCAGCCTAGCCCAGCCTAGCTCAGCCCAGCTTAGTTTAGCCTAGCCTAGTTTTGCTTAGCCCAGTCTAACCCAGCCTAGCTCAGCCCAGCCCACTCAGCCTAGCCCAGCCCAGCCTAGTTTAGCCCAGCCCAGCCCAGGCCAGCCCAGCCCAGCCTAGCCCACCCAAGCCTAGCCAAGCCCAGACAAGCCTGGCCCGGCCCAGCCCGGCCCACCCCAGCCTAGCCCAGCCTAGCTCAGCCCAGCTTAGTTTAGCCTAGCCTAGTTTTGCTTAGCCCAGTCTAACCCAGCCTAGCTCAGCCCAGCCCAGCCTAGCCCACCCCAGCCCAACTCAGCCTAGCCAAGCCCAGCCTAGTTTAGCCCAGCCCAGCCCAGCCCAGCCTAGCCAAGCCCAGCCAAGCCCGGCCCAGCCTAGCCCAGCCCGGCCCAGCCCAGCCCATCCAATCCCAGCCCATCCAATCCCAGCCCAGCCAAGCCTAGCCAAGCCCAGCCCAGCTCTGCCCAGCCCAGCCTAGCCCAGCCTAACTTAACCCAGACGAACACTGCCCAGCCCAGCCTATCCCAGTCTAGGCCAGCTTAGCTGAGCCTAGCCCAGCCCAGACCAGCCTAGCTCAGTGCAGCCTAGACTAGCCTAGCCCAGCCCAGCCCTGCGCAACCCAGCCCACCCCATCCCAGCCCAGCTTAGCCTAGCCTAGCCAAGTCTTGCTTAGTCTAGTCCAGCCCAGCCTAGCAAATCTCAGCCCAGCCTAGCCCAGCCTATCCGAGCCTAGCCCAGCCTAGCCCAGCCCAGCCCAGCCTAGCCAAGCCTAGCCCAGTGCAGCCCAGCCCAGCCTATCCCAGCCAAGCCTAGCCCAGCCCAGCCTACCCTAGCCCAGCCTACGCTAGCCCAGCCCAGCCCAGCCTACCCTAACCCAGCCAAGCCTAGCCTCGCCTAGCCTAGCCCAGACCAGCCGAGCCCAGCCCAGCCTAACCCACCAAAGCCTAGCCAAGCCCAGACAAGCCTGGCCCAGCCTAGCCCAGCCAAGCCCAGCCCCGCCCAGCCCAGCCCATCCCAGCCCAGTCCTGCCTAGCCTAGCCCAGCCCAGACCAGCCCTGCCTATCGCAACGCAGCCCAGCCCTGCCCAGCCTAGCCCAGCCTAGCTCAGCCCAGCCTAGCCTAGCCTAGCCCAGCCCAGCATAGCCCAGCCTAGCCCAGACCAGCCCGGCCCGGCCTGTCCTGTCCCAGCCCAGCCCAGCCTAGCTCACCCAATCCTAGACAAGCCCAGACAAGCCTGGTCCAGCCCGGCCCAGCCCAGGCCATCCCATCCCATCCCATCCCATCCCATCCCATCCCATCCCATCCCATCCCATCCCATCCCATCCCATCCCATCCCATCCCATCCCATCCCATCCCATCGCATCGCATCCCAGCCCAGCCCAGCCCAGCCCAGCCCAGCTAAGCCCAGCCCAGACTAGCCTAGCCCAGCACAGCCCAGCCGAGCATAGCCCAGCCCAGCCCGGCCCTGCCCAGCCCAACCTAGGCCAGCCCAGCCCATCCCATCCCAGCCCAACCCAGGGCAGCCCAACACAGGCCAGCCCAGCCCATCCCATCCCAGTCCAACCTATCCCATCCCAGCCCAGCCCACCCAAGCCTAGTACAGAATGGCCCGGCCCGGCGCTGCCTGGCCCATACCAGCCCATCCCATCCCATCTCATCCCATCCCAGCCCAGCCCAGCCTAGCCCAGCCCAGCCCAGCCCAGCCTAGCCCAGCCCAGCCTAGCCAAGCCCAGAAAAGCCCGACCCAGCCCGGCCCAGCGAAGCGTAGACCGGCCCAGCCAGGCCCTGCCTTACCCAGCCCAGCCCAGCCCAGCCCATCCAGATTAGCGTAGCCTAGCCCAGACTAGCATAGCCAAGCCTAGCATAGCCCAGCCCAGCCCAGCCTAGCTCAGCCCAGCCTAGCCAAGCCCAGAAAAGCCCGGCCCAGCCCGGCCCAGCGTAGCGCAGACCGGACCGGCCAGGCCCTGCCTTCCCCATCCCATCCCAGCCCAGCCCAGCCCAGCCCATCCCATCCCATCCCATTCCATCCCATTCCATCCCATCCCATCCCATCCCAGCCCAGCCCAGCCCAGCCAATCCCAGCCTAGCCTAGCCCAGACCAGCCCGGCACGGCCAAGCCCAGCCCAGCCTACCCTAGCCTAGCCAAGCCTAGCCCTGCCCAGCCTAGCCTAGCCCAGCACAGCCCAGCCGAGCCTAGCACAGCCCAGCCCAGCCTGGCCCAACCTAGCCCAGACTGGCAAGGCCCAGCCCTGCCCAGCACAACCTAGGCCAGACCAACCCAGCCTATCCCATCCCATCCCATCCCATCCCATCCCAGCCCAGCCCAGCCCAGCCCAGCCCAGCCCAGCCCATCTTGGCCCAGACCAGCCCAGCCCAACCTAGCCCAGCCCAGAAAAGCCCGACCCAGCCCGGCCCAGCGTAGCGCAGACCGGCCCGGCCAGGCCCTGCCTTCCCCAGCCCAGCCCAGCCCAGCCCAGCCCATCCCATCCCAGCCCATCCCATCCCATCCCAGCCCAGCCCAGCCCAGCCCACTCCAGCCCAGCCCAGCACATCCAGATTAGCGTAGCCCAGCCCAGCCCAGCCTAGCCCAGCTCAGCCCAGCCGAGCATAGCCCAGCCCAGCCCAGCCCAGCCTAGCCCAGACTGGCCCGGCCCGGCCAAGACCAGCCCAGCTTACCCTAGCCCAGCCTAGCCCAGCCAAGCCAAGCCCAGCCTAGCCTAGCCCAGCCCAGCCCAGCCCAACCCAGCCAAGCCCGGCCAAGCCTAGCCCAGCACAGCCAAGCCGAGCCTAGCACAGCCCAGCCCGGCCCGGCCCTGCCCAGCCCAGACTGGCCCAGCCCAGCACATCCCAGCCCAGCCCAGCCCAGCACATCCCAGCCCAGCCCAGCCCAGCCCAGCCCAACCCATACCAGCCTAGCCCAGCACAGCCCAGCCAAGCCCAGCCCAGCCCAGCCATGGCTAGCAAAGACTTGCCCAGCCCGGCCCTGCCCAGCCCATACCAGCCCAGTCCAGCACATCCCATCCCATCCCAGACCAGCCCAGCCCATCCCATCCCATCCCGTCCCAGCCCAGCCCAGCCCAGCCAAGCCAAGCCCAGCCTAGCCTAGCCCAGCACAGCCCAGCCGAGCCTAGCCCAGCCCAGCCCGGCCCAGCCTAGCCCAGACTGGCCCGGCCCGGCCCTGCCCAGCCCAACCCAGGCCAGCCCAACCCATCCCATCCCAGCCCAACCCAGGGCAGCCCAACACAGGCCAGCCCAGCCCAGCCCATCCCAACCCATCCCAGCCCAACCTATCCCATCCCAGCCCAGCCCACCCAAGCCTAGTACAGAATGGCCCGGCCCGGCGCTGCCCATCCCATCCCATCCCATCCCATCCCATCCCATCCCATCCCATCCCATCCCATCCCATCCCATCCCAGCCCAACATATCCCATCCCAGCCCAGCCCATCCAAGCCTAGTACAGAATGGCCCGGCCCGGCGCTGCCCATCCCATCCCATCCCATCCCATCCCATCCCATCCCATCCCATCCCATCCCATCCCATCCCATCCCATCCCATCCCAGCCCAGCCCAGCCCAGCCCAGCCCAGCCCAGCCCAGCCCATCCCAGCCCAGCCCAGCCCGGCCCAGACCAGCCCGGCCCAGACCAGCCCAGTCCAGCCTAGCCCAGCCCAGCCTAGCCAAGCCCAGAAAAGCCCGACCCAGCCCAGCCCAGCGTAGCGTAGACCGGCCCAGCCAGGCCCTGCCTGACCCAGCCCATCCCAGCCCAGCCCAGCCCAGCCCAGCCCAGCACATCCAGATTAGCGTAGCCTAGCCCAGACTCGCCTAGCGTAGCCTAGCATAGCCCAGCCCAGCCCAGCCCAGTTCGGCCCAGCTTAGCCCAGACCGGCCCAGCCCGGCCCAGCCCAGCCCATACCAGCCCAGCCCAGCCCAGCCCAGCCCAGCCCAGCCCAGCCCAGGCCATCTCATCCCCGCCCAGCCCAGCCAAGCCCAGCGTAGCCCAGCCCAGCCAAGCCCAGCCTAGCCTAGCCCAGACCAGCCCGGCCCGGACCGGCCCGGCCAAGACCAGCCCAGCCTACTCAACCCTAGCCAAGCCTAGCCCAGCCCAGCCGAGCCTAGCCCAGCACAGCCCAGCCGAGCCTAGCACAGCCCAGCCCAGCCAAGCCCAGCGTAGCCCAGACTGGCAAGGCCCGGCCCTGCCCAGCACAACGCAGGCCAGACCAACCCAGGCCAGCCCAGCCCATCCCATCCCAGCCGAAACCAGGCCACCCATCCCATCCCATCCCATCCCATCCCATCCCATCCCATCCCATCCCATCCCATCCCATCCCATCCCATCCCATCCCAGCCCGGCCCAGCCTGGCCCAGCCCAGCCCGGCCCGGCCCAGGCCATCCCATCGCATCCCAGCCCAGCCCATCTTAGCCCAGCCTAGCCAAACCCAGGCCAGCTCAGCCCAGCCCAGCCCGGGCTAGCCTAGCCCAGGTGAGCCTAGCCCGGCCTAGACTAGCCCAGAACAGCCCAGCCCGGCCCGGCCTGACCCAGCCCAGCCCAGCCTAGCCTAGCCCAGCCTAGACTAGCCCAGAACGGCCTGGCCCGGCCCTGCTCGGCCCGGCCTGACCCAACCCAGCCCAGCCCAGCCCAGCCCAGCCCAGTCCAGCCCAGCCCAGCCTAACCTAACCCAGACCAGCCCGGCCCACCCCAGCCTAGCCCAGCCTAGCCCAGCCTAGCTCAGCCCAGCTTAGTTTAGCCTAGCCTAGTTTTGCTTAGCCCTGTCTAACCCAGCCTAGCTCAGCCCAGCCCACTCAGCCTAGCCCAGCCCAGCCCAGTTTAGCCCAGCCCAGCCCAGCCCAGCCCAGCCTAGCCCACCCAAGCCTAGCCAAGCCCAGACAAGCCCGGCCCACCCCAGCCTAGCCCAGCCTAGCTCAGCCCAGCTTAGTTTAGCCTAGCCTAGTTCTGCTTAGCCCAGCCCAGCCCAGCCCAGCCCAATTCAGCCTAGCCCAGCCCAGCCTAGTTTAGCCCAGCCCAGCCCAGCCCAGCCCAGCCCAGCCCAGCCTAGCCAAGCCCAGACAAGCCCGGCCCAGCCTAGCCCAGCCCGGCCCAGCCCAGCCCAGCCCATCCAATCCCAGCCCATCCCAGCCCAGCCCTACCTAGCCAAGCCCAGCCCAGCTCTGCCCAGCCCAGCCTAGCCCAGCCTAACTTAACCCAGACGAACACTGCCCAGCCCAAACTATCCCAGTCTAGCCCAGCTTAGCTGAGCCTAGCCCAGCCCAGCAAAGCCTAGCCCAGCCCAGACCAGCCTAGCTCAGTGCAGCCTAGACTAGCCTAGCCCAGCCCAGCCCAGCCCTGCGCAACCCAGCCCACCCCATCCCAGCCCAGCTTAGCCTAGCTTAGCCAAGCCTTGCTTAGTCTAGTCCAGCCCAGCCTAGCAAATCCCAGCCCAGCCTATCCGAGCCTAGCCCAGCCTAGCCCAGCCCAGCCCAGCCTAGCCAAGCCTCGCCCAGTGCAGCCCAGCCCAGCCTATCCCAGCCAAGCCCAGCCCAGCCCAGCCTACCCTAGCCCAGCCTACGCTAGCTCAGCCCAGCCCAGCCTACCCTAACCCAGCCAAGCCTAGCCTCGCCTAGCCTAGCCCAGACCAGCCCAGTCCAGCCTATCCCAGCCCAGCCTAGCTCAGCTTAGACTAGCCCAGCCCAGCCCAGCCCAGCCCAGCCCAGCCAAGCCCAGCCTAGCCTAGCCCAGCCCAGCCCAGCCAAGCCCGGCCAAGCCTAGCCCAGCACAGCCCAGCCGAGCCCAGACTGGCCCAGCCCAGCACATCCCAGCCCAGCCCAGCACAGCCCAGCCCAGCCCGTACCAGCCTAGCCCAGCACAGCCCAGCCAAGGCTAGCAAAGACTTGCCCAGCCCGGCCCTGCCCAGCCCATACCAGCCCAGCCCAGCACATCCCATCCCATCCCAGCCCAGCACATCCCAGCCTAGCCTAACCTAACTTAGCCCAGCCCAGCCCAGCCCAGCCCAGCCCATCCCATCCCAGCCCAGCCCAGCCCGGCCAAGCCCAGCCCAGCCTACCCTAGCCCAGCCCAGCCTAGCCTAGCCCAGCCCAGCCGAGCCGAGCCTAGCCCAGCCCAGACAAGCCCAGCGCAGGCTAGCCCAGCCCGGCCCAGCCCAGCCCAGCCCATCCAATCCCAGCCCAGCCCAGCCCAGCCCTGCCTAGCCAAGCCCAGCCCAGCTCTGCCCAGCCCAGCCTAGCCCAGCCTAACTTAACCCAGACGAACACTGCCCAGCCCAGCCTATCCCAGTCTAGGCCAGCTTAGCTGAGCCTAGCCCAGCCCAGACCAGCCTAGCTCAGTGCAGCCTAGACTAGCCTAGCCCAGCCCAGCCCTGCGCAACCCAGCCCACCCCATCCCAGCCCAGCTTAGCCTAGCCTAGCCAAGCCTTGCTTAGTCTAGTCCAGCCCAGCCTAGCAAATCCCAGCCCAGCCTAGCCCAGCCTATCCGAGCCTAGCCCAGCCTAGCCCAGCCCAGCCCAGCCTAGCCAAGCCTAGCCCAGTGCAGCCCAGCCCAGCCCAGCCTACCCTAGCCCAGCCTACGCTAGCCCAGCCCAGCCCAGCCTACCCTAACCCAGCCAAGCCTAGCCTCGCCTAGCCTAGCCCAGCCCAGCCCAGCCCAGCCCAGCCCAGCCCAGCCTAACCCACCCAAGCCTAGCCAAGCCCAGACAAGCCCGGCCCAGCCTAGCCCAGCCAAGCCCAGCCCCGCCCAGCCCAGCCCATCCCAGCCCAGTCCTGCCTAGCCTAGCCCAGCCCAACCTAGCATAGCCCAGCCCAGACCAGCCCTGCCTATCGCAACGCAGCCCAGCCCTGCCCAGCCTAGCCCAGCCTAGCTCAGCCCAGCCTAGCCTAGCCTAGCCCAGCCGAGCCCAGCCCAGCCTAGCCCAGCTTTGCCCAGCCCAGCCCAGCCTAGTCTAGACCAGCCGATCACATCCTAGCCTAGATTAGCCTAAACCAGACCAGCGCAGCCTAGCCCAGCCCAGCATAGCCCAGACTAGCCCAGACCGGCCCGGCCCGGCCTGTCCTGTCCCAGCCCAGCCCAGCCTAGCTCACCCAAGACTAGACAAGCCCAGACAAGCCTGGTCCAGCCTGGCCCAGCCCAACCCAGGCCATCCCATCCCATCCCATCCCATCCCATCCCATCCCATCCCATCCCATCCCATCCCATCCCATCCCATCCCATCCCATCCCATCCCAGCCGAGCCCAGTCCAGCCCAGCCTAGCTTAGCCAGGCCCAGCTAAGCCCAGCCCAGCCTAGCCTAGCCCAGCACAGCCCAGCCGAGCGTAGCCCAGCCCAGCCCAGCCCGGCCCAGCCTAGCCCAGACTGGCCCGGCCCGGCCCTGCCCAGCCCAACCCAGGCCAGCCCAGCCCATCCCATCCCAGCCCAACCCAGGGCAGCCCAACACAGGCCAGCCCAGCCCATCCCATCCCAGCCCAACCTATCCCATCCCAGCCCAGCCCACCCAAGCCTAGTACAGAATGGACCGGCCCGGCGCTGCCAAGCCCATACCAGCCCATCCCATCCCATCCCATCCCAGCCCAGCCCAGCCCATCCCATCCCAAGCCTAGCCTAGCCCAGCCTAGCCTAGCCCAGCACAGCCCAGCCGAGCCTAGCACAGCCCAGCCCAGCCTGGCCCAACCTAGCCCAGACTGGCAAGGCCCGGCCCTGCCCAGCACAACCCAGGCCAGACCAACCCAGGCTAGCCCAGCCTATCCCATCCCATCCCATCCCATTCCATCCCATCCCATCCCATCCCATCCCAGCCCAGCCCAGCCCAGCCCAGCCCAGCCCAGCCCAGCCCAGCCCAGCCCAGTCAAGCCTAGCACAGAATGGCCCGGCTCAGCACTGCCCAGCCCATATCAGACCAGCCCAGCTTGGCCCAGCCTAGCCCAGACTGGCCCAGCCTAGCCCAGACTGGCCCGGCCCGGCCCTGCCCAGCCCAACCCAGGCCAGCCCAGCCCATCCCATCCCAGCCCAACCCAGGGCAGCCCAACACAGGCCAGCCCAGCCCATCCCATCCCAGCCCAACCTATCGCATCCCAGCCCAGCCCACCCAAGCCTAGTACAGAATGGCCCGGCCTGGCGCTGCCCATCCCATCCCATCCCAACCCATCCCATCCCATCCCATCCCATCCCATCCCATCCCATCCCAGCCCATCCCATCCCAGCCCATCCCAGCCCAGCCCCGCCCAGCCCAGCCCAGACGAGCCCATCCCAGCCCAGCCCAGCCCTTCCTGGCCCAGACCAGCCCAGCCCAGCCTAGGCCAGCCCAGCCCAGCCCAGCCCAGTCCAGCCTAGCCCAGCCCAGCCTAGCCAAGCCCAGAAAAGCCCGACCCAGCCCGGCCCAGCGTAGAGTAGACCGGCCCAGCCAGGCCCTGCCTTACCCAGCCCATCCCAGCCCAGCCCAGCCCAGCCCATCCAGATTAGCGTAGCCTAGCCCAGACTAGCCTAGCCTAGCCTAGCATAGCCCAGCCCAGCCCAGCCTAGCCCAGCCCTGCCTAGCCAAGCCCAGAAAAGCCCGGCCCAGCCTGGCCCAGCGTAGCGCAGACCGGCCCGGCCAGGCCCTGCCTTCCCCAACCCATCCCAGCCCAGCCCAGCCCAGCCCATCCCATCCCATCCCATCCCATCCCATCCCATCCCATCCCATCCCATCCCATCCCATCCCATCCCATCCCATCCCAGCCCAGCCCATCCCAGCCCAGCCCAGCCCAGCCCATACCAGCCCAGCCCAGCACATCCAGATTAGCATAGCCCAGCCCAGCCCAGCCAAGCCCAGCCTAGCCTAGCCCAGACCAGCCCGGCCCGGACCGGCCCGGCCAAGACCAGCCCAGCCTACCCTAGCCTAGCCAAGCCTAGCCCAGCCCAGCCTAGCCTAGCCCAGCTCAGCCCAGCCGAGCCTAGCCCAGCCCAGCGCAGCCCAGCCTAGCCCAGACTGGCCCGGCCCGGACAAGACCAGCCCAGCCTACCCTAGCCCAGCCCAGCCCAGCCAAGCCAAGCCCAGCCTAGCCTAGCCCAGCCCAGCCCAGCCCAGCCAAGCCCGGCCAAGCCTAGCCCAGCACAGCCAAGCCGAGCCTAGCACAGAACAACCCGGCCCGGCCCTGCCCAGCCCAGACTGGCCCAGCCCAGCACATCCCAGCCCAGCCCAGCCCAGCCCAGCACATCCCAGCCCAGCCCAGCCCAGCCCAGCCCAGCCCAGCCCAGCCCATACCAGCCTAGCCCAGCACAGCCCAGCCAAGCCCAGCCCAGCCCAGCCAAGGCTAGCAAAGACTTGCCCAGCCCGGCCCTGCCCAGCCCATACCAGCCCAGTCCAGCACATCCCATCCCATCCCAGACCAGCCCAGCCCATCCCATCAGATCCCACCCCCGCCCAGCCCAGCCCAGCCCAGCCTAGCCTAGCCCAGCCCAGCCTAGCCTAGCCCAGCACAGCCCAGCCGAGCCTAGCCCAGCCCAGCGCGGCCCAGCCTAGCCCAGACTGGCCCGGCCCGGCCCTGCCCAGCCCAACCCATCCCATCCCATCCCATCCCATCCCATCCCATCCCATCCCATCCCATCCCATCCCATCCCATCCCATCCCATCCCATCCAATCCCAGCCCGGCCCTGCCCAGCCCATCCCAGCCCAGCCCGGCCCAGCCTAGACCAGCACAGCCCAGCTGAGCCTAGCACAGCCCAGCCCGGCCTAGCCCAGCCCAGCCCAGCCCATCCCAGCCCAGCCTAGCCCATCCCATTACAGCCCAGCGCAGCCCAGCCCAGCCTCACCAAGCCCAGCCCAGCCCAGCCCAGCCCAGCGTTGCCTTGACTTACCAAGCCTCGCCCAGCCCACTTTAGCCTAGCCCAGCCCAGCCCAGCCCAGCCCAGCCCATCGCATCCCAGCTCAGCCCAGTCCAGCCCAGCCCAGCTTAGACTAGCCCAGCCTAGCCTAGCCTAGTTCAGCCAGCCCAGCCCAGCCCAGCCCAGCCCAGCCTAGCCTTGCCCAATCGAGCCCAACCCAGCACAGCCCAGCCTAGCGCAGCCCAGCCCGGACCGGCCTAGCCCAGCCCATCCCAGCCCGGCATAGCCCAGCCCAGCCTACCCTAACATAGCCAAGCCTAGCCCAGCACAGCCCAGCTGAGCCTAGCACAGAACAGCCCGGCCCGGCCCTGCCCAGCCCAGATTGGCCCAGCCCAGCACATATCAGCCCAGCCCAGCCCAGCCCAGCCCAGCCCATACCAGACTAGCCCAGCACAGCCCAGCCAAGCCCAGCCCAGCCCAGCCAAGGCAAGCAAAGACTTGCCCAGCCCGGCCCTGCCCAGCCCATACCAGCCCATCCCAGCACATCCCATCCCATCCCATCCCATCCCATCCCATCCCAGCCCAGCCTAGCACAGCCCAGCCTAACCTATCATAGCCCAGCCCAGCCCAGCCCAGCCCAGCCCATCCCATCCCATCCCAGCCTAGCCCAGCTCAGCCAAGTCCAGCCTAGCCTTGCCCAGACCAGCCCGGCCCGGACCGGCCCGGCCAAGCCCAGCCCAGCCTACCCTAGCCCAGCCCAGCCTAGCCTAGCCCAGCACAGCCCAGCCGAGCCCAGCACAGCCCAGCCCAGCCCGGCCCAGCCTAGCCCAGACTGGCCCGGCCCGGCCCTGCCCAGCCCAACCCAGGCCAGCCCAACCCAGGCCAGCCCAGCCCATCCCATCCCAGCCCAACCCAGGGCAGCCCAACACAGGCCAGCCCAGCCCATCCCATCCCAGCTCAACCTATCCCATCCCAGCCCAGCCCACCCAAGCCTAGTACAGAATGGCCCGGCCCGGCGCTGCCCATCCCATCCCATCCCATCCCATCCCATCCCATCCCATCCCATCCCATCCCATCCCATCCCATCCCAGCCCAGCCCAGCCCAGCCCAGCCCAGCCTAGCCCAGCCCAGCCCAGCCCAGCCCAGCTCAGCCAAGTCCAGCCTAGCCTTGCCCAGACCAGCCCGGCCCGGACCGGCCCGGCCAAGCCCAGCCCAGCCTACCCTAGCCCAGCCCAGCCTAGCCTAGCCCAGCACAGCCCAGCCGAGCCCAGCACAGCCCAGCCCAGCCTCACCAAGCCCAGCCCAGCCCAGCCCAGCCCAGCGTTGCCTTGCCTTACCAAGCCTCGCCCAGCCCACTTTAGCCTAGCCCAGCCCAGCCCAGCCCAGCCCAGCCCATCTCATCCCAGCTCAGCCCAGTCCAGCCCAGCCCAGCTTAGACTAGCCCAGCCTAGCCTAGCCTAGTTCAGCCAGCCCAGCCCAGCCCAGCCTAGCCCATCCCATTACAGCCCAGCGCAGCCCAGCCCAGCCTCACCAAGCCTGGCCCAGCGTCGCCTTGCCTTACCAAGCCTCGCCCAGCCCACTTTAGCCTAGCCCAGCCCAGCCCAGCCTAGCCCAGCCCAGCCTAGCCGAGCCCAGCCCAGCTTAGACTAGCCCAGCCTAGCCTAGCCTAGTTCAGCCAGCCCAGCCCAGCCCAGCCCAGCCCAGCCTAGCCTTGCCCAATCGAGCCCAACCCAGCACAGCCAAGCATAGCGCTGCCCAGCCCGGACCGGCCTGGCCCGGCCCGGTCCAGCCGGGCCCAGCCCAGCCCGGCCCAGCCTAGCCTAGCACAGCACAGCCCAGCCCAGCCCAGCCTAGCCCAGCCCAGCCCGGCATAGCCCAGCCCAGTTTTGCCCATCCCATCCCATCCCATCCCATCCCATCCCATCCCATCCCATCCCAGCCCAGCCCAGCCCAGCCCAGCCCAGCCCAGCCCAGCCCAGCCCAGTGTAGCCTTGCCTTGCCAAGCCTCACCCAGCCCAGTTTAGCCTAGCCCAGCCAATCCAGCCTAGCCTAGACTAGCCTAGTTCATCCCAGCTCAGCCCAGCCCAGCCCAGCCTAGCCCATCCCCACCAAGCCCAGCCCAGCCCAGCACATCCTAGCCTTGTTTAGCCTAACCCAGCCCAGGCAAGCCTAACCCAGCCCAGCATAGCCCAGCCTGTCAGGGATGTAACAAACCTAATGGGTAAGAACAATGGTCTTAAGATGTGGAGTAATGTTGCGTGCAAAGTGCTGCATGCAAAGTTTTACGGGACACCATACTTAGTAACCGAAGCCAGAACGACCGGGTCTGATTTCAATAGTACTAGACATTATCTGAAGAACTGTATGCTATGGGAACCACGAAGAATGGTAACTCTATAAAACAATATGTAATCTATCCAGTCATTAATCACTATAGCTTTATGTAAGCTTCCTTTAACCAATCCCGTGGCTTGAGATTGTGTGCCGCAAACCTAATCTTAGCAACAAAATGTCTATATAATCAGATGTGTAACCAACAATAAACGAAGCTTCACTCATATTGAGTGTGTGTATGCTTCCCCACGTTACTCTGGGTTAACCTTGGACAAATGCTGCAAACCTAGTTTGCAACATTTGGCGCCCGAACAGGGACCCGAGTACGTGGTGTTTGGACTAGAGCCTCTGCTGCTTTGCAGCGGAGAAGCTACGCAGTTTCGGTCAACCGAGACCGGTAACTGAAAAGCAGGAAAACTGCGTAGGTGAGCTGCGTAGCTTCGGTTCATCGCGCAGCGGGACCGGACGGGATCCAGGGGCTTTGCCTTCGGCCGACGCAATTTCTCCTCCACAGAGTGCCTTTGTTCTTGACGGACAGAACGAATGGAGAGAGAGGTAGCCCAAAACCTTTTATCATGCTTTTTGGAAAAGCGGGGAATTAGTGCTGGCACCCTTAAAGCAGTGCCAAATATTTTGGATTATGGTCGGACGGTGGGGGTTTTCTTGCATGCAGGGACATTATTCAATATCGATCAGTGGCGTACCTTAGGTGACGTGCTGTGGGATCATGTTATTGATGATAGAAAGGAGGCAAAAAAGTTGATGAAGCCCTGGCGGGAAATTATTAATTGTATAAAGCGGCATAAGATTGAGCAGGAGGTAGCAGGGCAAGCAGTTGCTCAGCTGCATGGCGGGGCTTCTGCTGCAACTGGTCGAATTGAGGATCCCCCTCAGCCGTCCCTAGGGATTCCTGTCCCTGTACGGGTATCAGCGGTGCTGCCTACCGCACCAGCGGCTGAGGACCCGGAGACAGAACCTGACCTTTTTCCCCCAGAGGAGGGAAATGGGGATCTCCCACCGCCACCGCCTCCGCCCCCGCTATCCTCTCCGGACAATGTTAACAATGAGGCAGTTAAAAGCAAAGTTGCTACGAGTACGTTGCCTCGACCCTGTTGGGCAGAAATTGCTCGGCAAGCTATGGAACAAGGTCATTCTGATGTGGCTGAGATAATTGGCCAGGCTTTTCCCATTCGGTTTGAGCCCACAGCAAACGGTGGAGCTCAGGGGGTTCATGTTCCACTTGGTTGGAAAATGTTATTTCAATTGCGTTCTACAGTATCAGAACATGGGTTGCATAGTGAACCGGCTCGCCAATTATTAACTTACTTGTGGTCTAGCAGTGTGCTTGTTCCAGAAGATATAAAAACAATTATGAGAATGATTATGAAACCGTCAGAACAAATGATGTGGCAATCTCATTGGCGTCGTTTGTGTGAATTAAGTGCTAGCGCGCCACGGGATATGCATGATCCTTTGTATCAAGTGACTGTTGACCAATTGATGGGTAGTAATATGTTTTCTCGACCAGAAATGCAGGTTCAGATGGGGCCTGAAGTTTGTATGGAAAGTATGAATCTAGCGCGAGATGCATATAATATGGTTCGATCTTCGAAACCTACTCCATCTTATTTGTCAATTAGACAAGGTCGAGAAGAATCTTTTGCTAATTTTGTTGATAAGATAACTGAAGCGTTGTCAAATGCAGATGTACCTGACTGGATGAAACAGTCCTTGTTACGCCAGTGTCTATTAGAAAATAGTAATCAGGCAACAAAAGCAATTCTTGCCACTCTCCCTTTAAATGCTACTGTTGAGGAAATGTTGGAACGCATGAGCCGAGTGCCTACCCCCACACAAGCGATGTTAAGCTCTGTTATTCAGGACATAGGTGAGAAACTGGTAGGAGCTCAGGATCGGGTGTTTGCTGCCTTTGGGCCACTGTTGCAGCAAGCTGAGAGCAGAGCGGCATCTTCCACCCTGCGCCCTCAACGTTGTTTCAGATGTGGGAGAAAAGGTCACTTTCGAAAAAACTGTAAGTTAGATGTGTGGTGTGATAACTGTCAGTCGAATACTCATGCTACGGTTGTATGTCGCTCGGGAAACGGCAAGCGGAGCGCGAGCCGCCGCGCGACGATAACAGTAGCGGACAATTCTCACTCTCCCCAGCCACACCAGGCAGCCTCGGCCTCGACTTGGCAACATCAGTAGATGTAACGTTGATTGATAATCGGCCACAGAAAATTCCATCGACCACTGTAGCACCGTTAATAATTAACGATCAACCCTATGGTGCATTATTAATTGGCCGTTCCTCTGCTGGCATAAGGGGACTCATAATTATACCCGGTCTCGTTGACAAAGACTATACTGGCGTGATATATATTGTTGCTTATACCAGTTTTCCGCCTGTTCACATTCCTGCGCAATCGCTAATAGCACAGCTTATACCACTACCCCACCTGTCTGCGGCTATGAAAGCTCGTCGAGAAACCCCCAGAGGACAAGGTGGATTTGGATCGACTGGAGGGTTAGCGTTGTTAACAATGCCCCTCGCCAATCGCCCTGTTACGCCAGTTCTCCTGATACATGAATACCAAAGGAAACATATTAAAGCTCTCTTAGACACAGGGGCTGATGTTACTATTATTTCATCTGCCGTATGGCCTAAGGACTGGCCAACAGAAAGGGCTGGTAAAGGAGTGGAGGGCATAGGTGGCGTTGCTGCCGTGCAACGGAGTGTACATTTAGTGCAAATCTGCATCGACGATCAAACTGCAAACTGTAAAGTGATAGTTATGCCTCTGCCAATAGGCGTACCAGCATTGATTGGTCGTGACGTTATGGACCAAATGTGTTTTGTTCTTACTAACGATTCTCACCAGACGCCTTTTTAGTGACGGCTACTGCGTGGGCTTTCCCGATCCGTCTGAAGTGGATGACAGACACTCCTGTTTGGATCGAGCAGTGGCCGTTGAACCGTGAAAGCCTGAATCAAGCTATGCAACTGGTACAGGAGCAATTGCAGGCAGGTCATCTTCAACCTTCGGTAAGTCCCTGGAATACTCCGATATTTGTGATAAAGAAAAAATCAGGGAACTATCGCTTGCTACATGATTTACGTGCAGTGAACGATCAGATGCAAGCAATGGGAGCACTTCAGCCCGGTCTCCCAAACCCTGCTGTGATTCCTGAAGCATGGCATATCTTGATCATTGATTTGAAGGACTGTTTCTTTACAATTAAAATACATCCCGATGATGCAGAACGCTTTGCGTTCACAGTTCCTAGTATCAATAAGTCTATGCCCGCGGCTCGTTACCAGTGGACGGTGTTGCCGCAGGGAATGAAGAACAGCCCTACGATTTGCCAATTGTTTGTCGACGCAGCCTTAGAGCCTATTCGGCGACGCTGGCCGCATGCAATTATATATCATTATATGGATGACATTCTGGTAGCACAATCTGACCAGTTCACTCAGGAGCAGGAACAGCTTTTGCAAGACATTCTTAATGACCATGGTTTGCAAATTGCCAAGGAGAAAATTCAACGAGAATCTCCTTGGAAATACCTTGGCTGGCAAATTACTGAAGGGACTGTAAGACCGCAAAAGCTATCAGTGCGGGTACAGCTGAAGACTTTAAATGATGTTCAGAAGTTATTTGGGGATTTACAGTGGCTGCGCCCAATTATAGGTTTTCCTGCGGCTGACTTAAATATTCTGAGGCCATTATTGAAAGGGTCAGATCCCGCTACTCCTCTATGCATATCACCTGCACAACAACAAGCTGTGGAGAGACTGCTATCTCAAATAGTGAATAAAAGTGTCCAGCGGAGATTACCTATGTTACCCTTAGATTTGACAATTTTCATGAATGATCAGGAACTGATGGGAGCCATTACGCAGGGAGAACCTAGCCCACAACCTAGAGTACTAGAATGGTTATTCCCTCGCTTACAACCTCGCACTACATTGGAAACCCGCCTTGAGGGGTTAGCAGATTTAATTAAGAAAGGCCGGCTGCGTATACGTACAATCGCAGGCACAGATCCTGATCGCATCTATCTACCAATTAAAAAGGAGATGTTGGACTGGTATTTATTGCATTCACCCGAGTTGTCTGAAAGTTTATTGTCATTTACCAACTCCTTGGTAAAATCTTTACCCTCTCCCGTGAACATTATCACAAATTCAACATGGCTAGAAATGCCAAAACTCTCTTTGAAACCGATAAATGATGCTGTGACAGTCTTCACAGATGCAGGAAAACGGACCCGAAAAGCAGCAGCAGTATGGAGGAATAAAGATCAGACGCAATGGCAATCACATGTGATGACAGCTACGCCTGAAGATTCCTTACAAACTCTTGAACTCCTGGCTGTGGTATGGTCGCTCCTGAACTGGGTACATCATCCTATTAATATAGTTTCGGATTCAATCTATGTGGTAGGAGTTGTTCAAAGAATTGAGGGAGCGCGCATAAGGGACATTTCTAATCAGCGATTGTTTTCTTTGCTATGTACTTTGAAGCGAGCTATTTCCACTCGCACTGCCCAGTATTATGCCCTGCACATCAGAAGCCATCGGACTACTTTGGGTTTAGGCGAAGGCAATGCGATTGCTGATCAACTAGTGTCGCCCGCGCTCTCAGTAGACCCATTTCAGCTGGCTCGACAAACACATGCTATGCATCATCAAAATGCGAAAGGTTTAAAGCGGCAATTTGATATTTCATTAACCGACGCACGAGCTATTGTTCGCGCATGCCCTCAGTGTTCAAACCATGGCCCAGGATTAGGTATAGGTGTGAATCCTAGAGGACTTGGTCCACTTGAAATCTGGCAAATGGATGTTACTCATGTTCGTAATCTAGGCCGATATCATTACCTACATGTGTCAATCGATACCTATAGTAAGGTTCTGTGGGCAACCGCTCAAAACGGAGAACGAGCAGTTCATGTTATTCGTCATCTCACTGCATGTTTTGCGATTATGGGAGTTCCACAGAATATTAAAACAGATAACGCCCCAGCTTATACAGGAGTTAAAGTTCAACAATTTCTACAAAAGTGGAGAGTTAAACATATCTTCGGCATTCCAAATTCTCCAACAGGTCAAGCTATTATAGAGAGAGCACATCGTACTCTAAAAATGTATCTTGATAAATTTGACCATCCAGATCCCAGTCAAAAATTACATCATGCTCTCTTTACATTGAATCATTTATGTGTTCTGAAAGGAGAATCAGTCCCACCTATCATCAAGCACCAACAAGGAATTGAGGACACTCCTTCTCCTGTTCAAAAACCTTCGATGCGTGTGAAGTATCGTGATCCGAAATCTGGAGTTTGGTGTGATCCGGCCCCAGTGTTATTTATGGGTAGAGGATACATGTGTGTGCTTACTCCCACAGGTCCACTATGGGTCCCTATGAAGTGGACACGAGCTGTTATGGAGCGTCATGACACCCCTGCTGATCCTCCCAGTGGCAACGACCAGGCATCCACCGCTATTAGCATCTAGTTCAAATGTCTGGGTAACATGGGCAAATCTTACGAATAATCCAGATTTTTGTCTTAGCTTACAGTCGGCAGGAGAGCCCTTTCGTACCTGTTTGATTGGGTGGCCTGGGTATGAGTCTCGGGAATTTAAAGCACATGTCAAAAATGTTTCTGCCTGTAATTATTCAGAGCCTGCCACCCAAAGTGCATGTTTAATTCGTGGCCTCAATAATTCCATGCCATGGGACCCCCAAGAATTGGATTTACTGGGATCCCGTATGGTTGATAATGTGAATGGATCTAAGACCACTTGTTTGTTGTTTGGACCAGGCACTACCTTAGAGAAATTTGCGCACAATAATCCAAAACTGTTACCAATTAATAGTCCTTACTTAGGTCAGCGTTGGACAAGTGTCTTTCCAAAAAATCATGCTGCTTTTGATTGGTCCACTTATTGTGGAGGCAGTTTCTCGAAAGGAAATGCTTATGGTTTACGCTGGACAATTGAAGCGGGAGTTAAGAAACAGGAGATTCTACTAAATAATTGGTCAGCTAAAGCTTTACCACCAGGTATTTTCCTCATATGTGGTGATAGGGCCTGGGCAGGCCTTCCAAAAAACATAGTAGGGGGACCATGTTATCCAGGAAAGTTAACCTTGTTTGCTCCTCGCCACCAGGAATGGCTGAATATATCTAAGGCACTAATCAATAGCACTAGTCGCCGACATCGGAGAGCCGCCTCAGCACTGACAACCGAATGCTCGGACGAGATAAAGTTATGGACAACAACAGCAAATGTCTTCGCTTCTTTCCTGGTTCCAGGTGTAGCGGCAGCCCAAGCATTAACCCAAATCGAGAGACTAGCTTGTTGGACTGTTAAACAAAGTAATATTACATCGTTGATTCTTGAAGAAATGTTAGAAGATATGAATAGTCTTAGACACGCTGTTCTGCAAAATCGCGCTGCAATTGATTTCTTGCTGTTAGCACAGGGGCATGGGTGTAAAGATTTTGAGGGTATGTGTTGTTTTAACCTGTCAGATAATAGTCAGTCTATTCAAAATCAGATCCACTGGTTGCTTAACCACACAAATCAGGTGACGAAAGACCATAACCCAATTGATGAGTGGTTTCGATCAATTTTTCCAGGCCTTTCATCCTGGCTCTATGATTTGCTGAAGGAAGGAATAAAATGGGTGTTAGTTATTATTTTGATTATAATTGTAGCTCGCTTAGTAGTAAGCTGTACTATGCGGCTTACTACGCCTAAAGTAAACCTGGCCACCTCAGCCGATATATTCCAAAATTGGCTGATAGAACAAGGAGGACATGACTATATTATTTTAAAAGAAAAACAGGGGAAATGTCAGGGATGTAACAAACCTAGTGGGTAAGAACAATGGTCTTAAGATGTGGAGTAATGTTGCGTGCAAAGTGCTGCATGCAAAGTTTTACGGGACACCATACTTAGTAACCGAAGCCAGAACGACCGGGTCTGATTTCAATAGTACTAGACATTATCTGAAGAACTGTATGCTATGGGAACCACGAAGAATGGTAACTCTATAAAACAATATGTAATCTATCCAGTCATTAATCACTATAGCTTTATGTAAGCTTCCTTTAACCAATCCCGTGGCTTGAGATTGTGTGCCACAAACCTAATCTTAGCAACAAAATGTCTATATAAACAGATGTGTAACCAACAATAAACGAAGCTTCACTCATATTGAGTGTGTGTATGCTTCCCCACGTCACTCTGGGTTAACCTTGGACAAATGCTGCAAACCTAGTTTGCAACACCAGCCTAGCCCAGACCGGCCCGGCCCGACATGTCCCGGCTCAGCCCAGCCCAGCCCAGCTGTGCCCAGCCCAGCTGTGCCCAGCCCAGGCCATCCCATCCCATCCCATCCCAGCCCAGCCCAGCCCAGCCCATCGCATCCCAGCCCAGCCCAGTCCAGCCCAGCCCAGCCCATTCCAGCTCAGCCCAGCCCAGCCCAGCCTAGCCCATCCCCGCCAATCCCAGCCCAGCATAGCCTAGCCTAGCCTAGCCCAGCCCAGCCCAGCCTAGCCTTGCCAAGCCTAGTCTAGCCTAGTTTAGTCCAGCCCAGCACATCCTAGCCTAGTTTTCCTAACCCAGCCCAGGCAAGCCTAGCCCAGCCCAACATAGCGTAGCCTAGCCCAGACCCGCCCGGCACGGCCTGTCCCAGCTCAGCCCATCCCAGCCCAGCCCAGCCCTGCCCAGCCCATCGCATCCCAGCCGTGCCGAGCCCAGCCCAGCCCAGCCTAGCCCAGCCCAGCCCAGCCCAGCCCAACCCAGCCCAGCCTAGCCCACCAAAGCCAAGCCAAGCCCAGACCAGCCCGGCCCAGCCTGGCCCAGCCGAGCCCAGCCCAGCCGAGCCAAGCCCAGCCTAGCCTTGCCCAGACCAGCCCGGCCCGGACCGGCCCGGCCAAGCCCAGCCCAGCCTACCCTAGCCCAGCCCAGCCTAGCCTAGCCCAGCACAGCCCAGCCGAGCCTAACCCAGCCCAGCCCAGCCCGGCTCAGCCTAGCCCAGACAGGCCCGGCAAGGCCCTGCCCAGCCCAACCCAGGCCAGCCCAACCCATCCCATCCCAGCCCAACCCAGGGCAGCCCAACACAGGCCAGCCCAGCCCATCCCATCCCAGCCCAACCTATCCCATCCCAGCCCAGCCCACCCAAGCCTAGTACAGAATGGCCCAGCCCGGCGCTGCCCAGCCAATCCCATCCCATCCCAGCCCATCCCAGCCCAGCCCATCCCATCCCAGCCCAGCCCATCCCAGCCCAGCCCAGCCCGGCCCAGATCACCCCAGCCCAGCCTAGCCCAGCCCAGCCCAGTCCAGCCTAGCACAGTCCAGCCTAGCCCAGCCCAGCCTAGCCAAGCCCAGAAAAGCCCGACCCAGCCCGGCCCAGCGTAGCGTAGACCGGCCCAGCCAGGCCCTGCCTGACCCAGCCCAGCCCAGCCCAGCCCAGCCCAGCCCAGCCCAGCCCAGCACATCCAGATTAGCGTAGCCTAGCCCAGACTCGCCTAGCGTAGCCTAGCATAGCCCAGCCCAGCCCAGACCAGTTCGGCCCAGCTTAGCCCAGACCGGCTAGGCCCGGCCCAGCCCAGCCCAGCCCAGCCCAGCCCAGCCCAGCCCAGCCCATCTCATCCCCGCCCAGCCCAGCCAAGCCCAGCGTAGCCCAGCCCAGCCAAGCCCAGCCTAGCCTAGCCCAGACCAGCCCGGCCCGGACCGGCCCGGCCAAGACCAGCCCAGCCTACTCTAGCCTAGCCAAGCCTAGCCCAGCCCAACCTAGCCTAGCCCAGCACAGCCCAGCCGAGCCTAGCACAGCCCAGCCCAGCCTGGCCCAACCTAGCCCAGACTGGCAAGGCCCGGCCCTGCCCAGCAAAACCCAGGCCAGACCAACCCAGGCCAGCCCAGCCCATCCCATCCCAGCCCAACCCAGGCCAGCCCAGCCTATCCCATCCCATCCCATCCCAGCCCAGCCCAGCCCAGCCCAGCCCAGCCCAGCCCAGCCCAGCCCAGCCCAGTCAAGTTTAGCACAGAATGGCCCGGCTCGGCACTGCCCAGCCCATACCAGACCAGCCCAGCTCGGCCCAGCCCAGCCCAGACCGGCCCGGCCCGGCCTGTCCCAGCCCAACCTAGCAAACCCCAGCATAGCCCCGCCTGGCCCAGCCCGGCCCAGCCCAGCCCAGCACAGCCCAGCCCAGCCTAGCCCACCCAAGCCTAGTTAAGCCCAGACAAGCCCGGCCCAGCCTGGCCCAGCCCAGCCCAGCCCAGCCCCGCCCAGGCCATCCCATCCCTTCCCAGCCCATCCAAACCCAGACAAGCCTAGCCAAGCCCAGGCCAGCTCAGCTCAGCTCAGCCCAGCCCAGCCCAGCATAGCCCAGCCCAGAATAGCCTATCCGAGCCTAGCCCAGCCTAGCCCAGCCCAACCCAACCCAGCCTAGCCCAGCCCATCCCAGCCTAGCCTAGCCAAGCCCAGCCTAGACTAGCCCAGAAAAGCCCGGCCCAGCCTGGCCCGGCCCGGCCCAGCCCAGCCTACCCTAGCTTAGCCGAGCCAAGCCTAGCCTAGCCTAGCACAGCCTAGCCAAGACTAACCTAGCTCAGAGCAGCCTAACCCAGTTTAGACTAGCCCAGACTAGTCTAGCCTAGCACAACAAAGCCTAGCCTAGCCCAGCCAAGCCCAGCCCAACCCAGCCTAGCCTAGCCCAGCCTAGCCTAGCCCAGCCCAGCCCAACCTAGCAAACCCCAGCCTAGCCCCGCCTGGCCCAGCCCGGCCCTGCCCAGCCCATCCCAGCCCAGCCCGGCCCACCGTAGCCCAGCACAGCCCAGCGCAGCCCAGCCCAGCCCAGTTTAGCCCAGCCTAGCCCATGCCATTACAGCCCAGCGCAGCCCAGCACAGCCTCACCAAGCCCAGCCCAGCGTCGCCTTGCCTTACCAAGCCTCGCCCAGCCCACTTTAGCCTAGCCCAGCCCAGCCCAGCCTAGCCCAGCCCAGCCTAGCCGAGCCCAGCCCAGCTAAGACTAGCCCAGCCTAGCCTAGCCTAGTTCAGCCAGCCCAGCCCAGCCCAGCCCAGCCCAGCCCAGCCCAGCCCAGCCCAGCCCAGCCCAGCCTAGCCTTGCCCAATCGAGCCCAACCCAGCACAGCCAAGCCTAGCGCAGCCCAGCCCGGACCAGCCTGGCCCGGCACGGTCCGGCCTGGCCCTGCCCAGCCCGGCCCAGCCTAGCCTAGCACAGCACAGCCCAGCCCAGCCCAGCCTAGCCCACCCAAGCCTAGCCAAGCCCAGACAAGCCCGGCCCGGCCCAGCCCGGCCCACCCCAGCCTAGCCCAGCCTAGCTCAGCCCAGCTTAGTTTAGCCTAGCCTAGTTTTGCTTAGCCCAGCCCAGCCCAGCCCAGCCCAATTCAGCCTAGCCCAGCCCAGCCTAGTTTAGCCCAGCCCAGCCCAGCCCAGCCCAGCCCAGCCTAGCCAAGCCCAGACAAGCCCGGCCCAGCCTAGCCCAGCCCGGCCCAGCCCAGCCCAGCCTAGCCAAGCCCAGCCCAGCTCTGCCCAGCCCAGCCTAGCCCAGCCTAACTTAACCCAGACAAACACTGCCCAGCCCAGACTATCCCAGTCTAGCCAAGCTTAGCTGAGCCTAGCCCAGCCCAGCAAAGCCTAGCCCAGCCCAGCCCAGCCCAGCCCAGCCCAGTCTAGCTC
The DNA here is from genome assembly GCA_023055505.1 of Callipepla californica brunnescens. Classification (NCBI taxonomy): domain Eukaryota; kingdom Metazoa; phylum Chordata; class Aves; order Galliformes; family Odontophoridae; genus Callipepla; species Callipepla californica. Next base: position 19,621,684 of record JALIRH010000011.1, read on the forward strand.
AGTGCAGCCTAGACTAGACTAGCCCAGCCCAGCCCAGCCCTGCGAACCCAGCCCACCCCATCCCAGCCCAGCTTAGCCTAGCCTAGCCAAGCCTTGCTTAGTCTAGTCCAGCCCAGCCTAGCAAATCCCAGCCCAGCCTATCCGAGCCTAGCCCAGCCTAGCCCAGCCCAGCCCAGCCTAGCCAAGCCTAGCCCAGTGCAGCCCAGCCCAGCCTATCCCAGCCAAGCCCAGCCCAGCCCAGCCTACCCTAGCCCAGCCTACGCTACCTCAGCCAAGCCCAGCCTACCCTAACCCAGCCAAGCCTAGCCACGCCTAGCCTAGCCCAGACCAGCCCAGCCCAGCCTATCCCAGCCCAGCCTAGCTCAGCTTAGACTAGCCCAGCCCAGCCCAGCCCAGCCTATCTAAGACCAGCCCAGCCCAGCCCAGCCCAGCCAAACCCACCCAAGCCTAGCCAAGCCCAGACAAGCCCGGCCCAGCCTAGCCCAGCCAAGCCCAGCCCCGCCCAGCCCAGCCCAGGCAGTACAGCCCAGTCCTGCCTAGCCTAGCCCAGCCCAACCTAGCATAGCCCAGCCCAGCCCAGCCTAGTCTAGACCAGCCCATCACATCCTAGCCTAGATTAGCCTAACCAGCGCAGCCCAGCCAAGCCCAGCATAGCCCAGCCTAGCCCAGACCGGTCCGGCCCGGCCTGTCCCGGCCCGGCCCAGCCCAGCCTAGCTCACCCAAGCCTAGTTAAGCCCAGACAAGCCCAGCCCAGCCTGGCCCAGCCCAGCCTGGCCCAGCCCCGCCCAGGCCATCCCATCCCTTCCCAGCCCATCCAAACCCAGACAAGCCTAGCCAAGCCCAGGCCAGCCCAGCCCAGCCCAGCCCAGAATAGCCTATCCGAGCCTAGCCCAGCCTAGCCCAGCCCAACCCAACCCAGGCTAGCCCAGCCCATCCCAGCCTAGCCTAGCCAAGCCCAGGTGAGCCTAGCCCAGCTTAGCCCAGCCTAGACTAGCCCAGAAAAGCCCGGCCCAGCCTGGCCCGGCCCGGCCCAGCCCAGCCTACCCTAGCTTAGCCCAGCCAAGCCTAGCCTAGCCTAGCACAGCCTAGCCAAGCCTAATCTAGCTCAGACCAGCCTAACCCAGCTTAGACTAGCCCAGACTAGTCTAGCCTAGCCCAGCCTAGCCTAGCCCAGCCCAGCCCAACCTAGCAAACCCCAGCCTAGCCCCGCCTGGCCCAGCCCAGCACTGCCCAGCCCATCCCAGCCCAGCCCGGCCCACCCTAGCCCAGCCCAGCCCAGCCCGGCCTAGCCCAGCCCAGTTTAGCCTAGCCCATCCCAGCCCAGCCTAGCCCATCCCATTACAGCCTAGCACAGCCCAGCCCGGCCCGGCCCTGCCCAGCCCAGATTGGCCCAGCCCAGCACATCCCAGCCCAGCCCAGCCCAGCCCGGCCCGGCCCGGACCATCTCATCCCAGCCCAGGCCAGCCCAGCACATCCCAGCCCAGCCTTGCCCAGCCCAGCCCATACCAGCCTAGCCCAGCACAGCCCAGCCAAGCCCAGCCCAGCCCAGCCAAGGCTAGCAAAGACTTGCCCAGCCCGGCACTGCCCAGCCCATACCAGCCCAGCCCAGCACATCCCATCCCATCCCAGCCCAGCCTAGCACAGCCCAGCCTAACCTAACTTAGCCCAGCCCAGCCCAGCCCAGCCCAGCCCAGCTCAGCCAAGCCCAGCCTAGCCTAGCCCAGCCCATCCCAGCCCAGCCCGGCCCAGCCCAGCCCAGTTTAGCCCAGCCCATCCCAGCCCAGCCTAGCCCATCCCATTACAGCCCAGCGCAGCCCAGCCCAGCCTCACCAAGCCCAGCCCAGCGTCGCCTTGCCTTACCAAGCCTGGCCCAGCCCACTTTAGCCTAGCCCAGCCCAGCCCAGCCTAGCCCAGCCCAGCCTTGCCGAGCCCAGCCCAGCTTAGACTAGCCCAGCCTAGCCTAGCCTAGTTCAGCCAGCCCAGCCCAGCCCAGCCCAGCCCAACCTAGCCTTGCCCAATCGAGCCCAACCCAGCACAGCCAAGCCTAGCGCAGCCCAGCCCGGACCGGCCTGGCCCGGCCCGGTCCAGCCTGGCCCAGCCCAGCCCAGCCCAGCCCAGCTCAGCCAAGCCCAGCCTAGCCTAGCCCAGCCCATCCCAGCCCAGCCCGGCCCAGCCCAGCCCAGTTTAGCCCAGCCCATCCCAGCCCAGCCTAGCCCATCCCATTACAGCCCAGCGCAGCCCAGCCCAGCCTCACCAAGCCCAGCCCAGCGTCGCCTTGCCTTACCAAGCCTGGCCCAGCCCACTTTAGCCTAGCCCAGCCCAGCCCAGCCTAGCCCAGCCCAGCCTTGCCGAGCCCAGCCCAGCTTAGACTAGCCCAGCCTAGCCTAGCCTAGTTCAGCCAGCCCAGCCCAGCCCAGCCCAGCCCAACCTAGCCTTGCCCAATCGAGCCCAACCCAGCACAGCCAAGCCTAGCGCAGCCCAGCCCGGACCGGCCTGGCCCGGCCCGGTCCAGCCTGGCCCAGCCCAGCCCGGCCCAGCCCAGCCCAGCCTAGCCCATCCCCACCAAGCCTAGCCCAGCCCAGCACATCCTAGCCTAGTTTAGCCTAACCCAGCCCAGGCAAGCCTAACCCAGCCCAGCATAGCCCAGCCTAGCCCAGACCGGCCCGGCCCGACCTGTCCCAGCCCAGCCCAGCCCAGCCCAGCTGAACCCAGCCCAGCTGTGCCCAGCCCAGCTGTGCCCATCCCAGCCGTGCCCATCCCAGCCCAGCCCAGCCCAGGCCATCCCATCACAGCCCAGCCCAGCCCAGCCCAGCCCATCGCATCCCAGCCCAGCCCAGTCCAGCCCAGCCCAGCCCAGTCCAGCTCAGCCCAGCCCAGCCCAGCCTAGCCCATCCCCGCCAATCCCAGCCCAGCATAGCCCAGCCTAGCCCAGACCGGCCCGGCCCGACCTGTCCCGGCTCAGCCCAGCCCAGTCCAGCTGTGCCCAGCCCATCCCAGCCCAGCCAAGCCCAGGCCATCCCATCCCAGCCCAGCCCAGCCCAGCCCATCGCATCCCAGCCCAGCCCAGGCCAGCCCAGCCCAGCCCAGTCCAGCTCAGCCCAGCCCAGCCCAGCCTAGCCCATCCCCGCCAATCCTAGCCCAGCATAGCCTAGCCTAGCCTAGCCTAGCCTAACCTAGCCCAGCCCAGCCAAGCCCAGCCTAGCCTTGCCAAGCCTTGTCTAGCCTAGTTTAGTCCAGCCCAGCACATCCTAGCCCAGTTTTTCTAACCCAGCCCAGGCAAGCCTAGCCCAGCCCAACATAGCGCAGCCTAGCCCAGACCCGCCCGGCACAGCCTGTCCCGGCTCAGCCCATCCCAGCCCAGCCCAGCCCTGCCCAGCCCATCGCATCCCAGCCATGCCCAGCCCAGCCCAACCCAGCCCAGCCTAGCCCACCAAAGCCAAGCCAAGCCCAGACAAGCCCGGCCCAGCCTGGCCCGGCCCAGCCCAGCCCAACCCAGCCCAGCCTAACCCACCAAAGCCAAGCCAAGCCCAGCCCATCCCAGCCCAGCCCAGCCCAGCCCAGTCCATCCCATCGCATCCCAGCCCAGCCCATCCCAGCCCAGCCTAGCCAAACCCAGGCCAGCTCAGCCCAGCCTAGCCCAGCCCATCCCAGCCTAGCCTAGCCAAGCCCAGGTGAGCCTAGCCCAGCTTAGCCCAGCCTAGATTAGCCCAGAAAAGCTTGGCCCGGCCTGGCCCGGCCCGGCCCAGCCCAGCCTACCCTAGCTTAGCCCAGCCAAGCCTAGCCTAGCCTAGCACAGCCTAGCCAAGCCTAACCTAGCTCAGACCAGCCTAACTCAGCTTAGACTAGCCCAGACTAGTCTAGCCTAGCACAACCTAGCCTAGCCTAGCCCAGCCCAGCCCAGCCCAACCCAGCCTAGCCTAGCCCAGACTAGCCTAGCCCAGCCAAGCCCAACCTAGCAAACCCCAGCCTAGCCCCGCCTGGCCCAGCCCGGCCCTGCCCAGCACAGCCCAGCCCAGCCCAGCCCAGCCTGGCCTAGCCCAGCCCAGTTTAGCCCAGCACATCCCAGCCCAGCCTAGCCCATTCCATTACAGCCCAGCGCAGCCCAGCCCAGCCTCACGAAGCCCAGCCTAGCCGAGCCCAGCCCAGCGTCGCCTTGCCTTACCAAGCCTCGCCCAGCCCACTTTAGCCTAGCCCAGCCCAGCCCAGCCCAGCCTACGCATCCCAGCTCAGCCCAGTCCAGCTCAGCCCAGCCCAGCCCAGCCCAGCTTAGACTAGCCCAGCCTCGCCTAGCCTAGTTCAGCCAGCCCAGCCCAGCCCAGCCTAGCCTTGCCCAATCGAGCCCAACCCAGCACAGCCCAGCCTAGCGCAGCCCAGCCCGGACCGGCCTGGCCCGGCCCGGTCCAGCCTGGCCCGGCCCAGCCCGGCCCAGCCTAGCCTAGCACAGCACAGCCCAGCCCAGCCTAGCCCAGCCCAGCCCAGCCCGGCATAGCCCAGCCCAGCCTACCCTAACCTAGCCAAGCCTAGCCCAGCACAGCCCAGCCGAGCCTAGCACAGCCAAGCCCGGCCCGGCCCTGCCCAGTCCAGGTTGACCCAGCCCAGCACATCCCAGCCCAGCCCAGCGCAGCCTGGCCCGGCCCGGCCCATCTCATCCCATCCCAGCCCAGCCCAGTACATCCCAGCCCAGCCCAGCCCATACCAGCCCAGCCCAGCACATCCTAGCCTAGTTTAGCCTAACCCAGCCCAGACAAGCCTAACCCAGCCCACCATAGCACAGCCTAGCCCAGACCGGCCCGGCCCGACATGTCCCGGCTCAGCCCAGCCCAGCCCAGCTGTGCCCAGCCCAGCCCAGCCCAGCCCAGGCCATCCCATCCCATCCCAGCCCAGCCCAGCCCAGGCCAGTCCAGCCCAGCCCAGCCCATCGCATTCCAGCCCAGCCCAGTCCAGCCCAGCCCAGCCCAGCCCATTCCAGCTCAGCCCAGCCCATTCCAGCTCAGCCCAGCCCAGCCCAGCCTAGCCCATCCCCGCCAATCCCAGCCCAGCATAGCCTAGCCTAGCCTAGCCTAGCCCTGCCCAGCCCGGCCCAGCCTAGCCTAGCACAGCACAGCCCAGCCCAGCCCAGCCTAGCCCACCCAAGCCTAGCCAAGCCCAGACAAGCCCGGCCCGGCCCAGCCCGGCCCACCCCAGCCTAGCCCAGCCTAGCTCAGCCCAGCTTAGTTTAGCCTAGCCTAGTTTTGCTTAGCCCAGCCCAGCCCAGCCCAGCCCAATTCAGCCTAGCCCAGCCCAGCCTAGTTTAGCCCAGCCCAGCCCAGCCCAGCCCAGCCCAGCCTAGCCAAGCCCAGACAAGCCCGGCCCAGCCTAGCCCAGCCCGGCCCAGCCCAGCCCAGCCCATCCAATCCCAGCCCATCCCAGCCCAGCCCAGCCTAGCCAAGCCCAGCCCAGCTCTGCCCAGCCCAGCCTAGCCCAGCCTAACTTAACCCAGACGAACACTGCCCAGCCCAGACTATCCCAGTCTAGCCAAGCTTAGCTGAGCCTAGCCCAGCCCAGCAAAGCCTAGCCCAGCCCAGCCCAGCCCAGCCCAGCCCAGTCTAGCTCAGTGCAGCCTAGACTAGACTAGCCCAGCCCAGCCCAGCCCTGCGAACCCAGCCCACCCCATCCCAGCCCAGCTTAGCCTAGCCTAGCCAAGCCTTGCTTAGTCTAGTCCAGCCCAGCCTAGCAAATCCCAGCCCAGCCTATCCGAGCCTAGCCCAGCCTAGCCCAGCCCAGCCCAGCCTAGCCAAGCCTAGCCCAGTGCAGCCCAGCCCAGCCTAGCCCAGCCCAGCCCAGCCTAGCCAAGCCTAGCCCAGTGCAGCCCAGCCCAGCCTATCCCAGCCAAGCCCAGCCCAGCCCAGCCTACCCTAGCCCAGCCTACGCTACCTCAGCCAAGCCCAGCCTACCCTAACCCAGCCAAGCCTAGCCACGCCTAGCCTAGCCCAGACCAGCCCAGCCCAGCCTATCCCAGCCCAGCCTAGCTCAGCTTAGACTAGCCCAGCCCAGCCCAGCCCAGCCTATCTAAGACCAGCCCAGCCCAGCCCAGCCCAGCCAAACCCACCCAAGCCTAGCCAAGCCCAGACAAGCCCGGCCCAGCCTAGCCCAGCCAAGCCCAGCCCCGCCCAGCCCAGCCCAGGCAGTACAGCCCAGTCCTGCCTAGCCTAGCCCAGCCCAACCTAGCATAGCCCAGCCCAGCCCAGCCTAGTCTAGACCAGCCCATCACATCCTAGCCTAGATTAGCCTAACCAGCGCAGCCCAGCCAAGCCCAGCATAGCCCAGCCTAGCCCAGACCGGTCCGGCCCGGCCTGTCCCGGCCCGGCCCAGCCCAGCCTAGCTCACCCAAGCCTAGACAAGCCCAGACAAGCCTGGTCCAGCCCGGCCCATCCCATCCCATCCCATCCCATCCCATCCCATCCCATCCCATCCCATCCCATCCCATCCCATCCCATCCCATCCCATCCCATGCCATGCCATCCCATCCCAGCCCAGCCCAGCCCAGCCCAGTCCAGTCCAGCCCAGCCTAGCCAAGCCCAGCCCAGCTAAGCCAAGCCCAGCCTAGCCTAGCCCAGCACAGCCCAGCCGAGCATAGCCCGGCCCAGCCCACCCCGGCCCAGCCTAGCCCAGACTGGCCCGGCCTGGCCCTGCCCAGCCCAACCCAGGCCAGCCCAACCCAGGCCAACCCAGCCCATCCCAGCCCAACCCAGGGCAGCCCAACACAGGCCAGCCCAGCCCATCCCATCCCATCCCAACCTATACCATCCCAGCCCAGCCCACCCAAGCCTAGTACAGAATGGCCCGGCCCGGCGCTGCCAATCCCATCCCATCCCATCCCAGCCCATCCCATCCCAGCCCATCCCATCCCAGCCCATCCCAGCCCAGCCCAGCCCAGCCCAGCCCATCCCGGCCCAGCCCATCCCGGCCCAGACCAGCCCAGCCCAGCCTAGCCCAGCCCAGCCCAGCCCAGTCCAGTCCAGCCTAGCCAAGCCCAGAAAAGCCCGACCCAGCCCGGCCCAGCGTAGCGCAGACCGGCCCCGCCAGGCCCAGTCTTACCCAGCCCATCCCAGCCCAGCCCAGCCCAGCCCAGCCCAGCCCAGCCCAGCACATCCAGATTAGCATAGCCTAGCCCAGACTAGCCTAGCCAAGCCTAGCATAGCCCAGCCCAGCCCAGCCTAGCCTTGCCCAGACCAGCCCGGCCCGGACCGGCCCGGCCAAGCCCAACCCAGCCTACCCTAGCCCAGCCCAGCCTAGCCTAGCTCAGCACAGCCCAGCCCAGCCTAGCTTTGCCCAGCCCAGCCCGGCCCAGCCTAGCCCAGACTGGCCCGGCCCGGCCCTGCCCAGCCCAACCCAGGCCAGCCCAACCCAGGCCAGCCCAGCCCATCCCATCCCAGCCCAACCTATCCCATCCCAGCCCAGCCCACACAAGCCTAGTACAGAATGGCCCGGCCCGGCGCTGACCAGCCCAGCCCAGCCCATCCCATTCCATCTCATCTCATCCCATCCCATCCCATCCCATCCCATCCCATCCCATCCCAGCCCAGCCCATCCCGGCCCAGCCCATCCCGGCCCAGCCCAGCCCAGTACAGCCTAGGCCAGCCCAGCCTTGCCCAGCCCAGCCTAGCCAAGCCCAGAAAAGCCCGACCCAGCCCGGCCCAGCGTAGCGTAGACCGGCCCAGCCAGGCCCTGTCTTACCCAGCCCATCCCAGCCCAGCCCAGCCCAGCCCAGCCCAGCCCATCCGGATTAGCGTAGCCTAGCCCAGACTAGCATAGCCTAGCCTAGCATAGCCCAGCCCAGCCCAGCCTAGCTCAGCCCAGCCTAGCCAAGCCCAGAAAAGCCCGGCCCAGCCCGGCCCAGCGTAGCGCAGACCGGCCCGGCCAGGCCCTGCCTTCCCCAGACCAACCCAGCCCAGCCCAGCCCAGCCCATCCCATCCCATTCCATCCCATCCCATCCCATCCCAGCCCAGCCCAGCCCATACCAGCCCATACCAGCCCTGCCCAGCATATCCAGATTAGCGTAGCCCAGCCCAGCCTGGCCCAGCCCAGTCTTGCCTAGTCCAGACTAGCCCGGCACGGCCAAGCCCAGCCCAGCCTACCCTAGCCTAGCCAAGCCTAGCCCAGCCCAGCATAGCCTAGCCCAGCACAGGCCAGCCGAGCCTAGCACAGCCCAGCCCAGCCTGGCCCAACCTAGCCCAGACTGGCAAGGCCCGGCCCTGCCCAGCACAACCCAGGCCAGACCAACCCAGGCCAGCCCAGCCCATCCCATCCCAGCCCAACCCAGGCCAGCCCAGCCTATCCCATCCCATCCCATCCCATCCCATCCCATCCCATCCCATCCCATCCCATCCCATCCCATCCCATCCCATCCCATCCCAGCCCAGCCCAGCCCAGTCAAGCCTAGCACAGAATGGCCCGGCTTGGCACTGCCCAGCCCATACCAGACCAGCCCAGCCCGGCCCAGCCTAGCCCAGACCAGCCCGGCCCGGCCTGTCCCGGCTCAGCCCAGCCCAGCCCAGCCCAGCCTAGATTAGCCCAGCCCAGCACAGCTGAGCCCAGCCTAGCTCACCCAAGCCTAGTTAAGCCCAGAAAAGCCCATCCCAGCAAAGCCCAGCCCAGCCCAGGCTAGCCCCGCCCAGGCCATCCCATCCCTTCCCAGCCCATCCAAACCCAGACAAGCCTAGCCAAACCCAGGCCAGCTCAGCTCAGCTCAGCCCAGCCCAGCCCAGCCCAGAATAGCCTATCCGAGCCTAGCCCAGCCTAGCCCAGCCCAACCCAACCCAGGCTAGCCCAGCCCAGCCCAGCCTAACCTAGCCAGGCCCAGGTTAGCCTAGCCCAGCTTAGCCCAGCCTAGATTAGCCCAGAAAAGCCCGGCCCGGCCTGGCCCGGCCCGGCCCAGCCCAGCCTACCCTAGCTTAGCCCAGCCAAGCCTAGCCTAGCCTAGCACAGCCTAGCCAAGCCTAACCTAGCTCAGACCAGCCAAACCCAGCTTAGACTAGCCCAGACTAGTCTAGCCTAGCACAACCTAGCCTAGCCTAGCCCAGCCAAGCCCAGCCCAACCCAGCCTAGCCTAGCCCAGCCTAGCCTAGCCCAGCCCAGCCCAACATAGCAAACCCCAGCCTAGCCCCGCCTGGCCCAGCCCGGCCCTGCCCAGCCCATCCCAGCCCAGCCCGGCCCAGCCTAGCACAGCCCAGCCCAGCCTACCCTAGCCTAGCCAAGCCTAGCCCAGCCCAGCCTAGCCTAGCCCAGCACAGCCCAGCCGAGCCTAGCACAGCCCAGCCCAGCCTGGCCCAACCTAGCCCAGACTGGCAAGGCCCGGCCCTGCCCAGCACAACCCAGGCCAGACCAACCCAGGCCAGCCCAGCCCATCCCATCCCAGCCCAACCCAGGCCAGCCCAGCCTATCCCATCCCATCCCATCCCATCCCAGCCCAGCCCAGCCCAGCCCAGCCCAGCCCAGCCCAGCCCAGTCAAGCCTAGCACAGAATGGCCCGGCTCGGCACTGCCCAGCCCATACCAGACCAGCCCAGCTCGGCCCAGCCTAGCCCAGACCGGCCCGGCCCGGCCTGTCCCGGCTCAGCCCAGCCCAGCCCAGCCCAGCCTAGATTAGCCCAGCCCAGCACAGCCCAGCCCAGCCTAGCCTAGCCCAGCCCAGCCCAACCTAGCAAACCCCAGCATAGCCCCGCCTGGCCCAGCCCGGCCCTGCCCAGCCCATCCCAGCCCAGCCCAGCCCAGCCTAGCCCAGCACAGCCCAATTGAGCCTAGCACAGCCCAGCCCGGCCTAGCCCAGCCTAGATTAGCCCAGCCCAGCACAGCCCAGCCCAGCCTAGCTCACCCAAGCCTAGTTAAGCCCAGACAAGCCCAGCCCAGCCTGGCCCAGCCCAGCCTGGCCCAGCCCCGCCCAGGCCATCCCATCCCTTCCCAGCCCATCCAAACCCAGACAAGCCTAGCCAAGCCCAGGCCAGCCCAGCCCAGCCCAGCCCAGAATAGCCTATCCGAGCCTAGCCCAGCCTAGCCCAGCCCAACCCAACCCAGGCTAGCCCAGCCCATCCCAGCCTAGCCTAGCCAAGCCCAGGTGAGCCTAGCCCAGCTTAGCCCAGCCTAGACTAGCCCAGAAAAGCCCGGCCCGGCCTGGCCCGGCCCGGCCCAGCCCAGCCTACCCTAGCTTAGCCCAGCCAAGCCTAGCCTAGCCTAGCACAGCCTAGCCAAGCCTAATCTAGCTCAGACCAGCCTAACCCAGCTTAGACTAGCCCAGACTAGTCTAGCCTAGCCCAGCCTAGCCTAGCCCAGCCCAGCCCAACCTAGCAAACCCCAGCCTAGCCCCGCCTCGCCCAGCCCAGCACTGCCCAGCCCATCCCAGCCCAGCCCGGCCCACCCTAGCCCAGCCCAGCCCAGCCCGGCCTAGCCCAGCCCAGTTTAGCCTAGCCCATCCCAGCCCAGCCTAGCCCATCCCATTACAGCCTAGCACAGTCCAGCCCGGCCCGGCCCTGCCCAGCCCAGATTGGCCCAGCCCAGCACATCCCAGCCCAGCCCAGCCCAGCCCGGCCCGGCCCGGACCATCTCATCCCAGCCCAGGCCAGCCCAGCACATCCCAGCCCAGCCTTGCCCAGCCCAGCCCATACCAGCCTAGCCCAGCACAGCCCAGCCAAGCCCAGCCCAGCCCAGCCAAGGCTAGCAAAGACTTGCCCAGCCCGGCACTGCCCAGCCCATACCAGCCCAGCCCAGCACATCCCATCCCATCCCAGCCCAGCCTAGCACAGCCCAGCCTAACCTAACTTAGCCCAGCCCAGCCCAGCCCAGCCCAGCCCAGCTCAGCCAAGCCCAGCCTAGCCTAGCCCAGCCCATCCCAGCCCAGCCCGGCCCAGCCCAGCCCAGTTTAGCCCAGCCCATCCCAGCCCAGCCTAGCCCATCCCATTACAGCCCAGCGCAGCCCAGCCCAGCCTCACCAAGCCCAGCCCAGCGTCGCCTTGCCTTACCAAGCCTGGCCCAGCCCACTTTAGCCTAGCCCAGCCCAGCCCAGCCTAGCCCAGCCCAGCCTTGCCGAGCCCAGCCCAGCTTAGACTAGCCCAGCCTAGCCTAGCCTAGTTCAGCCAGCCCAGCCCAGCCCAGCCCAGCCCAGCCTAGCCTTGCCCAATCGAGCCCAACCCAGCACAGCCAAGCCTAGCGCAGCCCAGCCCGGACCGGCCTGGCCCGGCCCGGTCCAGCCTGGCCCAGCCCAGCCCGGCCCAGCCTAGCCTAGCACAGCACAGCCCAACCCAGCCCAGCCTAGCCCAGCCCAGCCCGGCATAGCCCAGCCCAGTTTTGCCCAGCCCATCCCAGCCCAGCCCAGCCCAGCCCAGCCCAGCCCAGTGTAGCCTTGCCTTGCCAAGCCTCACCCAGCCCCGTTTAGCCTAGCCCAGCCAAGCCAGCCTAGCCTAGACTAGCCTAGCCCATCCCAGCTCAGCCCAGCCCAGCCCAGCCTAGCCCATCCCCACCAAGCCCAGCCCAGCCCAGCACATCCTAGCCTAGTTTAGCCTAACCCAGCCCAGGCAAGTCTAACCCAGCCCAGCATATCCCAACCTAGCCCAGACCGGCCTGGCCCGACCTGTCCCGGCTCAGCCCAGCCCAGCCCAGCTGTGCCCAGCCCAGCTGTGCCCAGCCCAGGCCGTCCCATTCCAGCCCAGCCCAGCCCAGCCCAGCCCATCGCATCCCAGCCCAGCCCAGTCCAGCCCAGCCCAGTCCAACCCAGCCTAGCCTAGCCCAGCCCAGCCAAGCCTGGCCAAGCCCAGCCCAGCACAGCCTTTTCTAGCGTAGCCCAGCCCAGCCCAGCCCAGCCTAGCCTTGCCAAGCCTTGTCTAGCCTAGTTTAGTCCAGCCCAGCACATCCTAGCCTAGTTTTCTTAACCCAGCCCAGGCAAGCCTAGCCCAGCCCAACATAGCGCAGCCTAGCCCAGACCCGCCCGGCACGGCCTGTCCTGGCTCAGCCCATCCCAGCCCAGCCCAACCCTGCCCAGCCCATCGCATCCCAGCCGTGCCCAGCCCATCCCAGCAAAGCCCAGCCCAGCCCAGGCTAGCCTAGCCCAGGTGAGCCTAGCCCAGCCTAGATTAGCCCAGAACAGCCCGGCCCGGCCCGGCCTGACCCAGCCCAGCCCAGCCTAGACTAGCCCAGAACAGCCCAGCCCGGCCCGGCCTGACCCAGCCCAGCCTAGCCTAGCCTAGCCCAGCCTAGACTAGCCCAGAACGGCCTGGCCCGGCCCGGCTCGGCCCGGCCTGACCCAACCCAGCCCAGCCCAGCCTATCCTAGCCTATCCTAGCCAAGCCTAGTCTACCCTAGCCTAGCCTAGTCTAATCTAGCCTAGCCCATCCCAGCCCAGCCTAGCCAAGACTAGCCTAGCTTAGTGTAGACCAGCCCAGCCTAACAAAGCACAGCCCAGCCTAGCCCAGCCATGCCCAGCCCAGCCCAGCGTAGAATAGCCCAGCCCAGCCTAGCCCTGCCCAGCACAGCCCAGACCAGCACAGCCCAGCCTAGACGAGCCTAGCCTAACCTAGTCTAGCCCAGCCCAGCCTAGCACAGCCCAGCCCAGCCTAGCCTAGCCCAGTCCAGCCCAGCCCAACCCGCCCAGCCCAGCCCAGCCCAGCCCAGCCAAGCCCAGCCCAGCCCAGCCCAGCCTAGCCTTGCCTAGCCCAGTCCAGCCCAGCTGAGGCCAGCCCAGCCTAGCCCAAACTGGCCCGGCCCATCCCTGCTCAGCCCAGCTCAGCCCAGCCTAGCCAAGCCCAACCCAGGACAGCCTAGCCGAGCCCAGCCCAGCTTAGACTAGCCCAGGCCAGCCTAGCCTAGCCTAGCCCAGCCCAGCCTAGCCTAGCCTAGCCTAGCTTAGCCCAGCCCAGCCCAGCACACCATAGCCTTGCCAAGCCTAGTCTAGCCTAGTTTAGACCGGCCCACCACATTCTAGCCCAGATTGGCCCAACTCAGACCAGCCCAGCCTAGGCCAGCCTCGCCCAGCGCAGCCCATCCCATCCCAGCCCAGCCTAGCTCACCCAAGCCTAGCCAAGCCCGGCCCAGCCCGGCCCAGCTCGGCCCAGCCCAGGCCATCCCATCCCATCCCAGCCCATCCCAGTACAGCCCAGCCTAGCCAAGCCCAGCCCAGCTCAGCCCAGCCCAGCCCAGCCCAGCCCAGCCTAACCTAACCCAGACCAGCCCAGCTTAGTTTAGCCTAGCCTAGTTTTGCTTAGCCCAGTCTAACCCAGCCTAGCTCAGCCCAGCCCAACTCAGCCTAGCCCAGCACAGCCTAGTTTAGCCCAGCCCAGCCCAGCCCAGCCCAGCCCGGCTCTGGCCATCCCATCCCATCGCATCCCAGCCCAGCCCATCCCAGCCCAGCCTAGCCAAACCCAGGCCAGCTCAGCCCAGCCCAGCCCTGCCCAACCCAACCCAGCCCTGCCCAGCCCATCCAAGCAAAGCCCAGCCCAGCCCAGGCTAGCCTAGCCCAGGTGAGCCTAGCCCAGCCTAGACTAGCCCAGAACAGCCCGGCCCGGCCCGGCCTGACCCAGCCCAGCCCAGCCTAGACTTGCCCAGAACGGCCTGGTCCGGCCCGGCTCGGCCCGGCCTGACCCAGCCCAGCCCAGCCCAGCCCAGCCCAGCCCAGCCTAACCTAACCCAGACCAGCCTAGCCCAGCCTAGCTCAGCCCAGCTTAGTTTAGCCTAGCCTAGTTTTGCTTAGCCCTGTCTAACCCAGCCTAGCTCAGCCCAGCCCACTCAGCCTAGCCCAGCCCAGCCTATTTTAGCCCAGCCCAGCCCAGCCCAGCCCAGCCTAGCCCACCCAAGCCTAGCCAAGCCCAGACAAGCCCGGCCCGGCCCAGCCCGGCCCACCCCAGCCTAGCCCAGCCTTGCTCAGCCCAGCTTAGTTTAGCCTAGCCTAGTTTTGCTTAGCCCAGTCTAACCCAGCCAAGCTCAGCCCAGCCCAGCCCAGCCCAGCCTAGCTAACCAAAGCCTAGCCAAGCCCAGACAAGCCCGGCCCAGCCTAGCCCAGCCCGGCCCAGCCCATCCCAGCCCATCCAATCCCAGCCCATCCCAGCCCAGCCCAGCCTAGCCAAGCCCAGCCCAGCTCCGCCCAGCCCAGCCTAGCCCAGCCTAACTTAACCCAGACGAACACTGCCCAGCCCAGCCTATCCCAGTCTAGCCCAGTTTAGCTGAGCCTTGCCCAGCCCAGCAAAGCCTAGCCCAGCCCAGCCCAGCCTAGCTCAGTGCAGCCTAGCCTAGCCTAGCTTAGACAAGCCTAGCCAAGCCTATCTCAGCCCAGCTTTGCCTACCATCGCCCAGCCCATCCCAGCCTAGCCTAGCCCAGCCCAGCCCAGGCCATTCCAGCCTAGCCCAGCCCATCCCAGCCTAGCCTAGATCAGCCTAGCCCAGCCCATCCCAGCCCAGCCTAGCCTAGGCTAGACCAGCCCAGCTCAGCCCAGCCCAGCCTAGCCCAGCCAAGCATACTTTAGCCCAGCCTAGCCCAGCACAGCCATATTCAGCTCAGCTCAGACCAGGCCAGCCCGGGCCAGCCCAGCCCAGCCGAGCCCAGCCCAGCCAAGCCCAGCACAGCCATATTCAGCTCAGCTCAGACCAGGCCAGCCCGGGCCAGACCAGCCCAGCCGAGCCCAGCCCAGCCAAGCCCAGCCCAGCCTAGCCTAGCCGAGCCCAGCACAGCCTAGCTTAGCCTAGCCTGGACTAACCAAGCCTAGCCCACCCAAGCCTAGCCAAGCCCAGACAAGCCCAGCACAACCCGGCCCGGCCCAGCCCAGCCTAGCCTAGGCTAGACCAGCCCAGCTCAGCCCAGCCCAGCCTAGCCCAGCCAAGCATACTTTAGCCCAGCCTAGCCCAGCACAGCCATATTCAGCTCAGCTCAGACCAGGCCAGCCCGGGCCAGCCCAGCCCAGCCGAGCCCAGCCCAGCCAAGCCCAGCACAGCCATATTCAGCTCAGCTCAGACCAGGCCAGCCCGGGCCAGACCAGCCCAGCCGAGCCCAGCCCAGCCAAGCCCAGCCCAGCCTAGCCTAGCCGAGCCCAGCACAGCCTAGCTTAGCCTAGCCTGGACTAACCAAGCCTAGCCCACCCAAGCCTAGCCAAGCCCAGACAAGCCCAGCACAACCCGGCCCGGCCCAGCCCAGCCCAGCCCAGCCCAGCCCAGCGCAGCCCAGCCCAGCCCAGGCAATCCCATCCCATCACAGGCCATCCCAGCCCAGCCCAGCCTAGCCCAGCCTAGCCCAGCTTAGCTGAGCCCAGCCCATCCCAGCCTAGCCTAGCTTAGCCCAGCCTAGCCCAGCCTAACTTAACCCAGACCAGCCCTGCCCAGCCCAGCCCATCCCAGTCTAGCCCAGCTTAGCCGAGCCTAGCCCAGCCCAGCAAAGCCTAGTCCAGCCCATCCCAGCCCAGCCTAGCTCAGTGCAGCCTAGACTAGCCTAGCCCAGCCCAGCCCTGCGCAACCCAGCCCAGCCCATCCCAGCCCAGCTTAGCCTAGCCTAGCCAAGCCTCGCTTAGTCTAGTCCAGCCCAGCCTAGCAAATCCCAGCCCAGCCTATCTGAGCCTAGCCCAGCCCAGCCCAGCCCAGCCTAACCCACCCAAGCCTAGCCAAGCCCAGACAAGCCCGGCCCAGCCTAGCCCAGCCCAGCCCAGCCCATCCCAGCCCAGTCCTGCCTAGCCTAGCCCAGCCCAACCTAGCATAGCCTAGCCTAGCCCAGCCAACCCCAGCGCAGCCCAGCCCTGCCCAGCCTAGCCCAGCCTAGCTCAGCCCAGCCTAGCCTAGCCTAGCCCAGCCGAGCCCAGCCCAGCCCAGCCCAGTCCAGCCTAGTTTAGACCAGCCCATCACATCCTAGCCTAGATTAGCCTAAACCAGACCAGCCCAGCCTAGCCCAGCCCAGTATAGCCCAGCCTAGCGCAGACCGGCCGGGCCCGGCCTGTCCCGGCCCAGCCCAGCCCAGGCCATCCCATCCCATCCCAGCCCATCCCAGTCCAGCCCAGCCTAGCCAAGCTTAGCCCAGCTAAGCCCAGCCCAGCCTAACCTAACCCAGACCAGCCTGGCCCGGCCCGGCCCAGCACGGCCTAGCCCAGCCTAACCTAACCCAGACCAGCCCGGAACAGCCAGGCCTAGCCCAGCCCAGCCCAGCCTAGCCCAGCCTAACCCAGCTTAGCCTAGCCTAGCCAAGCCTCGCTTAGTCTAGTCCAGCCAAGCCTATCAAATCCCAGCCCAGCCTAGCCCAGACCATCCTAGCCTAGCCCAGCCAAGCCCAGCGCAACCAAGCCTAGCCGAGACTAGCATATCCGAGCCTAGCCCAGCCTAACCCAGCCCAGCCCAGCCCAGCCCAGCCAAGCCTAGCCCAGCTCAGCACAGCCCAGTTTATCCAAGCTTAGGCTCACGTAGCCTAGCCCAGACCAGCCTAGCCCAGCCTAGCTAAGCCCAGCCCAGCCTAGCCTAGCCTAGCCTAGCTTGGACAAGCCTAGCCAAGCCTAGCTCAGCCCAGCTTTGCCTACCATAGCCCAGCCCATCCCAGCCTAGCCTAGCCCAGCCCTGCCCAGGCCATCCCAGCCTAGCCCAGCCCATCCCAGCCTAGCCTAGATCAGCCTAGCCCAGCCCATCCCAGCCCAGCCTAGCCTAGGCTAGACCAGCCCAGCTCAGCCCAGCCCAGCCCAGCCAAGCATACTTTAGCACAATCTAGCCCAGCACAGCCATATTCAGCTCAGCTCAGCCCCGGCCAGGCCAGCCCAGCCCAGCCCAGCCTAGCTCAGCCCAGCCTAGCCCAGCCCAGCCTAGTTTAGCCCAGCCCAGCCCAGCCTAGCCCAGCCCAGGTGAGTCTAGCCCAGCCTAGCCCAGCATAGACTAGCTCCGAACAGTGTGGCCCGGCCCGGCCCGGCCCAGCCTGGCCGAGCCCAGCACAGCCTACCCTAGCCCAGCCTACCCTAGCCCAGCCCAGCCCAGCCAAGCCTAGCCTCGCCTAGCCTAGCCCAGACCAGCCCAGCCTAGCTCAGCTTAGACTAGCCCAGCCCAGCCTATCTAAGACCAGCCCGACCCACCCCAGCCCAGCCCAGCCCAGCCCAGCCCAGCCCAGCCTAACCCACCCAAGCCCAGCCCAGCCCAGTCCTACCTAGCCTAGCCCAGCCCAAACTAGCATAGCCTAGCCTAGCCCAGCCAAGCCCAGCCCAGTCTAGCCCAGCCCAGCCTAGCCTATCCCTGCCAGGCTCAGCCTAGCCCAGCCCAGCCTAGCCTATCCCTGCCAAGATCAGCCTAGCCCAGCCCAGCCTAGCCCAGCCCAGCCCAGCCTAGCCTAGCCCAGCCCAGCCCAGTCTAGCTTAGCCTAGCCTAGCCGTGCCCAGCCCAGCCCAGCCCAACCAAGCCCAGCCCAGCCCAACCAAGCCCAGCCCAGCCCAGTCTAGCTTAGCCTAGCCTAGCCGTGCCCAGCCCAGCCCAGCCCAACCAAGCCCAGCCCAGCCCAACCAAGCCCAGCCCAGCCCAGCCCAGAAAAGCCCAGCCTAGCCTAGCCTAGCCCAGCCCAGCACAGCCCAGCCCATCCCAGCCCGGCCCAGCCCAGCCCAGCCCAGCCCAGCCCAGTCCAGCCTAGTCTAGCCCAGACCAGCCCAGCCCAGCCCAGCTTAGCCTAGGCTAGCCCAGCCCAGCACAGCCTTTCCTAGCCTAGTCTAGCCCAGCCCAGCCTTGCGTAGCCTAGGCCAGACCAGCCCAGCCCAGCCCAGCCCAGCCCAGTCCAGCCCAGCCCAGCCCAGCCCAGCTTAGCCAAGGCTAGTTCAGCCCAGCACATCATATCCTAGCCTAGCCCAGCCCAGCCCAGTTCATCCCAGCCTAGCCCAGCCCAGCCGAGTCTAGCCCAGTTCATCCCAGCCTAGCCCAGCCCAGCCGAGTCTAGCCCAGCCCAGCCTAGGCTAGCCTAGCCCAGACAAGCCAAGCCCAGCCCCGCCCAGTCTTGCCTAGCATAGACTAGACTAGCCCAGCATAGCTCAGCCCAGCCTAGCCCAGCCTAGCCTAGCCCAGCCCCGCCCAGCTGAGACATGGGCAGCCCAGAGCAGCCTAGGCTAGCCCAGCCCAGCCCAGCCCAGACCAATTTAGCCCAGGCAAGACCAGCCCAGCCCATCCTAGCCCAGCCCAGCCCAGCCCAGTCTAGGCCAGCCCAGCCTAGCCTATCCTTGCCTAGCCCAGCCTAGATTAGGCTAGCCTAGCCCAGCCCAGCATAGCCTAGCCAAGCCCAGCATAGCCTAGCCCAGCCCAGCCTGGCCCAGCCCAGACCAATTTAGCCCAGGCAAGACCAGCCCAGCCCATCCTAGCCCAGCCCAGCCTAGCCTATCCTTGACTAGCCCAGCCTAGATTAGGCTAGCCTAGCCCAGCCCAGCATAGCCTAGCCAAGCCCAGCATAGCCTAGCCCAGCCCAGCCTGGCCCAGCCCAGCCCAGCCCATCCTAGCCCAGTCCAGCCCAGCCCAGCATATCCCAGTCCAGCCCAGCCCAGCCAAGCCCAGCCTAGCCTTGCCTAGCCCAGTCCTGCCCAGCCCAGGCCAGCCCGGCCTAGCCCAGACTGGCCCGGCGCATCCCTGCTCAGCCCAGCTCAGCCCAGCCTAGCCAAGCCCAAC
Organism: Callipepla californica brunnescens; assembly: GCA_023055505.1. Classification (NCBI taxonomy): domain Eukaryota; kingdom Metazoa; phylum Chordata; class Aves; order Galliformes; family Odontophoridae; genus Callipepla; species Callipepla californica. The sequence continues at coordinate 19,640,293 of JALIRH010000011.1, forward strand.
CCAGCCCAGCCTAGCCAAGCCCAGCCCAGCTTAGACTAGCCCAGCCCAGCCTAGCCTAGTTTCGCCTAGCCTAGTTTCGCCTAGCCTAGCCTAGCTTAGCCAAGCCCAGCCCAGCCCAGCCCAGCCCAGCACACCATAGCCTTGCCAAGCCTAGTCTAGCCTAATTTAGACCAGCCCAGCACATTCTAGCCTAGATTAGCCCAACCCAGACCAGCCCAGCCTAGGCCAGCCTCGCCCAGCGCAGCCCATTCCATCCCAGCCAAGCCCACCCAAGCCTAGCCAAGCCCGGCACAGCCCGGCCCGGCTCGTCCCAGCCCAGGCCATCCCATCCCATCCCAGCCCATCCCAGTACAGCCCAGCCTAGCCAAGCCCATCCCATCCCAGCCCATCCCAGTACAGCCCAGCCTAGCCAAGCCCAGCCCAGCTCAGCCCAGCCCAGCCCAGCCCAGCCTAACGTAACCCAGACCAGCCCGGCCCACCCCAGCCTAGCCCAGCCTAGATCAGCCCAGCTTAGTATAGCCTAGCCTAGTTTTGCTTAGCCCAGTCTAACCCAGCCTAGCCCAGCCCAGCCCAACTCAGCATAGCCCAGCCCAGCCTAGTTTAGCAAAGCCCAGCCCAGCCCGGCCCAGCGTAGCCCAGCCCGGCCCGGCCCAGCCCAGCCCATCCAATCCCAGCCCAGCCCAGCCCAGCCCAGCCCAGACAAGCCCAGCCCATCCCAGCCCAGCCCAGCCCAGCCTAACTTAACCCAGACCAGCCCTGCCCAGCCCAGCCTATCCCAGTCTAGCCCAGTTTAGCCGTGCCCAGCCCAGCCGAGCCCAACCAAGCCCAGCCCAGCCCAGTGAAGCCCAGCCTAGCCTAGCCCAGCCCAGCCTAGCCCAGCCCAGCCCAGCACAGCCCAGCCCAGCCCATCCCATACCAGCTCAGCCCAAACAGGCCCGGCCCGGCCCAGCCCAGCCCAGCCCAGCCCAACCCAGCCCAGCCCAGCCCAACCCAGCCCAGCCCAACCCAGCCCAGCCCATTCCAGCCCAGCCCAGCCCATCATAGCCTAGCCTAGCCCAGCCCAGCCCAGTTCATCCCAGCCTAGACCAGCCCAGCCTAAGCTAGCCTAGCCCAGACAAGCGAAGCCCAGACAAGCCAAGCCCAGCCCCGCCCAGTCTTGCCTAGCATAGACTAGACTAGTCCAGCATAGCTCAGCCCAGCCTAGCCCAGCCCAGCGCCGCCCAGCCGAGCCATGGGCAGCCCAGAGCAGCCTAGGCTAGCCCGGCCCAGCCCAGCCCAGCCCAGCCTAGCCCAGCCCAGTCTAGCCCAGCCCAGCCTAGCCTATCCCTGCCCAGCCCAGCCTAGACTAGGCTAGCCTAGGCTAGCCTAGGCTAGCCTAGCCCAGCCCAGCAGAGCCTAGCCCAGCCCAGCCCAGCCCAGCCTAGCCCAGACCAGCCAAGTTTAGCAAAGCCCAGCCCAGCCCAGCCCAGCATAGCCCAGCCCGGCCCGGCCCGGCCCAGCCCAGCCCATCCAATCCCAGCCCAGCCCAGCCCAGCCCAGCCAAGCCTAGCCAAGCCCAGCCAAGCTCAGCCCAGCCCAGCCCAGCCCAGCTCAACCCAGACCAGCCCAGCCTAACTTAACCCAGACCAGCCCTGCCCAGCCCAGCCTATCCCAGTCTAGCCCAGCTTAGCTGAGCCTAGCCCAGCACAGCAGAGCCTAGCCCAGCCCAGCAGAGCCTAGCCCAGCCCAGCCGAGCCCAGCCTAGCCTAGCCCAGCCCAACTCAGCCTAGCCCAGCCCAGCCTAGTTTAGCAAAGCCCAGCCCAGCCCGGCCCACCGTAGCCCAGCCCGGCCCGGCCCAGCCCAGCCCATCCAATCCCAGCCCAGCCCAGCCAAGCCTAGCCAAGCCCAGCCCAGACCGGCCCAGCCCAGCCTAGCCCAGCCTAACCTAACTCAGACCAGCCCGGAAAAGCCAGGCCTAGCCCAGCCCAGCCCTGCCTAGCCCAGCCAAACCCAGCTTAGCAAGCCTAGCCCAGCCCAGCAAAGCCTAGCCCACCCCATCCCAGCCCTGCTTAGCCTAGCCTAGCCAAGCCTCGCTTAGTCTAGTCCAGCCCAGCCTATCAAATCCCAGCCCAGCCTAGCCCAGCCTAGCCCAGCCCAGCCCAGCCCAGCCTATCCTAGCTAAGCCCAGCCCAGCCTATCCTAGCTAAGCCCAGCCCAGCCTAGCCCACCCTAGTGTAGCCTTGCCTAGCGTAGCCCAGCCTAGCCCAGCCCAGCCAAGCCTAGCCTAGCCTAGCTTAGTGTAGACCAGCCCAGCCTAGCAAAGCACAGCCCAGCCTAGCCCAGCCAAGCCCAGCGCAACCAAGCCTAGCTGAGACTAGCATATCCGAGCCTAGCCCAGCCTAACCCAGCCCAGCCCAGCCCAGCCAAGCCTAGCTCAGCGCAGCACAGCCCAGTTTATCCAAGCTTAGCCTCACGTAGCCTAGCCCAGACCAGCCTAGCCCAGCCTAGCTAAGCCCAGCCCAGCCTAGCCTAGCCTAGCCTAGCTTAGACAAGCCTAGCCAAGCCTAGCTCAGCCCAGCTTTGCCTACCATAGCCCAGCCCATCCCAGCCTAGCCTAGCCCAGCCCAGCCCAGGCCATCCCAGCCTAGCCCAGCCCATCCCAGCCTAGCCTAGATCAGCCTAGCCCAGCCCATCCCAGCCCAGCCAAGCCTAGGCTAGACCAGCCCAGCTCAGCCCAGCCCAGCCCAGCCCAGCCCAGCCAAGCATACCTTAGCCCAGCCTAGCCCAGCCCAGCCTAGCCTAGGCTAGACCAGCTCAGCTCAGCCCAGGCCAGGCCAGCCCAGCCTACTTTAGCCCAGCCCAGCCCAGCCCAGCCCAGCCTAGCCCAGACAAGCCCGGCCCAGGCTAGCCCAGCCCATCCAATCCCAGCCCATCCCAGCCCAGCCCAGCCCAGGCAATCCCATCCCATCACAGGCCATCCCAGCCCAGCCCAGCCCAGCCCAGCCTAACTTAACCCAGACCAGCCCTGCCCAGCCCAGCCTATCCCAGTCTAGCCCAGCAAAGCCTAGCCCAGCCCAGCCCAGCCCAGCCAAGCATACCTTAGCCCAGCCTAGCCCAGCCCAGCCTAGCCTAGGCTAGACCAGCTCAGCTCAGCCCAGGCCAGGCCAGCCCAGCCTACTTTAGCCCATCCCAGCCCAGCCCAGCCTAGCCAAGCCCAGCCCAGCCCAGCTCAGCCCAGCCCAGCCCAGCCTAACTTAACCCAGACCAGCCCTGCCCAGCCCAGCCTATCCCAGTCTAGCCCAGCAAAGCCTAGCCCAGCCCAGCCCAGCCCAGCCTAGCCCAGCCCAGCCCTGCGCAACCCAGCCCACCCCATCCCAGCCCAGCTTAGCCTAGCCTAGCCAAGCCTCGCTTAGTCTAGTCCAGCCCAGCCTAGCAAATCCCAGCCCAGCCTATCTGAGCCTAGCCCAGCCCAGCCCAGCCTAACCCACCCAAGCCCAGACAAGCCCGGCCCAGCCTAGCCCAGCCCAGCCCATCCAATCCCAGCCCAGCCCAGCCCAGCCTAGCCTAGCCTAGCCAAGCCCAGCCCAGCTCAACCCAGACCAGCCCAGCCTAACTTAACCAAGACCAGCCCTGCCCAGCCCAGCCTATCCCAGTCTAGCCCAGCTTAACCGAGCCCAGCCCAGCCCAGCCCAGCCTAGCTCAGTGCAGCCTAGACTAGCCTAGCCCAGCCCAGCCCTGTGCAACCCAGCCCACCCCATCCCAGCCCAGCCCAGCCTAGCCCACCCAAGCCTAGCCAAGACCAGACAAGCCCGGCCCAGCCTAGCCCGGCCCAGCCCAGCCTAGCCCAGCCCAGCTTAGTTTAGCCTAGCCTAGTTTTGCTTAGCCCAGTCTAACCCAGCCTAGCTCAGCCCAGCTCAGCCTAGCCCAGCCTAGCCTAGCCTAGCCCAGCCCAGCACAGCCCAGCCCATCCCAGCCCGGCCCAGCCCAGCCCATCCCAGCCCAGCCCAGTCCAGCCTAGTCTAGCCTAGCCCAGCCCAGCCCAGCCCAGCCTAGCCCAGCCCAGCCCTGCGCAACCCAGCCCACCCCATCCCAGCCCAGCTTAGCCTAGCCTAGCCAAGCCTCGCTTAGTCTAGTCCAGCCCAGCCTAGCAAATCCCAGCCCAGCCTATCTGAGCCTAGCCCAGCCCAGCCCAGCCTAACCCACCCAAGCCCAGACAAGCCCGGCCCAGCCTAGCCCAGCCCAGCCCATCCAATCCCAGCCCAGCCCAGCCCAGCCTAGCCTAGCCTAGCCAAGCCCAGCCCAGCTCAACCCAGACCAGCCCAGCCTAACTTAACCAAGACCAGCCCTGCCCAGCCCAGCCTATCCCAGTCTAGCCCAGCTTAACCGAGCCCAGCCCAGCCCAGCCCAGCCTAGCTCAGTGCAGCCTAGACTAGCCTAGCCCAGCCCAGCCCTGTGCAACCCAGCCCACCCCATCCCAGCCCAGCCCAGCCTAGCCCACCCAAGCCTAGCCAAGACCAGACAAGCCCGGCCCAGCCTAGCCCGGCCCAGCCCAGCCTAGCCCAGCCCAGCTTAGTTTAGCCTAGCCTAGTTTTGCTTAGCCCAGTCTAACCCAGCCTAGCTCAGCCCAGCTCAGCCTAGCCCAGCCTAGCCTAGCCTAGCCCAGCCCAGCACAGCCCAGCCCATCCCAGCCCGGCCCAGCCCAGCCCATCCCAGCCCAGCCCAGTCCAGCCTAGTCTAGCCCAGACCAGCCCAGCCCAGCCCAGCTTAGCCTAGGCTAGCCCAGCCCAGCACAGCCTTTCCTAGCCTAGTCTAGCCCAGCCCAGCCTTGCGTAGCCTAGGCCAGACCAGCCCAGCCCAGCCCAGCCCAGCCCAGTCCAGCCTAGCCTAGCCCAGCCCAGCTTAGCCAAGGCTAGTTCAGCCCAGCACATCATATCCTAGCCTAGCCCAGCCCAGCCCAGTTCATCCCAGCCTAGCCCAGCCCAGCCGAGTCTAGCCCAGTTCATCCCAGCCTAGCCCAGCCCAGCCGAGTCTAGCCCAGCCCAGCCTAGGCTAGCCTAGCCCAGACAAGCCAAGCCCAGCCCCGCCCAGTCTTGCCTAGCATAGACTAGACTAGCCCAGCATATCTCAGCCCAGCCTAGCCCAGCCTAGCCTAGCCCAGCCCAGCCCAGCCTAGCCAAGCCTAGCCCAGTGCAGCTCAGCCCAGCCTATCCCAGCCTAGCGTAGCCTTGCCTAGCGTAGCCCAGCCTAGTCTACCCTAGCCAAGCCTAGTCTACCCTAGCCAAGCCTAGTCTACCCTAGCCAAGCCTAGTCTATTCTAGCCTAGCCTAGTCTAGCCTAGCCTAGCCCATCCCAGCCCAGCCTAGCCTAGCCCATCCCATCCCAGCCTACCCAAGACTAGCCTAGCTTAGTGTAGACCAGCCCAGCCTAGAAAAGCACAGCCCAGCCAAGCCCAGCCAAGCCCAGCCTAGCCTAGCCCAGCCAAGCCTAGCCCAGCCCAGACCAGCCCAGCCAAGCCCAACCCAGCCCAGCCTAGCCCAGCCCAGCCTACCCTAGCCCAGCCCAGACAAGCCTAGCCTAGCCTATCCTAGCCTAGCCAAGCCTAGCCCAGCGAAGCCCAGCCCATCCCAACCCAGCCTAGCCCAGCCAAGCCTAGCCCAGCCCAGCCCAGACCAGGCCAACTCAGCCAGGCCTAGCCCAGCCCAGCCTAGCCCAGCCCACCCTACCCTAGCCCAGCCCAGACAAGCCTAGCCTAGCCTAGCCAAGCCCAGCCCAGCCAAGCCTAGCCCTGCCCAGCCCAGCCAAGCCTAGCCCTGCCCAGCCCAGCCCAGACCAGCCCAGCCTAACCTATCCCAGCCCAGCCTATCCCAGCCCAGCCTAGCTCAGCTTAGACTAGCCTAGCCTAGCCTAGCCTAGCGTAACTCACCCAAGCCTAGCCAAGCCTAGCCAAGCCCAGACAAGCCCAGCCCAGCCCAGCCCAGTATAGCCCAGTACAGCCCAGCCCAGCCAAGCCCAGCTTAGCCTTTCCTAGCTCAGTCCAGCCAAGCCCAGGCCGTCCCAGGCCAGCCTAGCCCAGACTGGCTTGGCCCAGCCCTGCCCAGCCCTTCCCGTGCCATCCCATCCCATCCCAGCCCAGCCCATCCCATCCCAGCCCAGCATATACTAGCCCAGCCTAGCCTCACCTAGCCCAGCCTAGCCTAACTCAGCCCAGCCTAGCCTAGCCTAGCCAGCCCAGCCTAGCCTAGCCTAGCCTAACCCAGCCGAGCCAAGCCCAGCGCAGCCTAGTCCAGCCTAGTTTAGACCAGCCCATCACATCCTAGCCTAGATTAGCCTAAACCAGACCAGCCCAGCCTAGCCCAGCCCATCCCAGCCTAGCCTAGATCAGCCTAGCCCAGCCCATCCCAGCCCAGCCTAGCCTAGGCTAGACCAGCCCAGCTCAGCCCAGCCCAGCCCAGCCCAGCCCAGCCAAGCATACTTTAGCCCAGCCTAGCCCAGCACAGCCATATTCAGCTCAGCTCAGCCCAGGCCAGCCCAGCCCAGCCTACCTCAGCCCAGCCGAGCCCTGACAAGCCTAGCCCAGCCCAGCCGAGCCCAGCCCAGCCTAGCTTAGCCTAGCCTGGCCTAACCAAGCCTAGCCCAGCATAGCTCAGCCCTGCTTAGCCTAGCCTAGCCTTGCTTAGCCCAGCCCTGCCCAGCTCAGCCTAGTTTAGCCCAGCCCAGCCTAGCCTAGCCCACCCAAGCCTAGCTAAGCCCAGACAAGCCCAGCCCATCCCAGCCCAGCCCAGCCCAGCCTAACTTAACCCAGACCTGGCTGCCATCCACCTGCCCAGCCCAGCCTGGCCGAGCCCAGCACAGGCTACCCTAGCCCAGCCCAGCCAAGCCCAGCCAAGCTCAGCTTAGACTAGCCTAGCCCAGCCCAGCCAAGCCTAGCCTCACCTAGCCTAGCCCAGACCAGCCCAGCCAAGCTCAGCTTAGCCTAGCCTAGCCCAGACCAGCCCAGCCTATCTAAGACCAGCCCGACCCAGCACAGACCAGCCCAGCCCGGCCCAGCCAAGCCTAGTTTAGGCCAGCCCAGCCCAGCCCAGCATAACCCTCCCAAGCCTAGCCAAGCCCAGAAAAGCCCAGCCCAGACCAGCCCTGCCTATCGCAGCGCAGCCCAGACCAGCCCAGTCCTGCCTAGCATAGCCCAGCCCAACCGAGCATAGCCCAGCCCAGACCAGCCCTGCCTATCACAGCGCAGCCCAGCCCTGCCCAGCCTAGCCCAGCCTAGCTCAGCCCAGCCTAGCCTAGCCTAGCCTAGCCTAGCCCAGCCGAGCCCAGCCCAGCCCAGCCCATCATAGCCTAGCCTAGCCCAGCCCAGCCCAGTTCAGCCAGGCATAGCCTAGCAAAACCTAGCCTAGCCTAGCCTAGCCTAGCCCAGCCCAGCCCAGTTCATCCCAGCCTAGCCCAGCCCAGCCTAAGGTAGCCTAGCCCAGACAAGCCAAGCCCAGCCCAGCCTAGCGGAGCCCAGCCCCGCCCAGTCTTGCCTAGCATAGACTAGACTAGTCCAGCATAGCTCAGCCCAGCCTAGCCCAGCCTAGCCCAGCCCAGCCCCGCCCAGCCGAGCCATGGGCAGCCCAGAGCAGCCTAGGCTAGCCCAGCCCAGCCCAGCCCAGTCTAGCCCAGCCCAGCCTAGCCTATCCCTGCCCAGCCCAGCCTAGACTAGGCTAGCCTAGCCCAGCCCAGCATAGCCTAGCCCAGCCCAGCCGAGCCCAGCCCAACCGAGCCCAGCCCAGGCCAGCCCAGCCCAGCCCAGCCCAGTCCAGCCTAACCTAGTCAAGGCAAGCCCAGCCCAGCCCAGCCTAGCCTAGCCCAGCCCAGCCTAGCCCAGCCCAGCCTAGTCCAGCCTAGCCCAGGCCAGCCCAGCCCAGCTCAGCCCAGTCCAACCCAGCCTAGCCTGGCCCAGCCCAGCCCAGCCCAGCCTAGCCTTCCCTAGCCAAGCCCAGACCATTCGAACACAGCATAGCCCAGCCTAGCCCAGTCTGGCCCAGCCCAGCCCAGCCTAGGCTAGCCCAGCCTAGTCAAACCTAGCCTAGGCCAGCCTAGCCCAGCCCAGCCCAGCCTAGGCTAGCCCAGCCTAGCCCAGCTGAGCCCAGCCCATCCCATCCCATCCCATCACAGCCCAGCCCAGCCTAGCCTAGTTTAGCCCAGCACAGCCCAGCCCTGCCCATTCTAGCCCCGCCCAGGCAAGCCCAGCCCAGCCCTGCCCATTCTAGCCCAGCCCAGCTTAGCCTAGTCTAGCCGAGACCAGCCAAGCCTTTTCTAGTGTAGCCCAGCCCAGCCCAGCACAGCACAGCCCAGCCCAGCCCAGCCTAGAATAGCCTAGTCAAACCTAGCGTAGCCTAGCCTAGCCCAGCCCAGCCCAGCCAAGGCTAGCCCAGCCCAGCCCAGCCCAGCCCAGTCCACCTAGCCTAGCCAAGCACAGCCCAGCCCAGCCTAGAATAGCCTAGTCCAACCTAGCCTAGCCTAGCCTAGCCCAGCCTAGCCTAGCCAATCCTAGCCTAGCCCATCCTAGCCCAGCCCAGCCCAGCATAGCCCATCCTAGCCCAGCCCAGCCCAGTCAAGCCCAGCCCAGCCTAGCCTATCCCTGCCAAGCCCATCCTAGCCTAGGCTAGCCTAGCCCAGCCCAGCCCAGCCCAGCCCAGCCCAGTCTAGCTTAGCCTAGCCTAGCCGTGCCCAGCCCAGCCCAGCCCAACCAAGCCCAGCCCAGCCCAGCCCAGCCCAGCGAAGCCCAGCCTAGTCTAGCCTAGCCCAGCCTAGCCCAGCCCAGCACAGCCCAGCCCATCCCATCCCAGCCCATCCTGGCCCAGCCCAGCCCAAACAGGCTCGGCCCGGCTCGGCCCGGCCCAGCCCAGCCCAACCCCACCCAGCCCAGTCCAGCCTAGTCTAGCCCAGACCAGCCCAGCCCAGCCCAGCTTAGCCTAGGCTAGCCCAGCCCAGCACAGCCTTTCCTAGCCTAGTCTAGCCCAGCCCAGCCTTGCGTAGCCTAGCCCAGACCAGCCCAGCCCAGCCTAGCCTAGCCAAGCCCAGCCCAGCCCAGCCCAGCCCAGCCCAGTCCAGCCTAGCCTAGCCTAAACCAGCCCAGCCCAGCCCATCATAGCCTAGCCTAGCCCAGCCCAGCCCAGTTCAGCCAGGCATAGCCTAGCAAAACCTAGCCTAGCCTAGCCTAGCCCAGCTCAGCCCAGCCCAGTTCAGCCCAGCCTAGCCCAGCCCAGCCGAGCCGAGCCTAGCCCAGCCCAGCCTAGGCTAGCCTAGCCCAGACAAGCCAAGCCCAGCCCAGCCTAGCCGAGCCCAGCCCTGCCCAGTCTTGCCTAGCATAGTCTAGACTAGCCCAGCATAGCTCAGCCCCGCCTAGCCCAGCCTAGCCTAGCCCAGCCCAGCCCAATTTAGCCCAGCCCAGCCCATACTAGCCCAGCCCATACTAGCCCAGCCCAGCCCAGCCCGGCCCAGCCCAGCATAGCCTAGCCCAGCACAGCCAAGCCCAGCCCAGCCCGGCCCAGCCCAGCATAGCCTAGCCCAGCACAGCCAAGCCCAGCCCAGCCAATCCTAGCCCAGCCCAGCCCAGCCCAGCCCAGTCTAGCCCAGCTCAGCCCAATTGAGCCCAGCCCAGGCCAGCCCAGGACAGCCCAGTGTCAGGGGTTTGTGAGCTGGTTCGGCCCGGCCCCGCAACAACCGAGGAAGGAGACCCACAGGCCCACACCCCGGACAGGGGAAAGGGGGAAAGTGAAAAAAAGGGAGATAAGCCCCAAAACAAAACAGCGGCAATGATCTGAGGGGGAAAAGCTAATTTACTAAATAAGACATCAGGAAGTAATAACACAATATAATGCAATACAATTTGGTATTAAGCCCAATGAATCAAACAAAACGAGAGAGAGAGAGAGAGAGAGAGAGAGAGTGAGTGCCCGATAAACCGAAGGCCTTACGCTAACGCTGAAGGCGGACGGCAGCGAGCACCCACTCCTAAGTGATCCTAGAGGAAAGAGAGAGAACGTCCCGTGACCGCAGAGAGTTTTTATCTGTTCCCTCTGAGCGGAAAACACGTGAAAAAATACAAAGCATTGCAAAGTCCTCTGGGGAATGTAGTTCTCCCTGACTCCCAATGCACCACATGATGCCGTGATGTGGAATACCAGTACCAAAAAATCATAAAACCACGACATTCCACCCCTTATTCCACATCACTATATCATGGTTGATACATACAGAAGAACAATGATTAACGTGCATTAGATACACACACACAATATATACACAAGTATATACATAGAATTACTGAGGGCGGTCTCCAGACATCAAATTCCCTTGTGGTATACATTGAACATCCCCATTCTTCTGCATCACCCACCAGGTAGACCCAAGTCCCTGAGCAAAGACAGTTCCACGGAGAGGTTTGCCCTTTCCAGAAGCTGGAAGTACCCAAACTGCTTTGCCCAACGTGTTCTTTACATGTACTACAGGGACCTTATCTCCCTGTACAGTAGGCAGAGAGCTGGATTGGGCAGGACCATTGCGATTGATGGATCCTCGGGTGTTGACCAACCAGGTGGCTTCCGACAAATTTTTCTCCCAGTGCTTAAATGTTCCACCACCCATTGCTTTCCACATTGTTTTTAACAATCCATTGTACCTTTCAATTTTACCAGAAGCTGGTGCGTGATAGGGGATATGATAAATCCACTCAATGCCATGATCTTTGGCCCAAGTATCTACAAGAGAATTTTTAAAATGACTTCCATTATCAGACTCAATTCTTTCTGGAGTACCATGTCGCCACAGGACTTGTTTCTCCAGACCTAGAATGGTGTTTCGGGCGGTAGCATGGGGTACTGAGTATGTTTCAAGCCACCCAGTGGTCGCCTCCACCATGGTGAGCACATAACGCTTACCACTGCGAGATCGTGGCAAGGTGATATAATCAACCTGCCACGCCTCCCCATATTTATATTTTTGCCATCGCCCTTCCTCCCAAAGAGGTTTCATCCTCTTGGCTTGTTTAATTGCGGCGCATGTATCACAGTCATGGATCACCTGTGCGATGGCATCCATAGTTAAGTCCACCCCTCGGTCTCTAGCCCACTTATAGGTCGCGTCCCTTCCTTGATGGCCCGAGGTCTCATGGGCCCACCGAGCTAGAAATAATTCACTCTTATGTTGCCAGTCCAAGTCTACTTGAGTCACCTTAACTTTGGCAGCTTGATCTACCTGGTGGTTGTTTTGCTGTTCTTCAGTTGCCCGGCTCTTAGGAACATGAGCATCTACATGGCTCACCTTTACAACCATGTTCTTTATTCGGGCAGCAGTATCTTTCCACAGTTCAGCAGCCCAAATAGGTTTACCCTTCCGTTGCCAACCATTTTGTTTCCACTGCTGTAACCACCCCCATAAGGCATTTGCCACCATCCATGAGTCAGTATAAAGATAAAGCACTGGCCACCTCTCACGTTCAGCAATATTTAAGGCTAATTGGACAGCCTTTACCTCTGCAAATTGACTTGATTCTCCTTCTCCTTCAGTGGCCTCTGCAACTTGTTGCATGGGACTCCACACAGCAGATTTCCATTTGCGGTGCTTTCCCACAAAGCGACACGATCCATCTGTGAACAGGGCGTATCTCTTTTCATCTTCTGTTAGTTCATTATATGGTGGGGCTTCTTTAGCACGTGACACCTCCTCTGCTGGTGTTGTTCCAAACTTTTTACCTTCAGGCCAGTCCATGATCACCTCCAGGATTCCTGGACGGTTGGGGTTCCCCATCCAAGCTTGCTGTGTAATCAACGCAATCCACTTACTCCAAGTGGCATCAGTAGCAGTAGCATGATGGGTAGAGGGAACTGTTTTTTAAAACATCCAGTTCAGTACTGGCAGTCGAGGTGCCAGAAGGAGCTGCGTTTCGGTACCGATTACTTCGGAAGCAGCTCGAACCCCCTCGTACGCGGCTAAGATCTCCTTCTCAGTTGGAGTGTAGCGCTCCTCAGACCCCCTGTATGCTCGACTCCAGAATCCAAGGGGTCAGCCTCGGGTCTCTCCAAAAGCTCTTTGCCACAAACTCCAAGTGGGACCTTCCTTTGCAGCAGCAGTGTAGAGGATGTTCTTTACATCCTGTCCGGTCCGCACTGGCCCCAGGGCCACGGCACGGGCTATCTCCTGCTTAATTTGCTCAAAAGCCTGCTGCTGCTCAGGGCCCCACACAAAATAATTCTTCTTCCGGGTCACCTGATAAAGGGGGCTCACAATGAGGCTGTAGTTTGGAACATGCAGTCTCCAAAATCCCACTATACCCAGAAAAGCTTGGGTCTCTGTCTTATTGGTGGGTGGAGACATGGCAGTAATTTTGTCAATCACATCTGTTGGGATGTGACGACGTCCATCTTGCCACTTTATGCCTAGGAACTGAATTTCTTGTGCAGGCCCTTTTACTTTGCTTCGCTTAATAGCGAAGCCAGCTCGCAGGAGGATCTGGATTATTGTCTCTCCTTTCTTAAAAACTTCCTCTGCTGTATTGCCCCATACAACAATATCATCGATGTACTGCAGATGCTCAGGAGCGCCGCCCTGTTCCAATGCAGTTTGGATCAACCCATGGCAAATGGTTGGGCTGTGCTTCCACCCCTGGGGCAAACGGTTCCAGGTGTACTGAACGCCTCTCCAGGTGAAGGCAAACTGTGGCCTGCATTCTGTGGCCAAGGGAATTGAAAAGAAGGCGTTAGCAATGTCAATGGTGGCATACCACTTGGCTGCTTTTGACTCCAGTTCATACTGGAGTTGAAGCATGTCCGGCACAGCAGCACTCAGCGGAGGTGTGACTTCATTCAGGCCACGGTAATCTACTGTCAACCTCCATTCTCCATTGGCTTTACGCACCGGCCATATGGGGCTGTTAAACGGGGAGTGAGTTTTGCTGATCACTCCCTGGCTCTCTAGCTGACGAATCAGATTATGAATAGGGAGCAAGGAATCCCTGTTGGTGCGGTACTGCCGTCTGTGCACCGTTTTTGTAGCAATTGGTACTTGTTGCTCCTCCACTTGTAGCAACCCCACAACAGATGGATCTTCTGACAGGCCAGGTAAAACAGATAGTTGCTTAATGCTATCTGTGTCCACAGTAGCTATTCCAAAAGCCCATCGATACCCCTTGGGATCCTTAAAGTGCCCCCTTCTGAGATAGTCTATACCAAGTATGCATGGGGCCCCCTGTCCCGTCACTATAGGATGCTTCTGCCAGTCTTTACCCGTGAGGCTTATTTCTGCCTCCAGCACAGACAATTCCTGAAAGCCCCCAGTCACTCCAGAGATATGAATCAATTCTGCCCCTTTATAACTTGAAGGCATTAGAGTACATTGTGCACCAGTATCCACCAGTGCCTCATATTTCTGTGGGTTTGATGTGCCAGGCCACCGAATCCACACAGTCCAATACACTCTATTATCCCTCTCCCTCCTCTGGCTGAGGGCAGGGCCCCTCTATTCATTACCTGTAGTGACGGGAACAACTTCGCTGGTAGTTGGTCTGTGTTGTAATTCTCTCACCCGTGCTCGCAGTGCAGGGGTGGGTTTTTGATGCCATTCCTTCATATCTTCTCCATTTGCACGTAAGTAACTCCACAAAGCCGCGCGCGACATGAAGTTAGTAAAGTTAGTGTTGTCATTTGCTCGAGCAGGACGGCGTTTGCTTCTGATAGTTGCAACCGATTCGACCCTATCAATCAGTTGGGATAATTTTCCCAATATATCTACCATTTGTCCTTCTAACTTTGATATGGCTGAAATGGACGTGTATGGCGGCGGAAATTTTTGTTCGAAGTTTTGAAGTGTAAGAATTAGTTCAAAAACTGGGGGTTTTCTGTCTTGGTCCTCATATCTGTTGAACGTTGTCACTAGTGTACCGGCGTACCTTTCTGGTGCTGACTTTGAAAGCTTCTGACACATTTTGGGTGTACTCCTTACTTTCTCTGGATCATGGTCCCGATCGTCAGGATCAAACGTGGGATCATACAGCATTTCCGCCACAGCTGTTTCTCTCAAATACTGGATGCCTTCCTCAATAGTTTTCCATCTTTTCACTTTAGGTGCCAGGTCACTCTTGTAGGGATATCTTTCCCTCACAGCTACTAGCATTCGTTGCCAGAGGCTGGCGATTCCATCCATATACCTGCTGATTCCTCTGTCGACAGACGGATCTCGGGCAATGTTTCCTAGTTGGCGAGCTTCGTTACTATCAAGGGACACACTGTTGGCCCCGTTGTCCCAACACCGAAGCAACCAAGTGACAATACTCTCATCCGGACGTTGAACAAACTCCTTTCTTGAACCTTGGATCTCAGACATTTTCATGGGCCGACGAAACGTCGTAACTTTAACTTTCTCTTCACCTTCATCATCACTTTCTTCTCCATGTCTCTCACTTTTCTTTGTTGCCTTTCTCGATGGTGGTGGGGTTGTGGCCACCCCCTCACCTATATCTTCCTCTTCTTTCGGCACCTCTTCTTTTCGTTCTAGGCGTGAGGACACACGTTTCCATTTCTTGCCTTCCACAGGGGCAACTGACTTCGATACTGGTGCTTCCTTTGGCTGGTCAAGTGTGACCGGGAGGTTTTCCTCTTTGGTTTGGGCCTCAGTTTGGACACACTCTCTCTTCATAATAGTATATAAACCTCGGTAAGCATAAGCCAAGCCCCAAATAAGCTGTTCCACCTCAGATCTTTCTGAGCCGCAACACCCTTTACTCAGATACAGGCCTAGCTCCTCAGGATCCTGCAATTGTTCAGGAGAAAAATCCCATGACACCGGGTGTCCCCATGCTTCTAATTTCTTTCCTAAAACTCTCCACTCTCCCTGCCATTCAACATTCTCTGTTTGTGGGAGAAGCTTCCTGCACATGATGTAAAGTGCTACTACATGCAGGAGGACTAATATCCCAATTATTAACACCATCCCTAAGCTGTGATCTTGAAAATTCATAAAAAACTGAGAGGGGAACCTGGATACCCATTCAAACATCACATGGTTCGTTAACATGCTATCGTTTGTTCCATTAGCTGGGGTGCCCTGGTATCTGGCAGGTGCTTCTATAATTGCTTTTAATTTATCATATAGGGACCAGAACCAATGGAACAGAATGGCAAACTTAACCAAGTTCCAGTACGTTTTGAGCATTAAGAGGGAAAAAGCGGTGAAGTACAATCCCTGTAAGGGCAGTTTTAACAGAAACAGAAAAGACATTTTTATTATTATTTTTTTTTTCTTGTACTAAAACAATCTGGCAGTACCCAAAAGAAGTTTACAGATATCCCAAAACAACTGGCAGTACACCCGGACTTCAAGGTCGTGTTTTGCTGTACAGCACTTGCAGTACAGATAAGCTTGTTAACAACAGACAGAGATTCACTCTAAAAGTTTGTCTCTGCCCGACTAAGGCAGATATAATGCAATACAATTTGGAATTAAGCCTAATGAATCAAACAAAATGAGTGAGAGAGAGAGAGAGAGAGAGAGAGAGAGAGAGTGCCCGATAAACCGAAGGCCTTACGCTAACACTGAAGGCGGACGGCAGCGAGCACCCATTCCTAAGTGATATCTGCAATATAATGCAATACAATTTGGAATTAAGCCTAATGAATCAAACAAAAAGAGTGAGAGAGAGGGGGAGAGAGAGAGAGAGAGAGAGAGTGAGTGCCCGATAAACCGAAGGCCATACGCTAACGCTGAAGGCGGACGGCAGCGAGCACCCACTCCTAAGTGATCCTAGAGGAAAGAGAGAGAACGTCCCGTGACCGCAGAGAGTTTTTATCTGTTCCCTCTGAGCGGAAAACACGTGAAAAAATACAAAGCACTGCAAAGTCCTCTGGGGAATGTAGACACCAGCTCAGCCCAGCCCAGCCCAGCCTAGCCCTGCCTATCCCAGACTAGCCCAGCCCAGACCAGCACAGCGCAGCCCAGCCCAGCCCAGCACAGCCCAGCCCAGCCCATTTTAGCCAAGCCCATCCCATCCCAACCCAGCCTAGCACAGCCCAGCCCAGATTAGCCCAGCCTAGCCTAGCCTAGCCAAGCCTAGCCCAGCCCATCCCATCTCAGCCTAGCCCAGCTTAGCCTAGCCTAGCCCAGCCCAGCTTAGCCTAGCATAGCGTAGCCCAGCCCAGCCTAGCACAGCCCAGCCCAGCCTAGACCAGCCCTGCCCGGCCCAGCCCAGCCTAGCCCAGCACACCCCAGCCCAGCCCAGCCTACCCAAGCCCAGCCTAGTCTAGCCTAGCCCAGCCATGCCCAGCCCAGCCTAGCCAAGCCCAGCCTAGCCCAGCACACCCCAGCCCAGCCAGCCTACCCAAGCCCAGCCTAGTCTAGCCTAGCCCAGCCATGCCCAGCCCAGCCTAGCCCAGCCCAGCCCAGCCCAGCCGAGCCCAGCCTAGCAAAGCCCAGCCCAGCCCAGCATAGCCTAGCCCAGCCCAGCCCAGTCGAGCCCAGCCCATCTCTGCCCAGCCCAGCCCAGCCTAGCCTATCCTAGCCTAGCCCATCCTAGCCCAGGCCAGCCAAGACCAGCCTAGCCCAGCCATGCCCAGCCCAGCGCAGACCAACACAGTCCAGCCCAGCATAGTCCAGTCCAGCCCAGCCCAGCCCAGCCCAGCCTATCTCAGCCCAGCCCAGCCCAGCCTAGCCCTGCCAAGCCCAGCCTAGCCTAGCCTAGCCCAGTCCAGCCCAGCCCAGCCCAGCCCAGCCCAGCCTAGCAAAGTCCAGCCAAGCCCAGCATAAGCAAACCTAGCCCAGCCCAGCCAATGACAGCCCAGCCCATTCCATCCCAGCCCAGCCCAGCCTAGCCTGGCCCAGCCAAGCACAGCCTTTTCTAGCCTAGACCAGCCCAGCCCAGCCCAGCCCAGCCTAGCCTAGCCTAGCCCACCCAAGCCTAGCCCAGCCCGGCCTAGCCTAGCCTGGCCCAGCCCAGCCCAGCCCAGCACAGCCTAGCCTATCCCAGACCAGCCCAGCCCAGCCCAGCCTAGCCCTGCCAAGCCCAGCCTAGCCTAGCCTAGCCCAGTCCAGCCCAGCCCAGCCCAGCCCAGCCCAGCCTAGCAAAGTCCAGCCAAGCCCAGCATAAGCAAACCTAGCCCAGCCCAGCCAATGACAGCCCAGCCCATTCCATCCCAGCCCAGCCCAGCCTAGCCTGGCCCAGCCAAGCACAGCCTTTTCTAGCCTAGACCAGCCCAGGCAAGCCCAGCCCAGCCTAGCCTAGCCTAGCCCACCCAAGCCTAGCCCAGCCCGGCCTAGCCTAGCCTGGCCCAGCCCAGCCCAGCCCAGCACAGCCTAGCCTATCCCAGACCAGACCAGCCCAGCCCAGCCCAGCCCAGCCCAGCCTAGCCAAGTCCAGCCTAACCTAGCCAAGCCCAGGCCAGCCCAGTCTGGCCTAGACTAGTTTAGCCTAGCCTAGCCCAGCCCAGCCCAACCCAGGCCAGCCTAACCCAGCCCAGCACAGCCCAGCCCAGCCAATCCCAGCCCAGTCCAACCCAGCCTAGCCCAGCCCTGCCCATCCAAGCCCAGCCCAGCTTAGCCTAGGCTAGCCCAGCCCAGCCCAGCACAGCCTTTTCTAGCGTAGCGTAGCCCAGCCCAGCCCAGCCCAGCCCAGCCCAACGCAGCCCAGCATAGCCCAGCCCAGCCCAGCCCAGCAGAGCTACCCTAGCCCAGCCCGGCCTTGCCTAGCCTAGCCCAGACCAGCCGACCTTAACCCACCCCAGTCCGGCCAAGCCCAGCCTTTCCTAGCCCAGCCCACCCCAACCTAGCCCAGCATAACCAAGCCTAGCATAGCCCAGCCCAACTCAGCCCAGCCCAACTCAGCCCAGCCCAGCCCAGCCCAGCCCAGCCTAGCCTAGACTAGCCTAGCCTAGCCTAGCCCAACCCAGCCTAGCCTAGCCCAGCCCGGCCTAGCCAAGCCCAGCCTAACCTAATATAGCCCAGCCTAGCCCAACCCAGCCTAGCCTAGCCCAGCCCGGCCTAGCCAAGCCCAGCCTAACCTAATATAGCCCAGCCTAGCCCAACCCAGCCTAGCCTAGCCCAGCCCGGCCTAGCCAAGCCCAGCCTAACCTAATATAGCCCAGCCTAGCCCAGCCCAGCCCACCCAACTTAGCCCAGACCGGCCCGGCCCGGCCTGTATTGGCATGGCCCTGCCCAGCCCATCCCAGCCCAGCCCAGCCCATCCCATCCCATCCCATCCCAGCCCATCCCAGCCCAGCCCAGCCCAGCATAACCTAGCCAAGCCCAGCCCAGCCTAGCCTAGTCCAGCACAGCCCAGTTCGGCCCAGCTTAGCCCGGACCGGCCTGGCCAAGCCCAGCCCAGCCTAGCCAAGCATAGCCCAGCCCGGACCAGCCTGGCCAAGCCCAGCCCAGCCTAGCCAAGCCTAGCCCAGCCCAGCCTAGCCTAGCCCAGAACAGCCCAGCCGAGCCTAGCCCAGCCCAGCCCAGCCCGGCCCAGCCTAGCCCAGACCGGCCCGGCCCTGCCCAGCCCATACCAGCCCAGCCCAGCCCAGCCCGGCCCATCTCATCCCATTCCAGCCCAGCCCAGCCCATCCCATCCCATCCCATCCCAGCCCAGCCCAGCCCAGCCCAGCTCGGCCCAACTTAGCCCAGCCCGGCCCGGCCCTGTCCTGCCCAGCCCATACCAGCACAGCCCAGCACTTCCCAGCCCAGCCCAGCCCGGCCCAGTCTGGCCCGGCCCATCTCATCCCATCCCAGCCCAGCCCAGCCCATCCCAGCCCAGCCCAGCCCAGCCCGGCCCGGCATGGCCTGGACCGGCCCAGCCCGGCCTGGCATGGCCCTGCCCAGCCCATCCCAGCCCAGACCTGCATGGCCCAGCCTAGCCTAGCCTAGCATACTCTAGCCCAGCCCAGCCTAGCACAGCCCGGCCCAGCCTAGCATACTCTAGCCCAGCCCAGCCTAGCACAGCCCAGCCCAGCCCAGTCCAGCCTAGCCCAGCCAAGCCTACCGCAGCCCAGCCTACCCTTGCCAAGCCTAGTCTAGCCTAGCCCAGCCCAGCCCAGCCCAGCAAGCCCTGCCCAGCCCAGCCTAACCCAGCCTAGCATAACCAAGGCTAGCCTAGCCCAGCCCAGCCCAGCCCAGCCCAGCTTAGCACAGCCTAGCCTAGACCAGCCTAGCCTAGCGTAGCCTAGCCAAGCCTAGCCTAGCTCAGCCCAGCCCAGCCTAGCTGTGCCCAGCCTAGCCCAGCCTAGCCCAGCCCTGCCAAGGTCATCTTAGCCCAGCCCAGCCCAGCCCAGCCCAGCCCAGCCAAGTTTAGCCCAGAGCAGCCTAGGCTAGCCCAGCCGAGCCCAGCCAAGGCCATATCAGCCCGGCCCAGCCCAGCCTAGCCGAGCCCTGCCCATCTCGGCCCAGCCCAGGCTAGCCCAGCCCAGCCCAGCGTAGCTCAGCCGAACCTAGCCCAGTCCAGACTAGCCTAGCCTAGCCCAGCCCAGCCCAGCCTAGCACAGCCCAGCCCAGCCTAGACCGGCCAAGCCCGGCCCAGCCAGGCCCGGCCCAGCACAGACCGGCCCAGCCCAGCGTAGCCTAACCCAGCCTAGCATAGCCTAGCCCAGCCCATCCCAGCTTAGCCCAACCCACACTAGCCCAGCCAAGCCTAGCCCAGGGCAGCCCAGCCCATCCCAGCACAGCCCAGCATAGCCTAGCCTATCCTAGCCAAGCCCATCCTAGCAAAGGCCAGCCCAGCCCATCCCAGCCCAGCCCATCCCAGACCAATCTAGCCCAGCCCAACCTAGCCTATCCCAGACCACCCCAGCCAAGCCTAAGCTAGCCCAGCCCAGCCCAGCCCAGCTCAGCCCAGCCCAGCCCATCCCAGCCTAGCCCACACAAGCCTAGCGAAGCCCAGACAAGCCCGGCCCAGCCTAGCCCAGCCATGCCCAGCCCAGCGCAGCCCAACCCAGTCCAGCACAGCATAGCCCAGTCCAGCCCAGCCCAGCCCAGCCTAGCCCTGCCAAGCCCAGCCTAGCCTAGCCTAGCCCAGCCCAGCCCAGCCGAGCCAAGTCCAGCCAAGCCCAGCCTAAGCAAACCTAGCCCAGCCCAGCCCTGCCCAGCCAATCCATCCCAGCCCAGCCCAGCCTTTTATAGCCCAGCCTAGCCTAGCCTAGCCCAGCCTAGCCTGGCCCAGCCCGGCCCAGCCTAGCCTGGCACAGCCCGGCCCAGCCCAGCCCGGCCTAGCCTATCCCAGACCAGCGAGCCCACCATAGCATAACTGGCCTAGCCCAGCCTAGCCCAGACCAGCCTAGCCCAGCCCAGCCCAGCCCAGCCTGGCCTAGAGTAGTTTAGCCTAGCCTAGCAGAGCCCAGCCCAGCCCAGCCCAGCATAACCCAGCCCAGCACAGCCCAGCCCAGCCAATCCCATCCCAGTCCAACCCAGCCTAGCCTAGCCCAACCCAGCCATGCCTGGCCAAGACCAGCCCAGCACAGCCTTTTCTAGCGTAGCCCAGCCCAGCCCAGCCCAGACCAGACCAGCCCAGCATAGCCCAGCCCAGCCCAGCCCAGCGTAGCATAGCCCAGCGTAGCATAGCCCAGCCCAGCGCAGCCCAGCAGAGCTACCCTAGCCCAGCCTGGCCTTGCCTAGCCTAGCCCAGACCAGCCGACCTTAGCCCACCCCAGTCCGGCCAAGCCCAGCCTTTCCTAGCCCAACCCACCCCAACCTAGCCGAGCATAACCAAGCCTAGCCCAACCCAGCCCAGCCAAGCCCAGCCCAGCCCAGCCTATCCTAGCCTAGCCCAGCCTAGCTCAGCCCAGCATAGCCCAGCCTAGCCCAGCATTGCCAAGCTCATCTTAGCCCAGCCCAGCCCAGCCAAGCTTAGCCCAGAGCAGCCTAGGCTAGCCCAGCCGAGCTGAGCCAAGGCCATGTCAGCCCAGCCCAGCCCAGCCTAGCCGAGCCCTGCCCATCTCGGCTCAGCCCAGCCTAGCCCAGCCCAGCCCAGCGTAGCTCAGCCGAACCTAGCCCAGCTTAGCCTAGCCAAGCCTAGCCCAGCCCAGCCCAGCGTAGCTCAGCCGAACCTAGCCCAGCTTAGCCTAGCCAAGCCTAGCCCAGCCCAGCCCAGCTTAGCCTAGCCTAGCCCAGCCCAGCCTAGACCAGCCAAGTCCGGCCCAGCCAGGCCTGGCCCAGCACAGACCAGCCCAGCCCGGCGTAGCCTATCCCAGACTCGCGTAGCCTAGCCCAGCCCATCCCAGCTTAGCCCAACCCAACCCAGCCCAGCCCAGCCCAGCATAGCCCAGCCCAGCCCAGCCCAGCCCAGCCCAGCCCAGCCTAGCCCAGCCCAGCCAAGTCCAGCCTAACCTAGCCAAGCCCAGGCCAGCTCAGTCTGGCCTAGAATATTTTAGCCTAGCCTAGCCCAGCCTAGCCCAACCCAGCCCAGCCTAACCCAGCCCAGCACAGCCCAGCCCAGCCAATCCCAGCCCAGTCCAACCCAGCCTAGCCCAGCCCTGACCATCCTAGCCCAGCCCAGCTTAGCCTAGGCTAGCCCAGCCCAGCCCAGCACAGCCTTTTCTAGCGTAGCGTAGCCCAGCCCAGCCCAGCCCAGCCTAACCCAGCCCAGCCCAGCCCAACGCAGCCCAGCATAGCCCAGCCCAGCCCAGCCCAGCAGAGCTAGCCTAGCCCAGCCCGGCCTTGCCTAGCCTAGCCCAGACCAGCCGACCTTAGCCCACCCCAGTCCAGCCAAGCTCAGCCTTTCCTAGCCCAGCCCACCCCAACCTAGCCCAGCATAACCAAGCCTAGCATAGCCCAGCCCAACTCAGCCCAGCCCAAATCAGCCCAGCCCAGCCCAGCCCAGCCAAGCCCAGCCTAGCCTAGCCCAGCCCAGCCTAGCTCAGCCCAGCCTAGCCCAGCCTAGCCCAGCCTAGCCCAGCCCAGAGCTGCATAGGCTAGCCCAGCCGACCCCAGCCAAGGCCATATCAGCCCGGCCCAGCCCAGCCCAGTCGAGCCCTGCCCATCTCGGCCCAACCCAGCCTAGCCCAGCCCAGCCCAGCGTAGCTCAGCTGAACCTAGCCCAGCTTAGCCTAGCAAAGCCTAGCCGAGTCCAACCCAGCCCAGTCTAGACTAGCCTAGCCCAGCCCAGCCCAGCCCAGCAGAGCTAGCCTAGCCCAGCCCGGCCTTGCCTAGCCTAGCCCAGACCAGCCGACCTTAGCCCACCCCAGTCCGGCCAAGCGCAGCCTTTCCTAGCCCAGCCCACCCCAGCCTAGCCCAGCATAACCAAGCCTAGCATAGCCCAGCCCAACTCAGCCCAGCCCAACTCAGCCCAGCCCAGCCCAGCCCAGCCCAGCCTAGCCTAGCCTAGCCTAGCCTAGCCCAACCCAGCCCAGCCAAGCCCAGCCCAGTCCAGCCGAGCCCAGCCCAGCCCAGCCCAGCCCAGCCCAGCCCAGCCCAGCCTAGCTCAGCCCAGCCTAGCCCAGCCTAGCCCAGCCAAGCTTAGCCTAGCCTAGCCCAGCCCAGCCTAGCACAGCCCAGCCCAGCCTACACCGGCCAAGCCCGGCCCAGCCAGGCCCGGCCCAGCACAGACCGGCCCAGCCCAGCGTAACCCAGCCTAGCATAGCCTAGCCCAGCCCATCCCAGCTTAGCCCAACCCAGCCCAGCCCAGCCTATCCTACCCCAGCACACCCCAGCCCAGCCCACCCTAGCCTAGCCCAGCCCAGACTAGCCCAACCTAGCCTAGCCTAGCCCAGCCGAGCACAGCCCAGCCTAGCCCAAACCAGCCTATCCCAGTCTAGCCCAGCCAAGCCTAGCGCAGCCCAGCCTACCCTTGCCAAGCCTAGTCTAGCCTAGCCCAGCCCAGCCCAGCCCAGCAAGCCCTGCCCAGCCCAGCCTAACCCAGCCTAACATAACCAAGGCTAGCCTAGCCCAGCCCAGCCCAGCTTAGCACAGCCTAGACTAGACCAGCCTAGCCTAGCGTAGCCTAGCCAAGCCTAGCCTAGCTCAGCCCAGCCCAGCCCAACCCAGCTCTGCATGGCCCAGCCTAGCCTAGCCTAGCATAGTCTGGCCCCACCCAGCCTAGCACAGCCCAGCCTAGCCAAGCCCAGCCCAGCCTAGCCCAGCCCAGCCCAGCCAAGCCCAGAAAAGCCCGGCCCAGCCCGGCCCAGCGTAGCTCAGACCGGCCCGGCCCGGCCCGGCCCTGCCTTACCCAGCCCATCACAGCCCATCCCAAACCATCCCAGTCCAGCCCAGCCAAGCCTAGACTAGCCCAGCCTTCCCTTGCCAAGCCCAGCCTAGACCAGCCCAGCCTAGCCCCGCCCAGCCCAGACAAGCCCAGCCCAGCTTAGCCCAGCCTAGCCTAGCCCAGCCCAGCCCAGACAAGCCCAGCCCAGCTTAGCCCAGCCTAGCCTAGCCCAGCCCAGCCCAGCCCAGCCTAGCCTAACCCTGCCTATTCAAGCCCTGCCCAGCCTAGCCTAGTTTAGCCAAACCCATCCCTGCGCAGCCCAGAGCAGTTCAGCCCAGAGCAGACCAGCCCAGCCTAGCCTTGCCCAGCCCAGCCTAGTTAAGCCTAGTCTAGCCCAGACCAGCCCATCCCAGTCTAGCCCAGCCAAGCCTAGCCCAGCTCAGCCTACCCTTGCCAAGCCTATTCTAGCCTAGCCTAGCCCAGCCCAGCCCAGCCCAGCCTAGCCCAGCCCAGCCCAGGAAGCCCAGCCCAGCCTAGCCCTGCCTAGCCCAGCCTAGCCTAGCCTAGCCCAGCATAGCCTAGCCTAGCCTAGCCCAGCATAGCCTAGCCTAGCATAGTCTAGCCCAGCCCAGCCTAACACAGCCCAGCCCAGCCCAGCCCAGCCTAGCCAAGCCCAGAAAAGCCCGGCCCAGCCTGGCCCAGCGTAGCGCTGACCGGCCTGGACCAGCCCGGCCATGCCTTACCCATCCCATCCCATCCCATCCCATCCCATCCCATCCCATCCCATCCCATCCCATCCCATTTTAGCCCAGCCCATCCCATCCCAACCCTGCCTAGCACAGCCCAGCCCAGCTTAGCCCAGCCCAGCCCAGCCCATCCCAGCCCAGCCCAGCCCAGCCCAGCCCAGCCCAGCCTAGCCCAGCCCAGCCTAGCCCAGCCCAGCCTAGGCTAGCCCAGCCGACCCCAGCCAAGGCCATGTCAGCCCAGCCCAGCCCAGCCCAGCCGAGCCCTGCCCATCTCGGCCCAGCCCAGCCTAGCCCAGCCCAGCCCAGGGTAGCTCAGCTGAACCTAGCCCAGCTTAGCCTAGCCAAGCCTAGCCCAGTCCAGCCCAGCCCAGTCTAGACTAGCATAGCCTAGCCCAGCCCAGCCCAGCTTAGCCTAACCTAGCCCAGCCCAGTCTAGACTAGCATAGCCTAGCCCAGCCCAGCCCAGCTTAGCCTACCCTAGCCCAGCCCAGCCTAGCACAGCCCAGCCCAGCCTAGACCGGCCAAGCTCGGCCCAGCCAGGCCCGGCCCAGCACAGACCGGCCCAGCCCAGCCTAACCCAGCCTAGCATAGCCTAGCCCAGCCCATCCCAGCTTAGCCCAACCCAGCCCAGCCCAGCCTATCCTAGCCCAGCACACCCCAGCCCAGCCCACCCTAGCCTAGCCCAGCCCAGACTAGCCCAACCTAGCCTAGCCTAGCCCAGCCTAGCACAGCCCAGCCTAGCCCAAACCAGCCTATCCCAGTCTAGCCCAGCCAAGCCTAGCGCAGCCCAGCCTACCCTTGCCAAGCCTAGTCTAGCCTAGCCCAGCCCAGCCCAGCCCAGCAAGCCCTGCCCAGCCCAGCCTAACCCAGCCTTGCATAACCAAGGCTAGCCTAGCCCAGCCCAGCCCAGCCCAGCCCAGCTTAGCCCAGCACACCCCAGCCCAGCCCACCCTAGCCTAGCCCAGCCCAGACTAGCCCAACCTAGCCTAGCCTAGCCCAGCCGAGCACAGCCCAGCCTAGCCCAAACCAGCCTATCCCAGTCTAGCCCAGCCAAGCCTAGCGCAGCCCAGCCTACCCTTGCCAAGCCTAGTCTAGCCTAGCCCAGCCCAGCCCAGCCCAGCAAGCCCTGCCCAGCCCAGCCTAACCCAGCCTAGCCTAGCCCAGCCCAGCCCAGCCCAGCCCAGCTTAGCACAGCCTAGCCTAGACCAGCCTAGCCTAGCGTAGCCTAGCCAAGCCTAGCCTAGCTCAGCCCAGCCCAGCCCAACCCAGCTCTGTATGGCCCAGCCTAGCCTAGCCTAGCATAGTCTGTCCCCACCCAGCATAGCACAGCCCAGCCTAGCCAAGCCCAGCCCAGCCTAGCTCAGCCCAGCCTAGCCCAGCCTAGCCCAGCCCTGCCAAGCTCATCTTAGCCCAGCCCAGCCCAGCCCAGCCAAGCTTAGCCCAGAGCAGCCTAGGCTAGCCCAGCCGAGACCAGCCAAGGCCATATCAGCCCGGCCCAGCCCAGCCTAGCCAAGCCCTGCCCATCTCGGCCCAGCCCAGGCTAACCCAGCCCAGCCCAGCGTAGCTCAGCCGAACCTAGCCCAGTCCAGACTAGCCTAGCCTAGCCCAGCCCAGCCCAGCCTAGCACAGCCCAGCCCAGCCTAGACCGGCCAAGCCCGGCAAAGCCAGGCCCGGCCCAGCACAGACCGGCCCAGCCCAGCGTAGCCTAACCCAGCCTAGCGTAGCCTAGCCCAGCCCATCCCAGCTTAGCCCAACCCAGCCCAGCACAGCCCAGCCTAGCCCAGGCCAGCCTAGCCCATCCCAGCACAGCCCAGCCTAGCCTAGCCTATCCTAGCCAAGCCCATCCTAGCAAAGGCCAGCCCAGACCAGCCCAGCCCAGCCCAGCCCAGACCAGTCTAGCCCAGCCCCGCCTAGCCTATCCCAGACCACCCCAGCCTAGCCTAAGCTAGCCCAGCCCAGCCCAGCCCAGCCCAGCTCAGGCCAGCCCAGCCCATCCCAGCCTAGCCCACACAAGCCTAGCGAAGCCCAGACAAGCCCGGCCCAGCCTAGCCCAGCCATGCCCAGCCCAGCGCAGCCCAACCCAGTCCAGCCCAGCATAGCCCAGTCCAGCCCAGCCCAGCCTAGCCCTGCCAAGCCCAGCCTAGCCCTGCCAAGCCCAGCCTAGCCTAGCCTAGCCCAGCCCAGCCCAGCCGAGCCAAGTCCAGCCAAGCCCAGCCTAAGGAAACCTAGCCCAGCCCAGCCCAGCCCTGCCCAGCCCAGCCAATGCCAGCCCAGCCCATTCCATCCCAGCCCAGCCCAGCCTTTTATAGCCCAGCCTAGCCTAGCCTAGCCCAGCCTAGCCTGGCCCAGCCCGGCCCAGCCTAGCCTAGCCTAGCCCAGCCCAGCCCGGCCTAGCCTATCCCAGACCAGCCAGTTCACCATAGCCTAACTGGCCTAGCCCAGCCTAGCCCAGACCAGCCTAGCCCAGCCCAGCCCAGCCCAGCCTGGCCTAGAGTAGTTTAGCCTAGCCTAGCAGAGCCCAGCCGAGCCCAGCCCAGCATAACACAGCCCAGCACAGCCCAGCCCTGCCAATCCCATCCCAGTCCAACCCAGCCTAGCCTAGCCCAACCCAGCCAAGCCTGGCCAAGACCAGCCCAGCACAGCATTTTCTAGCGTAGCCCAGCCCAGCCCAGCCCAGCCCAGCCCAGCCCAGCATAGCCCAGCCCAGCCCAGCCCAGCGCAGCATAGCCCAGCCCAGCGCAGCCCAGCAGAGCTAGCCTAGCCCAGCCCGGACTTGCCTAGCCTAGCCCAGACCAGCCGACCTTAGCCCACCCCAGTCCGGCCAAGCCCAGCCTTTCCTAGCCCAGCCGACCCCAACCTAGCCAAGCATAACCAAGCCTAGCCCAACCCAGCCCAGCCAAGCCCAGCCCAGTCCAGCCGAGCCCAGCCCATCTCGGCCTAGCCTAGCCCAGCCCAGCCCAGCCCAGCCTAACCTAGCCAAGCCCAGGCCAGCCCAGTCTGGCCTAGACTAGTTTAGCCTAGCCTAGCCCAGCCCAGCCCAACCCAGGCCAGCCTAACCCAGCCCAGCACAGCCCAGCCCAGCCAATCCCAGCCCAGTCCAACCCAGCCTAGCCCAGCCCTGCCCATCCAAGCCCAGCCCAGCTTAGCCTAGGCTAGCCCAGCCCAGCCCAGCACAGCCTTTTCTAGCGTAGCGTAGCCCAGCCCAGCACAGCCCAGCCCAGCATAGCCCAGCCCAGCCCAGCCCAACGCAGCCCAGCATAGCCCAGCCCAGCCCAGCCCAGCAGAGCTACCCTAGCCCAGCCCGGCCTTGCCTAGCCTAGCCCAGACCAGCCGACCTTAGCCCACCCCAGTCCGGCCAAGCTCAGCCTTTCCTAGCCCAGCCCACCCCAACCTAGCCCAGCATAACCAAGCCTAGCATAGCCCAGCCCAACTCAGCCCAGCCCAAATCAGCCCAGCCCAGCCCGCCTAGCCCAGCCTAGCCTAGCCTAGACTAGCCTAGCCTAGCCCAACCCAGCCCAGCCAAGCCCAGCCCAGTCCAGCCGAGCCCAGCCCATCTCGGCGTAGCCTAGCCCAGCCCAGCCCAGCTTAGCCTAGCCTAGCCCAGCCCAGCCTAGCTCAGCCCAGCCTAGCCCAGCCTAGCCCAGCCCAGCCCAGCCAAGCTTAGCCCAGAGCAGCCTAGGCTAGCCCAGCCGAGCCCAGCCAAGGCCATGTCAGCCCAGCCCAGCCCAGCCTAGCCGAGCCCTGCCCATCTCGGTCCAGCCCAGCCTAGCCCAGCCCAGCCCAGCGTAGCTCAGCTGAACCTAGCCCAGCTTAGCCTAGCCAAGCCTAGCCCAGTCCAACCCAGCCCAGTCTAGACTAGCATAGCCCAGCCCAGCCCAGCCCAGCAGAGCTAGCCTAGCCCAGCCTGGCCTTGCCTAGCCTAGCCCAGACCAGCCGACCTTAGCCCACCCCAGTCAGGCCAAGCGCAGCCTTTCCTAGCACAGCCCACCCCAGCCTAGACCAGCATAACCAAGCCTAGCATAGCCCAGCCCAACTCAGCCCAGCCCAACTCAGCCCAGCCCAACTCAGCCCAGCCCAGCCTAGCCTAGCCTAGCCTAGCCTAGCCTAGCCTAGCCCAACCCAGCCCAGCCAAGCCCAGCCCAGTCCAGCCGAGCCCAGCCCATCTTGGCGTAGCCTTGCCTAGCCCAGCCCAGCCCAGCCCAGCCCAGCCGAGCCCAGCCTAGCTCAGCCCAGCCTAGCCCAGCCTAGCCCAGCCAAGCTTAGCCCAGAGCAGCCTAGGCTAGCCCAGTCGACCCCAGCCAAGGCCATGTCAGCCCAACCCAGCCCAGCCCAGCCGAGCCCTGCCCATCTCGGCCCAGCCCAGCCTAGCCCAGCCCACCCCAGCGTAACTCAGCTGAACCTAGCCCTGCTTAGCCTAGCCAAGCCTAGCCCAGTCCAGCCCAGCCCAGTCTAGACTAGCATAGCCTAGCCCAGCCCAGCCCAGCTTAGCCTAGCCTAGGCAACCCAGCCTAGCACAGCCCAGCCCAGCCTAGACCGGCCAAGCCCGGCCCAGCCAGGCCCGGCCCAGCACAGACCGGCCCAGCCCAGCGTAACCTAGCCTAGCATAGCCTAGCCCAGCCCATCCCAGCTTAGCCCAACCCAGCCCAGCCCAGCCTATCCTAGCCCAGCACACCCCAGCCCAGCCCACCCTAGCCTAGCCCAGCCCAGACTAGTCCAACCTAGCCTAGCCTAGCCCAGCCGAGCACAGCCCAGCCTAGCCCAAACCAGCCTATCCCAGTCTAGCCCAGCCAAGCCTAGCGCAGCCCAGCCTACCCTTGCCAAGCCTAGTCTAGCCTAGCCCAGCCCAGCCCAGCCCAGCAAGCCCTGCCCAGCCCAGCCTAACCCAGCCTAGCATAACCAAGGCTAGCCTAGCCCAGCCCAGCCCAGCCCAGCCCAGCTTAGCACAGCCTAGCCTAGACCAGCCTAGCCTAGCGTAGCCTAGCCAAGCCTAGCCTAGCTCAGCCCAGCCCAGCCCAACCCAGCTCTGCATGGCCCAGCCTACCCTTGCCAAGCCTAGTCTAGCCTAGCCCAGCCCAGCCCAGCCCAGCAAGCCCTGCCCAGCCCAGCCTAACCCAGCCTAGCATAACCAAGGCTAGCCTAGCCCAGCCCAGCCCAGCCCAGCCCAGCTTAGCACAGCCTAGCCTAGACCAGCCTAGCCTAGCGTAGCCTAGCCAAGCCTAGCCTAGCTCAGCCCAGCCCAGCCCAACCCAGCTCTGCATGGCCCAGCCTAGCCTAGCCTAGCATAGTCTGGCCCCACCCAGCCTAGCCCAGCCCAGCAAGCCCTGCCCAGCCCAGCCTAACCCAGCCTAGCATAACCAAGGCTAGCCTAGCCCAGCCCAGCCCAGCCCAGCCCAGCTTAGCACAGCCTAGCCTAGACCAGCCTAGCCTAGCGTAGCCTAGCCAAGCCTAGCCTAGCTCAGCCCAGCCCAGCCCAACCCAGCTCTGCATGGCCCAGCCTAGCCTAGCCTAGCATAGTCTGGCCCCACCCAGCCTAGCACAGCCCAGCCTAGCCAAGCCCAGCCCAGCCTAGCACAGCCCAGCCCAGCCAAGCCCAGAAAAGCCCGGCCCAGCCCGGCCCAGCGTAGCTCAGACCGGCCCAGCCCGGCCCGGCCCTGCCTTACCCAGCCCATGCCAGCCCATCCCAAACCATCCCAGTCCAGCCCAGCCTAGCCTAGACTAGCCCAGCCTTCCCTTGCCAAGTCCAGCCTAGACCAGCCCAGCCTAGACCAGATCAGCCCAGCCCAGCCTAGCCCAGCCTAGCCCCGCCCAGCCCAGACAAGCCCAGCCCAGCTTAGCCCAGCCCAGCCTAGCACAGCCCAGCAAAGCCTAGACCGGCCAAGCCCGGCCCAGCCAGGCCCGGCCCAGCACAGACCGGCCCAGCCCAGCGTAACCCAGCCTAGCATAGCCTAGCCCAGCCCATCCCAGCTTAGCCCAACCCAGCCCAGCCCAGCCTATCCTAGCCCAGCCCAGCCCAGCCCAGCCCACCCTAGCCTAGCCCAGCCCAGACTAGCCCAACCTAGCCTAGCCTAGCCCAGCCTAGCACAGCCCAGCCTAGCCCAAACCAGCCCAGCCTAGCCTAGCCCAGCCAAGCCTAGCGCAGCCCAGCCTACCCTTGCCAAGCCTAGTCTAGCCTAGCCCAGCCCAGCCCAGCCCAGCAAGCCCTGCCCAGCCCAGCCTAACCCAGCCTAGCATAACCAAGGCTAGCCTAGCCCAGCCCAGCCCAGCTTAGCACAGCCTAGACTAGACCAGCCTAGCCTAGCGTAGCCTAGCCAAGCCTAGCCTAGCTCAGCCCAGCCCAGCCCAACCCAGCTCTGCATGGCCCAGCCTAGCCTAGCCTAGCATAGTCTGGCCCCACCCAGCCTAGCACAGCCCAGCCTAGCCAAGCCCAGCCCAGCCTAGCCCAGCCCAGCCCAGCCAAGCCCAGAAAAGCCCGGCCCAGCCCGGCCCAGCGTAGCTCAGACCGGCCCGGCCCGGCCCGACCCTGCCTTACCCAGCCCATCCCAGCCCATCCCAAACCATCCCAGTCCAGCCCAGCCAAGCCTAGACTAGCCCAGCCTTCCCTTGCCAAGCCCAGCCTAGACCAGCCCAGCCTAGCCCCGCCCAGCCCAGACAAGCCCAGCCCAGCTTAGCCCAGCCTAGCCTAGCCCAGCCCAGCCCAGACAAGCCCAGCCCAGCTTAGCCCAGCCTAGCCTAGCCCAGCCCAGCCCAGCCCAGCCTAGCCTAACCCTGCCTATTCAAGCCCTGCCCAGCCTAGCCTAGTTTAGCCAAACCCATCCCTGCGCAGCCCAGAGCAGTTCAGCCCAGAGAAGACCAGCCCAGCCTAGCCTTGCCCAGCCCAGCCTAGTTAAGCCTAGTCTAGCCCAGACCAGCCCATCCCAGTCTAGCCCAGCCAAGCCTAGCCCAGCTCAGCCTACCCTTGCCAAGCCTATTCTAGCCTAGCCTAGCCCAGCCCAGCCCAGCCCAGCCTAGCCCAGCCCAGCCCAGGAAGCCCAGCCCAGCCTAGCCCTGCCTAGCCCAGCCTAGCCTAGCCTAGCCCAGCATAGCCTAGCCTAGCCTAGCCCAGCATAGCCTAGCCTAGCATAGTCTAGCCCAGCCCAGCCTAACACAGCCCAGCCCAGCCCAGCACAGCCTAGCCAAGCCCAGAAAAGCCCGGCCCAGCCTGGCCCAGCGTAGCGCTGACCGGCCTGGACCAGCCCGGACATGCCTTACCCAGCCCATCCCATCCCATCCCAGCCCAGCCCAGCCCAGCCCAGCCCAGCCCATCCCATCCCATCCCATTTTAGCCCAGCCCATCCCATCCCAACCCTGCCTAGCACAGCCCAGCCCAGCCCATCCCATCCCAGCCCAGCCCAGCCCAGCCCAGCCCAGCCCAGCCTAGCCCAGCCCAGCCTAGCCCAGAGCAGCCTAGGCTAGCCCAGCCGACCCCAGCCAAGGCCATGTCAGCCCAGCCCAGCCCAGCCCAGCCGAGCCCTGCCCATCTCGGCCCAGCCCAGCCTAGCCCAGCCCAGCCCAGGGTAGCTCAGCTGAACCTAGCCCAGCTTAGCCTAGCCAAGCCTAGCCCAGTCCAGCCCAGCCCAGTCTAGACTAGCATAGCCTAGCCCAGCCCAGCCCAGCTTAGCCTAACCTAGCCCAGCCCAGTCTAGACTAGCATAGCCTAGCCCAGCCCAGCCCAGCTTAGCCTACCCTAGCCCAGCCCAGCCTAGCACAGCCCAGCCCAGCCTAGACCGGCCAAGCTCGGCCCAGCCAGGCCCGGCCCAGCACAGACCGGCCCAGCCCAGCCTAACCCAGCCTAGCATAGCCTAGCCCAGCCCATCCCAGCTTAGCCCAACCCAGCCCAGCCCAGCCTATCCTAGCCCAGCCCAGCCCAGCCCAGCCCACCCTAGCCTAGCCCAGCCCAGACTAGCCCAACCTAGCCTAGCCTAGCCCAGCCTAGCACAGCCCAGCCTAGCCCAAACCAGCCCAGCCTAGCCTAGCCCAGCCAAGCCTAGCGCAGCCCAGCCTACCCTTGCCAAGCCTAGTCTAGCCTAGCCCAGCCCAGCCCAGCCCAGCAAGCCCTGCCCAGCCCAGCCTAACCCAGCCTAGCATAACCAAGGCTAGCCTAGCCCAGCCCAGCCCAGCTTAGCACAGCCTAGACTAGACCAGCCTAGCCTAGCGTAGCCTAGCCAAGCCTAGCCTAGCTCAGCCCAGCCCAGCCCAACCCAGCTCTGCATGGCCCAGCCTAGCCTAGCCTAGCATAGTCTGGCCCCACCCAGCCTAGCACAGCCCAGCCTAGCCAAGCCCAGCCCAGCCTAGCCCAGCCCAGCCCAGCCAAGCCCAGAAAAGCCCGGCCCAGCCCGGCCCAGCGTAGCTCAGACCGGCCCGGCCCGGCCCGACCCTGCCTTACCCAGCCCATCCCAGCCCATCCCAAACCATCCCAGTCCAGCCCAGCCAAGCCTAGACTAGCCCAGCCTTCCCTTGCCAAGCCCAGCCTAGACCAGCCCAGCCTAGCCCCGCCCAGCCCAGACAAGCCCAGCCCAGCTTAGCCCAGCCTAGCCTAGCCCAGCCCAGCCCAGACAAGCCCAGCCCAGCTTAGCCCAGCCTAGCCTAGCCCAGCCCAGCCCAGCCCAGCCTAGCCTAACCCTGCCTATTCAAGCCCTGCCCAGCCTAGCCTAGTTTAGCCAAACCCATCCCTGCGCAGCCCAGAGCAGTTCAGCCCAGAGAAGACCAGCCCAGCCTAGCCTTGCCCAGCCCAGCCTAGTTAAGCCTAGTCTAGCCCAGACCAGCCCATCCCAGTCTAGCCCAGCCAAGCCTAGCCCAGCTCAGCCTACCCTTGCCAAGCCTATTCTAGCCTAGCCTAGCCCAGCCCAGCCCAGCCCAGCCTAGCCCAGCCCAGCCCAGGAAGCCCAGCCCAGCCTAGCCCTGCCTAGCCCAGCCTAGCCTAGCCTAGCCCAGCATAGCCTAGCCTAGCCTAGCCCAGCATAGCCTAGCCTAGCATAGTCTAGCCCAGCCCAGCCTAACACAGCCCAGCCCAGCCCAGCCCAGCCTAGCCAAGCCCAGAAAAGCCCGGCCCAGCCTGGCCCAGCGTAGCGCTGACCGGCCTGGACCAGCCCGGACATGCCTTACCCAGCCCATCCCATCCCATCCCAGCCCAGCCCAGCCCAGCCCAGCCCAGCCCATCCCATCCCATCCCATTTTAGCCCAGCCCATCCCATCCCAACCCTGCCTAGCACAGCCCAGCCCAGCCCATCCCATCCCAGCCCAGCCCAGCCCAGCCCAGCCCAGCCCAGCCTAGCCCAGCCCAGCCTAGCCCAGAGCAGCCTAGGCTAGCCCAGCCGACCCCAGCCAAGGCCATGTCAGCCCAGCCCAGCCCAGCCCAGCCGAGCCCTGCCCATCTCGGCCCAGCCCAGCCTAGCCCAGCCCAGCCCAGGGTAGCTCAGCTGAACCTAGCCCAGCTTAGCCTAGCCAAGCCTAGCCCAGTCCAGCCCAGCCCAGTCTAGACTAGCATAGCCTAGCCCAGCCCAGCCCAGCTTAGCCTAACCTAGCCCAGCCCAGTCTAGACTAGCATAGCCTAGCCCAGCCCAGCCCAGCTTAGCCTACCCTAGCCCAGCCCAGCCTAGCACAGCCCAGCCCAGCCTAGACCGGCCAAGCTCGGCCCAGCCAGGCCCGGCCCAGCACAGACCGGCCCAGCCCAGCCTAACCCAGCCTAGCATAGCCTAGCCCAGCCCATCCCAGCTTAGCCCAACCCAGCCCAGCCCAGCCTATCCTAGCCCAGCCCAGCCCAGCCCAGCCCACCCTAGCCTAGCCCAGCCCAGACTAGCCCAACCTAGCCTAGCCTAGCCCAGCCTAGCACAGCCCAGCCTAGCCCAAACCAGCCTATCCCAGTCTAGCCCAGCCAAGCCTTGCGCAGCCCAGCCTACCCTTGGCAAGCCTAGTCTAGCCTAGACCAGCCCAGCCCAGCCCAGCAAGCCCTGCCCAGCCCAGCCTAACCCAGCCTAGCATAACCAAGGCTAGCCTAGCCCAGCCCAGCACAGCCTATCCTAGCCCAGCACACCCCAGCCCAGCCCACCCTAGCCTAGCCCAGCCCAGACTAGCCCAACCTAGCCTAGCCTAGCCCAGCCGAGCACAGCCCAGCCTAGCCCAAACCAGCCTATCCCAGTCTAGCCCAGCCAAGCCTAGCGCAGCCCAGCCTACCCTTGCCAAGCCTAGTCTAGCCTAGCCCAGCCCAGCCCAGCCCAGCAAGCCCTGCCCAGCCCAGCCTAACCCAGCCTAGCATAACCAAGGCTAGCCTAGCCCAGCCCAGCCCAGCCCAGCCCAGCTTAGCACAGCCTAGCCTAGACTAGCATAGTCTGGCCCCACCCAGCCTAGCACAGCCCAGCCTAGCCAAGCCCAGCCCAGCCCAGCCTAGCTGTGCCCAGCCTAGCCCAGCCTAGCCCAGCCCTGCCAAGCTCATCTTATCCCAGCCCAGCCCAGCCCAGCCCAGCCCAGCCCAGCCCAGCCCAGCCAAGCTTAGCCCAGAGCAGCCTAGGCTAGCCCAGCCGAGACCAGCCAAGGCCATATCAGCCCAGCCCAGCCCAGCCTAGCCAAGCCCTGCCCATCTCGGCCCAGCCCAGGCTAACCCAGCCCAGCCCAGCGTAGCTCAGCCGAACCTAGCCCAGTCCAGACTAGCCTAGCCTAGCCCAGCCCAGCCCAGCCTAGCACAGCCCAGCCCAGCCTAGACCGGCCAAGCCCGGCCCAGCCAGGCCCGGCCCAGCACAGACCGGCCCAGCCCAGCACAGCCCAGCCTAGCCTAGCCTATCCTAGCCCAGCCCATCCCAGCTTAGCCCAACCCAGCCCAGCACAGCCCAGCCTAGCCCAGGCCAGCCTAGCCCATCCCAGCACAGCCCAGCCTAGCCTAGTCTATCCTAGCCAAGCCCATCCTAGCAAAGGCCAGCCCAGACCAGCCCAGCCCAGCCCAGCCCAGACCAGTCTAGCCCAGCCCCGCCTAACCTATCCCAGACCACCCCAGCCTAGCATAAGCTAGCCCAGCCCAGCCCAGCCCAGCCCAGCTCAGGCCAGCCCAGCCCATCCCAGCCTAGCCCACACAAGCCTAGCGAAGCCCAGACAAGCCCGGCCCAGCCTAGCCCAGCCATGCCCAGCTCAGCGCAGCCCAACCCAGTCCAGCCCAGCATAGCCCAGTCCAGCCCAGCCCAGCCTAGCCCTGCCAAGCCCAGCCTAGCCCTGCCAAGCCCAGCCTAGCCTAGCCTAGCCCAGCCCAGCCCAGCCGAGCCAAGTCCAGCCAAGCCCAGCCTAAGGACACCTAGCCCAGCCCAGCCCTGCCCAGCCCAGCCAATGCCAGCCCAGCCCATTCCATCCCAGCCCAGCCCAGCCTTTTATAGCCCAGCCTAGCCTAGCCTAGCCCAGCCTAGCCTGGCCCAGCCCGGCCCAGCCTGGCCTAGAGTAGTTTAGCCTAGCCTAGCAGAGCCCAGCCCAGCACAGCCCAGCCCAGCCAATCCCATCCCAGTCCAACCCAGCCTAGCCTAGCCCAACCCAGCCAAGCCTGGCCAAGACCAGCCCAGCACAGCCTTTTCTAGCGTAGCCCAGCCCAGCCCAGCCCAGCCCAGCCCAGCCCAGCATAGCCCAGCCCAGCCCAGCCCAGCGCAGCATAGCCCAGCCCAGCGCAGCCCAGCAGAGCTAGCCTAGCCCAGCCTGGCCTTGCCTAGCCTAGCCCAGACCAGCCGACCTTAGCCCACCCCAGTCCGGCCAAGCCCAGCCTTTCCTAGCCCAGCCCACCCCAACCTAGCCCAGCATAACCAAGCCTAGCCCAGCCC
Source organism: Callipepla californica brunnescens (assembly GCA_023055505.1). NCBI lineage: Eukaryota > Metazoa > Chordata > Aves > Galliformes > Odontophoridae > Callipepla > Callipepla californica. Next base: position 19,675,990 of record JALIRH010000011.1, read on the forward strand.
AGCCCAGCCAAGCCCAGCCCAGCCCAGCCTAGCCTAGCCTAGCCCAGCCTAGCCCAGCCCAGCGTAGCCCAGCCTAGCCCAGCCCTGCCAAGCTCATCTTAGCCCAGCCCTGCCCAGCCAAGCTTAGCCCAGAGCAGCCTAGGCTAGCCCAGACGAGCCCAGCCATGGCCATGTCAGCCCAGCCCAGCCCAGCCTAGCCGAGCCCTGCCCATCTCGGCTCAGCCCAGCCTAGCCCAGCCCAGCCCAGCGTAGCTCAGCCGAACCTAGCCCAGCTTAGCCTTGCCAAGCCTAGCCCAGCCAAGCCAAGCTTAGCCTAGCCTAGCCCAGCCCAGCCTAGACCGGCCAAGCCCGGCCCAGCCATGCCCGGCCCAGCACAGACCAGCCCAGCCCAGCGTAGCCTAACCCAGCCTCGCGTAGCCTAGCCCAGCCCATCCCAGCTTAGCCCAACCCAGCCCAGCCCAGCCCAGCCCAGCATAGCCCAGCCCAGCCCAGCCCAGCCTAGCCCAGCCCAGCCAAGTCCAGCCTAACCTAGCCAAGCCGAGGCCAGCCCAGTCTGGCCTAGACTACTTTAGCCTAGCCTAGCCCAGCCCAGCCCAACCCAGGCCAGCCTAACCCAGCCCAGCACAGCCCAGCCCAGCCAATCCCAGCCCAGCCCAGCACAGCCCAGCCCAGCCAATCCCAGCCCAGTCCAACCCAGCCTAGCCCAGCCCAGCTTAGCCTAGGCTAGCCCAGCCCAGCCCAGCACAGCCTTTTCTAGCGTAGCGTAGCCCAGCCCAGCCCAGCCCAGCCTAACCCAGCCCAGCCCAGCCCAACGCAGCCCAGCATAGCCCAGCCCAGCCCAGCCCAGCAGAGCTAGCCTAGCCCAGCCCGGCCTTGCCTAGCCTAGCCCAGACCAGCCGACCTTAGCCCACCCCAGTCCGGCCAAGCCCAGCCTTTCCTAGCCCAGCCGACCCCAACCTAGCCCAGCATAACCAAGCCTAGCCCAACCCAGCCCAGCCAAGCCCAGCCCAGCCCAGCCCAGCCCAGCCTAGCCTAGCCCAGCCTAGCTCAGCCCAGCATAGCCCAGCCTAGCCCAGCCCTGCCAAGCTCATCTTAGCCCAGCCCAGCCCAGCCAAGCTTAGCCCAGAGCAGCCTAGGCTAGCCCAGCCGAGCCCAGCCAAGGCCATGTCAGCCCAGCCCAGCCCAGCCCAGCCCAGCCTAGCCTAGCCCAGCCTAGCTCAGCCCAGCCTAGCCCAGCCCTGCCAAGCTCATCTTAGCCCAGCCCAGCCCAGCCCAGCCAAGCTTAGCCCAGAGCATCCTAGGCTAGCCCAGCAGAGCCCAGCCAAGGCTATGTCAGCCCAGCCCAGCCCAGCCCAGCCCAGCGTAGCCTAGCCCAGCCTAGCTCAGCCCAGCCTAGCCCAGCCTAGCCCAGCCCTGCCAAGCTCATCTTAGCCCAGCCCAGCCCAGCCCAGCCAAGCTTAGCCCAGAGCAGCCTAGGCTAGCCCAACTGAGCCCAGCCAAGGCCATGTCAGCCCAGCCCAGCCCAGCCTAGCCGAGCCCTGCCCATCTCAGCCCAGCCCAGCCTAGCCCAGCCCAGCCCAGCGTAGCTCAGCTGAACCTAGCCCAGCTTAGCCTAGCCAAGCCTAGCCCAGCCCAGTCCAGAATATCCTAGCCTAGCCAAGCCCAGCCCAGCTTAGCCTAGCCTAGCCCAGCCCAGCCTAGCACAGCCCAGCCCAGCCTAGACTGGCCAAGCCCGGCCCAGCCAGGCCCGGGCCAGAACAGACCAGCCCAGCCCAGCATAGCCTAACCCAGCGTCGCGTAGCCTAGCCCAGCCCATCCCAGCTTAGCCCAACCCAGCCATGCCCAGCCCAGCCTAGCCCAGGCCAGCCCAGCTTAGCCCAGCCCGTCCCATCCTAGCCTAGCCCAGACCAGCCCAGCCCATCCTAGCCTACCCCAGCCCAGCTCAGCCCAGCCCAGCCTAGCCCTGCCTGGTCTACTTAAGCCTAGTCTAGCCAAGCCTAGCCTAGTCTAGCCCAGCCCAGCCCATCCTAGCCTAGCCTAACACAGCGCACCCAGCCCAGCTTAGCCCAGCCCAGCCCAGCCCAGCCTAGCCTAGCCCAGCCCAGCCCAGCCCAGCAAGCCCAGCCCAGCCCAGCCTAGCCCTGGCTAGCCCAGCCTAGCCCAGCATAGCCTAGCCTAGCATAGTCTAGCCCAGCCCAGCCTAACACAGCCCAGCCCAGCCCAGCCCAGCGTAGCCAAGCCCAGAAAAGCCCGGCCCAGCCTGGCCCAGTGTAGCGATGACCGGCCCGGACCAGCCCGGCCCTGCATTACCCAGCCCATCCCAGCTCAGCCCAGCCCATCCCATCCCAAACCAGCCCATCCCAGCCCAGCCCAGCCCATCCCATCCCATCCCATCCCAGCCCATTTTAGCCCAGCCCATCCCATCCCAACCCTGCCTAGCACAGCCCAGCCCAGCTCAGCCCAGCCCAGACCAGCCCATCCTAACCTAGCCCAGCCCAGCCCAGCCCAGCCCTGCCTAGTCTACTTAAGCCTAGTCTAGCCTAGCCTAGCCTAGTCTAGCCCAGCCCAGCCCATCCTAGCCTAGCCTAGGCTAGCCCACCGAGCCCAGCTTAGCCCAGCCCAGCCCAGCCTAGCCTAGCCTAGCCCAGACCAGCCCGGCCCAACCAGGTCCGGCCTGGCACAGATCAGCCTAGCCCAGCCTAGCCTAGCCCAGCCTAGCCTAGCCCAGCCTAGCCTAGGCTAGCCCAGCCCAGCCCATCCTAGCCTAGCCTAGGCTAGCCCACCGAGCCCAGCTTAGCCCAGCCCAGCCCAGCCTAGCCTAGCCTAGCCCAGACCAGCCCGGCCCAACCAGGTCCGGCCTGGCACAGATCAGCCCAGCCCAGCCCAGCCAAGCCCAGCCCAGCCCAGCCTAGCCCAGCCTAGCCTAGCCCAGCCTAGCCTAGGCTGGCCCAGCCCAGACCAGCCCATCCTAGCCAAGCCCAGCCTAACCTAATATAGCCCACCCTAGCCTAGCCCAGCCCGGCCCAACTTAGCCCAGACCGGCCCGGCCTAGCTTGGCATGGCCCTGCCCAGCCCATCCCATCCCAACCCAGCCCAGCCCAGCCCAGTTCGGCCCAGCTTAGCCCAGACCGGCCCGGCCTGGCCCGGCCCTGCCAGCCCAGCCCGGCCCAGCCCAGCCCATCCCATCCCATCCCAGCCCAGCCAAGCCAAATCCAGCCTAGCCTAGCCAAGCCCAGCCTAGCCCAGCCAAGCCCAGCCTAGTCTAGCCCAGACCAGCCCGGCCTGGACCGGCCAGGCCAAGCCTAGCCCAGCCTACCCTAGCCTAGCCAATCCTAGCCCAGCCCAGCCTAGCCTAGCACAGCACAGCCCAGCACGGTCCACCCTAGCCCAGACTGACCCGGCCCCACCCTGCCTAGCCAAACCCAGGCCAGCCCAGCCCAGGGCAGCCCAGCCCAGCCCAGCCCAGCCCAGCCTAGCCTAGCCCAGCCCAGTCCAGCACAGCCCAGCGCAGCCCAGCCAAGCCTAGCACAGACTGGCCGGACCCGGCCCTGCCTAGCTCATCCCAGCACATCCCAGCCCAGCCCAGCCCAGCCCAGCCCAGCCCAGCCCAGCCCAGCCCAGCGAAGCCTAGCCTGGCCCATCCCGGCCCGGCCCTGCCCAGCCCATCCCAGTACACCTTAGCCCATCCAGTCCCAGACTAGCACAGCCCAGCATAACCTAACCTAGCCCAGCCTAGCCTAGCCCAGCCCAGCCTACCCTAGCCTAGCCCAGCACAGCCCAGCCCAGCCTAGCCCAGCCCGGCCCGGCCCAGCCAATCCCATCCCATCCCAGCCCAGCCCAGCCCAGTCCAACCCAGCCTAGCCCAGCCCTGCCCAGCCTTCCCTAGCCTAGCGCAGACCAGCCGAACCCAGCCCCGCCCAGCCTAGCCTAGCCCTGCCTAGACCAGCCCAGCCCAGCTCAGCCCAGCCTAGTTCAGCCGAACCTAGCCCAGCCTAGCCTAGCCTAGCCTAGGCCGGCCCAGTCCAGCCTAGCCTAGCCCAGCCAAGCCAAGTTCAGCCCAGCCCGGCCCAGCCCAGCCCAGCTCGGCCCAGCCCAGCCCATCCCAGCGAAGCCCAGCCCCGCCCAGCCCAGCTTATCCTATCCCAGCCCAGCCCAGCCCAGCCGAGCCTATTATAGCCCAGCCCATCCCAGCCCAGCCCAGCCTAGCACAGCCCAGCCTAACCTAACTAAGCCCAGCCCAGCCCAGCCCAGCCCATCCCATCCCAGCCCAGCCCAGCCCAGCCCATCCCATCCCATCCCAGCCCAGCCCAGCCCAGCCCAGCCAAGACCAGCCTAGCCTTGCCCAGACCAGCCCGGCCCGGACCGGCCCGGCCAAGCCCAGCCCGGCCTAGCCTAGCCCAGCCCAGCCTAGCCTAGCCCGGCCCAGCCGAGCCGAGCCTAGCCCAGCCCAGCCCGGCCCAGGCCAGCCCAACCCAGGCCAGCCCAGCCCATCCCATCCCAGCCCAACCCAGGGCAGCCCAACACAGGCCAGCCCAGCCCATCCCAGCCCAGCCCAACCTATCCCATTCCAGCCCAGCCCACCCAAGCCTAGTACAGAATGGCCCGGCCCGGCGCTGTCCATCCCATCCCATCCCATCCCATCCCATCCCATCCCATCCCATCCCATCCCATCCCATTCCATCCCATCCCAGCCCGGCCCATCCCAGCCCGGCCCAGCCCAGCCCAGCCCAGCCCAGCCCGGCCCAGCCCAGCCCAGCCTAGCCAAGCCCAGAAAAGCCCGACCCAGCCCGGCCCAGCGTAGCGTAGACCGGCCCAGCCAGGCTCTGCCTTACCCAGCCCATCCCAGCCCAGCTCAGCCCAGCCCAGCTCAGCACATCCAGATTAGCGTAGCCTAGCCCAGACTCGCCTAGCGTAGCCTAGCATAGCCCAGCCCAGCCGAGCCCAGCCCAGTTCGGCCCACCTTAGCCCAGACCGGCCCGGCCCGGCCCAGCCCAGCCCATCCCAGCCCAGCCCATCCCAGCGCAGCCCAGCCCAGCCCACCCCAGCCCATCTCATCCCCGCCCAGCCCAGCCATGCCCAGCGTAGCCCAGCCCAGCCAAGCCCAGCCTAGCCTAGCCCAGACCAGCCTGGCCCGGACCGGCCCGGCCAAGACCAGCCCAGCCTACCCTAGCCCAGCCCAGCCTAGCCTAGCCCAGCACAGCCCAGCCGAGCCTAGCACAGCCCAGCCCAGCCTGGCCCAACCTAGCCCAGACTGGCAAGGCCCGGCCCTGCCCAGCACAACCCAGGCCAGACTAACCCAGGCCAGCCCAGCCCATCCCATCCCAGCCCAACCTATCCCATCCCATCCCATCCCATCCCAGCCCAACCTATCCCATCCCATCCCATCCCATCCCAGCCCAACCCAGGCCAGCACAACCTATCCCATCCCATCCCATCCCAGCCCAGCCCAGCCCAGCCCAGCCCAGTCAAGCCTAGCACAGAAAGGCCCGGCTCGGCACTGCCCAGCCCAGCCCATAACAGACCAGCCCGGCCCGGCCCAGCCTAGCCCAGACCGGCCCAGCCCGGCCTGTCCCGGCTCAGCCCAGCCCAGCCCAGCCCAGCCCAGCCTAGCCCAGCCTAGATTAGCCCAGCCCAGCACAGCCCAGCCCAGCCTAGCCCACCCAAGCCTAGTTAAGCCCAGACAAGCCCGGCCCAGCCTGGCCCAGCCCAGCCCCGCCCAGGCCATTCCATCCCTTCCCAGCCCATCCAAACCCAGGCAAGCCTAGCCAAGCCCAGGCCAGCTCAGCCCAGCCCAGCCCAGCCCAGCCCAGCCCAGAATAGCCTATCCGAGCCTAGCCCAGCCTAGCCCAGCCCAACCCAACCCAGCCTAGCCCAGCCCATCCCAGCCTAGCCTTGCCAAGCCCAGGTGAGCCTAGCCCAGCTTAGCCCAGCCTAGACTAGCCCAGAAAAGCCCGGCCCGGCCTGGCCCGGCCCGGCCCAGCCCAGCCTACCCTAGCTTAGCCCAGCCAAGCCTAGCCTAGCCTAGCACAGCCTAGCCAAGCCTAACCTAGCTCAGACCAGCCTAACCCAGCTTAGACTAGCCCAGACTAGTCTAGCCTAGCACAACCTAGCCTAGCCTAGCCCAGCCCAGCCCAGCCCAACCCAGCCTAGCCTAGCCCAGACTAGCCTAGCCCAGCCAAGCCCAACCTAGCAAACCCCAGCCTAGCCCCGCCTGGCCCAGCCCGGCCCTGCCCAGCACAGCCCAGCCCAGCCCAGCCCAGCCCGGCCTAGCCCAGCCCAGTTTAGCCCAGCCCATCCCAGCCCAGCCTAGCCCATCCCATTACAGCCCAGCGCAGCCCAGCCCAGCCTCACCAAGCCCAGCCCAGCCCAGCCCAGCCCAGCCCAGCGTCGCCTTGCCTTACCAAGCCTCGCCCAGCCCACTTTAGCCTAGCCCAGCCCAGCCCATCCCAGCCCAGCCCATCGCATCCCAGCCCAGCCCAGCCCAGCCCAGCCCAGCCCAGCTTAGACTAGCCCAGCCTAGCCTAGCCTAGTTCAGCCAGCCCATCCCAGCCCAGCCCATCGCATCCCAGCTCAGCCCAGTCCAGCTCAGCCCAGCCCAGCCCAGCCGAGCCCAGCCCAGCTTAGACTAGCCCAGCCTAGCCTAGCCTAGTTCAGCCAGCCCAGCCCAGCCCAGCCCAGCCCAGCCTAGCCTTGCCCAATCGAGCCCAAACCAGCACAGCCCAGCCTAGCGCAGCTGTCATGGTTTTATGATTTTTGGTACTGGTATTCCACATCATAACATCATGTATTGCATTAAGAGGTAAAGAGCTAATACTCCAGCCCCATGGATCATTGATGGTTCCAGGTATACCTGTCTCAGAAGAGAAGAAGAACTACATTCCCCAGAGGACTTTGCGATGCTTTGTATTTTTACATGTTTTCCGCTCAGAGGGAACAGATAAAAACCCTCAGCGGTCACGGGACACTCTCTTTCCTTCGGGATCGACTCAGCAGTGGGTGCTCGCTGCCGTATCGCCTTCAGCGTTAGCGTAAGGCCTTCGGTTTATCGGACACTCTCTCTTGCTCATTTTATTTGATTTCATTAGCCTCAATTCCAATTATATTGTATTATATTCTGTTATTTTGCTTTCTGATATCATATTTAGTAAATTAGCTTTCCTCCTCAGATCGTTGCCGCTGTTTTGTTTCTAGGCCCATCTCCCTTTTCCCTTTTCCCTTTTTCCTTGCCCTTTCCTGGGGCGTGGGTCCGTGGGTCCCTCGCACCAGTCGTCACGGAACCGGGCCGATCCAGCCCGGTAAACCGTTGACAGCAGCCCAGCCCGGACCGGCCTGGCCCGGCCCGGTCCAGCCTGGCCCAGCCCAGCCCGGCCCAGCCTAGCCTAGCACAGCACAGCCCAGCCCAGCCTAGCCCAACCCAGCCCAGCCCGGCATAGCCCAGCCCAGCCTACCCTAACCTAGCCAAGCCTAGCCCAGCACAGCCCAGCCGAGCCTAGCACAGCCCAGCCCGGCCCGGCACTGCCCAGCCCAGATTGGCCCATCTCATCCCATCCCAGCCCAGCCCAGCACATCCCAGCCCAGCCCAGCCCATACCAGCCCAGCCCAGACCATCCTAGCCTAGTTTAGCCTAACCCAGCCCAGGCAAGCCTAACACAGCCCAGCATAGCCCAGCCTAGCCCAGACCGGCCCGGCCCGACCTGTCCCAGCCCAGCCCAGCTGTACCCAGCCCAGCTGTGCCCAGCCCAGCTGTGCCCATCCCAGCCGTGCCCATCCCAGCCCAGCCCAGCCCAGCCCAGGCCATCCCATCCCATCCCATCCCATCCCATCCCATCCCAGCCCAGCCCAGCTGTACCCAGCCCAGCTGTGCCCAGCCCAGCTGTGCCCATCCCAGCCGTGCCCATCCCAGCCCAGCCCAGCCCAGCCCAGGCCATCCCATCCCATCCCATCCCATCCCATCCCATCCCATCCCATCCCATCCCATCCCAGCCCAGCCCAGCCCAGCCGTGCCCATCCCAGCCCAGCCCAGCCCAGCCCATCGCATCCCAGCCCAGACCAGTCCAGCCCAGCCCATTCCAGCTCAGCCCAGCCCAGCCCAGCCTAGCCCATCCCCGCCAATCCCAGCCCAGCATAGCCTAGCCTAGCCTAGCCCAGCCCAGCCCAGCCCAGCCTAGCCTTGCCAAGCCTTGTCTAGCCTAGTTTAGCCCAGCCCAGCACATCCTAGCTTGGTATTCCTAACCCAGCCCAGGCAAGCCTAGCCCAGTTCAACATAGCGCAACCTAGCCCAGACCCGCCCGGCACGGCCTGTCCCGGCTCAGCCCATCCCAGCCCAGCCCAGCCCTGCCCAGCCCATCGCATCCCAGCCGTGCCGAGCCCAGCCCAGCCCAGCCTAGTTTAGCCCAGCCCAGCCCAACCCAGCCCAGCCTAACCCACCAAAGCCAAGCCAAGCCCAGACAAGCCCGGCCCAGCCTGGCCCAGCCGAGCCCACCCAACCCAGCCCAGCATAGCCTAGCCTAGCCTAGCCTAGCCCAGCCCAGCCCAGCCTAGCCTTGCCAAGCCTTGTCTAGCCTAGTTTAGCCCAGCCCAGCACATCCTAGCCTGGATTTCCTAACCCAGCCCAGGCAAGCCTAGCCCAGCCCAACATAGCGCAGCCTAGCCCAGACCCGCCCGGCACAGCCTGTCCCGGCTCAGCCCATCCCAGCCTTCCCCAGCTCTGCCCAGCCCATCGCATCCCAGCCGTGCCGAGCCCAGCCCAGCCCAGCCTAGTTTAGCCCAGCCCAGCCCAACCCAGCCCAGCCTAGCCCACCAAAGCCAAGCCAAGCCCAGACAAGCCCGGCCCAGCCTGGCCCAGCCCAGCCCAGCCCAGCCCGGCCCAGGCCATCCCATCCCATCGCATCCCAGCCCAGCCCATCCTAGCCCAGCCTAGCCAAACCCAGGCCAGCTCAGCCCAGCCCAGCCCTGCCCAACCCAACCCAGCCCTGCCCAACCCAACCCAGCCCTGCCCAGCCCAGTCCAGCTCAGCCCAGCCCAGCCCGGGCTAGCCTAGCCCAGGTGAGCCTAGCCCAGCCTAGACTAGCCCAGAACGGCCTGGCCCGGCCCTGCTCGGCCCGGCCTGACACAACCCAGCACAGCCCAGCCCAGCCCAGTCCAGGCCAGCCCAGCCTAACCTAACCCAGACCAGCCCGGCCCACCCCAGCCTAGCCCAGCCTAGCCCAGCCTAGCTCAGCCCAGCTTAGTTTAGCCTAGCCTAGTTTTGCTTAGCCCAGTCTAACCCAGCCTAGCTCAGCCCAGCCCACTCAGCCTAGCCCAGCCCAGCCTAGTTTAGCCCAGCCCAGCCCAGCCCAGCCCAGCCTAGCCCACCCAAGCCTAGCCAAGCCCAGACAAGCCCGGCCCGGCCCAGCCCGGCCCACCCCAGCCTAGCCCAGCCTAGCTCAGCCCAGCTTAGTTTAGCCTAGCCTAGTTTTGCTTAGCCCAGCCCAGCCCAGCCCAGCCCAATTCAGCCTAGCCCAGCCCAGCCTAGTTTAGCCCAGCCCAGCCCAGCCCAGCCCAGCCCAGCCTAGCCAAGCCCAGACAAGCCCGGCCCAGCCTAGCCCAGCCCGGCCCAGCCCAGCCCAGCCCATCCAATCGCAGCCCATCCCAGCCCAGCCCTACCTAGCCAAGCCCAGCCCAGCTCTGCCCAGCCCAGCCTAGCCCAGCCTAACTTAACCCAGACGAACACTGCCCAGCCCAGATTATCACAGTCTAGCCCAGCCCAGCAAAGCCTAGCCCAGCCCAGCCCAGCCCAGCCTAGCTCAGTGCAGCCTAGACTAGCCAAGCCCAGCCCAGCCCAGCCCTGCGCAACCCAGCCCACCCCATCCCAGCCCAGCTTAGCCTAGCCTAGCCAAGCCTTGCTTAGTCTAGTCCAGCCCAGCCTAGCAAATCCCAGCCCAGCCTATCCGAGCCTAGCCCAGCCTAGCCCATCCCATCCCATCCCATCCCATCCCATTCCATCCCAGCCCATCCCATCCCATCCCATCCCATCCCATCCCATTCCATCCCAGCCCATCCCATCCCATCCCATCCCATCCCATCCCATTCCATCCCATTCCATCCCAGCCCATCCCATCCCATCCCATCCCAGCCCATCCCATCCCAGCCCATCCCAGCCCAGCCCAGCCCATCCCGGCCAAGACCAGCCCAGCCCAGCCTAGCCCAGCCCAGCCTAGCCAAGCCCAGAAAAGCCCGACCCAGCCCGGCCCAGCGTAGCGTAGACCGGCCCAGCCAGGCCCTGCCTTACCCAGCCCATCCCAGCCCAGCCCAGCCCAGCCCAGCCCACCCCATCCGGATTAGCGTAGCCTAGCCCGGACTAGCATAGCCTAGCCGAGCATAGCCCAGCCCAGCCCAGCCTAGCTCAGCCCAGCCTAGCCAAGCCCAGAAATGCTTGGCCCAGCCCGGCCCAGCGTAGCGCAGACCGGCCCGGCCAGGCCCTGCCTTCCCCAGCCCATCCCATCCCATCCCATCCCATCCCATCCCATCCCATCCCATCCCATCCCATCCCATCCCATCCCATCCCATCCGAGGCCAGCCCATACCAGCCCAGCCCAGCACATCCAGATTAGAGTAGCCCATCCCATCCCATCCCATCCCATCCCATCCCATCCCATCCCATCCCATCCCAGGCCAGCCCATACCAGCCCAGCCCAGCACATCCAGATTAGAGTAGCCCAGCCCAGCCCAGCCAAGCCCAGTCTAGCCTAGCCCAGACTAGCCCGGCACGGCCAAGCCCAGCCCAGCCTACCCTAGCCTAGCCAAGCCTAGCCCAGCCAAGCCGAGCCTAGCCCAGCACAGCCCAGCCGAGCCTAGCACAGCTCAGCCCAGCCTGGCCCATCCTAGCCCAGACTGGCAAGGCCCGGCCCTGCCCAGCACAACCCAGGCCAGACCAACCCAGGCCAGCCCAGCCCGTCCCATCCCAGCCCAACCCAGGCCAGCCCAGCCTATCCCATCCCATCCCATCCCATCCCATCCCATCCCATCCCATCCCATCCCATCCCATCCCATCCCAGCCCAGCCCAGCCCAGCCCAGCCCAGCCCAGCCCAGTCAAGCCTAGCACAGAATGGCATGGCTCGGCACTGCCCAGCCCATACCAGACCAGCCCAGCTCGGCCCAGCCTAGCCCAGACCGGCCCGGCCCGGCCTGTCCCAACTCAGCCCAGCCCAGACCAGCCCAGCCCATCCCAGCCCAGGCCATCCCATCCCTTCCCAGCCTATCCAAACCCAGACAAACCTAGCCAAGCCCAGGCCAGCTCAGCTCAGCTCAGCTCAGCCCAGCCCAGCCCAGCCCAGCCCAGCCCAGAATAGCCTATCCGAGCCTAGCCCAGCCTAGCCCAGCCCAACCCAACTCAGCCTAGCCCAGCCCATTCAAGCCTAGCCTAGCCAAGACCAGGTGAGCCTAGCCCAGCTTAGCCCAGCCTAGACTAGCCCAGAAAAGCCCGGCCCGGCCTGGCCCGGCCCGGCCCAGCCCAGCCTACCCTAGCTTAGCCCAGCCAAGCCTAGCCTAGCCTAGCACAGCCTAGCCAAGCCTATCCTTGCTCAGACCAGCCTAACCCAGCTTAGACTAGCCCAGACTAGTCGAGCCTAGCACAACCTAGCCTAGCCCAGCCCAGCCCAACCTAGCAAACCCCAGCCTAGCCCCGCCTGGCCCAGCCCATCCCATCCCAGCCCGGCCCACCCTAGCCCAGCCCAGTTTAGCCCAGCCCAGCCCAGCCCAGCCTAGCCCATCCCATTACAGCCCAGCGCAGCCCAGCCCAGCCTCACCAAGCCCAGCCCAGCCCAGCCCAGCCCAGCGTTGCCTTGCCTTACCAAGCCCAGCCCAGCCCAGCCCAGCCCATCGCATCTCAGCTCAGCCCAGTCCAGCTCAGCCCAGCCCAGCCCAGCCCAGCCCAGCCCAGCTTAGACTAGCCCAGCCTAGCCTAGCCTAGTTCAGCCAGCCCAGCCCAGCCCAGCCCAGCCTAGCCTTGCCCAATCGAGCCCAACCCAGCACAGCCCAGCCTAGCGCAGCCCAGCCGAGCCCAGCCCAGCTTAGACTAGCCCAGCCCAGCCTAGCCTAGCACAGCACAGCCCAGCCCAGCCCAGCCTAGCCCAGCCCAGCCCAGCATAGCCCAGCACAGCCTACCATAGCCTAGCCAAGCCTAGCCCAGCACAGCCCAGCCGAGCCTAGCACAGCCCAGCCCGGCCCAGCCCTGCCCAGCCCAGATTGACCCAGCCCAGCCCAGCCCAGCCCAGCCCAGCCCAGCCTAGACTTGCCCAGACCAGCCCGGCCCGGACCGGCCCGGCCAAGCCCAGCCCAGCCTACCCTAGCCCAGCCCAGCCTAGCCTAGCCCAGCACAGCCCAGCCCAGCCGAGCCTAGCCCAGCCCAGCCCAGCTTGGCCCAGCCTAGCCCATACTGGCACGGCCCGGCCCTGCCCAGCCCAACCCAGGCCAGCCCAGCCCATCCCAGCCCAGCCCAGCCCGGCCCAGACCAGCCCAGCCCATCCCGTCCCAGCCCAGCCCAGCCCAGCCCAGCCCAGCCCAGTCCAGCCTAGCCCAGCCCAGCCTAGCCAAGCCCAGAAAAGCCCGACCCAGCCCGGCCCAGCGTAGCGTAGACCAGCCCAGCCAGGCCCTGCCTTACCCAGCCCATCTCAGCCTAGCCCAGCCCAGCCCAGCCCATCCAGATTAGCGTAGCCTAGCCCAGACTAGCCTAGCCTAGCCTAGCATAGCCCAGCCCAGCCCAGCCTAGCTCAGCCCAGCCTAGCCAAGCCCAGAAAAGCCCGGCCCAGCCTGGCCCAGCGTAGCGCAGACCGGCCCGGCCAGGCCCTGCCTTCCCCATCCCATCCCATCCCATCCCATCCCATCCCATCCCATCCCATCCCATCCCATCCCATCCCATCCCATCGCATCCCATCCCAGCCCAGCCCAGCCCAGCCCAGCCCACACCAGCCCAGCCCAGCACATCCAGATTAGCGTAGCCCAGCCCAGCCCAGCCAAGCCCAGCCTAGCCTAGCCCAGAACAGCCTGGCCCGGACCGGCCCGGCCAAGCCCAGCCCAGCCTACCCTAGCCTAGCCAAGCCTAGCCCAGCCCAGCCTAGCCTAGCCCAGCTCAGCCCAGCCGAGCCTAGCCCAGTCCAGCCCAGCCCAGCCTAGCCCAGACTGGCCCGGCCCAGCCAAGACCAGCCCAGCTTACCCTAGCCCAGCCCAGCCCAGCCGAGCCTAGCACAGCCCAGCCCGGCCCGGCCCTGCCCAGCCCAGACTGGCCCAGCCCAGCACATCCCAGCCCAGCCCAGCCCAGCCCAGCCCAGCCCATCCCAGCCCAGCCCAGCCCATACCAGCCTAGCCCAGCCCAGCCCAGCCTGGCCCGGCCCTGCCCAGCCCGTACCAGCCCAGTCCAGCACATCCCATCCCATCCCATCCCATCCCATCCCAGCCCAGCCCAGCCCAGCCCAGCCCAGCCAAGCCCAGCCTAGCCTTGCCCAGACCAGCCCGGCCCGGACCGGCCCGGCCAAGCCCAGCCCAGCCTAGCCTAGCCCAGCCCAGCCTAGCCTAGCCCAGCACAGCCCAGCCGAGCATAGCCCAGCCCAGCCCAGCCCGGCCCGGCCCTGCCCAGCCCAACCCAGGCCAGCCCAACCCAGGCCAGCCCAGCCCATCCCATCCCAGCCCAACCCAGGGCAGCCCAACACAGGCCAGCCCAGCCCATCCCATCCCAGCCCAACCTATCCCATCCCAGCCCAACCTATCCCATCCCAGCCCAGCCCACCCAAGCCTAGTACAGAATAGCCCGGCCTGGCGCTGCCCATCCCATCCCATCCCATCCCATCCCATCCCAGCCCATCCCAGCCCAGCCCGGCCCAGCCCATCCCGGCCCAGACCAGCCCAGCCAAGCCTAGGCCAGCCCAGCCCAGCCCAGCCCAGTCCAGCCTAGCCCAGCCCAGCCTAGCCAAGCCCAGAAAAGCCCGACCCAGCCCGGCCCAGCGTAGAGCAGACCGGCCCAGCCAGGCCCTGCCTTACCCAGCCCATCCCATCCCAGTCCAGCCCAGCCCATCCAGATTAGCGTAGCCTAGCCCAGACTAGCCTAGCCTAGCCTAGCATAGCCCAGCCCAGCCCAGCCTAGCCCAGCCCTGCCTAGCCAAGCCCAGAAATGCCCGGCCCAGCCTGGCCCAGCGTAGCGCAGACCGGCCCGGCCAGGCCCTGCCTTCCCCAGCCCATCCCAGCCCATCCCATCCCATCCCATCCCATCCCATCCCATCCCATCCCATCCCATCCCATCCCAGCCCAGCCCAGCCCAGCCCAGCCCAGCCCAGCCCAGCCCACACCAGCCCAGCCCAGCCCAGCACATCCAGATTAGCGTAGCCCAGCCCAGCCCAGCCAAGCCCAGCCTAGCCTAGCCCAGACCAGCCCGGCCCGGACCGGCCCGGCCAAGACCAGCCCAGCCTACCCTAGCCTAGCCAAGCCTAGCCCAGCCCAGCCTAGCCTAGCCCAGCTCAGCCCAGCCGAGCCTAGCCCAGCCCAGCCCAGCCCAGCCTAGCCCAGACTGCCCCGGCCCGGCCAAGACCAGCCCAGCTTACCCTAGCCCAGCCCAGCCCAGCCAAGCCCGGCCAGGCCTAGCCCAGCACAGCCAAGCCGAGCCTACCACAGAACAGCCCGGCCCGGCCCTGCCCAGCCCAGACTGGCCCAGCCCAGCACATCCCAGCCCAGCCCAGCCCAGCCCAGCCCAGCACATCCCAGCCCAGCACATCCCAGCCCAGCCCAGCCCAGCCCAGCCCAGCCCAGCCCAGCCCAGACCAGCCCAGCCCAGCCCATACCAGCCTAGCCCAGCACAGCCCAGCCAAGCCCAGCCCAGCCCAGCCAAGGCTAGCAAAGACTTGCCCAGCCCGGCCCTGCCCAGCCCATACCAGCCCAGTCCAGCACATCCCATCCCATCCCATCCCATCCCATCCCATCCCATCCCATCCCATCCCATCCCATCCCATCCCATCCCATCCCAGCCCAGCCCAGCCCAGCCCAGCCAAGCCCAGCCTAGCCTAGCCCAGCCCAGCCTAACCTAGCCCAGCACAGCCCAGCCGAGCCTAGCCCAGCCCAGCCCGGCCCAGCCTAGCCCAGACTGGCCCGGCCCAGCCCTGCCCAGCCCAACCCATCCCATCCCATCCCATCCCATCCCATCCCATCCCATCCCATCCCATCCCATCCCATCCCATCCCGGCCCTGCCCCGCCCATCCCAGCCCAGCCTGGCCCAGCCTAGACCAGCACAGCCCAGCCGAGCCTAGCACAGCCCAGCCCGGCCTAGCCCAGCCCAGCCCAGCCCATCCCAGCCCAGCCTAGCCCATCCCAACCCAGCCCAGCGCAGCCCAGCCCAGCCTCACCAAGCCCAGCCCAGCCCAGCCCAGCCCAGCGTTGCCTTGCCTTACCAAGCCTCGCCCAGCCCACTTTAGCCTAGCCCAGCCCAGCCCAGCCCAGCCCATCGCATCCCAGCTCAGCCCAGTCCAGCCTAGCCCAGCTTAGACTAGCCAAGCCTAGCCTAGCCTAGTTCAGCCAGCCCAGCCCAGCCCAGCCCAGCCCAGCCTAGCCTTGCCCATACCAGACTAGCCCAGCACAGCCCAGCCAAGCCCAGCCCAGCCCAGCCAAGGCAAGCAAAGACTTGCCCAGCCCGGCCCTGCCCAGCCCATACCAGCCCAGCCCAGCACATCCCATCCCATCCCAGCCCAGCCTAGCACAGCCCAGCCTAACCTATCATAGCCCAGCCCAGCCCAGCCCAGCCCATCCCATCCCAGCCCAGCCCAGCCCAGCTCAGCCAAGCCCAGCCCAGCCTACCCTAGCCCAGCCCAGCCTAGCCTAGCCCAGCACAGCCCAGCCGAGCCTCGCCCAGCCCAGCCCAGCCCGGCCCAGCCTAGCCCAGACTGGCCCGGCCCGGCCCTGCCCAGCCCAACCCAGGCCAGCCCAGCCCATCCCATCCCAGCCAAACCCAGGGCAGCCCAACACAGGCCAGCCCAGCCCATCCCAGCCCAGCCCAACCTATCCCATCCCAGCCCAGCCCACCCAAGCCTAGTACAGAATGGCCCGGCCCGGCGCTGCCCATCCCATCCCATCCCATCCTATCCCATCCCATCCCATCCCATCCCAGCCCAGCCCAGCCCAGCCCAGCCCAGCTCAGCCCATCCTGGCCCAGCCCGGCCCAGCCTAGACCAGCACAGCCCAGCCGAGCCTAGCACAGCCCAGCCCGGCCTAGCCCAGCCCAGCCCAGCCCATCCCAGCCCAGCCTAGCCCATCCCATTACAGCCCAGCGCAGCCCAGCCCAGCCTCACCAAGCCCAGCCCAGCCCAGCCCAGCCCAGCGTTGCCTTGCCTTACCAAGCCTCGCCCAGCCCACTTTAGCCTAGCCCAGCCCATCCCAGCCCAGCCCAGCCCATCGCATCCCAGCTCAGCCCAGTGCAGCCCAGCCCAGCTTAGACTAGCCCAGCCTAGCCTAGCCTAGTTCAGCCAGCCCAGCCCAGCCCAGCCTAGCCCATCCCATTACAGCCCAGCGCAGCCCAGCCCAGCCTCACCAAGCCCGGCCCAGCGTCGCCTTGCCTTACCAAGCCTCGCCCAGCCCACTTTAGCCTAGCCCAGCCCAGCCCAGCCTAGCCCAGCCCAGCCTAGCCGAGCCCAGCCCAGCTTAGACTAGCCCAGCCTAGCCTAGCCTAGTTCAGCCAGCCCAGCCCAGCCCAGCCCAGCCCAGCCTAGCCTTGCCCAATCGAGCCCAAACCAGCACAGCCAAGCCTAGCGCAGCCCAGCCCGGACCGGCCTGGCCCGGCCCGGTCCAGCCTGGCCCAGCCCAGCCCGGCCCAGCCTAGCCTAGCACAGCCCAGCCCAGCCCAGCCCAGCCTAGCCCAGCCCAGCCCGGCATAGCCCAGCCCAGTTTTGCCCATCCCATCCCATCCCATCCCATCCCATCCCAGCCCAGCCCAGCCCAGCCCAGCCCAGCCCAGCCCATCCCAGGCCAGCCCAGCCCAGCCCAGCCCAGCCCAGCCCAGCCTCGCCAAGCCCAGCCCAGCCCAGCCCAGCCCAGCCCAGTGTAGCCTTGCCTTGCCAAGCCTCACCCAGCCCAGTTTAGCCTAGCCCAGCCAAGCCAGCCTAGCCTAGACTAGCCTAGTTCATCCCAGCTCAGCCCAGCCCAGCCCAGCCTAGCCCATCCCCACCAAGCCCAGCCCAGCCCAGCACATCCTAGCCTTGTTTAGCCTAACCCAGCCCAGGCAAGCCTAACCCAGCCCAGCATAGCCCAGCCTGTCAGGGATGTAACAAACCTAGTGGGTAAGAACAATGGTCTTAAGATGTGGAGTAATGTTGCGTGCAAAGTGCTGCATGCAAAGTTTTACGGGACACCATACTTAGTAACCGAAGCCAGAACGACCGGGTCTGATTTCAATAGTACTAGACATTATCTGAAGAACTGTATGCTATGGGAACCACGAAGAATGGTAACTCTATAAAACAATATGTAATCTATCCAGTCATTAATCACTATAGCTTTATGTAAGCTTCCTTTAACCAATCCCGTGGCTTGAGATTGTGTGCCGCAAACCTAATCTTAGCAACAAAATGTCTATATAATCAGATGTGTAACCAACAATAAACGAAGCTTCACTCATATTGAGTGTGTGTATGCTTCCCCACGTTACTCTGGGTTAACCTTGGACAAATGCTGCAAACCTAGTTTGCAACATTTGGCGCCCGAACAGGGACCCGAGTACGTGGTGTTTGGACTAGAGCCTCTGCTGCTTTGCAGCGGAGAAGCTACGCAGTTTCGGTCAACCGAGACCGGTAACTGAAAAGCAGGAAAACTGCGTAGGTGAGCTGCGTAGCTTCGGTTCATCGCGCAGCGGGACCGGACGGGATCCAGGGGCTTTGCCTTCGGCCGACGCAATTTCTCCTCCACAGAGTGCCTTTGTTCTTGACGGACAGAACGGATGGAGAGAGAGGTAGCCCAAAACCTTTTATCATGCTTTTTGGAAAAGCGGGGAATTAGTGCTGGCACCCTTAAAGCAGTGCCAAATATTTTGGATTATGGTCAGACGGTGGGGGTTTTCTTGCATGCAGGGACATTATTCAATATCGATCAGTGGCGTACCTTAGGTGACGTGCTGTGGGATCATGTTATTGATGATAGAAAGGAGGCAAAAAAGTTGATGAAGCCCTGGCGGGAAATTATTAATTGTATAAAGCGGCATAAGATTGAGCAGGAGGTAGCAGGGCAAGCAGTTGCTCAGCTGCATGGCGGGGCTTCTGCTGCAACTGGTCGAATTGAGGATCCCCCTCAGCCGTCCCTAGGGATTCCTGTCCCTGTACGGGTATCAGCGGTGCTGCCTACCGCACCAGCGGCTGAGGACCCGGAGACAGAACCTGACCTTTTTCCCCCAGAGGAGGGAAATGGGGATCTCCCACCGCCACCCGCCTCCGCCCCCGCTATCCTCTCCGGACAATGTTAACAATGAGGCAGTTAAAAGCAAAGTTGCTACGAGTACGTTGCCTCGACCCTGTTGGGCAGAAATTGCTCGGCAAGCTATGGAACAAGGTCATTCTGATGTGGCTGAGATAATTGGCCAGGCTTTTCCCATTCGGTTTGAGCCCACAGCAAACGGTGGAGCTCAGGGGGTTCATGTTCCACTTGGTTGGAAAATGTTATTTCAATTGCGTTCTACAGTATCAGAACATGGGTTGCATAGTGAACCGGCTCGCCAATTATTAACTTACTTGTGGTCTAGCAGTGTGCTTGTTCCAGAAGATATAAAAACAATTATGAGAATGATTATGAAACCGTCAGAACAAATGATGTGGCAATCTCATTGGCGTCGTTTGTGTGAATTAAGTGCTAGCGCGCCACGGGATATGCATGATCCTTTGTATCAAGTGACTGTTGACCAATTGATGGGTAGTAATATGTTTTCTCGACCAGAAATGCAGGTTCAGATGGGGCCTGAAGTTTGTATGGAAAGTATGAATCTAGCGCGAGATGCATATAATATGGTTCGATCTTCGAAACCTACTCCATCTTATTTGTCAATTAGACAAGGTCGAGAAGAATCTTTTGCTAATTTTGTTGATAAGATAACTGAAGCGTTGTCAAATGCAGATGTACCTGACTGGATGAAACAGTCCTTGTTACGCCAGTGTCTATTAGAAAATAGTAATCAGGCAACAAAAGCAATTCTTGCCACTCTCCCTTTAAATGCTACTGTTGAGGAAATGTTGGAACGCATGAGCCGAGTGCCTACCCCCACACAAGCGATGTTAAGCTCTGTTATTCAGGACATAGGTGAGAAACTGGTAGGAGCTCAGGATCGGGTGTTTGCTGCCTTTGGGCCACTGTTGCAGCAAGCTGAGAGCAGAGCGGCATCTTCCACCCTGCGCCCTCAACGTTGTTTCAGATGTGGGAGAAAAGGTCACTTTCGAAAAAACTGTAAGTTAGATGTGTGGTGTGATAACTGTCAGTCGAATACTCATGCTACGGTTGTATGTCGCTCGGGAAACGGCAAGCGGAGCGCGAGCCGCCGCGCGACGATAACAGTAGCGGACAATTCTCACTCTCCCCAGCCACACCAGGCAGCCTCGGCCTCGACTTGGCAACATCAGTAGATGTAACGTTGATTGATAATCGGCCACAGAAAATTCCATCGACCACTGTAGCACCGTTAATAATTAACGATCAACCCTATGGTGCATTACTAATTGGCCGTTCCTCTGCTGGCATAAGGGGACTCATAATTATACCCGGTCTCGTTGACAAAGACTATACTGGCGTGATATATATTGTTGCTTATACCAGTTTTCCGCCTGTTCACATTCCTGCGCAATCGCTAATAGCACAGCTTATACCACTACCCCACCTGTCTGCGGCTATGAAAGCTCGTCGAGAAACCCCCAGAGGACAAGGTGGATTTGGATCGACTGGAGGGTTAGCGTTGTTAACAATGCCCCTCGCCAATCGCCCTGTTACGCCAGTTCTCCTGATACATGAATACCAAAGGAAACATATTAAAGCTCTCTTAGACACAGGGGCTGATGTTACTATTATTTCATCTGCCGTATGGCCTAAGGACTGGCCAACAGAAAGGGCTGGTAAAGGAGTGGAGGGCATAGGTGGCGTTGCTGCCGTGCAACGGAGTGTACATTTAGTGCAAATCTGCATCGACGATCAAACTGCAAACTGTAAAGTGATAGTTATGCCTCTGCCAATAGGCGTACCAGCATTGATTGGTCGTGACGTTATGGACCAAATGTGTTTTGTTCTTACTAACGATTCTCACCAGACGCCTTTTTAGTGACGGCTACTGCGTGGGCTTTCCCGATCCGTCTGAAGTGGATGACAGACACTCCTGTTTGGATCGAGCAGTGGCCGTTGAACCGTGAAAGCCTGAATCAAGCTATGCAACTGGTACAGGAGCAATTGCAGGCAGGTCATCTTCAACCTTCGGTAAGTCCCTGGAATACTCCGATATTTGTGATAAAGAAAAAATCAGGGAACTATCGCTTGCTACATGATTTACGTGCAGTGAACGATCAGATGCAAGCAATGGGAGCACTTCAGCCCGGTCTCCCAAACCCTGCTGTGATTCCTGAAGCATGGCATATCTTGATCATTGATTTGAAGGACTGTTTCTTTACAATTAAAATACATCCCGATGATGCAGAACGCTTTGCGTTCACAGTTCCTAGTATCAATAAGTCTATGCCCGCGGCTCGTTACCAGTGGACGGTGTTGCCGCAGGGAATGAAGAACAGCCCTACGATTTGCCAATTGTTTGTCGACGCAGCCTTAGAGCCTATTCGGCGACGCTGGCCGCATGCAATTATATATCATTATATGGATGACATTCTGGTAGCACAGTCTGACCAGTTCACTCAGGAGCAGGAACAGCTTTTGCAAGACATTCTTAATGACCATGGTTTGCAAATTGCCAAGGAGAAAATTCAACGAGAATCTCCTTGGAAATACCTTGGCTGGCAAATTACTGAAGGGACTGTAAGACCGCAAAAGCTATCAGTGCGGGTACAGCTGAAGACTTTAAATGATGTTCAGAAGTTATTTGGGGATTTACAGTGGCTGCGCCCAATTATAGGTTTTCCTGCGGCTGACTTAAATATTCTGAGGCCATTATTGAAAGGGTCAGATCCCGCTACTCCTCTATGCATATCACCTGCACAACAACAAGCTGTGGAGAGACTGCTATCTCAAATAGTGAATAAAAGTGTCCAGCGGAGATTACCTATGTTACCCTTAGATTTGACAATTTTCATGAATGATCAGGAACTGATGGGAGCCATTACGCAGGGAGAACCTAGCCCACAACCTAGAGTACTAGAATGGTTATTCCCTCGCTTACAACCTCGCACTACATTGGAAACCCGCCTTGAGGGGTTAGCAGATTTAATTAAGAAAGGCCGGCTGCGTATACGTACAATCGCAGGCACAGATCCTGATCGCATCTATCTACCAATTAAAAAGGAGATGTTGGACTGGTATTTATTGCATTCACCCGAGTTGTCTGAAAGTTTATTGTCATTTACCAACTCCTTGGTAAAATCTTTACCCTCTCCCGTGAACATTATCACAAATTCAACATGGCTAGAAATGCCAAAACTCTCTTTGAAACCGATAAATGATGCTGTGACAGTCTTCACAGATGCAGGAAAACGGACCCGAAAAGCAGCAGCAGTATGGAGGAATAAAGATCAGACGCAATGGCAATCACATGTGATGACAGCTACGCCTGAAGATTCCTTACAAACTCTTGAACTCCTGGCTGTGGTATGGTCGCTCCTGAACTGGGTACATCATCCTATTAATATAGTTTCGGATTCAATCTATGTGGTAGGAGTTGTTCAAAGAATTGAGGGAGCGCGCATAAGGGACATTTCTAATCAGCGATTGTTTTCTTTGCTATGTACTTTGAAGCGAGCTATTTCCACTCGCACTGCCCAGTATTATGCCCTGCACATCAGAAGCCATCGGACTACTTTGGGTTTAGGCGAAGGCAATGCGATTGCTGATCAACTAGTGTCGCCCGCGCTCTCAGTAGACCCATTTCAGCTGGCTCGACAAACACATGCTATGCATCATCAAAATGCGAAAGGTTTAAAGCGGCAATTTGATATTTCATTAACCGACGCACGAGCTATTGTTCGCGCATGCCCTCAGTGTTCAAACCATGGCCCAGGATTAGGTATAGGTGTGAATCCTAGAGGACTTGGTCCACTTGAAATCTGGCAAATGGATGTTACTCATGTTCGTAATCTAGGCCGATATCATTACCTACATGTGTCAATCGATACCTATAGTAAGGTTCTGTGGGCAACCGCTCAAAACGGAGAACGAGCAGTTCATGTTATTCGTCATCTCACTGCATGTTTTGCGATTATGGGAGTTCCACAGAATATTAAAACAGATAACGCCCCAGCCTATACAGGAGTTAAAGTTCAACAATTTCTACAAAAGTGGAGAGTTAAACATATCTTCGGCATTCCAAATTCTCCAACAGGTCAAGCTATTATAGAGAGAGCACATCGTACTCTAAAAATGTATCTTGATAAATTTGACCATCCAGATCCCAGTCAAAAATTACATCATGCTCTCTTTACATTGAATCATTTATGTGTTCTGAAAGGAGAATCAGTCCCACCTATCATCAAGCACCAACAAGGAATTGAGGACACTCCTTCTCCTGTTCAAAAACCTTCGATGCGTGTGAAGTATCGTGATCCGAAATCTGGAGTTTGGTGTGATCCGGCCCCAGTGTTATTTATGGGTAGAGGATACATGTGTGTGCTTACTCCCACAGGTCCACTATGGGTCCCTATGAAGTGGACACGAGCTGTTATGGAGCGTCATGACACCCCTGCTGATCCTCCCAGTGGCAACGACCAGGCATCCACCGCTATTAGCATCTAGTTCAAATGTCTGGGTAACATGGGCAAATCTTACGAATAATCCAGATTTTTGTCTTAGCTTACAGTCGGCAGGAGAGCCCTTTCGTACCTGTTTGATTGGGTGGCCTGGGTATGAGTCTCGGGAATTTAAGGCACATGTCAAAAATGTTTCTGCCTGTAATTATTCAGAGCCTGCCACCCAAAGTGCATGTTTAATTCGTGGCCTCAATAATTCCATGCCATGGGACCCCCAAGAATTGGATTTACTGGGATCCCGTATGGTTGATAATGTGAATGGATCTAAGACCACTTGTTTGTTGTTTGGACCAGGCACTACCTTAGAGAAATTTGCGCACAATAATCCAAAACTGTTACCAATTAATAGTCCTTACTTAGGTCAGCGTTGGACAAGTGTCTTTCCAAAAAATCATGCTGCTTTTGATTGGTCCACTTATTGTGGAGGCAGTTTCTCGAAAGGAAATGCTTATGGTTTACGCTGGACAATTGAAGCGGGAGTTAAGAAACAGGAGATTCTACTAAATAATTGGTCAGCTAAAGCTTTACCACCAGGTATTTTCCTCATATGTGGTGATAGGGCCTGGGCAGGCCTTCCAAAAAACATAGTAGGGGGACCATGTTATCTAGGAAAGTTAACCTTGTTTGCTCCTCGCCACCAGGAATGGCTGAATATATCTAAGGCACTAATCAATAGCACTAGTCGCCGACATCGGAGAGCCGCCTCAGCACTGACAACCGAATGCTCGGACGAGATAAAGTTATGGACAACAACAGCAAATGTCTTCGCTTCTTTCCTGGTTCCAGGTGTAGCGGCAGCCCAAGCATTAACCCAAATCGAGAGACTAGCTTGTTGGACTGTTAAACAAAGTAATATTACATCGTTGATTCTTGAAGAAATGTTAGAAGATATGAATAGTCTTAGACACGCTGTTCTGCAAAATCGCGCTGCAATTGATTTCTTGCTGTTAGCACAGGGGCATGGGTGTAAAGATTTTGAGGGTATGTGTTGTTTTAACCTGTCAGATAATAGTCAGTCTATTCAAAATCAGATCCACTGGTTGCTTAACCACACAAATCAGGTGACGAAAGACCATAACCCAATTGATGAGTGGTTTCGATCAATTTTTCCAGGCCTTTCATCCTGGCTCTATGATTTGCTGAAGGAAGGAATAAAATGGGTGTTAGTTATTATTTTGATTATAATTGTAGCTCGCTTAGTAGTAAGCTGTACTATGCGGCTTACTACGCCTAAAGTAAACCTGGCCACCTCAGCCGATATATTCCAAAATTGGCTGATAGAACAAGGAGGACATGACTATATTATTTTAAAAGAAAAACAGGGGAAATGTCAGGGATGTAACAAACCTAGTGGGTAAGAACAATGGTCTTAAGATGTGGAGTAATGTTGCGTGCAAAGTGCTGCATGCAAAGTTTTACGGGACACCATACTTAGTAACCGAAGCCAGAACGACCGGGTCTGATTTCAATAGTACTAGACATTATCTGAAGAACTGTATGCTATGGGAACCACGAAGAATGGTAACTCTATAAAACAATATGTAATCTATCCAGTCATTAATCATTATAGCTTTATGTAAGCTTCCTTTAACCAATCCCGTGGCTTGAGATTGTGTGCCGCAAACCTAATCTTAGCAACAAAATGTCTATATAAACAGATGTGTAACCAACAATAAACGAAGCTTCACTCATATTGAGTGTGTGTATGCTTCCCCACGTCACTCTGGGTTAACCTTGGACAAATGCTGCAAACCTAGTTTGCAACACCAGCCTAGCCCAGACCGGCCCGGCCCGACATGTCCCGGCTCAGCCCAGCCCAGCCCAGCTGTGCCCAGCCCAGCTGTGCCCAGCCCAGGCCATCCCATCCCATCCCATCCCTGCCCAGCCCAGCCCAGCCCATTCCAGCTCAGCCCAGCCCAGCCCAGCCTAGCCCATCCCCGCCAATCCCAGCCCAGCATAGCCTAGCCTAGCCTAGCCCAGCCCAGCCCAGCCCAGCCTAGCCTTGCCAAGCATGTCTAGCCTAGTTTAGTCCAGCCCAGCACATCCTAGCCTAGTTTTCCTAACCCAGCCCAGGCAAGCCTAGCCCAGCCCAACATAGCGCAGCCTAGCCCAGACCCGCCCGGCACGGCCTGTCCCGGCTCAGCCCATCCCAGCCCAGCCCAGCCCTGCCCAGCCCATCGCATCCCAGCCGTGCCGAGCCCAGCCCAGCCCAGCCCAGCCCAGCCCAGCCCAGCCCAGCCCAGCCTAGCCCACCAAAGCCAAGCCAAGCCCAGACAAGCCCGGCCCAGCCTGGCCCAGCCGAGCCAAACCCAGCCGAGACAAGCCCAGACCAGCCCGGCCCAGACCAGCCCGGCCCAGACCGGCCCGGCCAAGCCCAGCCCAGCCTACCATAGCCCAGCCCAGCCTAGCCTAGCCCAGCACAGCCCAGCCGAGCCTAGACCAGCCCAGCCCAGCCCGGCCCAGCCTAGCCCAGACTGGCCCGGCCTGGCCCTGCCCAGCCCAACCCAGGCCAGCCCAACCCATCCCATCCCAGCCCAACCCAGGGCAGCCCAACACAGGCCAGTCCAGCCCATCCCATCCCAGCCCAACCTATCCCATCCCAGCCCAGCCCACCCAAGCCTAGTACAGAATGGCCCGGCCCGGCGCTGCCCAGCCAATCCCATCCCATCCCATCCCAGCCCATCCCAGCCCAGCCCATACCAGCCCAGCCCATCCCAGCCCAGCCCATCCCGGCCCAGCCCAACGCAGCCCAGCATAGCCCTGCCCAGCCCAGCCCAGCCCAGCAGAGCTAGCCTAGCCCAGCCCGGCCTTGCCTAGCCTAGCCCAGACCAACCGACCTTAGCCCACCCCAGTCCGGCCAAGCCCAGCCTTTCCAAGCCCAGCCCACCCCAACCTAGCCCAGCATAACCAAGCCTAGCATAGCCCAGCCCAACTCAGCCCAGCCCAACTCAGCCCAGCCCAACTCAGCCCAGCCTAGCCTAGCCTAGCCTAGCCCAGCACAGCCCAGCCAAGCGAGCCCAGTCCAGCCGAGCCCAGCCCATATCGGCGTAGCCTAGCCCAGCCCAGCCCAGCCCAGCCTAGCCTAGCCCAGCCCAGCCTAGCTCAGCCCAGCCTAGCCCAGCCTAGCCCAGCCAAGCTTAGCCCAGAGCAGCCTAGGCTAGCCCAGCCGAGCCCAGCCAAGGCCATGTCAGCCTAGCCCAGCCCAGCCTAGCCGAGCCCTGCCCATCTCGGCCCAGCCCAGCCTAGCCCAGCCCAGCCCAGCGTAGCTCAGCCGAACCTAGCCCAGCTTAGCCTAGCCAAGCCTAGCCCAGTCCAACCCAGCCCAGTCTAGACTAGCATAGCCCAGCCCAGCCCAGCCCAGCAGAGCTAGCCTAGCCCAGCCCGGCCTTGCCTAGCCTAGCCCAGACCAGCTGACTTTAGCCCACCCCAGTCAGGCCAAGCGCAGCCTTTCCTAGCCCAGCCCACCCCAGCCTAGCCCAGCATAACCAAGCCTAGCATAGCCCAGCCCAACTCAGCCCAGCCCAACTCAGCCCAGCCCAGCCCAGCCCAGCCCAGCCTAGCCTAGCCTAGCCTAGCCTAGCCTAGCCCAACCCAGCCCAGCCAAGCCCAGCCCAGTCCAGCCGAGCCCAGCCCATATCGGCGTAGCCTAGCCTAGCCCAGCCCAGCCCAGCCCAGCCCAGCCCAGCCCAGCCCAGCCCAGCCTAGCTCAGCCCAGCCTAGCCCAGCCTAGCCCAGCCAAGCTTAGCCCAGAGCAGCCTAGGCTAGCCCAGCCGAGCCCAGCCAAGGCCATGTCAGCCCAGCCCAGCCCAGCCCAGCCGAGCCCTGCCCATCTCGGCCCAGCCCAGCCTAGACCGGCCAAGCCCGGCCCAGCCAGGCCCGGCCCAGCACAGACCGGCCCAGCTCAGCCTAACCCAGCCTAGCATAGCCTAGCCCAGCCCATCCCACCTTAGCCCAACCCAGCCAAGCCCAGCCTATCCTAGCCCAGCAAACCCCAGCCCAGCCCACCCTAGCCTAGCCCAGCCCAGACTAGCCCAACCTAGCCTAGCCTAGCCCAGCCGAGCACAGCCCAGCCTAGCCCAAACCAGCCTATCCCAGTCTAGCCCAGCCAAGCCTAGCGCAGCCCAGCCTACCCTTGCCAAGCCTAGTCTAGCCTAGCCCAGCCCAGCCCAGCCCTGCCCAGCCCATCGCATCCCAGCTCAGCCCAGTCCAGCTCAGCCCAGCCCAGCCCAGCTTAGACTAGCCCAGCCTAGCCTAGCCTAGTTCAGCCAGCCCAGCCCAGCCCAGCCCAGCCTAGCCTTGCCCAATCGAGCCCAAACCAGCACAGCCCAGCCTAGCGCAGCCCAGCCCGGACCGGCCTGGCCCGGCCCGGTCCAGCCTGGCCCAGCCCAGCCCAGCCTAGCACAGCACAGCCCAGCCCAGCCCAGCCTAGCCCAGCCCAGTCCGGCATAGCCCAGCCCAGCCTACCCTAGCCTAGCCAAGCCTAGCCCAGCACAGCCCAGCCGAGCCTAGCACAGCCCAGCCCGGCCCGGCCCTGCCCAGCCCAGATTGGCCCAGCCCAGCACATCCCAGCCCAGCCCAGCCCGGCCCGGCCCGGACCATCTCATCCCAGCCCAGCCCAGCCCAGCACATCTCAGCCCAGCCTTGCCCAGCCCAGCCCATACCAGCCTAGCCCAGCACAGCCCAGCCAAGCCCAGCCCAGCCCAGCCAAGGCTAGCAAAGACTTGCCCAGCCCGGCACTGCCCAGCCCATACCAGCCCAGCCCAGCACATCCCATCCCATCCCAGCCCAGCCTAGCACAGCCCAGCCTAACCTAACTTAGCCCAGCCTAGCCTAGCCCAGCCCATCCCAGCCCAGCCCGGCCCAGCCCAGCCCAGTTTAGCCCAGCCCATCCCAGCCCAGCCTAGCCCATCCCATTACAGCCCAGCGCAGCCCAGCCCAGCCTCACCAAGCCCAGCCCAGCATCGCCTTGCCTTACCAAGCCTGGCCCAGCCCACTTTAGCCTAGCCCAGCCCAGCCCAGCCTAGCCCAGCCCAGCCTTGCCGAGCCCAGCCCAGCTTAGACTAGCCCAGCCTAGCCTAGCCTAGTTCAGCCAGCCCAGCCCAGCCCAGCCCAGCCCAGCCTAGCCTTGCCCAATCGAGCCCAACCCAGCACAGCCAAGCCTAGCGCAGCCCAGCCCGGACCGGCCTGGCCCGGCCCGGTCCAGCCTGGCCCAGCCCAGCCCGGCCCAGCCTAGCCTAGCACAGCACAGCCCAGCCCAGCCCAGCCTAGCCCAGCCCAGCCCGGCATAGCCCAGCCCAGTTTTGCCCAGCCCATCCCAGCCCAGCCCAGCCCAGCCCAGCCCAGTGTAGCCTTGCCTTGCCAAGCCTCACCCAGCCCAGTTTAGCCTAGCCCAGCCAAGCCAGCCTAGCCTAGACTAGCCTAGCCCATCCCAGCTCAGCCCAGCCCAGCCCAGCCTAGCCCATCGCCACCAAGCCCAGCCCAGCCCAGCACATCCTAGCCTAGTTTAGCCTAACCCAGCCCAGGCAAGTCTAACCCAGCCCAGCATATCCCAGCCTAGCCCAGACCGGCCTGGCCCGACATGTCCCGGCTCAGCCCAGCCCAGCCCAGCTGTGCCCAGCCCAGCTGTGCCCAGCCCAGGCCGTCCCATTCCAGCCCAGCCCAGCCCAGCCCAGCCCAGCCCATCGCATCCCAGCCCAGCCCAGTCCAGCCCAGCCCAGTCCAACCCAGCCTAGCCTAGCCCAGCCCAGCCAAGCCTGGCCAAGCCCAGCCCAGCACAGCCTTTTCTAGCGTAGCCCAGCCCAGCCCAGACCAGCCTAGCCTTGCCAAGCCTTGTCTAGCCTAGTTTAGTCCAGCCCAGCACATCCTAGCCTAGTTTTCTTAACCCAGCCCAGGCAAGCCTAGCCCAGCCCAACATAGCACAGCCTAGCCCAGACCCGCCCGGCACAGCCTGTCCCGGCTCAGCCCAGCCCATCCCAGCAAAGCCCAGCCCAGCCCAGGCTAACCTAGCCCAGGTGAGCCTAGCCCAGCCTAGACTAGCCCAGAACAGCCCGGCCCGGCCCGGCCTGACCCAGCCCAGCCCAGCCTAGACTAGCCCAGAACAGCCCAGCCCGGCCCGGCCTGACCCAGCCCGGCCCGGCCTGACCCAGCCCAGCCCAGCCTAGCCTAGCCCAGCCTAGACTAGCCCAGAACGGCCTGGCCCGGCCCAGCTCGGCCCGGCCTGACCCAACCCAGCCCAGCCCAGCCTATCCTAGCCTATCCTAGCCAAGCCTAGTCTACCCTAGCCTAGCCTAGTCTAATCTAGCCTAGCCCATCCCAGCCCAGCCTAGCCAAGACTAGCCTAGCTTAGTGTAGACCAGCCCAGCCTAACAAAGCACAGCCCAGCCTAGCCCAGCCATGCCCAGCCCAGCCCAGCGTAGAATAGCCCAGCCCAGCCTAGCCCTGCCCAGCACAGCCCAGACCAGCACAGCCCAGCCTAGACGAGCCTAGCCTAACCTAGTCTAGCCCAGCCCAGCCTAGCACAGCCCAGCCCAGCCTAGCCTAGCCCAGTCCAGCCCAGCCCAACCCGCCCAGCCCAGCCCAGCCCAGCCCAGCCAAGCCCAGCCCAGCATAGCCCAGCCTAGCCTTGCCTAGCCCAGTCCAGCCCAGCTGAGGCCAGCCCAGCCTAGCCCAAACTGGCCCGGCCCATCCCTGCTCAGCCCAGCTCAGCACAGCCTAGCCAAGCCCAACCCAGGACAGCCTAGCCGAGCCCAGCCCAGCTTAGACTAGCCCAGGACAGCCTAGCCTAGCCCAGCCCAGCTTAGACTAGCCCAGGCCAGCCTAGCCTAGCCTAGCCCAGCCCAGCCTAGCCTAGCCTAGCCTAGCTTAGCCCAGCCCAGCCCAGCACACCATAGCCTTGCCAAGCCTAGTCTAGCCTAGTTTAGACCGGCCCACCACATTCTAGCCCAGATTGGCCCAACTCAGACCAGCCCAGCCTAGGCCAGCCTCGCCCAGCGCAGCCCATCCCATCCCAGCCCAGCCTAGCTCACCCAAGCCTAGCCAAGCCCGGCCCAGCCCAGGCCATCCCATCCCATCCCAGCCCATCCCAGTACAGCCCAGCCTAGCCAAGCCCAGCCCAGCTCAGCCCAGCCCAGCCCAGCCCAGCCCAGCCTAACCTAACCCAGACCAGCCCAGCTTAGTTTAGCCTAGCCTAGTTTTGCTTAGCCCAGTCTAACCCAGCCTAGCTCAGCCCAGCCCAACTCAGCCTAGCCCAGCACAGCCTAGTTTAGCCCAGCCCAGCCCAGCCCAGCCCAGCCCGGCTCTGGCCATCCCATCCCATCGCATCCCAGCCCAGCCCATCCCAGCCCAGCCTAGCGAAACCCAGGCCAGCTCAGCCCAGCCCAGCCCTGCCCAACCCAACCCAGCCCTGCCCAGCCCATCCAAGCAAAGCCCAGCCCAGCCCAGGCTAGCCTAGCCCAGGTGAGCCTAGCCCAGCCTAGACTAGCCCAGAACAGCCCGGCCCGGCCCGGCCTGACCCAGCCCAGCCCAGCCTAGACTAGCCCAGAACGGCCTGGCCCGGCCCGGCTCGGCCCGGCCTGACCCAGCCCAGCCCAGCCCAGCCCAGCCCAGCCCAGCCCAGCCTAACCTAACCCAGACCAGCCTAGCCCAGCCTAGCTCAGCCCAGCTTAGTTTAGCCTAGCCTAGTTTTGCTTAGCCCTGTCTAACCCAGCCTAGCTCAGCCCAGCCCACTCAGCCTAGCCCAGCCCAGCCTATTTTAGCCCAGCCCAGCCCAGCCCAGCCCAGCCTAACCCACCCAAGCCTAGCCAAGCCCAGACAAGCCCGGCCCAGCCTAGCCCAGCCCAGCCCATCCCAGCCCAGTCCTGCCTAGCCTAGCCCAGCCCAACCTAGCATAGCCTAGCCTAGCCCAGCCAAGCCCAGCGCAGCCCAGCCCTGCCCAGCCTAGCCCAGCCTAGCTCAGCCCAGCCTAGCCTAGCCTAGCCCAGCCGAGCCCAGCCCAGCCCAGCCCAGCCCAGTCCAGCCTAGTTTAGACCAGCCCATCACATCCTAGCCTAGATTAGCCTAAACCAGACCAGCCCAGCCTAGCCCAGCCCAGTATAGCGCAGCCTAGCGCAGACCGGCCCGGCCCGGCCTGTCCCGGCCCAGCCCAGCCCAGGCCATCCCATCCCATCCCAGCCCATCCCAGTCCAGCCCAGCCTAGCCAAGCCCAGCCCAGCTAAGCCCAGCCCAGCCTAACCTAACCCAGACCAGCCTGGCCCGGCCCGGCCCAGCACGGCCTAGCCCAGCCTAACCTAACCCAGACCAGCCCGGAACAGCCAGGCCTAGCCCAGCCCAGCCCAGCCTAGCCCAGCCTAACCCAGCTTAGCCGAGCCTAGCCCAGCCCAGCAAAGCCTAGCCCATTCAATCCCAGCCCAGCTTAGCCTAGCCTAGCCAAGCCTCGCTTAGTCTAGTCCAGCCAAGCCTATCAAATCCCAGCCCAGCCTAGCCCAGACCATCCTAGCCTAGCCCAGCCAAGCCCAGCGCAACCAAGCCTAGCCGAGACTAGCATATCCGAGCCTAGCCCAGCCTAACCCAGCCCAGCCCAGCCCAGCCCAGCCAAGCCTAGCCCAGCTCAGCACAGCCCAGTTTATCCAAGCTTAGGCTCACGTAGCCTAGCCCAGACCAGCCTAGCCCAGCCTAGCTAAGCCCAGCCCAGCCTAGCCTAGCCTAGCCTAGCTTGGACAAGCCTAGCCAAGCCTAGCTCAGCCCAGCTTTGCCTACCATAGCCCAGCCCATCCCAGCCTAGCCTAGCCCAGCCCTGTCCAGGCCATCCCAGCCTAGCCCAGCCCATCCCAGCCTAGCCTAGATCAGCCTAGCCCAGCCCATCCCAGCCCAGCCTAGCCTAGGCTAGACCAGCCCAGCTCAGCCCAGCCCAGCCCAGCCAAGCATACTTTAGCAAAACCTAGCCCAGCACAGCCATATTCAGCTCAGCTCAGCCCCGGCCAGGCCAGGCCAGCCCAGCCCAGCCTAGCTCAGCCCAGCCTAGCCCAGCCCAGCCTAGTTTAGCCCAGCCCAGCCCAGCCTAGCCCAGCCCAGGTGAGTCTAGCCCAGCCTAGCCCAGCATAGACTAGCTCCGAACAGCGTGGCCCGGCCCGGCCCAGCCCAGCCTGGCCGAGCCCAGCACAGCCTACCCTAGCCCAGCCTACCCTAGCCCAGCCCAGCCCAGCCAAGCCTAGCCTCGCCTAGCCAAGCCCAGACCAGCCCAGCCTAGCTCAGCTTAGACTAGCCCAGCCCAGCCTATCTAAGACCAGCCCGACCCACCCCAGCCCAGCCCAGCCCAGCCCAGCCCAGCCCAGCCCAGCCTAACCCACCCAAGCCCAGCCCAGCCCAGTCCTACCTAGCCTAGCCCAGCCCAAACTAGCATAGCCTAGCCTAGCCCAGCCAAGCCCAGCCCAGTCTAGCCCAGCCCAGCCTAGCCTATCCCTGCCAAGCTCAGCCTAGCCCAGCCCAGCCTAGCCTATCCCTGCCAAGATCAGCCTAGCCCAGCCCAGCCCAGCCTAGCCCAGCCCAGCCTAGCCTAGCCCAGCCCAGCCCAGTCTAGCTTAGCCTAGCCTAGCCGTGCCCAGCCCAGCCCAGCCCAACCAAGCCCAGCCCAGCCCAGCCCAGCCCAGCGAAGCCCAGCCTAGCCTAGCCTAGCCCAGCCCAGCCCAGCCCAGCCCAGCCCAGCCCGGCCCAGCCCAGCCCAGCCCGGCCCAGCCCAGCCCATCCCAGCCCAGCCCAGTCCAGCCTAGTCTAGCCCAGACCAGCCCAGCCCAGCCCAGCTTAGCCTAGGCTAGCCCAGCCCAGCACAGCCTTTCCTAGCCTAGTCTAGCCCAGCCCAGCCTTGCGTAGCCTAGGCCAGACCAGCCCAGCCCAGCCCAGCCCAGCCCAGCCCAGTCCAGCCTAGCCTAGCCCAGCCCAGCCCAGCCCAGCTTAGCCAAGGCTAGTTCAGCCCAGCACATCATATCCTAGCCTAGCCCAGCCCAGCCCAGTTCATCCCAGCCTAGCCCAGCCCAGCCGAGTCTAGCCCAGTTCATCCCAGCCTAGCCCAGCCCAGCCGAGTCTAGCCCAGCCCAGCCTAGGCTAGCCTAGCCCAGACACGCCAAGCCCAGCCCCGCCCAGTCTTGCCTAGCATAGACTAGACTAGCCCAGCATAGCTCAGCCCAGCCTAGCCCAGCCTAGCCTAGCCCAGCCCCGCCCAGCTGAGACATGGGCAGCCCAGAGCAGCCTAGGCTAGCCCAGCCCAGCCCAGCCCAGACCAATTTAGCCCAGGCAAGACCAGCCCAGCCCATCCTAGCCCAGCCCAGCCCAGCCCAGTCTAGGCCAGCCCAGCCTAGCCTATCCTTGCCTAGCCCAGCCTAGATTAGGCTAGCCTAGCCCAGCCCAGCATAGCCTAGCCAAGCCCAGCATAGCCTAGCCCAGCCCAGCCTGGCCCAGCCCAGACCAATTTAGCCCTGGCAAGACCAGCCCAGCCCATCCTAGCCCAGCCCAGCCTAGCCTATCCTTGACTAGCCCAGCCTAGATTAGGCTAGCCTAGCCCAGCCCAGCATAGCCTAGCCAAGCCCAGCATAGCCTAGCCCAGCCCAGCCTGGCCCAGCCCAGCCCAGCCCATCCTAGCCCAGTCCAGCCCAGCCCACCCTAGTGTAGCCTTGCCTAGCGTAGCCCAGCCTAGCCCAGCCCAGCCAAGCCTAGCCTAGCCTAGCTTAGTGTAGACCAGCCCAGCCTAGCAAAGCACAGCCCAGCCTAGCCCAGCCAAGCCCAGCGCAACCAAGCCTAGCCGAGACTAGCATATCCGAGCCTAGCCCAGCCTAACCCAGCCCAGCCCAGCCCAGCCAAGCCTAGCTCAGCGCAGCACAGCCCAGTTTATCCAAGCTTAGGCTCACGTAGCCTAGCCCAGACCAGCCTAGCCCAGCCTAGCTAAGCCCAGCCCAGCCTAGCCTAGCCTAGCCTAGCTTAGACAAGCCTAGCCAAGCCTAGCTCAGCCCAGCTTTGCCTACCATAGCCCAGCCCATCCCAGCCTAGCCTAGCCCAGCCCAGCCCAGGCCATCCCAGCCTAGCCCAGCCCATCCCAGCCTAGCCTAGATCAGCCTAGCCCAGCCCATCCCAGCCCAGCCTAGCCTAGGCTAGACCAGCCCAGCTCAGCCCAGCCCAGCCCAGCCCAGCCCAGCCAAGCATACCTTAGCCCAGCCTAGCCCAGCCCAGCCTAGCCTAGGCTAGACCAGCTCAGCTCAGCCCAGGCCAGGCCAGCCCAGCCTACTTTAGCCCAGCCCAGCCCAGCCCAGCCCAGCCTAGCCCAGACAAGCCCGGCGCAGGCTAGCCCAGCCCATCCAATCCCAGCCCATCCCAGCCCAGCCCAGCCTAGCCAAGCCCAGCCCAGCCCAGCTCAGCCCAGCCCAGCCCAGCCCAGCCTAACTTAACGCAGACCAGCCCAGCTCAGCCCAGCCCAGCCCAGCCCAGCCTAACTTAACGCAGACCAGCCCTGCCCAGCCCAGCCTATCCCAGTCTAGCCCAGCAAAGCCTAGCCCAGCCCAGCCCAGCCCAGCCTAGCTCAGTGCAGCCTAGACTAGCCTAGCCCAGCCCAGCCCTGCGCAACCCAGCCCAGCCCATCCCAGCCCAGCTTAGCCTAGCCTAGCCAAGCCTCGCTTAGTCTAGTCCAGCCCAGCCTAGCAAATCCCAGCCCAGCCTATCTGAGCCTAGCCCAGCCCAGCCCAGCCCAGCCTAACCCACCCAAGCCCAGACAAGCCCGGCCCAGCCTAGCCCAGCCCAGCCCATCCAATCCCAGCCCAGCCCAGCCCAGCCTAGCCTAGCCTAGCCAAGCCCAGCCCAGCTCAACCCAGACCAGCCCAGCCTAACTTAACCCAGACCAGCCCTGCCCAGCCCAGCCTATCCCAGTCTAGCCCAGCTTAACCGAGCCCAGCCCAGCCCAGCCCAGCCTAGCTCAGTGCAGCCTAGACTAGCCTAGCCCAGCCCAGCCCTGTGCAACCCAGCCCACCCCATCCCAGCCCAGCCCAGCCTAGCCCACCCAAGCCTAGCCAAGACCAGACAAGCCCGGCCCAGCCTAGCCCGGCCCAGCCCAGCCTAGCCCAGCCCAGCTTAGTTTAGCCTAGCCTAGTTTTGCTTAGCCCAGTCTAACCCAGCCTAGCTCAGCCCAGCTCAGCCTAGCCCAGCCCAGCCCAACTCAGCCTAGCCCAGCCCAGGCTAGTTTAGCCCAGCCAAGCCCAGCCCGGCCCAGCTCGGCCCGGCCCAGCCCAGCCCAGCCCATCCAATCCCAGCCCAGCCCAGCCCAGCCCAGCCCAGCCCTTCCCAGCCCAGCCTAACTTAACCCAGACCAGCCCTGCCCAGCCCAGCCTATCCCAGTCTAGCCCAGCTTAGCCGAGCCTAGCCCAGCCCAGCAAAGCCTAGCCCAGCCCAGCCCAGCCCAGCCCAGCCCAGCCTAGCTCAGTGCAGCCTAGACTAGCCTCGCCCAGCCCAGCCCTGCGCAACCCAGCCCAGCCCATCCCAGCCCAGCTTAGCCTAGTCTAGCCAAGCCTCGCTTAGTCTAGTCCAGCCCAGCCTAGCCCAGCCTATCCGAGCCTAGCTCAGCCTAACCCAGCCCAGCCTAGCCAAGCCTAGCCCAGTGCAGCTCAGCCCAGACTATCCCAGCCTAGCGTAGCCTTGCCTAGCGTAGCCCAGCCTAGTCTACCCTAGCCAAGCCTAGTCTACCCTAGCCAAGCCTAGTCTACCCTAGCCAAGCCTAGTCTATTCTAGCCTAGCCTAGTCTAGCCTAGCCTAGCCCATCCCAGCCCAGCCTAGCCTAGCCCATCCCATCCCAGCCTAGCCAAGACTAGCCTAGCTTAGTGTAGACCAGCCCAGCCTAGAAAAGCACAGCCCAGCCTAGCCCAGCCAAGCCCAGCCAAGCCCAGCCAAGCCCAGCCTAGCCTAGCCCAGCCAAGCCTAGCCCAGCCCAGACCAGCCCAGCCAAGCCCAACCCAGCCCAGCCTAGCCCAGCCCAGCCTACCCTAGCCCAGGCCAGACCAGGCCAACTCAGCCAGGCCTAGCCCAGCCCAGCCTAGCCCAGCCCACCCTACCCTAGCCCAGCCCAGACAAGCCTAGCCTAGCCTAGCCCAGCGAAGCCCAGCCCATCCAAACCCAGACTAGCCCAGCCAAGCCTAGCCCAGCCCCGCCCAGACCAGGCCAACTCAGCCAGGCCTAGCCCAGCCCAGCCTAGCCCAGCCCACCCTACCCTAGCCCAGCCCATACAAGCCTAGCCTAGCCTAGCCAAGCCCTGCCCAGCCAAGCCTAGCCCTGCCCAGCCCAGCCCAGACCAGCCCAGCCTAACCTAGCCCAGCCCAGCCTATCCCAGCCCAGCCTAGCTCAGCTTAGACTAGCCTAGCCTAGCCTAGCCTAGCGTAACTCACCCAAGCCTAGCCAAGCCCAGACAAGCCCAGCCCAGCCCAGCCCAGTATAGCCCAGTACAGCCCAGCCCAGCCAAGCCCAGCTTAGCCTTTCCTAGCCCAGTCCAGCCAAGCCCAGGCCGTCCCAGGCCAGCCTAGCCCAGACTGGCCCGGCCCAGCCCTGCCCAGCCCTTCCCGTGCCATCCCATCCCATCCCAGCCCAGCCCATCCCATCCCAGCCCAGCATATACTAGCCCAGCCTAGCCTCACCTAGCCCAGCCTAGCCTAACTCAGCCCAGCCTAGCCTAGCCTAGCCAGCCCAGCCTAGCCTAGCCTAGCCTACCCAGCCGAGCCAAGCCCAGCGCAGCCTAGTCCAGCCTAGTTTAGACCAGCCCATCACATCCTAGCCTAGATTAGCCTAAACCAGACCAGCCCAGCCTAGCCCAGCCCATCCCAGCCTAGCCTAGATCAGCCTAGCCCAGCTCATCCCAGCCCAGCCTAGCCTAGGCTAGACCAGCCCAGCTCAGCCCAGCCCAGCCCAGCCCAGCCCAGCCCAGCCAAGCATACTTTAGCCCAGCCTAGCCCAGCACAGCCATATTCAGCTCAGCTCAGCCCAGGCCAGCCCAGCCCAGCCTACCTCAGCCCAGCCGAGCCCTGACAAGCCTAGCCCAGCCCAGCCGAGCCCAGCCCAGCCTAGCTTAGCCTAGCCTGGCCTAACCAAGCCTAGCCCAGCATAGCTCAGCCCTGCTTAGCCTAGCCTAGCCTTGCTTAGCCCAGCCCTGCCCAGCTCAGCCTAGTTTAGCCCAGCCCAGCCTAGCCTAGCCCACCCAAGCCTAGCTAAGCCCAGACAAGCCCAGCCCATCCCAGCCCAGCCCAGCCCAGCCTAACTTAACCCAGACCTGGCTGCCATCCACCTGCCCAGCCCAGCCTGGCCGAGCCCAGCACAGGCTACCCTAGCCCAGCCCAGCCAAGCCCAGCCAAGCTCAGCTTAGACTAGCCTAGCCCAGCCCAGCCAAGCCTAGCCTCGCCTAGCCTAGCCCAGACCAGCCCAGCCAAGCTCAGCTTAGCCTAGCCTAGCCCAGCCCAGCCCAGCCTATCTAAGACCAGCCCGACCCAGCACAGACCAGCCCAGCCCGGCCCAGCCAAGCCTAGTTTAGGCCAGCCCAGCCCAGCCCAGCATAACCCTCCCAAGCCTAGCCAAGCCCAGAAAAGCCCAGCCCAGACCAGCCCTGCCTATCGCAGCGCAGCCCAGACCAGCCCAGTCCTGCCTAGCATAGCCCAGCCCAACCGAGCATAGCCCAGCCCAGACCAGCCCTGCCTATCGCAGCGCAGCCCAGCCCTGCCCAGCCTAGCCCAGCCTAGCTCAGCCCAGCCTAGCCTAGCCTAGCCCAGCCGAGCCCAGCCCAGCCCAGCCCATCATAGCCTAGCCTAGCCCAGCCCAGCCCAGTTCAGCCAGGCATAGCCTAGCAAAACCTAGCCTAGCCTAGCCTAGCCTAGCCCAGCCCAGCCCAGTTCATCCCAGCCTAGCCCAGCCCAGCCTAAGGTAGCCTAGCCCAGACAAGCCAAGCCCAGCCCAGCCTAGCGGAGCCCAGCCCCGCCCAGTCTTGCCTAGCATAGACTAGACTAGTCCAGCATAGCTCAGCCCAGCCTAGCCCAGCCTAGCCCAATTTAGCCCCGCCCAGCCGAGCCATGGGCAGCCCAGAGCAGCCTAGGCTAGCCTAGCCCAGCCCAGCCCAGCCCAGTCTAGCCCAGCCCAGCCTAGCCTATCCCTGCCCAGCCCAGCCTAGACTAGGCTAGCCTAGCCCAGCCCAGCATAGCCTAGCCCAGCCCAGCCGAGCCCAGCCCAACCGAGCCCAGCCCAGGCCAGCCCAGCCCAGCCCAGCCCAGTCCAGTCTAACCTAGTCAAGGCAAGCCCAGCCCAGCCCAGCCTAGCCTAGCCCAGCCCAGCCTAGCCCAGCCCAGCCTAGTCCAGCCTAGCCCAGGCCAGCCCAGCCCAGCTCAGCCCAGTCCAACCCAGCCTAGCCTGGCCCAGCCCAGCCCAGCCCAGCCCAGCCTAGCCTTCCCTAGCCAAGCCCAGACCAGCCGAACACAGCATAGCCCAGCCTAGCCCAGTCTGGCCCAGCCCAGCCCAGCCTAGGCTAGCCCAGCCTAGTCAAGCCTAGCCTAGGCCAGCCTAGCCCAGCCCAGCCCAGCCTAGGCTAGCCCAGCCTAGCCCAGCTGAGCCCAGCCCATCCCATCCCATCCCATCACAGCCCAGCCCAGCCTAGCCTAGTTTAGCCCAGCACAGCCCAGCACAGCCCCGCCCAGGCAAGCCCAGCCCAGCCCTGCCCATTCTAGCCCAGCCCAGCTTAGCCTAGTCTAGCCCAGACCAGCCAAGCCTTTTCTAGTGTAGCCCAGCCCAGCACAGCCCAGCCCAGCCCAGCCCAGCCCAGCCCAGCCTAGAATAGCCTAGTCAAACCTAGCGTAGCCTAGCCTAGCCCAGCCCAGCCCAGCCAAGGCTAGCCCAGCCCAGCCCAGCCCAGCCCAGCCCAGTCCACCTAGCCTAGCCAAGCACAGCCCAGCCCAGCCTAGAATAGCCTAGTCAAACCTAGCCTAGCCTAGCCCAGCCCAGCCCAGTCATGTCCAGCCCAGCCCAGCCAAGGCTAGCCCAGCCCAGCCCAGCCCAGCCCAGCCCAGTCTAGCCTAGCCAATCCTAGCCTAGCCCATCCCAGCCCAGGCCAGCCCAGCCCAGGCCAGCATAGCCCAGCCAAGCCCAGCCCAGTCTAGCCAAGCCCAGCCTAGCCTATCCCTGCCAAGCCCAGCCTAACCTAGTCCAGCCTAGCCCAGGCCAGCCCAGCCCAGGCCAGCCCAGCCCAGTCCAACCCAGCCCAGCCCAGTCCACCTAGCGTAGCCAAGCACAGCCCAGCCCAGCCTAGAATAGCCTAGTCCAACCTAGCCTAGCCTAGCCTAGCCCAGCCTAGCCTAGCCAATCCTAGCCTAGCCCATCCTAGCCCAGCCCAGCCCAGCATAGCCCATCCTAGCCCAGCCCAGCCCAGTCAAGCCCAGCCCAGCCTAGCCTATCCCTGCCAAGCCCATCCTAGCCTAGGCTAGCCTAGCCCAGCCCAGCCCAGCCCAGCCCAGCCCAGTCTAGCTTAGCCTAGCCTAGCCGTGCCCAGCCCAGCCCAGCCCAACCAAGCCCAGCCCAGCCCAGCCCAGCCCAGCGAAGCCCAGCCTAGTCTAGCCTAGCCCAGCCTAGCCCAGCCCAGCACAGCCCAGCCCATCCCATCCCAGCCCATCCTGGCCCAGCCCAGCCCAAACAGGCTCGGCCCGGCTCGGCCCGGCCCAGCCCAGCCCAACCCCACCCAGCCCAGTCCAGCCTAGTCTAGCCCAGACCAGCCCAGCCCAGCCCAGCTTAGCCTAGGCTAGCCCAGCCCAGCACAGCCTTTCCTAGCCTAGTCTAGCCCAGCCCAGCCTTGCGTAGCCTAGCCCAGACCAGCCCAGCCCAGCCTAGCCTAGCCAAGCCCAGCCCAGCCCAGCCCAGCCCAGCCCAGTCCAGCCTAGCCTAGCCTAAACCAGCCCAGCCCAGCCCATCATAGCCTAGCCTAGCCCAGCCCAGCCCAGTTCAGCCAGGCATAGCCTAGCAAAACCTAGCCTAGCCTAGCCTAGCCCAGCCCAGCCCAGCCCAGTTCAGCCCAGCCTAGCCCAGCCCAGCCGAGCCGAGCCTAGCCCAGCCCAGCCTAGGCTAGCCTAGCCCAGACAAGCCAAGCCCAGCCCAGCCTAGCCGAGCCCAGCCCTGCCCAGTCTTGCCTAGCATAGTCTAGACTAGCCCAGCATAGCTCAGCCCCGCCTAGCCCAGCCTAGCCTAGCCCAGCCCAGCCCAATTTAGCCCAGCCCAGCCCATACTAGCCCAGCCCAGCCCAGCCCAGCCCAGCCCGGCCCAGCCCAGCATAGCCTAGCCCAGCACAGCCAAGCCCAGCCCAGCCCGGCCCAGCCCAGCATAGCCTAGCCCAGCACAGCCAAGCCCAGCCCAGCCGAGCCGAGCCTAGCCCAGCCCAGCCTAGGCTAGCCTAGCCCAGACAAGCCAAGCCCAGCCCAGCCTAGCCGAGCCCAGCCCTGCCCAGTCTTGCCTAGCATAGTCTAGACTAGCCCAGCATAGCTCAGCCCCGCCTAGCCCAGCCTAGCCTAGCCCAGCCCAGCCCAATTTAGCCCAGCCCAGCCCAATTTAGCCCAGCCCAGCCCAGCCCAGCCCAGCCCGGCCCAGCCCAGCATAGCCTAGCCCAGCACAGCCAAGCCCAGCCCAGCCCGGCCCAGCCCAGCATAGCCTAGCCCAGCACAGCCAAGCCCAGCCCAGCCAATCCTAGCCCAGCCCAGCCCAGCCCAGCCCAGTCTAGCCCAGCTCAGCCCAATCGAGCCCAGCCCAGGCCAGCCCAGGACAGCCCAGTGTCAGGGGTTTGTGAGCTGGTTCGGCCCGGCCCCGCAACAACCGAGGAAGGAGACCCACAGGCCCACACCCCGGACAGGGGAAAGGGGGAAAGTGAAAAAAAGGGAGATAAGCCCCAAAACAAAACAGCGGCAATGATCTGAGGGGGAAAAGCTAATTTACTAAATAAGACATCAGGAAGTAATAACACAATATAATGCAATACAATTTGGTATTAAGCCCAATGAATCAAACAAAACGAGAGAGAGAGAGAGAGAGAGAGAGAGAGTGAGTGCCCGATAAACCGAAGGCCTTACGCTAACGCTGAAGGCGGACGGCAGCGAGCACCCACTCCTAAGTGATCCTAGAGGAAAGAGAGAGAACGTCCCGTGACCGCAGAGAGTTTTTATCTGTTCCCTCTGAGCGGAAAACACGTGAAAAAATACAAAGCATTGCAAAGTCCTCTGGGGAATGTAGTTCTCCCTGACTCCCAATGCACCACATGATGCCGTGATGTGGAATACCAGTACCAAAAAATCATAAAACCACGACATTCCACCCCTTATTCCACATCACTATATCATGGTTGATACATACAGAAGAACAATGATTAACGTGCATTAGATACACACACACAATATATACACAAGTATATACATAGAATTACTGAGGGCGGTCTCCAGACATCAAATTCCCTTGTGGTATACATTGAACATCCCCATTCTTCTGCATCACCCACCAGGTAGACCCAAGTCCCTGAGCAAAGACAGTTCCACGGAGA
Source organism: Callipepla californica brunnescens (assembly GCA_023055505.1). Classification (NCBI taxonomy): domain Eukaryota; kingdom Metazoa; phylum Chordata; class Aves; order Galliformes; family Odontophoridae; genus Callipepla; species Callipepla californica. The sequence continues at coordinate 19,717,494 of JALIRH010000011.1, forward strand.
GGTTTGCCCTTTCCAGAAGCTGGAAGTACCCAAACTGCTTTGCCCAACGTGTTCTTTACATGTACTACAGGGACCTTATCTCCCTGTACAGTAGGCAGAGAGCTGGATTGGGCAGGACCATTGCGATTGATGGATCCTCGGGTGTTGACCAACCAGGTGGCTTCCGACAAATTTTTCTCCCAGTGCTTAAATGTTCCACCACCCATTGCTTTCCACATTGTTTTTAACAATCCATTGTACCTTTCAATTTTACCAGAAGCTGGTGCGTGATAGGGGATATGATAAATCCACTCAATGCCATGATCTTTGGCCCAAGTATCTACAAGAGAATTTTTAAAATGACTTCCATTATCAGACTCAATTCTTTCTGGAGTACCATGTCGCCACAGGACTTGTTTCTCCAGACCTAGAATGGTGTTTCGGGCGGTAGCATGGGGTACTGAGTATGTTTCAAGCCACCCAGTGGTCGCCTCCACCATGGTGAGCACATAACGCTTACCACTGCGAGATCGTGGCAAGGTGATATAATCAACCTGCCACGCCTCCCCATATTTATATTTTTGCCATCGCCCTTCCTCCCAAAGAGGTTTCATCCTCTTGGCTTGTTTAATTGCGGCGCATGTATCACAGTCATGGATCACCTGTGCGATGGCATCCATAGTTAAGTCCACCCCTCGGTCTCTAGCCCACTTATAGGTCGCGTCCCTTCCTTGATGGCCCGAGGTCTCATGGGCCCACCGAGCTAGAAATAATTCACTCTTATGTTGCCAGTCCAAGTCTACTTGAGTCACCTTAACTTTGGCAGCTTGATCTACCTGGTGGTTGTTTTGCTGTTCTTCAGTTGCCCGGCTCTTAGGAACATGAGCATCTACATGGCTCACCTTTACAACCATGTTCTTTATTCGGGCAGCAGTATCTTTCCACAGTTCAGCAGCCCAAATAGGTTTACCCTTCCGTTGCCAACCATTTTGTTTCCACTGCTGTAACCACCCCCATAAGGCATTTGCCACCATCCATGAGTCAGTATAAAGATAAAGCACTGGCCACCTCTCACGTTCAGCAATATTTAAGGCTAATTGGACAGCCTTTACCTCTGCAAATTGACTTGATTCTCCTTCTCCTTCAGTGGCCTCTGCAACTTGTTGCATGGGACTCCACACAGCAGATTTCCATTTGCGGTGCTTTCCCACAAAGCGACACGATCCATCTGTGAACAGGGCGTATCTCTTTTCATCTTCTGTTAGTTCATTATATGGTGGGGCTTCTTTAGCACGTGACACCTCCTCTGCTGGTGTTGTTCCAAACTTTTTACCTTCAGGCCAGTCCATGATCACCTCCAGGATTCCTGGACGGTTGGGGTTCCCCATCCAAGCTTGCTGTGTAATCAACGCAATCCACTTACTCCAAGTGGCATCAGTAGCAGTAGCATGATGGGTAGAGGGAACTGTTTTTTAAAACATCCAGTTCAGTACTGGCAGTCGAGGTGCCAGAAGGAGCTGCGTTTCGGTACCGATTACTTCGGAAGCAGCTCGAACCCCCTCGTACGCGGCTAAGATCTCCTTCTCAGTTGGAGTGTAGCGCTCCTCAGACCCCCTGTATGCTCGACTCCAGAATCCAAGGGGTCAGCCTCGGGTCTCTCCAAAAGCTCTTTGCCACAAACTCCAAGTGGGACCTTCCTTTCCAGCAGCAGTGTAGAGGATGTTCTTTACATCCTGTCCGGTCCGCACTGGCCCCAGGGCCACGGCACGGGCTATCTCCTGCTTAATTTGCTCAAAAGCCTGCTGCTGCTCAGGGCCCCACACAAAATAATTCTTCTTCCGGGTCACCTGATAAAGGGGGCTCACAATGAGGCTGTAGTTTGGAACATGCAGTCTCCAAAATCCCACTATACCCAGAAAAGCTTGGGTCTCTGTCTTATTGGTGGGTGGAGACATGGCAGTAATTTTGTCAATCACATCTGTTGGGATGTGACGACGTCCATCTTGCCACTTTATGCCTAGGAACTGAATTTCTTGTGCAGGCCCTTTTACTTTGCTTCGCTTAATAGCGAAGCCAGCTCGCAGGAGGATCTGGATTATTGTCTCTCCTTTCTTAAAAACTTCCTCTGCTGTATTGCCCCATACAACAATATCATCGATGTACTGCAGATGCTCAGGAGCGCCGCCCTGTTCCAATGCAGTTTGGATCAACCCATGGCAAATGGTTGGGCTGTGCTTCCACCCCTGGGGCAAACGGTTCCAGGTGTACTGAACGCCTCTCCAGGTGAAGGCAAACTGTGGCCTGCATTCTGTGGCCAAGGGAATTGAAAAGAAGGCGTTAGCAATGTCAATGGTGGCATACCACTTGGCTGCTTTTGACTCCAGTTCATACTGGAGTTGAAGCATGTCCGGCACAGCAGCACTCAGCGGAGGTGTGACTTCATTCAGGCCACGGTAATCTACTGTCAACCTCCATTCTCCATTGGCTTTACGCACCGGCCATATGGGGCTGTTAAACGGGGAGTGAGTTTTGCTGATCACTCCCTGGCTCTCTAGCTGACGAATCAGATTATGAATAGGGAGCAAGGAATCCCTGTTGGTGCGGTACTGCCGTCTGTGCACCGTTTTTGTAGCAATTGGTACTTGTTGCTCCTCCACTTGTAGCAACCCCACAACAGATGGATCTTCTGACAGGCCAGGTAAAACAGATAGTTGCTTAATGCTATCTGTGTCCACAGTAGCTATTCCAAAAGCCCATCGATACCCCTTGGGATCCTTAAAGTGCCCCCTTCTGAGATAGTCTATACCAAGTATGCATGGGGCCCCCTGTCCCGTCACTATAGGATGCTTCTGCCAGTCTTTACCCGTGAGGCTTATTTCTGCCTCCAGCACAGACAATTCCTGAAAGCCCCCAGTCACTCCAGAGATATGAATCAATTCTGCCCCTTTATAACTTGAAGGCATTAGAGTACATTGTGCACCAGTATCCACCAGTGCCTCATATTTCTGTGGGTTTGATGTGCCAGGCCACCGAATCCACACAGTCCAATACACTCTATTATCCCTCTCCCTCCTCTGGCTGAGGGCAGGGCCCCTCTATTCATTACCTGTAGTGACGGGAACAACTTCGCTGGTAGTTGGTCTGTGTTGTAATTCTCTCACCCGTGCTCGCAGTGCAGGGGTGGGTTTTTGATGCCATTCCTTCATATCTTCTCCATTTGCACGTAAGTAACTCCACAAAGCCGCGCGCGACATGAAGTTAGTAAAGTTAGTGCTGTCATTTGCTCGAGCAGGACGGCGTTTGCTTCTGATAGTTGCAACCGATTCGACCCTATCAATCAGTTGGGATAATTTTCCCAATATATCTACCATTTGTCCTTCTAACTTTGATATGGCTGAAATGGACGTGTATGGCGGCGGAAATTTTTGTTCGAAGTTTTGAAGTGTAAGAATTAGTTCAAAAACTGGGGGTTTTCTGTCTTGGTCCTCATATCTGTTGAACGTTGTCACTAGTGTACCGGCGTACCTTTCTGGTGCTGACTTTGAAAGCTTCTGACACATTTTGGGTGTACTCCTTACTTTCTCTGGATCATGGTCCCGATCGTCAGGATCAAACGTGGGATCATACAGCATTTCCGCCACAGCTGTTTCTCTCAAATACTGGATGCCTTCCTCAATAGTTTTCCATCTTTTCACTTTAGGTGCCAGGTCACTCTTGTAGGGATATCTTTCCCTCACAGCTACTAGCATTCGTTGCCAGAGGCTGGCGATTCCATCCATATACCTGCTGATTCCTCTGTCGACAGACGGATCTCGGGCAATGTTTCCTAGTTGGCGAGCTTCGTTACTATCAAGGGACACACTGTTGGCCCCGTTGTCCCAACACCGAAGCAACCAAGTGACAATACTCTCATCCGGACGTTGAACAAACTCCTTTCTTGAACCTTGGATCTCAGACATTTTCATGGGCCGACGAAACGTCGTAACTTTAACTTTCTCTTCACCTTCATCATCACTTTCTTCTCCATGTCTCTCACTTTTCTTTGTTGCCTTTCTCGATGGTGGTGGGGTTGTGGCCACCCCCTCACCTATATCTTCCTCTTCTTTCGGCACCTCTTCTTTTCGTTCTAGGCGTGAGGACACACGTTTCCATTTCTTGCCTTCCACAGGGGCAACTGACTTCGATACTGGTGCTTCCTTTGGCTGGTCAAGTGTGACCGGGAGGTTTTCCTCTTTGGTTTGGGCCTCAGTTTGGACACACTCTCTCTTCATAATAGTATATAAACCTCGGTAAGCATAAGCCAAGCCCCAAATAAGCTGTTCCACCTCAGATCTTTCTGAGCCGCAACACCCTTTACTCAGATACAGGCCTAGCTCCTCAGGATCCTGCAATTGTTCAGGAGAAAAATCCCATGACACCGGGTGTCCCCATGCTTCTAATTTCTTTCCTAAAACTCTCCACTCTCCCTGCCATTCAACATTCTCTGTTTGTGGGAGAAGCTTCCTGCACATGATGTAAAGTGCTACTACATGCAGGAGGACTAATATCCCAATTATTAACACCATCCCTAAGCTGTGATCTTGAAAATTCATAAAAAACTGAGAGGGGAACCTGGATACCCATTCAAACATCACATGGTTCGTTAACATGCTATCGTTTGTTCCATTAGCTGGGGTGCCCTGGTATCTGGCAGGTGCTTCTATAATTGCTTTTAATTTATCATATAGGGACCAGAACCAATGGAACAGAATGGCAAACTTAACCAAGTTCCAGTACGTTTTGAGCATTAAGAGGGAAAAAGCGGTGAAGTACAATCCCTGTAAGGGCAGTTTTAACAGAAACAGAAAAGACATTTTTATTATTATTTTTTTTTTCTTGTACTAAAACAATCTGGCAGTACCCAAAAGAAGTTTACAGATATCCCAAAACAACTGGCAGTACACCCGGACTTCAAGGTCGTGTTTTGCTGTACAGCACTTGCAGTACAGATAAGCTTGTTAACAACAGACAGAGATTCACTCTAAAAGTTTGTCTCTGCCCGACTAAGGCAGATATAATGCAATACAATTTGGAATTAAGCCTAATGAATCAAACAAAATGAGTGAGAGAGAGAGAGAGAGAGAGAGAGAGAGTGCCCGATAAACCGAAGGCCTTACGCTAACACTGAAGGCGGACGGCAGCGAGCACCCACTCCTAAGTGATATCTGCAATATAATGCAATACAATTTGGAATTAAGCCTAATGAATCAAACAAAAAGAGTGAGAGAGAGGGGGAGAGAGAGAGAGAGAGAGAGAGTGAGTGCCCGATAAACCGAAGGCCATACGCTAACGCTGAAGGCGGACGGCAGCGAGCACCCACTCCTAAGTGATCCTAGAGGAAAGAGAGAGAACGTCCCGTGACCGCAGAGAGTTTTTATCTGTTCCCTCTGAGCGGAAAACACGTGAAAAAATACAAAGCATTGCAAAGTCCTCTGGGGAATGTAGACACCAGCTCAGCCCAACCCAGCCCAGCCTAGCCCTGCCTATCCCAGACTAGCCCAGCCCAGACCAGCACAGCGCAGCCCAGCCCAGCCCAGCACAGCCCAGCCCAGCCCATTTTAGCCAAGCCCATCCCATCCCAACCCAGCCTAGCACAGCCCAGCCCAGATTAGCCCAGCCTAGCCTAGCCTAGCCAAGCCTAGCCCAGCCCATCCCATCTCAGCCTAGCCCAGCTTAGCCTAGCCTAGCCCAGCCCAGCTTAGCCTAGCATAGCGTAGCCCAGCCCAGCCTAGCACAGCCCAGCCCAGCCTAGACCAGCCCTGCCCGGCCCAGCCCAGCCTAGCCCAGCACACCCCAGCCCAGCCCAGCCTACCCAAGCCCAGCCTAGTCTAGCCTAGCCCAGCCATGCCCAGCCCAGCCTAGCCAAGCCCAGCCTAGCCCAGCACACCCCAGCCCAGCCCAGCCTACCCAAGCCCAGCCTAGTCTAGCCTAGCCCAGCCATGCCCAGCCCAGCCTAGCCCAGCCCAGCCCAGCCCAGCAAGCCCAGCCCAGCCAAGCCCATCCTAGCCCAACCCCGCCTTGCCCAGCCTAGCCTACCCTAGCCCAGCATACCCTAGCCTAGCATAGTCTAGCCAAGCCCAGCCTAGTACAGCCCAGCCCAGCCCAGCCCAGCCTAGCACTGCCCAGCCCAGCCCAGCCCCACCTAGCCCAGCACAGCCCAGCTTAGCCTAGCCTAGCCCAGCCCAGCCTCACCTAACCTAGCCCAGCCCAGCCCAGCGCAGAGCAGCCCTGCCCAGAAAAGCCCGGACCAGCCCGGCCCAGCGTAGCGCAGACCAGACCGGCCCAGCCCGGCCCTGCCTTACCCACTCCATCCCAGCCCAGCCTAGACCATCCCATCTCATCCCATCTTAGCCCAGTCCAGCCCATACCAACCCAGCACATCCCAGCCCAGCCCAGCCCAGCCCATTTTAGCCCAGCCCATCCCATCCAAACCCAGCCTAGCACAGCCCAGCCCAGCTTAACCCAGCCTAGACTAGCCTAGCCAAGCCTAGCCCAGCCCATCCTAGCCCAGCCTAGCCCAGCCTAGCCTAGCCTTGCCTAACCCAGCCCAGCTTAGCCTAGCCTAGCCTAACCCAGCCCAGCCTAGCACAGCCCAGCCCGGCCCAACCAGGCCCGGCCCAGCCCACCCCAACCTAGCCCAGCCCAGCCCAGCCTAGCCTAGTTTAGCCCAGCCCAGCCCAGCCTAGCCCAGCCAAGCCTAGCCCAGCACACCCCAGCCCAGCCTAGCCTACCCTAGCCCAGCCCAGCACAGCCCAGACCAGCCTACCCTTGCCAAGCCCAGCCCAGCATAGCCCAGCCCAGCCCAGCCCTGCCTAGCCCAGCCTAGCACAGCCCAGCCCAGCCCAGCCCAGCAAAACCCAGCCCAGACCAGCCCAGACTAGCCCAGCCCAGCCCAGCCCAGCACACCCCAGCCTAGTCCAGCCCAGCCCAGCCTAGCAAAGCCCAGCCCAGCCTAGCCCAGCCTAGCAAAGCCCAGCCCAGCCCAGCCTAGCCTAGCCCAGCCCAGCCCAGTCGAGCCCAGCCCATCTCTGCCCAGCCCAGCCCAGCCTAGCCTATCCTAGCCTAGCCCATCCTAGCCCAGGCCAGCCAAGACCAGCCTAGCCCAGCCATGCCCAGCCCAGCGCAGACCAACACAGTCCAGCCCAGCATAGTCCAGTCCAGCCCAGCCCAGCCCAGCCCAGCCTATCTCAGCCCAGCCCAGCCCAGCCTAGACCTGCCAAGCCCAGCCTAGCCGAGCCTAGCCCAGTCCAGCCCAGCCCAGCCCAGCCCAGCCCAGCCCAGCCTAGCAAAGTCCAGCCAAGCCCAGCATAAGCAAACCTAGCCCAGCCCAGCCAATGACAGCCCAGCCCATTCCATCCCAGCCCAGCCCAGCCTAGCCTGGCCCAGCCAAGCACAGCCTTTTCTAGCCTAGACCAGCCCAGCCCAGCCCAGCCCAGCCTAGCCTAGCCTAGCCCACCCAAGCCTAGCCCAGCCCAGCCTAGCCTAGCCTGACCCAGCCCAGCCCAGCCCAGCACAGCCTAGCCTATCCCAGACCAGCCCAGCCCAGCCCAGCCTAGCCCAGCCCAGCCAAGTCCAGCCTAACCTAGCCAAGCCCAGGCCAGCCCAGTCTGGCCTAGACTAGTTTAGCCTAGCCTAGCCCAGCCCAGCCCAACCCAGGCCAGCCTAACCCAGCCCAGCACAGCCCAGCCCAGCCAATCCCAGCCCAGTCCAACCCAGCCTAGCCCAGCCCTGCCCATCCAAGCCCAGCCCAGCTTAGCCTAGGCTAGCCCAGCCGAGCCCAGCACAGCCTTTTCTAGCGTAGCGTAGCCTAGCCCAGCCCAGCCCAGCCTAACCCAACCCAGCCCAGCCCAACGCAGCCCAGCATAGCCCAGCCCAGCCCAGCCCAGCAGAGCTACCCTAGCCCAGCCCGGCCTTGCCTAGCCTAGCCCAGACCAGCCGACCTTAACCCACCCCAGTCCGGCCAAGCCCAGCCTTTCCTAGCCCAGCCCACCCCAACCTAGCCCAGCATAACCAAGCCTAGCATAGCCCAGCCCAACTCAGCCCAGCCCAACTCAGCCCAGCCCAGCCCAGCCCAGCCCAGCCTAGCCTAGACTAGCCTAGCCTAGCCTAGCCCAACCCAGCCTAGCCTAGCCCAGCCCGGCCTAGCCAAGCCCAGCCTAACCTAATATAGCCCAGCCTAGCCCAGCCCAGCCCACCCAACTTAGCCCAGACCGGCCTGGCCCGGCCTGTATTGGCATGGCCCTGCCCAGCCCATCCCAGCCCAGCCCAGCCCAGCCCATCCCATCCCATCCCATCCCAGCCCAGCCCAGCCCAGCCCAGCATAACCTAGCCAAGCCCAGCCCAGCCTAGCCTAGTCCAGCACAGCCCAGTTCGGCCCAGCTTAGCCCGGACCGGCCTGGCCAAGCCCAGCCCAGCCTAGCCAAGCATAGCCCAGCCCGGACCAGCCTGGCCAAGCCTAGCCCAGCCCAGCCAAGCCTAGCCCAGCCCAGCCTAGCCTAGCCCAGAACAGCCCAGCCGAGCCTAGACCAGCCCAGCCCAGCCCGGCCCAGCCTAGCCCAGACCGGCCCGGCCCTGCCCAGCCCATACCAGCCCAGCCCAGCCCAGCCCGGCCCAGCCCGGCCCGGCCCATCTCATCCCATCCCAGCCCAGCCCAGCCCATCCCATCCCATCCCATCCCATCCCAGCCCAGCCCGGCCCAACTTAGCCCAGCCTGGCCCGGCCCGGTCCTGCCCAGCCCATACCAGCACAGCCCAGCACTTCCCAGCCCAGCCCAGCCCAGCCCAGCCCGGCCCAACTTAGGCCAGCCCGGCCCGGCATGGCCTGGACCGGCCCAGCCCGGCCTGGCATGGCCCTGCCCAGCCCATCCCAGCCCAGACCTCCATGGCCCAGCCTAGCCTAGCCTAGCATACTCTAGCCCAGCCCAGCCTAGCACAGCCCGGCCCAGCCTAGCATACTCTAGCCCGGCCCAGCCTAGCATACTCTAGCACAGCCCAGCCTAGCACAGCCCAGCCCAGCCCAGTCCAGCCTAGCCCAGCCAAGCCTAGCGCAGCCCAGCCTACCCTTGCCAAGCCTAGTCTAGCCTAGCCCAGCCCAGCCCAGCCCAGCCCAGCAAGCCCTGCCCAGCCCAGCCTAACCCAGCCTAGCATAACCAAGGCTAGCCTAGCCCAGCCCAGCCCAGCCCAGCCCAGCTTAGCACAGCCTAGCCTAGACCAGCCTAGCCTAGCGTAGCCTAGCCAAGCCTAGCCTAGCTCAGCCCAGCCCAGCCCAACCCAGCTCTGCATGGCCCAGCCTAGCCTAGCCTAGCATAGTCTGGCCCCACCCAGCCTAGCACAGCCCAGCCTAGCCAAGCCCAGCCCAGCCTAGCTCAGCCAAGCCTAGCCCAGCCTAGCCCAGCCCTGCCAAGCTCATCTTAGCCTAGCCCAGCCCAGCCCAACCCAGCCCAGCCCAGCCAAGCTTAGCCCAGAGCAGCCTAGGCTAGCCCAGCCGAGCCCAGCCAAGGCCATATCAGCCCAGCCCAGCCCAGCCTAGCCGAGCCCTGCCCATCTCGGCCCAGCCCAGGCTAGCCCAGCCCAGCCCAGCGTAGCTCAGCCCAGCCCATCCCAGCCTAGCCCACACAAGCGTAGCCAAGCCCAGACAAGCCCGGCCCAGCCTAGCCCAGCAATGCCCAACCCAGCGCAGCCCAACCCAGTCCAGCCCAGCATAGCCCAATCCAGCCCAGCCCAGCCTAGCCCTGCCAAGCCCAGCCCAGCCCAGCCTAGCTGAGCCCTGCCCATCTAGGCCCAGCCCAGGCTAGCCCAGCCAAGCCCAGCGTAGCTCAGCCGAACCTAGCCCAGTCCAGACTAGCCTAGTTTAGCCCAACCCAGCCCAGCCTAGCACAGCCCAGCCCAGCCTAGACCGGCCAAGCCCGGCCCAGCCAGGCCCGGCCCAGCACAGACCGGCCCAGCCCAGCGTAACCCAGCCTAGCATAGCCTAGCCCAGCCCATCCCAGCTTAGCCCAACCCAGCCCAGCCCAGCCTATCCTAGCCCAGCACACCCCAGCCCAGCCCACCCTAGCCTAGCCCAGCCCAGACTAGCCCAACCTAGCCTAGCCTAGCCCAGCCTAGCACAGCCCAGCCTAGCCCAAACCAGCCTATCCCAGTCTAGCCCAGCCAAGCCTAGCGCAGCCCAGCCTACCCTTGCCAAGCCTAGTCTAGCCTAGCCCAGCCCAGCCCAGCCCAGCAAGCCCTGCCCAGCCCAGCCTAACCCAGCCTAGCATAACCAAGGCTAGCCTAGCCCAGCCCAGCCCAGCCCAGCCCAGCTTAGCACAGCCTAGCCTAGACCAGCCTAGCCTAGCGTAGCCTAGCCAAGCCTAGCCTAGCTCAGCCAAGCCCAGCCCAACCCAGCTCTGCATGGCCCAGCCTAGCCTAGCCTAGCATAGTCTGGCCCCACCCAGCCTAGCACAGCCCAGCCTAGCCAAGCCCAGCCCAGCCTAGCTCAGCCAAGCCTAGCCCAGCCTAGCCCAGCCCTGCCAAGCTCGTCTTAGCCCAGCCCAGCCCAGCCCAGCCCAGCCCAGCCAAGCTTAGCCCAGAGCAGCCTAGGCTAGCCCAGCCGAGCCCAGCCTAGCACAGCCCAGCCCAGCCTAGACCAGCCAAGCCCGGCCCAGCCAGGCCCGGCCCAGCACAGACCGGCCCAGCCCAGCGTAGCCTGACCCAGCCTAGCGTAGCCTAGCCCAGCCCATCCCAGCTTAGCCCAACCCAGCCCAGCCCAGCCCAGCCTAGCCCAGGCCAGCCCAGCCCATCCCAGCACAGCCCAGCCTAGCCTAGCCTATCCTAGCCAAGCCCATCCTAGCAAAGGCCAGCCCAGCCTTTCCTAGCCCAGCCCACCCCAGCCTAGCCCAGCATAACCAAGCCTAGCATAGCCCAGCCCAACTCAGCCCAGCCCAACTCAGCCCAGCCCGGCCCAGCCTAGCCTAGCCTAGCCAAGCCTAGCCTAGCCCAACCCAGCCCAGCCAAGCCCAGCCCAGTCCAGCCGAGCCCAGCCCATCTCGGCATAGCCTAGCCCAGCCCAGCCCAGCCCAGCCCAGCCCAGCCCAGCCCAGCCTAGCTCAGCCCAGCCTAGCCCAGCCTAGCCCAGCCAAGCTTAGCCCAGAGCAGCCTAGGCTAGCCCAGCCGAGCCCAGCCAAGGCCATGTCAGCCCAGCCCAGCCCAGCCCAGCCGAGCCCTGCCCATCTTGGCCCAGCCCAGCCTAGCCCAGCCCAGCCCAGCGTAGCTCAGCTGAACCTAGCCCAGCTTAGCCTAGCCAAGCCTAGCCCAGTCCAGCCCAGCCCAGTCTAGACTAGCATAGCCTAGCCCAGCCCAGCCCAGCTTAGCCTAGCCTAGCCCAGCCCAGCCTAGCACAGCCCAGCCCAGCCTAGACCGGCCAAGCCCGGCCCAGCCAGGCCCGGCCCAGCACAGACCGGCCCAGCCCAGCGTAACCCAGCCTAGCATAGCCTAGCCCAGCCCATCCCAGCTTAGCCCAACCCAGCCCAGCCCAGCCTATCCTAGCCCAGCACACCCCAGCCCAGCCCACCCTAGCCTAGCCCAGCCCAGACTAGCCCAACCTAGCCTAGCCTAGCCCAGCCTAGCACAGCCCAGCCTAGCCCAAACCAGCCTATCCCAGTCTAGCCCAGCCAAGCCTAGCGCAGCCCAGCCTACCCTTGCCAAGCCTAGTCTAGCCTAGCCCAGCCCAGCCCAGCCCAGCAAGCCCTGCCCAGCCCAGCCTAACCCAGCCTAGCATAACCAAGGCTAGCCTAGCCCAGCCCAGCCCAGCTTAGCACAGCCTAGACTAGACCAGCCTAGCCTAGCGTAGCCTAGCCAAGCCTAGCCTAGCTCAGCCCAGCCCAGCCCAACCCAGCTCTGCATGGCCCAGCCTAGCCTAGCCTAGCATAGTCTGGCCCCACCCAGCCTAGCACAGCCCAGCCTAGCCAAGCCCAGCCCAGCCTAGCCCAGCCCAGCCCAGCCCAAGCCCAGAAAAGCCCGGCCCAGCCCGGCCCAGCGTAGCTCAGACCGGCCCGGCCTGGCCCGGCCCTGCCTTACCCAGCCCATCCCAGCCCATCCCAAACCATCCCAGTCCAGCCCAGCCTAGCCTAGACTAGCCCAGCCTTCCCTTGCCAAGCCCAGCCTAGACCAGCCCAGCCTAGCCCCGCCCAGCCCAGACAAGCCCAGCCCAGCTTAGCCCAGCCTAGCCTAGCCCAGCCCAGCCCAGACAAGCCCAGCCCAGCTTAGCCCAGCCTAGCCTAGCCCAGCCCAGCCCAGCCCAGCCTAGCCTAACCCTGCCTATTCAAGCCCTGCCCAGCCTAGCCTAGTTTAGCCAAACCCATCCCTGCGCAGCCCAGAGCAGTTCAGCCCAGAGCAGACCAGCCCAGCCTAGCCTTGCCCAGCCCAGCCTAGTTAAGCCTAGTCTAGCCCAGACCAGCCCATCCCAGTCTAGCCCAGCCAAGCCTAGCCCAGCTCAGCCTACCCTTGCCAAGCCTATTCTAGCCTAGCCTAGCCCAGCCCAGCCAAGCCTAGCCCAGCCCAGCCTAGCCTAGCCCAGAACAGCCCAGCCGAGCCTAGACCAGCCCAGCCCAGCCCGGCCCAGCCTAGCCCAGACCGGCCCGGCCCTGCCCAGCCCATACCAGCCCAGCCCAGCCCAGCCCGGCCCAGCCCGGCCCGGCCCATCTCATCCCATCCCAGCCCAGCCCAGCCCATCCCATCCCATCCCATCCCATCCCAGCCCAGCCCGGCCCAACTTAGCCCAGCCTGGCCCGGCCCGGTCCTGCCCAGCCCATACCAGCACAGCCCAGCACTTCCCAGCCCAGCCCAGCCCAGCCCAGCCCGGCCCAACTTAGGCCAGCCCGGCCCGGCATGGCCTGGACCGGCCCAGCCCGGCCTGGCATGGCCCTGCCCAGCCCATCCCAGCCCAGACCTCCATGGCCCAGCCTAGCCTAGCCTAGCATACTCTAGCCCAGCCCAGCCTAGCACAGCCCGGCCCAGCCTAGCATACTCTAGCCCGGCCCAGCCTAGCATACTCTAGCACAGCCCAGCCTAGCACAGCCCAGCCCAGCCCAGTCCAGCCTAGCCCAGCCAAGCCTAGCGCAGCCCAGCCTACCCTTGCCAAGCCTAGTCTAGCCTAGCCCAGCCCAGCCCAGCCCAGCCCAGCAAGCCCTGCCCAGCCCAGCCTAACCCAGCCTAGCATAACCAAGGCTAGCCTAGCCCAGCCCAGCCCAGCCCAGCCCAGCTTAGCACAGCCTAGCCTAGACCAGCCTAGCCTAGCGTAGCCTAGCCAAGCCTAGCCTAGCTCAGCCCAGCCCAGCCCAACCCAGCTCTGCATGGCCCAGCCTAGCCTAGCCTAGCATAGTCTGGCCCCACCCAGCCTAGCACAGCCCAGCCTAGCCAAGCCCAGCCCAGCCTAGCTCAGCCAAGCCTAGCCCAGCCTAGCCCAGCCCTGCCAAGCTCATCTTAGCCTAGCCCAGCCCAGCCCAACCCAGCCCAGCCCAGCCAAGCTTAGCCCAGAGCAGCCTAGGCTAGCCCAGCCGAGCCCAGCCAAGGCCATATCAGCCCAGCCCAGCCCAGCCTAGCCGAGCCCTGCCCATCTCGGCCCAGCCCAGGCTAGCCCAGCCCAGCCCAGCGTAGCTCAGCCCAGCCCATCCCAGCCTAGCCCACACAAGCGTAGCCAAGCCCAGACAAGCCCGGCCCAGCCTAGCCCAGCAATGCCCAACCCAGCGCAGCCCAACCCAGTCCAGCCCAGCATAGCCCAATCCAGCCCAGCCCAGCCTAGCCCTGCCAAGCCCAGCCCAGCCCAGCCTAGCTGAGCCCTGCCCATCTAGGCCCAGCCCAGGCTAGCCCAGCCAAGCCCAGCGTAGCTCAGCCGAACCTAGCCCAGTCCAGACTAGCCTAGTTTAGCCCAACCCAGCCCAGCCTAGCACAGCCCAGCCCAGCCTAGACCGGCCAAGCCCGGCCCAGCCAGGCCCGGCCCAGCACAGACCGGCCCAGCCCAGCGTAACCCAGCCTAGCATAGCCTAGCCCAGCCCATCCCAGCTTAGCCCAACCCAGCCCAGCCCAGCCTATCCTAGCCCAGCACACCCCAGCCCAGCCCACCCTAGCCTAGCCCAGCCCAGACTAGCCCAACCTAGCCTAGCCTAGCCCAGCCTAGCACAGCCCAGCCTAGCCCAAACCAGCCTATCCCAGTCTAGCCCAGCCAAGCCTAGCGCAGCCCAGCCTACCCTTGCCAAGCCTAGTCTAGCCTAGCCCAGCCCAGCCCAGCCCAGCAAGCCCTGCCCAGCCCAGCCTAACCCAGCCTAGCATAACCAAGGCTAGCCTAGCCCAGCCCAGCCCAGCCCAGCCCAGCTTAGCACAGCCTAGCCTAGACCAGCCTAGCCTAGCGTAGCCTAGCCAAGCCTAGCCTAGCTCAGCCAAGCCCAGCCCAACCCAGCTCTGCATGGCCCAGCCTAGCCTAGCCTAGCATAGTCTGGCCCCACCCAGCCTAGCACAGCCCAGCCTAGCCAAGCCCAGCCCAGCCTAGCTCAGCCAAGCCTAGCCCAGCCTAGCCCAGCCCTGCCAAGCTCGTCTTAGCCCAGCCCAGCCCAGCCCAGCCCAGCCCAGCCAAGCTTAGCCCAGAGCAGCCTAGGCTAGCCCAGCCGAGCCCAGCCTAGCACAGCCCAGCCCAGCCTAGACCAGCCAAGCCCGGCCCAGCCAGGCCCGGCCCAGCACAGACCGGCCCAGCCCAGCGTAGCCTGACCCAGCCTAGCGTAGCCTAGCCCAGCCCATCCCAGCTTAGCCCAACCCAGCCCAGCCCAGCCCAGCCTAGCCCAGGCCAGCCCAGCCCATCCCAGCACAGCCCAGCCTAGCCTAGCCTATCCTAGCCAAGCCCATCCTAGCAAAGGCCAGCCCAGCCTTTCCTAGCCCAGCCCACCCCAGCCTAGCCCAGCATAACCAAGCCTAGCATAGCCCAGCCCAACTCAGCCCAGCCCAACTCAGCCCAGCCCGGCCCAGCCTAGCCTAGCCTAGCCAAGCCTAGCCTAGCCCAACCCAGCCCAGCCAAGCCCAGCCCAGTCCAGCCGAGCCCAGCCCATCTCGGCATAGCCTAGCCCAGCCCAGCCCAGCCCAGCCCAGCCCAGCCCAGCCCAGCCTAGCTCAGCCCAGCCTAGCCCAGCCTAGCCCAGCCAAGCTTAGCCCAGAGCAGCCTAGGCTAGCCCAGCCGAGCCCAGCCAAGGCCATGTCAGCCCAGCCCAGCCCAGCCCAGCCGAGCCCTGCCCATCTTGGCCCAGCCCAGCCTAGCCCAGCCCAGCCCAGCGTAGCTCAGCTGAACCTAGCCCAGCTTAGCCTAGCCAAGCCTAGCCCAGTCCAGCCCAGCCCAGTCTAGACTAGCATAGCCTAGCCCAGCCCAGCCCAGCTTAGCCTAGCCTAGCCCAGCCCAGCCTAGCACAGCCCAGCCCAGCCTAGACCGGCCAAGCCCGGCCCAGCCAGGCCCGGCCCAGCACAGACCGGCCCAGCCCAGCGTAACCCAGCCTAGCATAGCCTAGCCCAGCCCATCCCAGCTTAGCCCAACCCAGCCCAGCCCAGCCTATCCTAGCCCAGCACACCCCAGCCCAGCCCACCCTAGCCTAGCCCAGCCCAGACTAGCCCAACCTAGCCTAGCCTAGCCCAGCCTAGCACAGCCCAGCCTAGCCCAAACCAGCCTATCCCAGTCTAGCCCAGCCAAGCCTAGCGCAGCCCAGCCTACCCTTGCCAAGCCTAGTCTAGCCTAGCCCAGCCCAGCCCAGCCCAGCAAGCCCTGCCCAGCCCAGCCTAACCCAGCCTAGCATAACCAAGGCTAGCCTAGCCCAGCCCAGCCCAGCTTAGCACAGCCTAGACTAGACCAGCCTAGCCTAGCGTAGCCTAGCCAAGCCTAGCCTAGCTCAGCCCAGCCCAGCCCAACCCAGCTCTGCATGGCCCAGCCTAGCCTAGCCTAGCATAGTCTGGCCCCACCCAGCCTAGCACAGCCCAGCCTAGCCAAGCCCAGCCCAGCCTAGCCCAGCCCAGCCCAGCCCAAGCCCAGAAAAGCCCGGCCCAGCCCGGCCCAGCGTAGCTCAGACCGGCCCGGCCTGGCCCGGCCCTGCCTTACCCAGCCCATCCCAGCCCATCCCAAACCATCCCAGTCCAGCCCAGCCTAGCCTAGACTAGCCCAGCCTTCCCTTGCCAAGCCCAGCCTAGACCAGCCCAGCCTAGCCCCCGCCCAGCCCAGACAAGCCCAGCCCAGCTTAGCCCAGCCTAGCCTAGCCCAGCCCAGCCCAGACAAGCCCAGCCCAGCTTAGCCCAGCCTAGCCTAGCCCAGCCCAGCCCAGCCCAGCCTAGCCTAACCCTGCCTATTCAAGCCCTGCCCAGCCTAGCCTAGTTTAGCCAAACCCATCCCTGCGCAGCCCAGAGCAGTTCAGCCCAGAGCAGACCAGCCCAGCCTAGCCTTGCCCAGCCCAGCCTAGTTAAGCCTAGTCTAGCCCAGACCAGCCCATCCCAGTCTAGCCCAGCCAAGCCTAGCCCAGCTCAGCCTACCCTTGCCAAGCCTATTCTAGCCTAGCCTAGCCCAGACCAGCCCAGCCCAGCCTAGACCAGCCCAGCCCAGCCCGGCCCAGCCTAGCCCAGACCGGCCCGGCCCTGCCCAGCCCATACCAGCCCAGCCCAGTCCAGCCCGGCCCAGCCCGGCCCGGCCCATCTCATCCCATCCCAGCCCAGCCCAGCCCATCCCATCCCATCCCATCCCATCCCATCCCAGCCCAGCCCGGCCCAACTTAGCCCAGCCTGGCCCGGCCCGGTCCTGCCCAGCCCATACCAGCACAGCCCAGCACTTCCCAGCCCAGCCCAGCCCGGCCCAGCCTGGCCCGGCCCATCTCATCCCATCCCAGCCCAGCCCAGCCCATCCCAGCCCAGCCCAGCCCAGCCCGGCCCAACTTAGGCCAGCCCGGCCCGGCATGGCCTGGACCGGCCCAGCCCGGCCTGGCATGGCCCTGCCCAGCCCATCCCAGCCCAGACCTCCATGGCCCAGCCTAGCCTAGCCTAGCATACTCTAGCCCAGCCCAGCCTAGCACAGCCCGGCCCAGCCTAGCATACTCTAGCCCGGCCCAGCCTAGCATACTCTAGCCCAGCCTTTCCTAGCACAGCCCAGCCCAGCCCAGTCCAGCCTAGCCCAGCCAAGCCTAGCGCAGCCCAGCCTACCCTTGCCAAGCCTAGTCTAGCCTAGCCCAGCCCAGCCCAGCCCAGCCCAGCAAGCCCTGCCCAGCCCAGCCTAACCCAGCCTAGCATAACCAAGGCTAGCCTAGCCCAGCCCAGCCCAGCCCAGCCCAGCTTAGCACAGCCTAGCCTAGACCAGCCTAGCCTAGCGTAGCCTAGCCAAGCCTAGCCTAGCTCAGCCCAGCCCAGCCCAACCCAGCTCTGCATGGCCCAGCCTAGCCTAGCCTAGCATAGTCTGGCCCCACCCAGCCTAGCACAGCCCAGCCTAGCCAAGCCCAGCCCAGCCTAGCTCAGCCAAGCCTAGCCCAGCCTAGCCCAGCCCTGCCAAGCTCGTCTTAGCCCAGCCCAGCCCAGCCCAGCCCAGCCCAGCCAAGCTTAGCCCAGAGCAGCCTAGGCTAGCCCAGCCGAGCCCAGCCTAGCACAGCCCAGCCCAGCCTAGACCAGCCAAGCCCGGCCCAGCCAGGCCCGGCCCAGCACAGACCGGCCCAGCCCAGCGTAGCCTGACCCAGCCTAGCGTAGCCTAGCCCAGCCCATCCCAGCTTAGCCCAACCCAGCCCAGCCCAGCCCAGCCTAGCCCAGGCCAGCCCAGCCCATCCCAGCACAGCCCAGCCTAGCCTAGCCTATCCTAGCCAAGCCCATCCTAGCAAAGGCCAGCCCAGCCTTTCCTAGCCCAGCCCACCCCAGCCTAGCCCAGCATAACCAAGCCTAGCATAGCCCAGCCCAACTCAGCCCAGCCCAACTCAGCCCAGCCCGGCCCAGCCTAGCCTAGCCTAGCCAAGCCTAGCCTAGCCCAACCCAGCCCAGCCAAGCCCAGCCCAGTCCAGCCGAGCCCAGCCCATCTCGGCATAGCCTAGCCCAGCCCAGCCCAGCCCAGCCCAGCCCAGCCCAGCCCAGCCTAGCTCAGCCCAGCCTAGCCCAGCCTAGCCCAGCCAAGCTTAGCCCAGAGCAGCCTAGGCTAGCCCAGCCGAGCCCAGCCAAGGCCATGTCAGCCCAGCCCAGCCCAGCCCAGCCGAGCCCTGCCCATCTTGGCCCAGCCCAGCCTAGCCCAGCCCAGCCCAGCGTAGCTCAGCTGAACCTAGCCCAGCTTAGCCTAGCCAAGCCTAGCCCAGTCCAGCCCAGCCCAGTCTAGACTAGCATAGCCTAGCCCAGCCCAGCCCAGCTTAGCCTAGCCTAGCCCAGCCCAGCCTAGCACAGCCCAGCCCAGCCTAGACCGGCCAAGCCCGGCCCAGCCAGGCCCGGCCCAGCACAGACCGGCCCAGCCCAGCGTAACCCAGCCTAGCATAGCCTAGCCCAGCCCATCCCAGCTTAGCCCAACCCAGCCCAGCCCAGCCTATCCTAGCCCAGCACACCCCAGCCCAGCCCACCCTAGCCTAGCCCAGCCCAGACTAGCCCAACCTAGCCTAGCCTAGCCCAGCCTAGCACAGCCCAGCCTAGCCCAAACCAGCCTATCCCAGTCTAGCCCAGCCAAGCCTAGCGCAGCCCAGCCTACCCTTGCCAAGCCTAGTCTAGCCTAGCCCAGCCCAGCCCAGCCCAGCAAGCCCTGCCCAGCCCAGCCTAACCCAGCCTAGCATAACCAAGGCTAGCCTAGCCCAGCCCAGCCCAGCTTAGCACAGCCTAGACTAGACCAGCCTAGCCTAGCGTAGCCTAGCCAAGCCTAGCCTAGCTCAGCCCAGCCCAGCCCAACCCAGCTCTGCATGGCCCAGCCTAGCCTAGCCTAGCATAGTCTGGCCCCACCCAGCCTAGCACAGCCCAGCCTAGCCAAGCCCAGCCCAGCCTAGCCCAGCCCAGCCCAGCCCAAGCCCAGAAAAGCCCGGCCCAGCCCGGCCCAGCGTAGCTCAGACCGGCCCGGCCTGGCCCGGCCCTGCCTTACCCAGCCCATCCCAGCCCATCCCAAACCATCCCAGTCCAGCCCAGCCAAGCCTAGACTAGCCCAGCCTTCCCTTGCCAAGCCCAGCCTAGACCAGCCCAGCCTAGCCCCGCCCAGCCCAGACAAGCCCAGCCCAGCTTAGCCCAGCCTAGCCTAGCCCAGCCCAGCCCAGCCCAGCCTAGCCTAACCCTGCCTATTCAAGCCCTGCCCAGCCTAGCCTAGTTTAGCCAAACCCATCCCTGCGCAGCCCAGAGCAGTTCAGCCCAGAGCAGACCAGCCCAGCCTAGCCTTGCCCAGCCCAGCCTAGTTAAGACTAGTCTAGCCCAGACCAGCCCATCCCAGTCTAGCCCAGCCAAGCCTAGCCCAGCTCAGCCTACCCTTGCCAAGCCTATTCTAGCCTAGCCTAGCCCAGACCAGCCCAGCCCAGCCTAGACCAGCCCAGCCCAGCCCGGCCCAGCCTAGCCCAGACCGGCCCGGCCCTGCCCAGCCCATACCAGCCCAGCCCAGTCCAGCCCGGCCCAGCCCGGCCCGGCCCATCTCATCCCATCCCAGCCCAGCCCAGCCCATCCCATCCCATCCCATCCCATCCCATCCCAGCCCAGCCCGGCCCAACTTAGCCCAGCCTGGCCCGGCCCGGTCCTGCCCAGCCCATACCAGCACAGCCCAGCACTTCCCAGCCCAGCCCAGCCCGGCCCAGCCTGGCCCGGCCCATCTCATCCCATCCCAGCCCAGCCCAGCCCATCCCAGCCCAGCCCAGCCCAGCCCGGCCCAACTTAGGCCAGCCCGGCCCGGCATGGCCTGGACCGGCCCAGCCCGGCCTGGCATGGCCCTGCCCAGCCCATCCCAGCCCAGACCTCCATGGCCCAGCCTAGCCTAGCCTAGCATACTCTAGCCCAGCCCAGCCTAGCACAGCCCGGCCCAGCCTAGCATACTCTAGCCCGGCCCAGCCTAGCATACTCTAGCCCAGCCTTTCCTAGCACAGCCCAGCCCAGCCCAGTCCAGCCTAGCCCAGCCAAGCCTAGCGCAGCCCAGCCTACCCTTGCCAAGCCTAGTCTAGCCTAGCCCAGCCCAGCCCAGCCCAGCCCAGCAAGCCCTGCCCAGCCCAGCCTAACCCAGCCTAGCATAACCAAGGCTAGCCTAGCCCAGCCCAGCCCAGCCCAGCCCAGCTTAGCACAGCCTAGCCTAGACCAGCCTAGCCTAGCGTAGCCTAGCCAAGCCTAGCCTAGCTCAGCCCAGCCCAGCCCAACCCAGCTCTGCATGGCCCAGCCTAGCCTAGCCTAGCATAGTCTGGCCCCACCCAGCCTAGCACAGCCCAGCCTAGCCAAGCCCAGCCCAGCCTAGCTCAGCCAAGCCTAGCCCAGCCTAGCCCAGCCCTGCCAAGCTCGTCTTAGCCCAGCCCAGCCCAGCCCAGCCCAGCCCAGCCAAGCTTAGCCCAGAGCAGCCTAGGCTAGCCCAGCCGAGCCCAGCCTAGCACAGCCCAGCCCAGCCTAGACCAGCCAAGCCCGGCCCAGCCAGGCCCGGCCCAGCACAGACCGGCCCAGCCCAGCGTAGCCTGACCCAGCCTAGCGTAGCCTAGCCCAGCCCATCCCAGCTTAGCCCAACCCAGCCCAGCCCAGCCCAGCCTAGCCCAGGCCAGCCCAGCCCATCCCAGCACAGCCCAGCCTAGCCTAGCCTATCCTAGCCAAGCCCATCCTAGCAAAGGCCAGCCCAGCCTTTCCTAGCCCAGCCCACCCCAGCCTAGCCCAGCATAACCAAGCCTAGCATAGCCCAGCCCAACTCAGCCCAGCCCAACTCAGCCCAGCCCGGCCCAGCCTAGCCTAGCCTAGCCAAGCCTAGCCTAGCCCAACCCAGCCCAGCCAAGCCCAGCCCAGTCCAGCCGAGCCCAGCCCATCTCGGCATAGCCTAGCCCAGCCCAGCCCAGCCCAGCCCAGCCCAGCCCAGCCCAGCCTAGCTCAGCCCAGCCCAGACTAGCCCAACCTAGCCTAGCCTAGCCCAGCCTAGCACAGCCCAGCCTAGCCCAAACCAGCCTATCCCAGTCTAGCCCAGCCAAGCCTAGCGCAGCCCAGCCTACCCTTGCCAAGCCTAGTCTAGCCTAGCCCAGCCCAGCCCAGCCCAGCAAGCCCTGCCCAGCCCAGCCTAACCCAGCCTAGCATAACCAAGGCTAGCCTAGCCCAGCCCAGCCCAGCTTAGCACAGCCTAGACTAGACCAGCCTAGCCTAGCGTAGCCTAGCCAAGCCTAGCCTAGCTCAGCCCAGCCCAGCCCAACCCAGCTCTGCATGGCCCAGCCTAGCCTAGCCTAGCATAGTCTGGCCCCACCCAGCCTAGCACAGCCCAGCCTAGCCAAGCCCAGCCCAGCCTAGCCCAGCCCAGCCCAGCCCAAGCCCAGAAAAGCCCGGCCCAGCCCGGCCCAGCGTAGCTCAGACCGGCCCGGCCTGGCCCGGCCCTGCCTTACCCAGCCCATCCCAGCCCATCCCAAACCATCCCAGTCCAGCCCAGCCAAGCCTAGACTAGCCCAGCCTTCCCTTGCCAAGCCCAGCCTAGACCAGCCCAGCCTAGCCCCGCCCAGCCCAGACAAGCCCAGCCCAGCTTAGCCCAGCCTAGCCTAGCCCAGCCCAGCCCAGCCCAGCCTAGCCTAACCCTGCCTATTCAAGCCCTGCCCAGCCTAGCCTAGTTTAGCCAAACCCATCCCTGCGCAGCCCAGAGCAGTTCAGCCCAGAGCAGACCAGCCCAGCCTAGCCTTGCCCAGCCCAGCCTAGTTAAGCCTAGTCTAGCCCAGACCAGCCCATCCCAGTCTAGCCCAGCCAAGCCTAGCCCAGCTCAGCCTACCCTTGCCAAGCCTATTCTAGCCTAGCCTAGCCCAGACCAGCCCAGCCCAGCCTAGACCAGCCCAGCCCAGCCCGGCCCAGCCTAGCCCAGACCGGCCCGGCCCTGCCCAGCCCATACCAGCCCAGCCCAGTCCAGCCCGGCCCAGCCCGGCCCGGCCCATCTCATCCCATCCCAGCCCAGCCCAGCCCATCCCATCCCATCCCATCCCATCCCATCCCAGCCCAGCCCGGCCCAACTTAGCCCAGCCTGGCCCGGCCCGGTCCTGCCCAGCCCATACCAGCACAGCCCAGCACTTCCCAGCCCAGCCCAGCCCGGCCCAGCCTGGCCCGGCCCATCTCATCCCATCCCAGCCCAGCCCAGCCCATCCCAGCCCAGCCCAGCCCAGCCCGGCCCAACTTAGGCCAGCCCGGCCCGGCATGGCCTGGACCGGCCCAGCCCGGCCTGGCATGGCCCTGCCCAGCCCATCCCAGCCCAGACCTCCATGGCCCAGCCTAGCCTAGCCTAGCATACTCTAGCCCAGCCCAGCCTAGCACAGCCCGGCCCAGCCTAGCATACTCTAGCCCGGCCCAGCCTAGCATACTCTAGCCCAGCCTTTCCTAGCACAGCCCAGCCCAGCCCAGTCCAGCCTAGCCCAGCCAAGCCTAGCGCAGCCCAGCCTACCCTTGCCAAGCCTAGTCTAGCCTAGCCCAGCCCAGCCCAGCCCAGCCCAGCAAGCCCTGCCCAGCCCAGCCTAACCCAGCCTAGCATAACCAAGGCTAGCCTAGCCCAGCCCAGCCCAGCCCAGCCCAGCTTAGCACAGCCTAGCCTAGACCAGCCTAGCCTAGCGTAGCCTAGCCAAGCCTAGCCTAGCTCAGCCCAGCCCAGCCCAACCCAGCTCTGCATGGCCCAGCCTAGCCTAGCCTAGCATAGTCTGGCCCCACCCAGCCTAGCACAGCCCAGCCTAGCCAAGCCCAGCCCAGCCTAGCTCAGCCAAGCCTAGCCCAGCCTAGCCCAGCCCTGCCAAGCTCGTCTTAGCCCAGCCCAGCCCAGCCCAGCCCAGCCCAGCCAAGCTTAGCCCAGAGCAGCCTAGGCTAGCCCAGCCGAGCCCAGCCTAGCACAGCCCAGCCCAGCCTAGACCAGCCAAGCCCGGCCCAGCCAGGCCCGGCCCAGCACAGACCGGCCCAGCCCAGCGTAGCCTGACCCAGCCTAGCGTAGCCTAGCCCAGCCCATCCCAGCTTAGCCCAACCCAGCCCAGCCCAGCCCAGCCTAGCCCAGGCCAGCCCAGCCCATCCCAGCACAGCCCAGCCTAGCCTAGCCTATCCTAGCCAAGCCCATCCTAGCAAAGGCCAGCCCAGCCTTTCCTAGCCCAGCCCACCCCAGCCTAGCCCAGCATAACCAAGCCTAGCATAGCCCAGCCCAACTCAGCCCAGCCCAACTCAGCCCAGCCCGGCCCAGCCTAGCCTAGCCTAGCCAAGCCTAGCCTAGCCCAACCCAGCCCAGCCAAGCCCAGCCCAGTCCAGCCGAGCCCAGCCCATCTCGGCATAGCCTAGCCCAGCCCAGCCCAGCCCAGCCCAGCCCAGCCCAGCCCAGCCTAGCTCAGCCCAGCCTAGCCCAGCCTAGCCCAGCCAAGCTTAGCCCAGAGCAGCCTAGGCTAGCCCAGCCGAGCCCAGCCAAGGCCATGTCAGCCCAGCCCAGCCCAGCCCAGCCGAGCCCTGCCCATCTTGGCCCAGCCCAGCCTAGCCCAGCCCAGCCCAGCGTAGCTCAGCTGAACCTAGCCCAGCTTAGCCTAGCCAAGCCTAGCCCAGTCCAGCCCAGCCCAGTCTAGACTAGCATAGCCTAGCCCAGCCCAGCCCAGCTTAGCCTAGCCTAGCCCAGCCCAGCCTAGCACAGCCCAGCCCAGCCTAGACCGGCCAAGCCCGGCCCAGCCAGGCCCGGCCCAGCACAGACCGGCCCAGCCCAGCGTAACCCAGCCTAGCATAGCCTAGCCCAGCCCATCCCAGCTTAGCCCAACCCAGCCCAGCCCAGCCTATCCTAGCCCAGCACACCCCAGCCCAGCCCACCCTAGCCTAGCCCAGCCCAGACTAGCCCAACCTAGCCTAGCCTAGCCCAGCCTAGCACAGCCCAGCCTAGCCCAAACCAGCCTATCCCAGTCTAGCCCAGCCAAGCCTAGCGCAGCCCAGCCTACCCTTGCCAAGCCTAGTCTAGCCTCGCCCAGCCCAGCCCAGCCCAGCAAGCCCTGCCCAGCCCAGCCTAACCCAGCCTAGCATAACCAAGGCTAGCCTAGCCCAGCCCAGCCCAGCTTAGCACAGCCTAGACTAGACCAGCCTAGCCTAGCGTAGCCTAGCCAAGCCTAGCCTAGCTCAGCCCAGCCCAGCCCAACCCAGCTCTGCATGGCCCAGCCTAGCCTAGCCTAGCATAGTCTGGCCCCACCCAGCCTAGCACAGCCCAGCCTAGCCAAGCCCAGCCCAGCCTAGCCCAGCCCAGCCCAGCCCAAGCCCAGAAAAGCCCGGCCCAGCCCGGCCCAGCGTAGCTCAGACCGGCCCGGCCTGGCCCGGCCCTGCCTTACCCAGCCCATCCCAGCCCATCCCAAACCATCCCAGTCCAGCCCAGCCAAGCCTAGACTAGCCCAGCCTTCCCTTGCCAAGCCCAGCCTAGACCAGCCCAGCCTAGCCCCGCCCAGCCCAGACAAGCCCAGCCCAGCTTAGCCCAGCCTAGCCTAGCCCAGCCCAACCCAGACAAGCCCAGCCCAGCTTAGCCCAGCCTAGCCTAGCCCAGCTCAGCCCAGCCCAGCCTAGCCTAACCCTGCCTATTCAAGCCCTGCCCAGCCTAGCCTAGTTTAGCCAAACCCATCCCTGCGCAGCCCAGAGCAGTTCAGCCCAGAGCAGACCAGCCCAGCCTAGCCTTGCCCAGCCCAGCCTAGTTAAGCTTGTCTAGCCCAGACCAGCCCATCCCAGTCTAGCCCAGCCGAGCCTAGCTCAGCTCAGCCTACCCTTGCCAAGCCTATTCTAGCCTAGCCTAGCCCAGACCAGCCCAGCCCAGCCTAGCCCTGCCTAGCCCAGCCTAGCCTAGCCTAGCCCAGCATAGCCTAGCCTAGCCTAGCCCAGCATAGCCTAGCCTAGCATAGTCTAGCCCAGCCCAGCCTAACACAGCCCAGCCCAGCCCAGCCCAGCCCAGCCTAGCCAAGCCCAGAAAAGCCCGGCCCAGCCTGGCCCAGCGTAGCGCTGACCGGCCTGGACCAGCCCGGCCATGCCTTACCCAGCGCATCCCATCCCATCCCATCCCAGCCCAGCCCAGCCCAGCCCAGCCCATCCCAGCCCATCCCATTTTAGCCCAGCCCATCCCATCCCATCCCTGCCTAGCACAGCCCAGCCCAGCTTAGCCCAGCCCAGCCCAGCCCATCCTAGCCCAGCCCAGCCCAGCCCAGCCCAGCCCAGCCTAGCTCAGCCCAGCCTAGCCCAGCCTAGCCCAGCCAAGCTTAGCCCAGAGCAGCCTAGGCTAGCCCAGCCGACCCCAGCCAAGGCCATGTCAGCCCAGCCCAGCCCAGCCCATCTTATCCCATCCCATCCCATTTTAGCCCAGCCCATCCCATCCCATCCCTGCCTAGCACAGCCCAGCCCAGCTTAGCCCAGCCCAGCCCAGCCAATCCTAGCCCAGCCCAGCCCAGCCCAGCCCAGCCCAGCCCAGCCCAGCCTAGCTCAGCCCAGCCTAGCCCAGCCTAGCCCAGCCAAGCTTAGCCCAGAGCAGCCTAGGCCCAACCCAGCCGACCCCAGCCAAGGCCATGTCAGCCCAGCCCAGCCCAGCCCAGCCCAGCGTAGCCTAGCCCAGCCTAGCTCAGCCCAGCCTAGCCCAGCCTAGCCCAGCCCAGCCCAGCGTAGCTCAGCTGAACCTAGCCCAGCTTAGCCTAGCCAAGCCTAGCCCAGTCCAGCCCAGCCCAGTCTAGACTAGCATAGCCTAGCCCATCCCAGCCCAGCTTAGCCTAGCCTAGCCCAGCCAAGCCTAGCACAGCCCAGCCCAGCCTAGACCGGCCAAGCCCGGCCCAGCCAGGCCCGGCCCAGCACAGACCGGCCCAGCCCAGCGTAACCCAGCCTAGCATAGCCTAGCCCAGCCCATCCCAGCTTAGCCCAACCCAGCCCAGCCCAGCCTATCCTAGCCCAGCACACCCCAGCCCAGCCCACCCTAGCCTAGCCCAGCCAGGACTAGCCCTGCCTAGCCTAGCCTAGCCCAGCCTAGCACAGCCCAGCCTAGCCCAAACCAGCCTATCCCAGTCTAGCCCAGCCAAGCCTAGCGCAGCCCAGCCTACCCTTGCCAAGCCTAGTCTAGCCTAGCCCAGCCCAGCCCAGCCCAGCAAGCCCTGCCCAGCCCAGCCTAACCCAGCCTAACATAACCAAGGCTAGCCTAGCCCAACCCAGCCCAGCCCAGCCTATCCTAGCCCAGCACACCCCAGCCCAGCCCACCCTAGCCTAGCCCAGCCCAGACTAGCCCAACCTAGCCTAGCCTAGCCCAGCCTAGCACAGCCCAGCCTAGCCCAAACCAGCCTATCCCAGTCTAGCACAGCCAAGCCTA
Organism: Callipepla californica brunnescens; assembly: GCA_023055505.1. Taxonomy (NCBI): domain Eukaryota; kingdom Metazoa; phylum Chordata; class Aves; order Galliformes; family Odontophoridae; genus Callipepla; species Callipepla californica. The sequence continues at coordinate 19,743,948 of JALIRH010000011.1, forward strand.
GCGCAGCCCAGCCTACCCTTGCCAAGCCTAGTCTAGCCTAGCCCAGCCCAGCCCAGCCCAGCAAGCCCTGCCCAGCCCAGCCTAACCCAGCCTAGCATAACCAAGGCTAGCCTAGCCCAGCCCAGCCCAGCCCAGCCCAGCTTAGCACAGCCTAGCCTAGACCAGCCTAGCCTAGCGTAGCCTAGCCAAGCCTAGCCTAGCTCAGCCCAGCCCAGCCCAACCCAGCTCTGCATGGCCCAGCCTAGCCTAGCCTAGCATAGTCTGGCCCCACCCAGCCTAGCACAGCCCAGCCTAGCCTAGCCCAGCCCACCGAGCCCAGCCCAGCCTAGCCCAGACTAGCCCAGCGCAGCGCAGCCCAGCGCAGCGCAGCCCAGCGCAGCGCAGCCCAGCCCAGCCCAGCCCAGCCCAGCCCAGCCTAACATAACCTAGCCCAGCCTAGCCCAACCCAGCCTAGCCTAGCCCAGCCCGGCCTAGCCAAGCCCAGCCTAACCTAATATAGCCCAGCCTAGCCCAGCCCAGCCCACCCAACTTAGCCCAGACCGGCCCGGCCCGGCCCGGCCTATATTGGCATGGCCCTGCCCAGCCCATCCCAGCCCAGTCCAGCCCAGCCCAGCCCAGCCCAGCCCAGCCCAGCCCAGCATAACCTAGCCAAGCCCAGCCCAGCCTAGCCTAGTTTAGCCCAGCCCAGCCCATCCCATCCCAGCCCATCCCATCCCATCCCAGCCCATCTTATCCCAACCCAGCCCAGCCTAGCCAAGCCCAGCCCGTCCCAACCCAGCCCTGCCTTGCCTAGCCCAGACCAGCCCGGCCCGGCCTGGCCCAGCTCGGACCGGCCCGGCCCGGCCCAGCCCAGCCTAGCATACCCAAGCCTAGCCCAGCCTGGCCTAGACAAGCTCAGCCCTGCCCAGCACAGCCCAGCCCAGCCGAGCTTAGCCTAGCCTAGCCTAGCCTAGCCCAACCCAGCCCAACCCAGCCCTGCATAATCCAGCCCAGCACAGCCCAGCCCAGCCAATCCCAGCCCAGTCCAACCCAGCCTAGCCTAGCCCAGCCCAGCCCAGCCAAGCCTGGCCAAGACCAGACCAGCACAGCCTTTTCTAGCGTAGCCCAGCCCAGCCGAGCCCAGCCCAGCCCAACCCAGCCCAGCCTAACCCAAACCAGCCCAGCCCAGCCCAGCCCAGCATAGCACAGCCCAGCCCAGCCCAGCATAGCACAGCCCAGCCCAGCCCAGCAGAGCTAGCCTAGCCCAGCCCGGCCTTGCCTAGCCTAGCCCAGCCTAGCTCAGCCCAGCCTAGCCCAGCCTAGCCCAGCCCTGCCAAGCTCATCTTAGCCCAGCCCAGCCAAGCTTAGCCCAGAGCAGCCTAGGCTAGCCCAGCCAAGCCCAGCCAAGGCCATATCAGCCCAGCCCAGCCCAGCCGAGCCCTGCCCATCTCGGCCCAGACCAGCCTAGCCAAGCCCAGCCCAGCCCAGCCTGGCCTAGAGTAGTTTAGCCTAGCCTAGCAGAGCCCATCCCAGCCCAGCCCAGCATAACCCAGCCCAGCACAGCCCAGCCCAGCCAATCCCATCCCAGTCCAACCCAGCCTAGCGTAGCCCAACCCAGCCAAGCCTGGCCAAGACCAGCCCAGCAGAGCCTTTTCTAGCGTAGCCCAGCCCAGCCCAGCCCAGCCCAGCCCAGCCCAGCATAGCCCAGCCCAGCCCAGCCCAGCGCAGCATAGCCCAGCCCAGCGCAGCCCAGCAGAGCTAGCCTAGCCCAGCCCGGCCTTGCCTAGCCTAGCCCAGACCAGCCGACCTTAGCCCACCCCAGTCCGGCCAAGCCCAGCCTTTCCTAGCCCAGCCCACCCCAACCTAGCCCAGCATAACCAAGCCTAGCCCAACCCAGCCCAGCCAAGCCCAGCCCAGTCCAGCCGAGCCCAGACCAGCCTAGCCCAGCCCAGCCCAGCCCAGCCTAGCCTAGCCTAGCCCAGCCTAGCTCATCCCAGCCTAGCCCAGCCTAGCCCAGCCCTGCCAAGCTCATCTTAGCCCAGCCCAGCCCAGCCAAGCTTAGCCCAGCCCAGCCAAGCTTAGCCCAGCCTAGCCTGGCCCAGCCCGGCCCAGCCTAGCCTGGCCCAGCCCGGCCCAGCCCAGCCCGGCCTAGCCTATCCCAGACCAGCCAGCCCACCATAGCCTAACTGGCCTAGCCCAGCCTAGCCCAGACCAGCCTAGCCCAGCCCAGCCCTGCCCAGCCTGGCCTAGAGTAGTTTAGCCTAGCCTAGCAGAGCCCAGCCCAGCCCAGCCCAGCATAACCCAGCCCAGCACAGCCCAGCCCAGCCAATCCCATCCCAGTCCAACCCAGCCTAGCCTAGCCCAACCCAGCCAAGCCTGGCCAAGACCAGCCCAGCACAGCCTTTTCTAGCGTAGCCCAGACCAGCCCAGCCCAGCCCAGCCCAGCACAGCATAGCCCAGTGTCATGGTTTTATGATTTTTGGTACTGGTATTCCACATCATAACATCATGTATTGCATTAAGAGTTAAAGAGCTAATACTCCAGCTCCATAGATCATTGATAATTCCAGGTATACCTGCCTCAGAAGAGAAGAAGAACTACATTCCCCAGAGGACTTTGCGATGCTTTGTATTTTTACGTGTTTTCCGCTCAGAGGGAACAGATAAAAACCCTCAGCGGTCAAGGGACACTCTTTTTCCTTCAGGATCAACTCAGCAGTGGGTGCTCGCTGCCGTATCGCCTTCAGCGTTAGCGTAAGGCCTTCGGTTTATCGGACACTCTCTCTCTTGCTCATTTTATTTGATTCATTAGCCTCAATTCCAATTATATTGTATTATATTCTGTTATTTTGCTTTCTGATATCTTATTTAGTAAATTAGCTTTCCTCCTCAGATCGTTGCCGCTGTTTTGTTTCTAGGCCCATCTCCCTTTTCCCTTTTTCCCTTTCCCTTTCCTGGGGTGTGGGTCCGTGGGTCCCCCACACCAATCGTCACGGAACCGGGCCGATCCAGCCTGGTAAACCGTTGACATTTTTGGCGCCCAACGTGGGGCTCGAACCCACGACCCTGAGATTAAGAGTCTCATGCTCTACCGACTGAGCTAGCCGGGCAGAGACATACTCTTAGAGTGAATCTCTGTCTCCTGCTAGCAAGCTTATCTGTCCTGCAGGTACTGTACAGCATAACACGGCCTTGAAGTCTGGGCGTACTGCCAGTTGTTCTGGGATATCTGTAAACTTTTTTAGGTACTGCTAGCTTGTTTTAGTAAAGAAAAAAAAAATGCTCTCGCTTTTTAAACTGCTCTTAAAGGGGCTGCATTTTGTTGTTTTTTTTCTTTTAATGCTCAAAACATACTGGGACCTTTTCCCTGAACATCTGCAAGATCCTGAGAACCAAAGCAGATATTTGAGACAGGGATGTTGCGGCTCAGACAGATCTGAGGAGGCCCAAATTATTTGGGGTCTGGCTTATGCCAATCGGACCTTATTCAATACTATCCCAGAGAGGCATAGAGTTTTTAAAATAGAGCGAGAGAGTCTCCGAGCCAAAAGGGACAGTTTCCAAATTGAGAAAGACAGTCTTTTAGCTGACAATCAGACCCTCCAGACAGAGAGAGACGCCCTCCAGATTGAGAGAGACACCTTCCGGTCTCAACAAGAAGCTCTCCAGACCAACATGGACGCCCTCCAGTTCGAGAAAGATGCCTTCCAGCCTGAAAGAGATGCCCTCCAGTCCGAACTCAACAACCCTCAGTCTCAACATGATGGTCTCCAGTTTGTGCAACAAGATGGTCTCCAGTTTGTGCAAGATGCCCTCCAACCTGAAAGAGACACCCTCCTGTCTGAGCGAGATGTCCTCCTGTCTGAACGGTACTCCTTCAGAACTGAGCGAGATACCTACCAGCTACAATAGCCCGTGCCCCCCAGCCAGGGGGGGGAAAGGGATAATAGAGTGTATTGGACTGTGTGGATTCGATGGCCTGGCACATCAGAACCACAAAATTATAAGGCACTGGTGGACACTGGTGCACAATGCACTCTAAAGCCCTCAAGTCACCAAGGGACAGAATTAATCTATATTTCTGGGGTGACTGGGGGTTCACAAGAGTTGACCATGACTCACTCCCCTTTTAATAGCCCCATATGGCCGGTGTGTAAAGCCAGTGGAGAATGGAGGCTGATGGTAGATTACCGTGGCCTGAATGAAGTCATACCCCCACTGAGTGCTGCTGTGCCGGACATGCTTCAACTCCAGTATGAACTGGAGTCAAAAGCAGCCAAGTGGTATGCCACCATTGACATTGCCAGTGCCTTCTTTTCAATTCCTCTGGCCACAGAATGCAGGCCGCAGTTTGCTTTCACCTGGAGGGGAGTTCAGTACACCTGGAACCGTTTGCCCCAGGGGTGGAAGCACAGCCCAACCATTTGCCATGGGTTGATCCAAACTGCACTGGAACAGGGCGGTGCTCCTGAGAACTTACAATACATTGATGACATCATTGTGTGGGGCAATACAGCACGGGAAGTTTTCGAGAAAGGAGAGACAATAATCCAGATCCTCCTGCGAGCTGGCTTCGCTATTAAGCGAAGCAAAGTGAAAGGGCCTGCACAGGAAATTCAGTTCCTAGGAATAAAGTGGCAAGATGGACGTCGTCACATCCCAACAGATGTGATTGACAAAATCATTGCTATGTCTCCACCCACTAGTAAGACAGAGACCCAAGCTTTTCTGGGTGTAGTGGGCTTTTGGAGAATGCATGTTCCAAACTACAGTCTCATTGTGAGCCCTCTCTTTCTGGTAACGCGGAAGAAGAATGATTTTGTGTGGGGCCCTGAGCAGCAGCAGGCTTTTGAGCAAATTAAGCAGGAGATAGCCCGTGCCGTGGCCCTGGGGCCAGTGCGGATGGGACAGGATGTAAAGAACATCCTCTACACTGCTGCTGGAAAGGAAGGTCCCACTTGGAGTTTGTGGCAAAGAGCTTCTGGAGAGACCCGAGGCCGACCCCTTGGTTTCTGGAGTCGAGCATACAGGGGGTCTGAGGAGCGCTACACTCCAACTGAGAAGGAAATCTTAGCCGCGTACAAGGGGGTTCGAGCTGCTTCCGAAGTAATCGGTACTGAAGCGCAGCTCCTTCTGGCACCTCGACTGCCAGTGCTGAACTGGATGTTCAAAGGAAAGGTTCCCTCTACCCATCATGCTACTGATGCCACTTGGAGTAAGTGGATTGCGCTGATTACACAGCGAGCTCAGATGGGGAACCTCAGTCATCCAGGAATCCTAGAAGTGATCATGGACTGGCCTGAAGGTAAAAAGTTTGGAACAACACCCGCAGAGGAGGTATCACGTGCTAAAGAGGCCCCGCCATACAATGAATTACCAGACAATGAAAAGAGATATGCCCTGTTCACGGATGGATCATGTCGTATTGTGGGAAAGCACCGCAGATGGAAATCTGCTGTGTGGAGCCCCACACTACAAGTTGCAGAGGCCACTGAAGGAAAAGGAGAATCAAGCCAATTTGCAGAGGTAAAGGCTGTCCAACTGGCCTTAGATATTGCTGAACGAGAGAGGTGGCCAGTGCTTTATCTTTACACTGACTCATGGATGGTGGCAAATGCATTATGGGGGTGGTTACAGCAATGGGAACAAAATGGTTGGCAACGGAGGGGTAAACCTATTTGGGCTGCTGAACTGTGGAAAGATATTGCTGCCCGAGTAAAGAATATGGTTGTAAAGGTCCGCCATGTAGATGCTCATGTTCCTAAAAGCCGAGCAACTGAAGAACAACAGAATAACCATCAGGTAGATCGAGCTGCCAAAGTTAAGATGGCTCAAGTAGACTTGGACTGGCAACATAAAAGTGAATTATTTTTAGCTCGATGGGCCCATGAGACCTCGGGCCATCAAGGAAGAGATGCAACATACAAGTGGGCTAGAGACCGAGGGGTGGACTTAACTATGGACGCTATTGCACAGGTGATCCATGACTGTGATACATGCGCCACAATTAAACAAGCCAAGAGGATGAAACCTCTTTGGGGGGAAGGGCGATGGCAAAAGTATAAATATGGGGAGGCGTGGCAGGTAGATTATATCACCTTGCCACGAACTTGCAATGGTAAGCGTTATGTGCTCACCATGGCGGAAGCAACCACTGGGTGGCTTGAAACATATGCAGTACCCCATGCTACCGCCCGAAACACCATTCTAGGTCTCGAGAAGCAAGTCCTATGGCGACATGGCACTCCAGAAAGAATTGAGTCAGATAATGGGACTCATTTCAAAAATTCTCTTGTAAGTAATTGGGCCAAAGATCATGGCATTGAATGGATTTATCATATCCCCTATCACGCACCAGCTTCTGGTAAGATTGAAAGATACAATGGGTTGCTGAAAACCATGTTGAAAGCAATGGGTGGCGGAACATTTAAGCATTGGGAGAAGCATTTGGCAGAAGCCACCTGATTGGTCAACACTCGAGGATCCATCAATCGTGATGGTCCTGCCCAATCCAGCTCTCTACCTACAGTAGAGGGAGATAAGGTCCCTGTAGTACATGTAAAGAACATGTTGGGCAAAGCAGTTTGGGTACTTCCAGCTTCTGGAAAGGGCAAACCTCTCCGTGGAACTGTCTTTGCTCAGGGACCTGGGTCCACTTGGTGGGTGATGCAGAAGAATGGGGATGTTCAGTGTGTACCACAAGGGAATTTGATGTTGGGGGAGTGCAGTCAGTAATTCCATGTATATACTTGTATATATGTTGTGTGTGTGTATATCTAATGCATGTTAATCATTGTTCTTCTGTATGTATCAAGCATGATGTAACGATGTGGAATAAGGGGTGGAATGTCATGGTTTTATGATTTTTGGTACTGGTATTCCACATCATAACATCATGTATTGCATTAAGAGTTAAAGAGCTAATACTCCAGCCCCATAGATCATTGATAATTCCAGGTATACCTGCCTCAGAAGAGAAGAAGAACTACATTCCCCAGAGGACTTTGCGATGCTTTGTATTTTTACGTGTTTTCCGCTCAGAGGGAACAGATAAAAACCCTCAGCGGTCACGGGACACTCTTTTTCCTTCAGGATCAACTCAGCAGTGGGTGCTCGCTGCCGTATCGCCTTCAGCGTTAGCGTAAGGCCTTCGGTTTATCGGACACTCTCTCTCTTGCTCATTTTATTTGATTCATTAGCCTCAATTCCAATTATATTGTATTATATTCTGTTATTTTGCTTTCTGATATCTTATTTAGTAAATTAGCTTTCCTCCTCAGATCGTTGCCGCTGTTTTGTTTCTAGGCCCATCTCCCTTTTCCCTTTTTCCCTTTTTTCCTTTCCCTTTCCTGGGGTGTGGGTCCGTGGGTCCCCCACACCAATCGTCACGGAACCGGGCCGATCCAGCCTCGTAAAACGTTGACACCCAGCCCAGCCCAGCCCAGCGCAGCATAGCCCAGCCCAGCGCAGACCAGCAGAGCTAGCCTAGCCCAGCCCGGCCTTGCCTAGCCTAGCCCAGACCAGCCGACCTTAGCCCACCCCAGTCCGGCCAAGCCCAGCCTTTCCTAGCCCAGCCTACCCCAACCTAGCCCAGCATAACCAAGCCTAGCCCAACCCAGCCCAGACAAGCCCAGCCCAGTCCAGCCGAGCCCAGCCTAGCCTAGCCCAGCCCAGCCCAGCCCAGCCTAACCTAGCCTAGCCCAGCCTAGCTCAGCCCAGCATAGCCCAGCCTAGCCCAGCCCTGCCAAGCTCATCTTAGCCCAGCCCAGCCCAGCCAAGCTTAGCCCAGAGCAGCCTAGGCTAGCCCAGCCGAGCCCAGCCAAGGCCATGTCAGCCCAGCCCAGCCCAGCCCAGCCGAGCCCTGCCCATCTCGGCCCAGCCCAGCCTAGCCCAGCCCAGCCAAGCGTAGCTCAGCCGAACCTAGCCCAGCTTAGCCTAGCCAAGCCTAGCCCAGCCCAGCCCAGCTTAGCCTAGCCTAGCCCAGCCCAGCCTAGACCGGCCAAGCCCGGCCAAGCCAGGCCCGACCCAGCACAGACCAGCCCAGCCCAGTGTAGCCTAACCCAGCCTCGCGTAGCCTAGCCCAGCCCATCCCAGCTTAGCCCAACCCAGCCCAGCCCAGCCCAGCCATGCCCAGGCCAGCCCAGCCCATCCCAGCGCAGCACAGACCAGTCTAGCCCAGCCCAGCCTAGCCTATCCCAGACCAGCCCAGCCTAGCCTAGGCTAGCCCAGCCCAGCCCTGCCCAGCCCAGCCAAGACCAGTCTAGCCCAGCCCAGCCTAGCCTATCCCAGACCAGCCCAGCCTAGCCTATCCCAGACCAGCCCAGCCTAGCCCAGCTTAGCCCACCCAAGCCTAGCCAAGCCCAGACAAGCCCGTCCCAGCCTAGCCCAGCCATGCCCAGCCCAGCGCAGCCCAACCCAGTCCAGCCCAGCATAGCCAAGTACAGCCCAGCCCAGCCCAGCCTAGCACTGCCAAGCCCAGCCCAGCCTAGCCTAGACTAGCCCAGCCTTCCCTTGCCAAGCCCAGCATAGACCAGCCCAGCCTAGACCAGACCAGCCCGGCCCGGCCCGGCAAGGCCCGGCCTGGCACAGATCAGCCCAGCCCAGCCTAGCGTAGCCTAGCCCTGCCCATCCCAGCTTAGCCCAGCCCAGCTTAGCCCAGCCTAGCCTAGTCTAGCCCAGCCCAGCCCAGCCTAGCCTAACCCTGCCTATTCAAGCCCTGCCCAGCCTAGCCTAGTTTAGCCAAACACATCCCTGCGCAGCCCAGAGCAGTTCAGCCCAGCCCAGCCCAGCCCAGCCCAGCCTAGCCTTGCCCAGCCCAGCCTAGTTAAGCCTAGTCTAGCCCAGACCAGCCCATCCCAGTCTAGCCCAGCCAAGCATAGCCCAGCCCAGCCTACCCTTGCCAAGCCTATTCTAGCCTAGCCTAGCCCAGCCCAGCCCAGCCTAGCCCAGCCCAGCCCAGCCCAGCCAAGCCCAGCCTAGCTCAGCCCAGCATAGCCCAGCTCAGCACAGCCCTGCCAAGCTCATCTTAGCCCAGCCCAGCCCAGCCAAGCTTAGCCCAGAGCAGCCTAGGCTAGCCCAGCCGAGCCCAGCCAAGGCCATGTCAGCCCAGCCCAGCCCAGCCCAGCCGAGCCCTGCCCATCTCGGCCCAGCCCAGCCCATCCCAGCACAGCCCAGCCCAGCCCAGACCAGTCTAACCCAGCCCAGCCTAGACTATCCCAGACCAGCCCAGCCTAGCCTAGGCTAGCCCAGCCCAGCCCAGCCCACCCCATCTTATCCCAGCCCAGCCCAGCCCAGCCCATCCCATCCCAGCCTAGCCCAGCCCAGCCCAACCCAGCCCATCCCAGCCTAGCCCAGCCTTGCCCAGCCTAGCCCACCCAAGCCTAGCCAAGCCCAGACAAGCCCGGCCCAGCCTAGCCCTGCCATGCCCAGCCCAGCACAGCCCAACCCAGCCTAGCCCAGCATAGCCCAGTCCAGCCCAGCCCAGCCTAGCCCAGCCTATCTCAGCCCAGCCCAGCCCAGCCTAGCCCTGCCAAGCCCAGCCTAGCCTAGCCTAGCCCAGCCCAGCCCAGCCTAGCCTAGCCAAGTCCAGCCAAGCCCAGCCCAGCCCAGCCTAGCCTAACCAAGTCCAGCCAAGCCCAGCCTAAGCAAACCTAGCCCAGCCCAGCCAATGCCAGCCCAGCCAATGCCAGCCCAGCCAAGCCCAGCCTTTTCTAGCCTAGACCAGCGCAGACCAGCCGAGCCCAGCCTAGCCTAGCCTAGCCCAGCCTAGCCCAGACTAAGCAAACCTAGCCCAGCCCAGCCCTGCCCAGCCCAGCCAAATGCCAGCACAGCCCATCCCATCCCAGCCCAGACTAAGCATACCTAGCCCAGCCCAGCCCTGCCCAGCCCAGCCAAATGCCAGCACAGCCCATCCCATCCCAGCCCAGCCCAGCCTAGCCTGGCCCAGCCAAGCCCAGCCTTTTATAGCCTAGACCAGCCCAGCCCAGACCAGCCCATCCTAGCCTAGCCTAGCCCAGCCTAGCCCAGCCCAGCCCAGCCCAGCCCAGCCTAGACCAGCCTAGCCTAGCGTAGCCTAGCCAAGCCTAGCCTAGCTCAGAACAGCCCAGCCCAACCCAGCTCTGCATGGCCCAGCCCAGCCTAGCCTAGCATAGTCTGGCCCCGCCCAGCCTAGCACAGATCAGCCCAGCCCAGCCTTGCCAAGCCAAGCCCAGCCTAGTTAAGCCTAGTCTAGCCCAGACCAGCCCATCCCAGTCTAGTGCAGCCAAGCCTAGCCCAGCCCAGCCTACCCTTGCCAAGCCTATACTAGCCCAGCCCAGCCCAGCCCAGCCCAGCCCAGCCCAGCAAGCCCAGGCCAGACCAGCCCAGCCCAGCCTAGCCCAGCATAGCCTAGCCCAGCATAGCCTAGCCTAGCATAGTCTAGCCCAGCCTAGCCCAGCATAGCCTAGCCCAGCATAGACTAGCCTAGCATAGTCTAGCCCAGCCCAGCCTAACACAGCCCAGCCCAGCCCAGCCCAGCATAGCCAAGCCTAGAAAAGCCCGGCCCAGCCTGGCCCAGCGTAGCGCTGACCGGCCCGGACCAGCCCGGCCATGCCTTACCCATCCCATCCCATCCCATCCCATCCCATCCCATCCCATCCCATCCCATTTTAGCCCAGCCCATCCCATCCCAACCCTGCCTAGCACAGCAAAGCCCAGCTTAGCCCAGCCTAGCCCAGCCCATCCTAGCCTAGCCCAGCCCAGCCAATCCTAGCCTAGCCTAGCCCAGCCCACCGAGCCCAGCCCAGCCTTGCCCAGACTACCCCAGACTAGCCTAGGCTAGCCCAGCACAGCCCAGCCCAAACCAGCCCAGCGCAGCCCAGCCCAGCCCAGCCTAGCCTAGCCCAGCCTAACATAACCTAGCCCAGCCTAGCCCAACCCAGCCTAGCCTAACCCAGCCCGGCCTAGCCAAGCCCAGCCTAACCTAATATAGCCCAGCCTAGCCCAGCCCACCCAACTTAGCCCAGACCGGCCCAGCCCGGCCTATATTGGTATGGCCATGCCCAGCCCATCCCAGCCCAGCCCAGCCCAGCCAAGCCCAGCATAGCCTAGCCTAGCCCAGCCCAGCCCAGCCCAGCCTAGCCTAACCCTGCCTATTCAAGCCCTGCCCAGCCTAGCCTAGTTTAGCCAAGCCCATCCCTGCGCAGCCCAGAGCAGTTCAGCCAAGAGCAGACCAGCCCAGCCTAGCCTTGCCCAGCCCAGCCTAGTTAAGACTAGTCTAGCCCAGACCAGCCCATCCCAGTCTAGTGCAGCCAAGCCTAGCCCAGCCCAGCCTACCCTTGCCAAGCCTATTCTAGCCTAGCCCAGCCCAGCCCAGCCTAGCTCAGCCCAGCCCAGCCCAGCCCAGCAAGCCCAGCCCAGACCAGCCCAGCCCAGCCTAGCCCAGCATAGCCTAGCCCAGCATAGCCTAGCCTAGCATAGTCTAGCCCAGCCCAGCCTAACACAGCCCAGCCCAGCCCAGCCCAGCATAGCCAAGCCCAGAAAAGCCCGGCCCAGCCTGGCCCAGCGTAGCGCTGACCGGCCCGGACCAGCCCGGCCATGCCTTACCCATCCCATCCCATCCCATCCCATCCCATCCCATCCCATCCCATCCCATCCCATCCCATCCCATTTTAGCCCAGCTCATCCCATCCCAACCCTGCCTAGCACAGCCCAGCCAGGCTTAGCCCAGCCCAGCCCAGCCCAGCTTAGCCCAGCCCAGCCCAGCCCATCCTAGCCCAGCCCAGCCCAGCCCAGCCCATCCTAGCCTAGCCCAGCCCAGCCCATCCTAGCCTAGCCTAGCCCAGCCCACCGAGCCCAGCCCAGCCTAGCCCAGACTACCCCAGACTAGCCTAGGCTAGCCCAGCCCAGCCCAGCCCAGCCCAGCCCAGCCTAACCTAGCCAAGCCCAGCCAAGCCCAGCCTGGCCTAGACTAGTTTAGCCTAGCCTAGCCCAGCCCAGCCCAACCCAGCCCAGCCTAACCCAGCCCAGCACAGCCCAGCCCAGCCAATCCCAGCCCAGTCCAACCCAGCCTAGCCCAGCCCAGCCCAGCCTTCCCTAGCCTAGCCTAGCCCAGCCCAGCCCTGCCCATCCTAGCCCAGCCAAGCCCAGCCCAGCCCAGCCCAGCCTTTTCTAGTGTAGCCAAGCCCAGCCCAGCCAAGTCCAGCCAAGCCCAGCCTAAGCAAACCTAACCCAGCCCAGCCCTGCCCAGCCCAGCCAATGCCAGCCCAGCCCATCCCATCCCAGCCCAGCCTTTTATATCCCAGCCCAGCCTAGCTCAGCCCAGCCTAGCCCAGCCTAGCCCAGCCCAGCCCAGCCCAGCCCGGCCCAGCCCAGCCTGGCCTAGACTAGTTTAGCCTAGCCTAGCCCAGCCCAGCCCAACCCAGCCCAGCATAACCCAGCCCAGCACAGCCCAGCCCAGTCCAACCCAGCCTAGCCTAGCCCAGCCCAGCCAAGCCTGGCCAAGCCCAGCCCAGCACAGCCTTTTCTAGCGTAGCCCAGCCCAGCCCAGCCCAGCCCAGCCCAGCCCAGCCTAGCTCAGCCCAGCCCAGCCCAGCAGAGCTAGCCTAGCCCAGCCCGGCCTTGCCTAGCCTAGCCCAGACCAGCCGAACTTAGCCCACCCCAGTCCGGCCAAGCCCAGCCTTTCCTAGCCCAGCCCACCCCAACCTAGCCCAGCATAACCAAGCCTAGCCCAACACAGCCCAGACAAGCCCAGCCCAGTCCAGCCGAGCCCAGCCCATTTCGGCCTAGCCTAGCCCAGCCCAGCCCAGCCTAGCTCAGCCCAGCCTAGCCCAGCCCTGCCAAGCACATCTTAGCCCAGCCCAGCCCAGCCCAGCATAGCCAAGCCCAGAAAAGCCCGGCCCAGCCTGGCCCAGCGTAGCGCTGACCGGCCCGGACCAGCCCGGCCATGCCTTACCCATCCCATCCCATCCCATCCCATCCCATTCCAACCCATCCCATCCCATCTCATCCCATTTTAGCCCAGCCCATCCCATCCAAACCCTGCCTAGCACAGCCCAGACCAGCTTAGCCCAGCCCAGCCCAGCCCATCCTAGCCTAGCCCAGCCCGGCCCGGCCCATCCTAGCCTAGCCTAGCCCAGCCCACCGAGCCCAGCCCAGCCTAGCCCAGAATACCCCAGACTAGCCTAGGCTAGCCCAGCCCAGACCAGCCCAGCCCAGCCTAACCTAGCCAAGCCCAGCCCAGCCCAGCCTGGCCTAGACTAGTTTAGCCTAGCCTAGCCCAGCCCAGCCCAACCCAGCCCAGCCTAACCCAGCCCAGCACAGCCCAGCCCAGCCAATCCCAGCCCAGTCCAACCCAGCCTAGCCCAGCCCAGCCCAGCCTTCCCTAGCCTAGCCTAGCCCAGCCCAGCCCTGCCCATCCTAGCCCAGCCAAGCCCAGCCCAGCCCAGCCTTTTCTAGCGTAGCCAAGCCCAGCCCAGCCCAGCCCAGCCCAGCCCAGCCCAGCCCAGCCCAGCCAAGTCCAGCCAAGCCCAGCCTAAGCAAACCTAGCCCAGCCCAGCCAATGCCAGCCCAGCCCATCCCATCCCAGCCCAGCCCAGCCTTTTATAGCCCAGCCTAGCCTGGCCCAGCCCGGCCCATCCCAGCCCGGCCTAGCCTATCCCAGACCAGCCCAGCCCAGCCTAGCCTAACAGGCCCAGCCCAGCGCAGCCCAGCCCTGCCCATCCTAGCCCAGCCAAGCCCAACCCAGCCCAGCCCAGCCTTTTCTAGCGTAGCCCAGCCTAGCCTAGCCCAGCCCAGCCTAGCCAAGTCCAGCCAAGCCCAGCCTAAGCAAACCTAGCCCAGCCCAGCAAATGCCAGCCCAGCCAATGCCAGCCCAGCCCATTCCATCCCATCCCAGCCCAGCCTAGCCTGGCCCAGCCAAGCCCAGCCTTTTCTAGCCTAGACCAGCGCAGCCCAGCCCAGCCTAGCCTAGCCTAGCCCAGCCTAGCCTGGCCAAGCCCAGCCCAGCCTGGCCCAGCCTATTCCAGACCAGCCCAGCCTAACCTAGCCAAGCCCTGCCCAGCCCAGCCTGGCCTAGACTAGTTTAGCCTAGCCTAGCCCAGCCCAGCCTAACCTAGCCAAGCCCAGCCCAGCCCAGCCTGGCCTAGACTAGTTTAGCCTAGCCCAGCCCAGCCCAGCCCAGCCCAGCCAAGCCCAGCCTAAGCAAACCGATCTTAGCCCAGCCCTGACCAGCGCAGCATAGCCCAGCCCAGCGCAGCCCAGCAGAGCTAGCCTAGCCCAGCCCGGCCTTTCCTAGCCTAGCCCAGACCAGCCGACCTTAGCCCACCCCAGTCCGGTCAAGCCCAGCCTTTCCTTGCCCAGCCCACCCCAACCTAGCCCAGCATAACCAAGCCTAGCCCAACCCAGCCCAGCCAAGCCCAGCCCAGTCCAGCCGAGCCCAGCCCATCTCGGCCTAGCCCAGCCCAGCCCAGCCCAGCCCAGCCCAGCCTAGCCTAGCCCAGCCTAGCTCAGCCCAGCCTAGCCCAGCCTAGCCCAGCCCTGCCAAGCTCATCTTAGCCCAGCCCAGCCCAGCCAAGCTTAGCCCAGAGCAGCCTAGGCTAGCCCAACCGAGCCCAGCCAAGGCCATGTCAGCCCAGCCCAGCCCAGCCTAGCCGAGCCCTGCCCATCTCAGCCCAGCCCAGCCTAGCCCAGCCCAGCCCAGCGTAGCTCAGCCGAACCTAGCCCAGCTTAGCCTAGCCAAGCCTAGCCCAGCCCAGCCCAGCCCAGCCCAGTCCAGACTATCCTAGCCTAGCCAAGCCCAGCCCAGCCTAGCCTAGCCTAGCCAAGCCTAGACCGGCCAAGCCCGGCCCAGCCAGGCCCGGCCCAGCACAGACCAGCCCAGCCCAGCGTAGCCTAACCCAGCCTAGCGTAGCCTAGCCCAGCCCATCCCAGCTTAGCCCAAGCCAGCCCAGCCCAGGCCAGCCCAGCCCAGGCCAGCCCAGACCAGTCTAGCCCAGCCCAGCCTAGCCTATCCCAGACCAGCCCAGCCTAGCCTAGGCTAGCCCAGCCCAGCCCAGCCCAGCCCATCTTATCCCAGCCCAGCCCAGCCCAGTCCACACCATCCCAGCCTAGCCCAGCCTTGCCCAGCCTAGCCCACCCAAGCCTAGCCAAGCCCAACCCAGTCCAGCCCAGCCTAGCCCAGCCATGCCCAGCCCAGCGCAGCCCAGCCCAGCAGAGTTAGCCTAGCCCAGCCCGGCCTTGCCTAGCCTAGCCCAGACCAGCCGAACTTAGCCCACCCCAGTCCGGCCAAGCCCAGCCTTTCCTAGCCCAGCCCACCCCAACCTAGCCCAGCATAACCAAGCCTAGCCCAACACAGCCCAGACAAGCCCAGCCCAGTCCAGCCGAGCCCAGCCCATTTCGGCCTAGCCTAGCCCAGCCCAGCCCATTCTAGCTCAGCCCAGCCTAGCCCAGCCCTGCCAAGCTCATCTTAGCCCAGCCCAGCCCAGCCCAGCATAGCCAAGCCCAGAAAAGCCCGGCCCAGGCTGGCCCAGCGTAGCGCTGACCGGCCCGGACCAGCCCGGCCATGCCTTACCCATCCCATCCCATCCCATCCCATCCCATCCCATTTTAGCCCAGCTCATCCCATCCCAACCCTGCCTAGCACAGCCCAGCCCAGCTTAGCCCAGCCCAGCCCAGCCCATCCTAGCCTAGCCCAGCCCAGCCCATCCTAGCCTAGCCTAGCCCAGCCCACCGACCCAGCCCAGCCTAGCCCAGACTACCCCAGACTAGCCTAGGCTAGCCCAGCCCAGACCAGCCCAGCCCAGCCCAGCCTAACCTAGCCAAGCCCAGCCCAGCCCAGCCTGGCCTAGACTAGTTTAGCCTAGCCTAGCCCAGCCCAGCCCAACCCAGCCCAGCCTAACCCAGCCCAGCACAGCCCAGCCCAGCCAATCCCAGCCCAGTCCAACCCTGCCTAGCCCAGCCCAGCCCAGCCTTCCCTAGCCTAGCCTAGCCCAGCCCAGCCCTGCCCATCCTAGCCCAGCCAAGCCCAGCCCAGCCCAGCCCAGCCTTTTCTAGCGTAGCCAAGCCCAGCCCTGCCAAGTCCAGCCAAGCCCAGCCTAAGCAAACCTAGCCCAGCCCAGCCCTGCCCAGCCCAGCCAATGCCAGCCCAGCCCATCCCATCCCAGCCCAGCCTTTTATATCCCAGCCCAGCCTAGCTCAGCCCAGCCTAGCCCAGCCTAGCCCAGCCCAGCCCAGCCCAGCCCGGCCCAGCCCAGCCTGGCCTAGACTAGTTTAGCCTAGCCTAGCCCAGCCCAGCCCAGCCCAACCCAGCCCAGCATAACCCAGCCCAGCACAGCCCAGCCCAGTCCAACCCAGCCTAGCCCAGCCCAGCCCAGCCAAGCCTGGCCAAGCCCAGCCCAGCACAGCCTTTTCTAGCGTAGCCCAGCCCAGCCCAGCCCAGCCCAGCCCAGCCTAGCTCAGCCCAGCCCAGCCCAGCAGAGCTAGCTTAGCCCAGCCTGGCCTTGCCTAGCCTAGCCCAGACCAGCCGAACTTAGCCCACCCCAGTCCGGCCAAGCCCAGCCTTTCCTAGCCCAGCCCACCCCAACCTAGCCCAGCATAACCAAGCCTAGCCCAACACAGCCCAGACAAGCCCAGCCCAGTCCAGCCGAGCCCAGCCCATTTCGGCCTAGCCTAGCCCAGCCCAGCCCATTCTAGCTCAGCCCAGCCTAGCCCAGCCTAGCCCAGCCCTGCCAAGCTCATCTTAGCCCAGCCCAGCCCAGCCCAGCATAGCCAAGCCCAGAAAAGCCCGGCCCAGCCTGGCCCAGCGTAGCGCTGACCGGCACGGACCAGCCCGGCCATGCCTTACCCATCCCATCCCATCCCATCCCATCCCATCCCATCCCATCCCATCCCATCCCATTTTAGCCCAGCTCATCCCATCCCAACCCTGCCTAGCACAGCCCAGACCAGCTTAGCCCAGCCCAGCCCAGCCCATCCTAGCCTAGCCCAGCCCAGCCCATCCTAGCCTAGCCTAGCCCAGCCTAGCCCAGACTACCCCAGACTAGCCTAGGCTAGCCCAGCCCAGACCAGCCCAGCCCAGCCCAGCCTAACCTAGCCAAGCCCAGCCCAGCCTAGCCTGGCCTAGACTAGTTTAGCCTAGCCTAGCCCAGCCCAGCCCAACCCAGCCCAGCCTAACCCAGCCCAGCACAGCCCAGCCCAGCCATTCCCAGCCCAGTCCAACCCTGCCTAGCCCAGCCCAGCCCAGCCTTCCCTAGCCTAGCCTAGCCCAGCCCAGCCCTGCCCATCCTAGCCCAGCCAAGCCCAGCCCAGCCCAGCCCAGCCTTTTCTAGCGTAGCCAAGCCCAGCCCTGCCAAGTCCAGCCAAGCCCAGCCTAAGCAAACCTAGCCCAGCCCAGCCCTGCCCAGCCCAGCCAATGCCAGCCCAGCCCATCCCATCCCAGCCCAGCCTTTTATATCCCAGCCCAGCCTAGCTCAGCCCAGCCTAGCCCAGCCTAGCCCAGCCCAGCCCAGCCCAGCCCGGCCCAGCCCAGCCTGGCCTAGACTAGTTTAGCCTAGCCTAGCCCAGCCCAGCCCAGCCCAACCCAGCCCAGCATAACCCAGCCCAGCACAGCCCAGCCCAGTCCAACCCAGCCTAGCCCAGCCCAGCCCAGCCAAGCCTGGCCAAGCCCAGCCCAGCACAGCCTTTTCTAGCGTAGCCCAGCCCAGCCCAGCCCAGCCCAGCCCAGCCCAGCCTAGCTCAGCCCAGCCCAGCCCAGCAGAGCTAGCTTAGCCCAGCCCGGCCTTGCCTAGCCTAGCCCAGACCAGCCGAACTTAGCCCACCCCAGTCCGGCCAAGCCCAGCCTTTCCTAGCCCAGCCCACCCCAACCTAGCCCAGCATAACCAAGCCTAGCCCAACCCAGCCCAGACAAGCCCAGCCCAGTCCAGCCGAGCCCAGCCCATTTTGGCCTAGCCTAGCCCAGCCCAGCCCAGTCTAGTTCAGCCCAGCCTAGCCCAGCCTAGCCCAGCCCTGCCAAGCTCATCTTAGCCCAGCCCAGCCCAGCCCAGCATAGCCAAGCCCAGAAAAGCCCGGCCCAGCCTGGCCCAGCGTAGCGCTGACCGGCCCGGACCAGCCCGGCCATGCCTTACCCATCCCATCCCATCCCATCCCATCCCATCCCATCCCATCTCATCCCATTTTAGCCCAGCTCATCCCATCCCAACCCTGCCTAGCACAGCCCAGCCCAGCTTAGCCCAGCCCAGCCCAGCCCATCCTAGCCTAGCCCAGCCCAGCCCATCCTAGCCTAGCCTAGCCCAGCCCACCGAGCCCAGCCCAGCCTAGCCCAGCCCAGTCCAGACTATCCTAGCCTAGCCAAGCCCAGCCCAGCCTAGCCTAGCCTAGCCAAGCCTAGACCGGCCAAGCCCGGCCCAGCCAGGCCCGGCCCAGCACAGACCAGCCCAGCCCAGCGTAGCCTAACCCAGCCTAGCGTAGCCTAGCCCAGCCCATCCCAGCTTAGCCCAAGCCAGCCCAGCCCAGGCCAGCCCAGACCAGTCTAGCCCAGCCCAGCCTAGCCTATCCCAGACCAGCCCAGCCTAGCCTAGGCTAGCCCAGCCCAGCCCAGCCCAGCCCAGCCCAGCCCATCTTATCCCAGCCCAGCCCAGCCCACTCCATCCCATCCCAGCCTAGCCCAGCCTTGCCCAGCCTAGCCCACCCAAGCCTAGCCAAGCCCAAACAAGCCCAGCCCAGCCTAGCCCAGCCATGCCCAGCCCAGCGCAGCCCAGCCCAGCAGAGTTAGCCTAGCCCAGCCCGGCCCAGCCCGGCCCAGCCCAGCCTGGCCTAGACTAGTTTAGCCTAGCCTAGCCCAGCCCAGCCTAACCCAGCCCAGCACAGCCCAGCCCAGCCAATCCCAGCCCAGTCCAACCCTGCCTAGCCCAGCCCAGCCCAGCCTTCCCTAGCCTAGCCTAGCCCAGCCCAGCCCTGCCCATCCTAGCCCAGCCAAGCCCAGCCCAGCCCAGCCCAGCCCTTTCTAGCATAGCCAAGCCCAGCCCAGCCAAGTCCAGCCAAGCCCAGCCTAAGCAAACCTAGCCCAGCCCAGCCCTGCCCAGCCCAGCCAATGCCAGCCCAGCCCATCCCATCCCAGCCCAGCCTTTTATATCCCAGCCCAGCCTAGCTCAGCCCAGCCTAGCCCAGCCTTGCCCAGCCCAGCCCAGCCCAGCCCGGCCCAGCCCAGCCTGGCCTAGACTAGTTTAGCCTAGCCTAGCCCAGCCCAGCCCAACCCAGCCCAGCATAACCCAGCCCAGCACAGCCCAGCCCAGTCCAACCCAGCCTAGCCTAGCCCAGCCCAGCCAAGCCTGGCCAAGCCCAGCCCAGCACAGCCTTTTCTAGCGTAGCCCAGCCCAGCCCAGCCCAGCCCAGCCCAGCCTAGCTCAGCCCAGCCCAGCCCAGCCCAGCAGAGCTAGCCTAGCCCAGCCCGGCCTTGCCTAGCCTAGCCCAGACCAGCTGAACTTAGCCCACCCCAGTCCGGCCAAGCCCAGCCTTTCCTAGCCCAGCCCACCCCAACCTAGCCCAGCATAACCAAGCCTAGCCCAACACAGCCCAGACAAGCCCAGCCCAGTCCAGCCGAGCCCAGCCCATTTCGGCCTAGCCTAGCCCAGCCCAGCCCAGCCTAGCTCAGCCCAGCCTAGCCCAGCCTAGCCCAGCCCTGCCAAGCTCATCTTAGCCCAGCCCAGCCCAGCCCAGCATAGCCAAGCCCAGAAAAGCCCGGCCCAGCCTGGCCCAGCGTAGCGCTGACCGGCCCGGACCAGCCCGGCCATGCCTTACCCATCCCATCCCATCCCATCTCATCCCATTTTAGCCCAGCCCATCCCATCCAAACCCTGCCTAGCACAGCCCAGACCAGCTTAGCCCAGCCCAGCCCAGCCCATCCTAGCCTAGCCCAGCCCGGCCCATCCTAGCCTAGCCTAGCCCAGCCCACCGAGCCCAGCCCAGCCTAGCCCAGACTACCCCAGACTAGCCTAGGCTAGCCCAGCCCAGACCAGCCCAGCCCAGCCCAGCCTAACCTAGCCAAGCCCAGCCCAGCCCAGCCTGGCCTAGACTAGTTTAGCCTAGCCTAGCCCAGCCCAGCCCAACCCAGCCCAGCCTAACCCAGCCCAGCACAGCCCAGCCCAGCCAATCCCAGCCCAGTCCAACCCAGCCTAGCCCAGCCCAGCCCAGCCTTCCCTAGCCTAGCCTAGCCCAGCCCAGCCCTGCCCATCCTAGCCCAGCCAAGCCCAGCCCAGCCCAGCCCAGCCTTTTCTAGCGTAGCCAAGCCCAGCCCAGCCAAGTCCAGCCAAGCCCAGCCTAAGCAAACCTAGCCCAGCCCAGCCCAGCCCAGCCCAGCCCAGCCAATGCCAGCCCAGCCCATCCCAGCCCAGCCCAGCCCAGCCTTTTATAGCCCAGCCTAGCCTGGCCCAGCCCGGCTTATCCCAGCCCGGCCTAGCCTATCCCAGACCAGCCCAGCCCAGCCTAGCCTAACAGGCCTAGCCCAGCCTAGCCCAGCCCAGCCCAGCCCAGCCCAGCCCAGCCCAGCCCGGCCCAGCCCAGCCCAGCCCAACCCAGCCCAGAATAACCCAGCACAGCCCAGCCCAGCCAATCCCAGCCCAGTCCAACCCATCTTATCCCAGCCCAGCCCAGCCAAGCCTGGCCAAGACCAGCCCAGCACAGCCTTTTCTAGCGTAGCCCAGCCCAGCCCAGCCCAGCGCAGCATAGCCCAGCCCAGCGCAGCCCAGCAGAGCTAGCCTAGCCCAGCCCGGCCTTTCCTAGCCTAGCCCAGACCAGCCGAACTTAGCCCACCCCAGTCCGGTCAAGCCCAGCCTTTCCTTGCCCAGCCCACCCCAACCTAGCCCAGCATAACCAAGCCTAGCCCAACCCAGCCCAGCCAAGCCCAGCCCAGTCCAGCCGAGCCCAGCTCATCTCGGCCTAGCCTAGCCCAGCCCAGCCCAGCCCAGCCCAGCCTAGCCTAGCCCAGCCTAGCTCAGCCCAGCCTAGCCCAGCCTAGCCCAGCCCTGCCAAGCTCATCTTAGCCCAGCCCAGCCCAGCCCAGCCAAGCTTAGCCCAGAGCAGCCTAGGCTAGCCCAACCGAGCCCAGCCAAGGCCATGTCAGCCCAGCCAAGCCCAGCCTAGCCAAGCCCTGCACATCTCAGCCCAGCCCAGCCTAGCCCAGCCCAGCCCAGCGTAGCTCAGCCGAACCTAGCCCAGCTTAGCCTAGCCAAGCCTAGCCCAGCCCAGCCCAGCCCAGTCCAGTCTATCCTAGCCTAGCCAAGCCCAGCCCAGTCTAGCCTAGCCTAGCCAAGCCCAGCCCAGCTTAGCCTAGCCTAGCCCAGCCCAACCTAGCACAGCCCAGCCCAGCCTAGACCGGCCAAGCCCAGCCCAGCCAGGCCCGGCCCAGCACAGACCAGCTCAGCCCAGCGTAGCCTAACCCAGCCTAGCGTAGCCTAGCCCAGCCCATCCCAGCTTAGCCCAACCCAGCCCAGCCCAGGCCAGCCCAGCCCATCCCAGCCCAGACCAGTCTAGCCCAGCCCAGCCTAGCCTAGGCTAGCCCAGCCCAGCCCAGCCCAGCCCAGCCCATCCCATCCCAGCCTAGCCCAGCCTTGCCCAGCCTAGCCCACCCAAGCCTAGCCAAGCCCAAACAAGCCCAGCGCAGCCTAGCCCAGCCATGCCCAGCCCAGCGCAGCCCAACCCAGTCCAGCCCAGCATAGCCAAGTCCAGCCCAGCCTAGCCTAGCCTAACCCAGCCCAGCCTAGCCAAGTCCAGCCAAGCCCAGCCTAAGCAAACCTAGCCCAGCCCAGCAAATGCCAGCCCAGCCAATGCCAGCCCAGCACATTCCATCCCAGCCCAGCCCAGCCTAGCCTGGCCCAGCCAAGCCCAGCCTTTTCTAGCCTAGACCAGCGCAGCCCAGCCGAGCCCAGCCTAGCCTAGCCTAGCCCAGCCTAGCCTGGCCCAGCCCAGCCTATTCCAGACCAGCCCAGCCTAACCTAGCCAAGCCCTGCCCAGCCAAGCCTAACCTAGCCAAGCCCTGCCCAGCCCAGCCTGGCCTAGACTAGTTTAGCCTAGCCTAGCCCAGCCCAGCCTAACCTAGCCAAGCCCAGCCCAGCCCAGCCTGGCCTAGACTAGTTTAGCCTAGCCCAGCCCAGCCCAGCCCAGCCCAGCCAAGCCCAGCCTAAGCAAACCGATCTTAGCCCAGCCCTGACCAGCGCAGCATAGCCCAGCCCAGCGCAGCCCAGCAGAGCTAGCCTAGCCCAGCCCGGCCATTTCCTAGCCCTAGCCCAGACCAGCCGACCTTAGCCCACCCCAGTCCGGTCAAGCCCAGCCTTTCCTTGCCCAGCCCACCCCCAACCCTAGCCCAGCATAAACCAAGCCTAGCCCAACCCAGCCCAGCCAAGCCCAGCCCAGTCCAGCCGAGCCCAGCCCATCTCGGCCTAGCCTAGCCCAGCCCAGCCCAGCCCAGCCCCAGCCTAGCCTAGCCCAGCCTAGCTCAGCCCAGCCTAGCCCAGCCTAGCCCAGCCCTGCCAAGCTCATCTTAGCCCAGCCCCAGCCCAGCCAAGCTTAGCCCAGAGCAGCCTAGGCTAGCCCAACCGAGCCCAGCCAAGGCCATGTCAGCCCAGCCCAGCCCAGCCCAGCCTAGCCGAGCCCTGCCCATCTCAGCCCAGCCCAGCCTAGCCCAGCCCAGCCCAGCGTAGCTCAGCCGAACCTAGCCCAGCTTAGCCTAGCCAAGCCTAGCCCAGCCCAGCCCAGCCCAGCCCAGTCCAGACTATCCTAGCCTAGCAGAGCCCAGCCAGCCTAGCCTAGCCTAGCCAAGCCTAGACCGGCCAAGCCCGGCCCAGCCAGGCCCGGCCCAGCACAGACCAGCCCCAGCCCAGCGTAGCCTAACCCAGCCTAGCGTAGCCCTAGCCCAGCCCATCCCAGCTTAGCCCAAGCCAGCCCAGCCCAGGCCAGCCCAGGCCAGCCCAGACCAGTCTAGCCCAGCCCAGCCTAGCCTATCCCAGACCAGCCCAGCCTAGCCTAGGCTAGCCCAGCCCAGCCCAGCCCAGCCCAGCCCAGCCCATCTTATCCCAGCCCAGCCCAGCCCAGTCCATCCCATCCCAGCCTAGCCCAGCCTTGCCCAGCCTAGCCCACCCAAGCCTAGCCAAGCCCAAACAAGCCCAGCCCAGGCCTAGCCCAGCCATGCCCAGCCCAGCGCAGCCCAACCCAGTCCAGCCCAGCATAGCCACGTCCAACCCAGCCCAGCCTAGCCCTGCCAAGCCCAGCCTAGCCTAGCCCAGCCCAGGCCTAGCCAAGTCCAGCCAAGCCCAGCCTAAGCAAACCTAGCCCAGCCCAGCAAATGCCAGCCCAGCCAATGCCAGCCCAGCCCATTCCATCCCATCCCAGCCCAGCCTAGCCTGGCCCAGCCAAGCCCAGCCTTTTCTAGCCTAGACCAGCGCAGCCCAGCCGAGCCCAGCCTAGCCTAGCCCAGCCCAGCCCAGCCTGGCCCAGCCCGGCCCAGCCTAGCCTAGGCTAGCCCAGCCCAGCCCAGCCTAGTCTAACTGGCCTAGTCCAGCATAGCCCAGCCCAGCCTAGCCCAGCCCAGCCCAGCCCAGCCCAGTCCAGCCTAACCTAGCCAAGCCCAGCCCAGTTTGGCCTAGACTAGTTTAGCCTAGCCTAGCCCAGCCCAGCCAAGCCCAGCACAGCCCAGCCCAGCAAATCCCAGCCCAGTCCAACCCAGCCTAGCCCAGCGCAGCCCAGCCTTCCCTAGCCTAGCCTAGCCCAGCCCAGCCCTGCCCATCCTAGCCTAGGCTAGCCAGCCCAGCCCAGCGTAGCTCAGCCGAACCTAGCCCAGTCCAGCCAAGCCTAGCCTAGCCCAGCCCAGCCCAGCCTGGCCCAGCCCGGCCCAGCCTAGCCTAGGCTAGCCCAGCCCAGCCCAGCCTAGTCTAACTGGCCTAGTCCAGCATAGCCCAGCCCAGCCCCAGCCCAGCCCCAGCCCAGCCCAGCCCAGTCCAGCCTAACCTAGCCAAGCCCAGCCCAGTTTGGCCTAGGACTAGTTTAGCCTAGCCTAGCCCAGCCCAGCCAAGCCCAGCACAGCCCAGCCCAGCAAATCCCAGCCCAGTCCAACCCAGCCTAGCCCAGCGCAGCCCAGCCTTCCCTAGCCTAGCCTAGCCCAGCCCAGCCCTGCCCATCCTAGCCTAGGCTAGCCCAGCCCAGCCCAGCGTAGCTCAGCCGAACCTAGCCCAGTCCAGCCAAGCCTAGCCCAGCCCAGCCCAGCCTAGCCAAGTCCAGCCAAGCTCAGCCTAAGCAAACCTAGCCCAGCCCAGCCCCAGCCAAATGCCAGCCCAGCCCATCCCAGCTCAGCCCAGCCCAGCCTAGCCTGGCCCAGCCAAGCCCAGCCTTTTATAGCCTAGCCCAGCCCAGCCCAGCCCAGCCGAGACCAGCTACCCTAGGCTAGCCCAGCCCAGCCCAGCCAGCCCAGCCCCAGCCCATCTTATCCAGCCCAGCCCAGCCCAGCCCAGCCCATCCCAGCCTAGCCCACCCAAGCCTAGCCAAGACCAGACAAGCCCGGCCCAGCCTAGCCCAGCCATGCCCAGCCCCAGCGCAGCGCAACACAGTCCAGCCCAGCCTAGCCTAGCCTAGCCTAGCCCAGCCCAGCCCAGCCTAAGCAAACCTAGCCCAGCCCAGCCAATGCCAGCCCAGCCCATTCCATCCCAGCCCAGCCCAGCCTAGCCTGGCCCAGCCAAGCCCAGCCTTTTCTAGTATAGACCAGCCTAGCCTAGCCGAGCCCAGCCTAGCCTAGCCTAGCCCAGCCTAGCCTGACCCAGCCTAGCCCGGCCCAGCCCCGCCCAGCCTATCCCAGACCAGCCCAGCCTAGCCTAGGCTAGCCCAGCCCAGCCCAGCCTAGCCTAACTGGCCTAGTCCAGCATAGCCTAGCCCAGCCTAGCCCAGCCTATCCCAGACCAGCCCAGCCCAGCCTAGGCTAGCCCAGCCCAGCCCAGCGTAGCCTAACTGGCCTAGTCCAGCATAGCCCAGCCCAGCCCAGCCCAGACCAGTCCAGCCTAACCTAGCCAAGCCCAGCCCAGCCTGGCCTAGACTAGTTTAGCCTAGCCCAGCCCAGCCCAGCCCAGCCCAGCCCAGCCCAGCCCAGCACAGCCCAGCCCAGCCAATCCCAGCCCAGTCCATCCCAGCCCTGCCCATCCTAGCCTAGGCTAGCCCAGCCCAGCCCAGCCCAGCCCAGCCCAGCCTAGACCAGCCCAGCCCAACGCAGCCCAGCATAGCCCAGCCCAGCCCAGCCCAGCCCAGCAGAGCTAGCCTAGCCCAGCCTAGCCTAGCCTAGCCCAGCCCAGCCCAGCCTAGCCAAGTCCAGCCAAGCTCAGCCTAAGCAAACCTAGCCCAGCCCAGCCCAGCCCAGCCCAGCCAAATGCCAGCCCAGCCCATCCCATCCCAGCCCAGCCCAGCCCAGCCTGGCCCAGCCAAGCCCAGCATTTTATAGCCTAGACCAGCCCAGCCCAGACCAGCCCATCCTAGCCTAGCCTAGCCAAGCCTAGCCCAGCCCAGCCCAGCCCAGCCCAGCCCAGTATGGCCTAGACTAGTTTAGCCTAGCCTAGCCCAGCCCAGCCCAACCCAGCCCAGCCTAACCCAGCCAAGCACAGCCCAGCCCAGCCAATCCCAGCCCAGTCCAACCCAGCCTAGCCCAGCCCAGCCAGCCCAGTCCAGACTATCCTAGCCTAGCCAAGCCCAGCCCAGCTTAGCTTAGCCTAGCCCAGCCCAGCCTAGCACAGCCCAGCCCAGCCTAGACCGGCCAAGCCCGGCCCCAGCCAGGCCCGGCCCAGCACAGACCAGCCCAGCCCAGCCCAGCCCAGCCCAGTCCAGTCCAGACTATCCTAGCCTAGCCAAGCCCAGCCCAGCTTAGCTTAGCCTAGCCCAGCCCAGCCTAGCACAGCCCAGCCCAGCCTAGACCGGCCAAGCCCGGCCCAGCCAGGCCCGGCCCAGCACAGACCAGCCCAGCCCAGCGTAGCCTAACCCAGCCTCGCGTAGCCTAGCCCAGCCCATCCCAGCTTAGCCCAACCCAGACCAGCCCAGGCCAGCCCTGCCCAGGCCAGCCCAGCCCAGCCCAGCCTATCCCAGACCAGCCCAGTTTAGCCTAGGCTAGCCCAGCCAAGCCCAGCCCAGCCCAGCCCATCTTATCCCAGCCCAGCCCAGCCCATCCCAGCCTAGCCCAGCCTTGCCCAGCCTAGCCCACCCAAGCCTAGCCAAGCCCAGACAAGCCCGGCCCAGCCTAGCCCAGCCATGCCCAGCCCAGCGCAGCCCAACCCAGTCCAGCCCAGCATAGCCCAGAGCAGCCATGCGCAGCCCAGCCCAGCCTATCTCAGCCCAGCCCAGCCCAGCCTAGCCCTGCCAAGCCCAGCCTAGCCTAGCCTAGCCTAGCCCAGCCCAGCCCAGCCTAAGCAAACCTAGCCCAGCCCAGCCAATGCCAGCCCAGCCCATTCCATCCCAGCCCAGCCCAGCCTAGCCTGGCCCAGCCAAGCCCAGCCTTTTCTAGTATAGACCAGCCTAGCCTAGCCGAGCCCAGCCTAGCCTAGCCCAGCCCAGCCAAGCCTGGCCCAGCCTAGCCCGGCCCAGCCCAGCCCAGCCTATCCCAGACCAGCCCAGCCTAGCCTAGGATAGCCCAGCCCAGCCCAGCGTAGCCTAACTGGCCTAGTCCAGCATAGCCCAGCCCAGCCTAGCCAAGCCCAGCCCAGCCCAGTCCAGCCTAACCTAGCCAAGCCCAGCCCAGCCTAGATTAGTTTAGCCTAGCCTAGCCCAGCCCAGCCCAGCCTAGCCAAGCCCAGCCCAGCACAGCCTTTTCTAGTGTAGCCCAGCCCAGCCCAGCCCAGCTCAGCCCAGCGCAGCCCAGCCCAGCGCAGCCCAGCAGAGCTAGCCTAGCCCAGCCCGGCCTTGCCTAGCTTAGCCCAGACCAGCCGACCTTAGCCCACCCCAGTCCGGCCAAGCCCAGCCTTTCCTAGCCCAGCCCACCCCAAACTACCCCAGCATAACCAAGCCTAGCCCAACCCAGCCCAGACAAGCCCAGCCCAGTCCAGCCGAGCCCAGCCCATCTCGGCCCAGCCTAGCCCAGCCTAGCCCAGCCTAGCCCAGCCCTGCCAAGCTCATCTTAGCCCAGCCCAGCCCAGCCCAGCGTAGCTCAGCCGAACCTAGCCCAGTCCAGCCAAGCCTAGCCTAGCCCAGCCCAGCCCAGCCTGGCCCAGCCCGGCCCAGCCTAGCCTAGGCTAGCCCAGCCCAGCCCAGCCTAGTCTAACTGGCCTAGTCCAGCATAGCCCAGCCCAGCCCAGCCCAGCCCAGCCCAGCCCAGCCCAGTCCAGCCTAACCTAGCCAAGCCCAGCCCAGTTTGGCCTAGACTAGTTTAGCCTAGCCTAGCCCAGCCCAGCCAAGCCCAGCACAGCCCAGCCCAGCAAATCCCAGCCCAGTCCAACCCAGCCTAGCCCAGCGCAGCCCAGCCTTCCCTAGCCTAGCCTAGCCCAGCCCAGCCCTGCCCATCCTAGCCTAGGCTAGCCCAGCCCAGCCCAGCGTAGCTCAGCCGAACCTAGCCCAGTCCAGCCAAGCCTAGCCCAGCCCAGCCCAGCCTAGCCAAGTCCAGCCAAGCTCAGCCTAAGCAAACCTAGCCCAGCCCAGCCCAGCCAAATGCCAGCCCAGCCCATCCCAGCTCAGCCCAGCCCAGCCTAGCCTGGCCCAGCCAAGCCCAGCCTTTTATAGCCTAGCCCAGCCCAGCCCAGCCCAGCCGAGACCAGCCTACCCTAGGCTAGCCCAGCCCAGCCCAGCCCAGCCCAGCCCAGCCCATCTTATCCCAGCCCAGCCCAGCCCAGCCCAGCCCATCCCAGCCTAGCCCACCCAAGCCTAGCCAAGACCAGACAAGCCCGGCCCAGCCTAGCCCAGCCATGCCCAGCCCAGCGCAGCGCAACACAGTCCAGCCCAGCCTAGCCTAGCCTAGCCTAGCCCAGCCCAGCCCAGCCTAAGCAAACCTAGCCCAGCCCAGCCAATGCCAGCCCAGCCCATTCCATCCCAGCCCAGCCCAGCCTAGCCTGGCCCAGCCAAGCCCAGCCTTTTCTAGTATAGACCAGCCTAGCCTAGCCGAGCCCAGCCTAGCCTAGCCTAGCCCAGCCTAGCCTGACCCAGCCTAGCCCGGCCCAGCCCCGCCCAGCCTATCCCAGACCAGCCCAGCCTAGCCTAGGCTAGCCCAGCCCAGCCCAGCCTAGCCTAACTGGCCTAGTCCAGCATAGCCTAGCCCAGCCTAGCCCAGCCTATCCCAGACCAGCCCAGCCCAGCCTAGGCTAGCCCAGCCCAGCCCAGCGTAGCCTAACTGGCCTAGTCCAGCATAGCCCAGCCCAGCCCAGCCCAGACCAGTCCAGCCTAACCTAGCCAAGCCCAGCCCAGCCTGGCCTAGACTAGTTTAGCCTAGCCCAGCCCAGCCCAGCCCAGCCCAGCCCAGCCCAGCCCAGCACAGCCCAGCCCAGCCAATCCCAGCCCAGTCCATCCCAGCCCTGCCCATCCTAGCCTAGGCTAGCCCAGCCCAGCCCAGCCCAGCCCAGCCTAGACCAGCCCAGCCCAACGCAGCCCAGCATAGCCCAGCCCAGCCCAGCCCAGCCCAGCAGAGCTAGCCTAGCCCAGCCTAGCCTAGCCTAGCCCAGCCCAGCCCAGCCTAGCCAAGTCCAGCCAAGCTCAGCCTAAGCAAACCTAGCCCAGCCCAGCCCAGCCCAGCCCAGCCAAATGCCAGCCCAGCCCATCCCATCCCAGCCCAGCCCAGCCCAGCCTGGCCCAGCCAAGCCCAGCATTTTATAGCCTAGACCAGCCCAGCCCAGACCAGCCCATCCTAGCCTAGCCTAGCCAAGCCTAGCCCAGCCCAGCCCAGCCCAGCCCAGCCCAGTATGGCCTAGACTAGTTTAGCCTAGCCTAGCCCAGCCCAGCCCAACCCAGCCCAGCCTAACCCAGCCAAGCACAGCCCAGCCCAGCCAATCCCAGCCCAGTCCAACCCAGCCTAGCCCAGCCCAGCCCAGCCCAGTCCAGACTATCCTAGCCTAGCCAAGCCCAGCCCAGCTTAGCTTAGCCTAGCCCAGCCCAGCCTAGCACAGCCCAGCCCAGCCTAGACCGGCCAAGCCCGGCCCAGCCAGGCCCGGCCCAGCACAGACCAGCCCAGCCCAGCCCAGCCCAGCCCAGTCCAGTCCAGACTATCCTAGCCTAGCCAAGCCCAGCCCAGCTTAGCTTAGCCTAGCCCAGCCCAGCCTAGCACAGCCCAGCCCAGCCTAGACCGGCCAAGCCCGGCCCAGCCAGGCCCGGCCCAGCACAGACCAGCCCAGCCCAGCGTAGCCTAACCCAGCCTCGCGTAGCCTAGCCCAGCCCATCCCAGCTTAGCCCAACCCAGACCAGCCCAGGCCAGCCCTGCCCAGGCCAGCCCAGCCCAGCCCAGCCTATCCCAGACCAGCCCAGTTTAGCCTAGGCTAGCCCAGCCAAGCCCAGCCCAGCCCAGCCCATCTTATCCCAGCCCAGCCCAGCCCATCCCAGCCTAGCCCAGCCTTGCCCAGCCTAGCCCACCCAAGCCTAGCCAAGCCCAGACAAGCCCGGCCCAGCCTAGCCCAGCCATGCCCAGCCCAGCGCAGCCCAACCCAGTCCAGCCCAGCATAGCCCAGAGCAGCCATGCGCAGCCCAGCCCAGCCTATCTCAGCCCAGCCCAGCCCAGCCTAGCCCTGCCAAGCCCAGCCTAGCCTAGCCTAGCCTAGCCCAGCCCAGCCCAGCCTAAGCAAACCTAGCCCAGCCCAGCCAATGCCAGCCCAGCCCATTCCATCCCAGCCCAGCCCAGCCTAGCCTGGCCCAGCCAAGCCCAGCCTTTTCTAGTATAGACCAGCCTAGCCTAGCCGAGCCCAGCCTAGCCTAGCCCAGCCCAGCCAAGCCTGGCCCAGCCTAGCCCGGCCCAGCCCAGCCCAGCCTATCCCAGACCAGCCCAGCCTAGCCTAGGATAGCCCAGCCCAGCCCAGCGTAGCCTAACTGGCCTAGTCCAGCATAGCCCAGCCCAGCCTAGCCAAGCCCAGCCCAGCCCAGTCCAGCCTAACCTAGCCAAGCCCAGCCCAGCCTAGATTAGTTTAGCCTAGCCTAGCCCAGCCCAGCCCAGCCTAGCCAAGCCCAGCCCAGCACAGCCTTTTCTAGTGTAGCCCAGCCCAGCCCAGCCCAGCTCAGCCCAGCGCAGCCCAGCCCAGCGCAGCCCAGCAGAGCTAGCCTAGCCCAGCCCGGCCTTGCCTAGCTTAGCCCAGACCAGCCGACCTTAGCCCACCCCAGTCCGGCCAAGCCCAGCCTTTCCTAGCCCAGCCCACCCCAAACTACCCCAGCATAACCAAGCCTAGCCCAACCCAGCCCAGACAAGCCCAGCCCAGTCCAGCCGAGCCCAGCCCATCTCGGCCCAGCCTAGCCCAGCCTAGCCCAGCCTAGCCCAGCCCTGCCAAGCTCATCTTAGCCCAGCCCAGCCCAGCCCAGCCAAGCTTAGCCCAGAGCAGCCTAGGCTAGCCCAGCCGAGCCCAGCCAAGGCCATGTCAGCCCAGCCCAGCCCAGCCTAGACGAGCCCTGCCCATCTCGGCCCAGCCCAGCCTAGCCCAGCCCAGCCCAGCGTAGCTCAGCCGAACCTAGCCCAGCTTAGCCTAGCCAAGCCTAGCCCAGCCCAGGCCAGCCCAGTCCAGACTATCCTAGCCTAGCCAAGCCCAGCCCAGCTTAGCCTAGCCCAGCCCAGCCCAGCCTAGCACAGCCCAGCCCAGCCTAGACCGGCCCAGCCCGGCCCAGCCAGGCCCAGCCCAGCACAGACCAGCCCAGCCCAGCGTAGCCTAACCCAGCCTCGAGTAGCCTAGCCCAGCCCATCCCAGCTTAGCCCAAGCCAGCCCAGCCCAGGCCAGCCCAGCCCATCCCAGCCCAGACCAGTCTAGCCCAGCCCAGCCTAGCCTAGGCTAGCCCAGCCCAGCGCAGCCCAGCCCAGCCCAGCCCAGCCCATCTTATCCCAGCCCAGCCCAGCCCAGCCCATACCCATCCAAGCCTAGCCCAGCTTTGCCCAGCCTAGCCCACCCAAGCCTAGCCAAGCCCAAACAAGCCCAGCCCAGCCTAGCCCAGCCATGCCCAGCCCAGCGCAGCCCAACCCAGTCCAGCCCAGCATAGCCAAGTCCAGCCCAGCCCAGCCCAGCCTAGCCCTGCCAAGCCCAGCCTAGCCTAGCCTAGCCCAGCCCAGCCTAGCCAAGTCCAGCCAAGCCCAGCCTAAGCAAACCTAGCCCAGCCCAGCAAATGCCAGCCCAGCCAATGCCAGCCCAGCACATTCCATCCCAGCCCAGCCCAGCCTAGCCTGGCCCAGCCAAGCCCAGCCTTTTATAGCCTAGCCCAGCCCAGCCCAGCCCAGCCGAGACCAGCCTACCCTAGGCTAGCCCAGCCCAGCCCAGCCCAGCCCAGCCCAGCCCATCTTATCCCAGCCCAGCCCAGCCCAGCCCAGCCCATCCCAGCCTAGCCCACCCAAGCCTAGCCAAGACCAGACAAGCCCGGCCCAGCCTAGCCCAGCCATGCCCAGCCCAGCGCAGCGCAACACAGTCCAGCCCAGCCTAGCCTAGCCTAGCCTAGCCCAGCCCAGCCCAGCCTAAGCAAACCTAGCCCAGCCCAGCCAATGCCAGCCCAGCCCATTCCATCCCAGCCCAGCCCAGCCTAGCCTGGCCCAGCCAAGCCCAGCCTTTTCTAGTATAGACCAGCCTAGCCTAGCCGAGCCCAGCCTAGCCTAGCCTAGCCCAGCCTAGCCTGACCCAGCCTAGCCCGGCCCAGCCCCGCCCAGCCTATCCCAGACCAGCCCAGCCTAGCCTAGGCTAGCCCAGCCCAGCCCAGCCTAGCCTAACTGGCCTAGTCCAGCATAGCCTAGCCCAGCCTAGCCCAGCCTATCCCAGACCAGCCCAGCCCAGCCTAGGCTAGCCCAGCCCAGCCCAGCGTAGCCTAACTGGCCTAGTCCAGCATAGCCCAGCCCAGCCCAGCCCAGACCAGTCCAGCCTAACCTAGCCAAGCCCAGCCCAGCCTGGCCTAGACTAGTTTAGCCTAGCCCAGCCCAGCCCAGCCCAGCCCAGCCCAGCCCAGCCCAGCACAGCCCAGCCCAGCCAATCCCAGCCCAGTCCATCCCAGCCCTGCCCATCCTAGCCTAGGCTAGCCCAGCCCAGCCCAGCCCAGCCCAGCCTAGACCAGCCCAGCCCAACGCAGCCCAGCATAGCCCAGCCCAGCCCAGCCCAGCCCAGCAGAGCTAGCCTAGCCCAGCCTAGCCTAGCCTAGCCCAGCCCAGCCCAGCCTAGCCAAGTCCAGCCAAGCTCAGCCTAAGCAAACCTAGCCCAGCCCAGCCCAGCCCAGCCCAGCCAAATGCCAGCCCAGCCCATCCCATCCCAGCCCAGCCCAGCCCAGCCTGGCCCAGCCAAGCCCAGCATTTTATAGCCTAGACCAGCCCAGCCCAGACCAGCCCATCCTAGCCTAGCCTAGCCAAGCCTAGCCCAGCCCAGCCCAGCCCAGCCCAGCCCAGTATGGCCTAGACTAGTTTAGCCTAGCCTAGCCCAGCCCAGCCCAACCCAGCCCAGCCTAACCCAGCCAAGCACAGCCCAGCCCAGCCAATCCCAGCCCAGTCCAACCCAGCCTAGCCCAGCCCAGCCCAGCCCAGTCCAGACTATCCTAGCCTAGCCAAGCCCAGCCCAGCTTAGCTTAGCCTAGCCCAGCCCAGCCTAGCACAGCCCAGCCCAGCCTAGACCGGCCAAGCCCGGCCCAGCCAGGCCCGGCCCAGCACAGACCAGCCCAGCCCAGCCCAGCCCAGCCCAGTCCAGTCCAGACTATCCTAGCCTAGCCAAGCCCAGCCCAGCTTAGCTTAGCCTAGCCCAGCCCAGCCTAGCACAGCCCAGCCCAGCCTAGACCGGCCAAGCCCGGCCCAGCCAGGCCCGGCCCAGCACAGACCAGCCCAGCCCAGCGTAGCCTAACCCAGCCTCGCGTAGCCTAGCCCAGCCCGTCCCAGCTTAGCCCAACCCAGACCAGCCCAGGCCAGCCCTGCCCAGGCCAGCCCAGCCCAGCCCAGCCTATCCCAGACCAGCCCAGTTTAGCCTAGGCTAGCCCAGCCAAGCCCAGCCCAGCCCAGCCCATCTTATCCCAGCCCAGCCCAGCCCATCCCAGCCTAGCCCAGCCTTGCCCAGCCTAGCCCACCCAAGCCTAGCCAAGCCCAGACAAGCCCGGCCCAGCCTAGCCCAGCCATGCCCAGCCCAGCGCAGCCCAACCCAGTCCAGCCCAGCATAGCCCAGAGCAGCCATGCGCAGCCCAGCCCAGCCTATCTCAGCCCAGCCCAGCCCAGCCTAGCCCTGCCAAGCCCAGCCTAGCCTAGCCTAGCCTAGCCCAGCCCAGCCCAGCCTAAGCAAACCTAGCCCAGCCCAGCCAATGCCAGCCCAGCCCATTCCATCCCAGCCCAGCCCAGCCTAGCCTGGCCCAGCCAAGCCCAGCCTTTTCTAGTATAGACCAGCCTAGCCTAGCCGAGCCCAGCCTAGCCTAGCCCAGCCCAGCCAAGCCTGGCCCAGCCTAGCCCGGCCCAGCCCAGCCCAGCCTATCCCAGACCAGCCCAGCCTAGCCTAGGATAGCCCAGCCCAGCCCAGCGTAGCCTAACTGGCCTAGTCCAGCATAGCCCAGCCCAGCCTAGCCAAGCCCAGCCCAGCCCAGTCCAGCCTAACCTAGCCAAGCCCAGCCCAGCCTAGATTAGTTTAGCCTAGCCTAGCCCAGCCCAGCCCAGCCTAGCCAAGCCCAGCCCAGCACAGCCTTTTCTAGTGTAGCCCAGCCCAGCCCAGCCCAGCTCAGCCCAGCGCAGCCCAGCCCAGCGCAGCCCAGCAGAGCTAGCCTAGCCCAGCCCGGCCTTGCCTAGCTTAGCCCAGACCAGCCGACCTTAGCCCACCCCAGTCCGGCCAAGCCCAGCCTTTCCTAGCCCAGCCCACCCCAAACTACCCCAGCATAACCAAGCCTAGCCCAACCCAGCCCAGACAAGCCCAGCCCAGTCCAGCCGAGCCCAGCCCATCTCGGCCCAGCCTAGCCCAGCCTAGCCCAGCCTAGCCCAGCCCTGCCAAGCTCATCTTAGCCCAGCCCAGCCCAGCCCAGCCAAGCTTAGCCCAGAGCAGCCTAGGCTAGCCCAGCCGAGCCCAGCCAAGGCCATGTCAGCCCAGCCCAGCCCAGCCTAGACGAGCCCTGCCCATCTCGGCCCAGCCCAGCCTAGCCCAGCCCAGCCCAGCGTAGCTCAGCCGAACCTAGCCCAGCTTAGCCTAGCCAAGCCTAGCCCAGCCCAGGCCAGCCCAGTCCAGACTATCCTAGCCTAGCCAAGCCCAGCCCAGCTTAGCCTAGCCCAGCCCAGCCCAGCCTAGCACAGCCCAGCCCAGCCTAGACCGGCCCAGCCCGGCCCAGCCAGGCCCAGCCCAGCACAGACCAGCCCAGCCCAGCGTAGCCTAACCCAGCCTCGAGTAGCCTAGCCCAGCCCATCCCAGCTTAGCCCAAGCCAGCCCAGCCCAGGCCAGCCCAGCCCATCCCAGCCCAGACCAGTCTAGCCCAGCCCAGCCTAGCCTAGGCTAGCCCAGCCCAGCGCAGCCCAGCCCAGCCCAGCCCAGCCCATCTTATCCCAGCCCAGCCCAGCCCAGCCCATACCCATCCAAGCCTAGCCCAGCTTTGCCCAGCCTAGCCCACCCAAGCCTAGCCAAGCCCAAACAAGCCCAGCCCAGCCTAGCCCAGCCATGCCCAGCCCAGCGCAGCCCAACCCAGTCCAGCCCAGCATAGCCAAGTCCAGCCCAGCCCAGCCCAGCCTAGCCCTGCCAAGCCCAGCCTAGCCTAGCCTAGCCCAGCCCAGCCTAGCCAAGTCCAGCCAAGCCCAGCCTAAGCAAACCTAGCCCAGCCCAGCAAATGCCAGCCCAGCCAATGCCAGCCCAGCACATTCCATCCCAGCCCAGCCCAGCCCAGCCCAGCCCAGCCAAGCCCAGCCTTTTCTAGCCTAGACCAGCGCAGCCCAGCCGAGCCCAGCCTAGCCTAGCCTAGCCCAGCCTAGCCTGGCCCAGCCCAGCCCAGCCCAGCCTATCCCAGACCAGCCCAGCCTAACCTAGCCAAGCCCAGCCCAGCCCACCCTGGCCTAGACTAGTTTAGCCTAGCCCAGCCCAGTCCAGCCCAACCCAGCCCAGCCTAACCCAGCCCAGCACAGCCCGGCCCAGCCAATCCCAGCCCAGTCCAACCCAGCCTAGCCCAGCCCAGCCCAGCCTTCCCTAGCCTAGCCTAGCCCAGCCCAGCCCTGCCCATCCTAGCCTAGGCTAGCCCAGCCCAGCCCAGCCCAGCCCAGCCCAGCCCAGCCAAGCCCAGCCTAAGCAAACCTAGCCCAGCCCAGCCCTGCCCAGCGCAGCATAGCCCAGCCCTGCGCAGCCCAGCAGAGCTAGCCTAGCCCAGCCCGACCTTGCCTAGCCTAGCCCAGACCAGCCGACCTTAGCCCACCCCAGTCCGGCCAAGCCCAGC
The DNA here is from genome assembly GCA_023055505.1 of Callipepla californica brunnescens. Taxonomy (NCBI): domain Eukaryota; kingdom Metazoa; phylum Chordata; class Aves; order Galliformes; family Odontophoridae; genus Callipepla; species Callipepla californica. Next base: position 19,779,423 of record JALIRH010000011.1, read on the forward strand.
CTTTCCTAGCCCAGCCCACCACAACCTAGCCCAGCATAACCAAACCTAGCCCAACCCAGCCCAGCCAAGCCCAGCCCAGTCCAGCCCAGCCCAGCCCATCTCGGCCTAGCCTAGCCCAGCCCAGCCCAGCCCAGCCTAGCCTAGCCCAGCCTAGCTCAGCCTAGCAAAGCCCAGCCCAGCCTAGACCGGCCAAGCCCGGCCCAGCCAGGCCCGGCCCAGCACAGACCAGCCCAGCCCAGCGTAGCCTAACCCAGCCTCCCGTAGCCTAGCCCAGCCCATCCCAGCTTAGCCCAACCCAGCCATGCCCAGCCCAGCCTAGCCCAGGCCAGCCCAGCCCATCCCAGCACAGCCTAACTGGCCTAGTCCAGCATAACCCAGCCCACCCTAGCCCAGCCCAGCCCAGTCCAGCCTAACCTAGCCAAGCCCAGCCCAGCCTGGCCTAGACTAGTTTAGCCTAGCCTAGCCCAGTCCAGCCCAGCACAGCCCAGCCCAGCCAATCCCAGCCCAGTCCAACCCAGCCTAGCCCAGCCCAGCCCTGCCCATCCTAGCCTAGGCTAGCCCAGCCCAGCCCAGCCCAGCCCAGCCTAGCCCAGCCCAGCCCAGCCCAGCAGAGCTAGCCTAGCCCAGCCTAGCCTAGTCCAGCCCAGCCCAGCCCAGCCTACCCAAGTCCAGCCAAGCCCAGCCTAAGCAAACCTAGCCCAGCCCAGCCAATGCCAGCCCAGCATATTCCATCCCAGCCCAGCCCAGCCTAGCCTGGCCCAGCCCTGACCAGCCTTTTCTAGCCTAGACCAGCGCAGCCCAGCCGAGCCCAGCCTAGCCTAGCCTAGCCCAGCCTAGCCTGGCCCAGCCCAGCCCAGCCCAGCCCAGCCTATCCCAGACCAGCCCAGCCTAACCTAGCCAAGCCCAGCCCAGCCCACCCTGGCCTAGACTAGTTTAGCCTAGCCTAGCCCAGCCCAGCCCAACCCAGCCCAGCATAACCCAGCCCAGCACAGCCCAGACCAGCCAATCCCAGCCCAGTCCAACCCAGCCTAGCCCAGCCCAGCCCAGCCCAGTCCAGACTATCCTAGCCTAGCCAAGCCCAGCCCAGCTTAGCCTAGCCTAGCCCAGCCCAGCCTAGCACAGCCCAGCCCAGCCTAGACCGGCCAAGCCCAGCCCAGCCAGGCCCGGCCCAGCACAGACCAGCCCAGCCCAGCGTAGCCTAACCCAGCCTAGCGTAGCCTAGCCCAGCCCATCCCAGCTTAGCCCAACCAAGCCCAGCCCAGGCCAGCCCTGCCCATCCCAGCCCAGCCCAGCCCAGACCAGTCTAGCCCAGCCCAGCCTAGCCTATCCCAGACCAGCCCAGTTTAGCCTAGGCTAGCCCAGCCCAGCCTAGCCCAGCCCAGCCCAGCCCATCTTATCCCAGCCCAGCCCATCCCAGCCTAGCCCACCCAAGCCTAGCCAAGCCCAAACAAGCCCAGCGCAGCCTAGCCCAGCCATGCCCAGCCCAGCGCAGCCCAACCCAGTCCAGCCCAGCATAGCCAAGTCCAGCCCAGCCCAGCCCGGCCTAGCCCTGCCAAGCCCAGCCTAGTCTAGCCTAGCCAAGCCCAGCCCAGCCTAGCCTAGCCAAGTCCAGCCAAGCCCAGCCTAAGCAAACCTAGCCCAGCCCAGCCAATGCCAGCCCAGCATATTCCATCCCAGCCCAGCCCAGCCTAGCCTGGCCCAGCCAAGCCCAGCCTTTTCTAGCCTAGACCAGCGCAGCCCAGCCGAGCCCAGCCTAGCCTAGCCTAGCCCAGCCTAGCCTGGCCCAGCCCAGCCCAGCCTAGCCCGGCCCAGCCCAGCCCAGCCCAGCCTATCCCAGACCAGCCCAGCCTAACCTAGCCAAGCCCAGCCCAGCCCAGCCTGGCCTAGACTAGTTTAGCCTAGCCTAGCCCAGCCCAGCCCAACTCAGCCCAGCCTAACCCAGCCCAGCACAGCCCAGACCAGCCAATCCCAGCCCAGTCCAACCCAGCCTAGCCCAGCCCAGCCCAGCCTTTTCTAGCGTAGCCCAGCCCAGCCCAGCCCAGCCCAGCCCAGCCTAACCCAGCCCAGCCCAGCCCAACGCAGCCCAGCCCAGCCCAGCAGAGCTAGCCTAGCCCCGCCCAGCCCAGCCTAACCCAGCCCAGCCCAGCCCAACGCAGCCCAGCATAGCCCAGCCCAGTGCAGCCCAGCAGAGCTAGCCTAGCCCATCCCAGCCCAGCCCAGCCCAGCCCATCCTAGCGTAGCCCAGCCCAGCCCAGCCCAGCCTAGCCTAGGCAAGTCCAGCCAAGCCCAGCCTAAGCAAACCTAGCCCAGCCCAGCCCTGCCCAGCCCAGCCAAATGCCAGCCCAGTCCATCCCATCCCAGCCCAGCCTAGCCTGGCCCAGCCCAGCCCAACGCAGCCCAGCCCAGCCCTGCCCAACGCAGCCCAGCAGAGCTAGCCTAGCCCAGCCGGGCCTTGCCTAGCCTAGCCCAGACCAGCCGACCTTAGCCCACCCCAGTCCGGTCAAGCCCAGCCTTTCCTTGCCCAGCCCACCCCAACCTAGCCCAGCATAACCAAGCCTAGCCCAACCCAGCCCAGCCAAGCCCAGCCCAGTCCAGCCGAGCCCAGCCCATCTCGGCCTAGCCTAGCCCAGCCCAGCCCAGCCCAGCCCAGCCCAACCTAGCCTAGCCCAACCTAGATCAGCCCAGCCTAGCCCAGCCTAGCCCAGCCCTGCCAAGCTCATCTTAGCCCAGCCCAGCCCAGCCCAGCCAAGCTTAGCCCAGAGCAGCCTAGGCTAGCCCAACCGAGCCCAGCCAAGGCCATGTCAGCCCAGCCCAGCCCAGCCTAGCCGAGCCCTGCCCATCTCAGCCCAGCCCAGCCTAGCCCAGCCCAGCCCAGCGTAGCTCAGCCGAACCTAGCCCAGCTTAGCCTAGCCAAGCCTAGCCCAGCCCAGCCCAGCCCAGCCCAGTCCAGAATATCCTAGCCTAGCCAAGCTCAGCCCAGCTTAGCCTAGCCTAGCCCAGCCCAGCCTAGCACAGCCCAGCCCAGCCTAGACCGGCCAAGCCCGGCCCAGCCAGGCCCGGGCCAGCACAGACCAGCCCAGCCCAGCATAGCCTAACCCAGCCTCGCGTAGCCTAGCCTAGCCCATCCCAGCTTATCCCAACCCAGCCATGCCCAGCCCAGCCTAGCCCAGGCCAGCCCAGCTTAGCCCAGCCCGTCCCATCCTAGCCTAGCCCAGCCCAGCCCAGCCCATCCTAGCCTACCCCAGCCCAGCTCAGCCCAGCCCAGCCTAGCCCTGCCTGGTCTACTTAAGCCTAGTCTAGCCAAGCCTAGCCTAGTCTAGCCCAGCCCAGCCCATCCTAGCCTAGCCTAACACAACGCACCCAGCCCAGCTTAGCCCAGCCCAGCCCAGCCCAGCCTAGCCTAGCCCAGCCCAGCCCAGCCCAGCAATCCCAGCCCAGCCCAGCCTAGCCCTGGCTAGCCCAGCCTAGCCCAGCATAGCCTAGCCTATCATAGTCTAGCCCAGCCCAGCCTAACACAGCCCAGCCCAGCCCAGCCCAGCATAGCCAAGCCCAGAAAAGCCCGGCCCAGCCTGGCCCAGCGTAGCGATGACCGGCCCGGACCAGCCCGGCCCTGCGTTACCCAGCCCATCCCAGCTCAGCCCTGCCCATCCCATCCCATCCCATCCCATCCCATCCCATCCCAGCCCAGCCCAGCCCAGCCCATCCCAACCCTGCCTAGCCCAGCCCAGCCCATCCTAACCTAGCCCAGCCCAGCCCAGCCCAGCCCAGCCCTGCCTAGTCTACTTAAGCCCAGTCTAGCCCAGCCTAGCCTAGGCTAGCCCAGCCCAGCCCATCCTAGCCTAGCCTAGGCTAGCCCACCGAGCCCAGCTTAGCCCAGCCCAGCCCAGCCTAGCCTAGCCTAGCCCAGACCAGCCCGGCCCAACCAGGTCCGGCCTGGTACAGATCAGCCCAGCCAAGCCCAGCCCAGCCCAGCCAAGCCCAGCCCAGCCCAGCCTAGCCCAGCCTAGCCTAGCCCAGCCTAGCCTAGGCTAGCCCAGCCCAGACCAGCCCATCCTAGCCAAGCCCAGCCTAACCTAATATAGCCCACCCTAGCCTAGCCCAGACCGGCCCGGCCTAGCTTGGCATGGCCCTGCCCAGCCCATCCCATCCCAACCCAGCCCAGCCCAGCCCAGTTCGGCCCAGCTTAGCCCAGACCGGCCCGGCCTGGCCCGGCCCTGCCAGCCCAGCCCGGCCCAGCCCAGCCCATCCCAGCCCGGCCAAGCCAAATCCAGCCTAGCCTAGCCAAGCCCAGCCTAGTCTAGCCCAGACCAGCCCAGCCTGGACCAGCCAGGCCAAGCCTAGCCCAGCCTACCCTAGCCTAGCCAATCCTAGCCCAGCCCAGCCTAGCCTAGCACAGCACAGCCCAGCACGGTCCACCCTAGCCCAGACTGACCCGGCCCCGCCCTGCCTAGCCAAACCCAGGCCAGCCCAGCCCAGCCCAGCCCAGCACAGCCCAGCCCAGCCCAGCCAAGCCTAGCACAGACTGGCCCGACCCGGCCCTGCCTAGCTCATCCCAGCACATCCCAGCCCAGCCCAGCCCAGCCCAGTACACATTAGCCCATCCAGTCGCAGCCTAGCCCAGCCCAGCATAACCTAACCTAGCCCAGCCTAGCCTAGCCCAGCCCAGCCTACCCTAGCCTAGCCAAGCCTAGCCCAGCACAGCCCAGCCCATCCTAGCCCAGCCCGGCCCGGCCCGGCCCGGCCCATCCCATCCCATCCCAGCCCAGCCCAGCCCAGCCTAGCCTAGCCTAGCCCAGCACAGCCCAGCCCAGCCTAGCACAGCCCAGCCCAGCCCGGTCCAGCCTAGCCCATACTGACCCGGCCCCGCCCTGCCTAGCCAAACCCAGCCCAGCCCAGCCCATCCCAGCCCATCCCAGCCCATCCCAGCCTAACCCAGCCCAGCCCAGCCCAGTCAAGCCCAGCCCAGTCCAACCCAGTCTAGCCCAGCCCAGCCCAGCCTTCCCTAGCCTAGCGCAGACCAGCCGAACCCAGCCCAGCCCAGCCTAGCCTAGCCCTGCCTAGCCCAGCCCAGCCCAGCTCAGCCCAGCCTAGTTCAGCCGAACCTAGCCCAGCCTAGCCTAGCCTAGCCTAGCCTAGGCCGGCCCAGTCCAGCCTAGCCTAGCCCAGCCAAGCCAAGTTCAGCCCAGCCCGGCCCAGCCCAGCCCAGCTCGGCCCAGCCCAGCCCAGCCCAGCCAAGCCCAGCCCCGCCCAGCCCAGCTTATCCTATCCCAGCCCAGCCCAGCCCAGCCCAGCCGAGCCCATTATAGCCCAGCCCAGGCCAGCCTAGCCCAGCCGAGCCCAGCCTAGCCTAGGCTAGCCCAGCCCAGCCCAGCGTAGCCTAACTGGCCTAGTCCAGCATAGCCCAGCCCAGCTTAGCCCAGCCCAGCCCAGCCCAGCTTAGCCCAGCCCAGCCCAGCCTAGGCTAGCCCAACCTAGCCCAGCCCAGCCAAGCTCAGCCCAGCCCCGCCCAGCCCAGCTTATCCTATCCCAGCCCAGCCCAGCCCAGCCGAGCCCATTATAGCCCAGCCCAGGCCAGCCTAGCCCAGCCGAGCCCAGCCTAGCCTAGGCTAGCCCAGCCCAGCTCAGCCTAGCCTAACTGGCCTAGTCCAGCATAGCCCAGCCCAGCTTAGCCCAGCCCAGCCCAGCCCAGCCTAGCCTAGCCTAGCCCATCCTAGCCCAGGCCAGCCCAGCCCAGCCTAGCCCAGCCTATCCCTGCCCAGCCTAGGCTAGCCTAGCCCAACCCAGCCCAGCCCAGCCCAGCCTAGCCTAGCCCAGCCCAGCCTAGCCTAGGCTAGCCTTGCCCAGCCCAGCTCAGCCTAGCCACGGTCAGCTCAGCTCAGCCCAGCCCAACCCATCCCAGCCCATCCCAGTAACAGCCCAGCCGAGCCCAGCCCATCCCATCCCATCCCATCCCAGTAGCAGCCCGGCCCAGCCCAGCCCATCCCATCCCAGCTCATCCCGGGCCCGGCCCTTCCCCTAACCTCTTCTCAAAAGTTCCTTCAATTCCAGCCCTGGATCATCTGCTGCTCATTAGCATTCCCAGCTGACCACCACCATATCACTACTGACCACTGATTTTGGTGGTATCTGCCTTTCTGCCTCTCCACTTAAAAGCTCTAAGTGTAGTCTCAAGGCTGAAAACGGAGGTACTGACTGAATTTGCCAGAAACCTGCATGGATGGTGAACCCTAAAGAGATGTGTAGGTAGGCTTTTTCAGGTTTTTACCAGCAGTACTCACAAGGGAATATTTCCACATTAGGCTCTCAGAAGTTAAAGCAACACTGCATCCATCGCATTTGCAGCCACACAGAGGTAAAAAGCTATACAGGTTAATATTCTTTGCCCATTTGCTTCTCTTGCCCTTTCTTCAGCCTTGTGGATCTAAGTTTTATTGAAGGAAAACTGAAGCTTCTCAAACACCTCGCAACAGAGCAAGAACTGCTAAACTCTGAATGAGCACAGAGTTTGAATGAGAAAACCACTTCTCAAGTAATTTCCCAGTCTCTTCAATGTTACCTCATTTCATGTGTGTTTGACACCTCCTTTTCCTCTGCAGAAGGTGTAAAGAGTAACAGGGCAGAAAAAAGGAAAGAAACAATTTGTTCTAACTTAAGACCCTGTAAGTGTCACTTACTGCATGGAAAATAATTGAAAAGTACTGTGCTAGAAATATAGATTTATGATTCATTGTTGACTACGAATTCACATGCCATTACTACCTTGCATTAAAGTGCCTTTCTGCTGTTTCAGGTCACATTCAGCTTCTCCACACTCATTTGTACCATACTGTTTTTTTTTATATTCCCTTTACAACAAGGCTCTGAGAAATAGGAAAGCAAAACTACTATTCTTCCCACTGATAATTTTTTTCCAGGCAAAAATGAAGCTGTAGTGTAATTGCGAATCATTCACACACAAAAAAAAAAATAAAATACACACAGAGGACTGTTTTATCCATGAGATGTATTTGATCCACGAGAATACATTTCTATTTTGGTTTCTTATATAAAATAAAATGGAAAAGTTAATGATTTTGTATTGGTACAAAAGGGATGTTTTGCATTCCTCACACTCTGTTGTAAAGGCTGCAGTAAAACTCTATCATAAGCTAGTTTGGGTTGAAGAAAATGTTTTATTCCCAGCACCTCAAATTGGCATTTTCAAAGGGACTGAACTTGTGACAGCCTGTGAGAATAAGGCTGGCAGCACTATGGGTTTTGTCAATATGTATGAAATCAATAACAATGTTGTTTCATTAGGCACAATACCATCAGCTTTACAGCAGATGTACCAAGTTCCCCCTCCAAATAAGATGAAATTTATTAATTAGCCCCCAAATCAATGTAAGATCACATCTAGGCATTACAAATCAAAGAGTAAAGTCATACAACTACTTCCAGCTATAAAGAGGTTGTCAATCAAACCTGTATGAACAAAACAAGAATCTATATGTGTTGTTGGGCTTGTTCATTTTTTGTGGGCTAGGGTTTCTGTCTCTTGCTTTGAAGAAGCTGCCTTGATGTTGTTGCTCTGGCAGGTATCCATGAAAGAAAAAACACCTCCTGTTACTACCACAAAACTTGAGGCTGCTGGAGCCCAGCCATTCAGGCAGGGTGAAGGGAGATACTCCCAGAGGATGCTCATCCCCACAGTGCAGGAGAGGGGTGCTTAATTTCAACCATGGGCTTCCACAGAATGGCAGAGCCCAGGAAATCTGATTGCTTCCTGCTCTAAGTGAAAGGGACACTTCCTTAACTCAGTAAAAAAAATACCCTCTCTTGAATGTGTTTCTTTTTCCCTACACCTACGGCAGCTGTTGCTTTTTCTCAATGTTCTGCTGGCACCTGTGAAGGCAACATGACAAAAAATAAAGTTTTATAAAGCAGAGTAAGGCTGACACAAGAGGTTTTGGAGGACTAATGCATCCAGTAGAAGAATATCTAGCCCATTGCCCACAGCAATGTGAAATCTATTATTAAGGAGCCCGTCTGGATTGATCATTGTTGTTGTGTAGAGAGACTAAAATAAGAAATCTATTGAAAAAGTATTTTGCTTTTACCTTCCAAATATGTACCTTTTCGAATTAAAAAGGCAAAATATTTCTTGAAAAATGTCAAAAATTCCTGCAGGGTGGAACATTCATGTTAATTAAAGACCTCACTTTTCTCTGAGAAAGTCAACCATTGTGGCCACAGATTTCTCATCAGACTCTAGTGGTCTCTGTCTGTCAAATGGCTGCTGTAAGATGGCTGCTACAGGAGAGGGGTGAGAGGTGGAATGGTGGTCTCCTCATTCATTAAGAAGAGAAAAATTATAATGGGAGCTATCCTACTGTCCTTCTTCTTCCTCTGCTCAGTTTACTTCTGCTATGTGTACAAGTAAACCAAACCCTGACCAAAGGGCCACAGAGGTCTTTGAACTGCAAGTATACTGTAGTGGGATTGCCTGGTCACAGCCTGAACAGTGAATGAGCATCTGAGTGATCGGGACGGAGGAGCCCAGGCCCACCCGTCCTCTCGCTCTCTCCCTCTCGGCGGTGCATCCGGGAGCACAGATGCACTCAGAGTCTGCGCGGGCATAGATTCATAGATTCACAGATTCACAGATTCATTAGGTTGGAAAAGACCTACAAGATCATCTAGTCCAACTATCCGCCTACCACCATCCCTACCCACTAAGCTACTAAATCAAATCCCTTAGCACCTTATCTAAACACTTCTTGAACAGCGCTAGGGATGGTGCCTCAACCACCTCCCTAGGCAGGCCATTCCAGTGCCTGACCACTCTTTCGGAGTTTATTTTTTTAACAAAAGAAAATCTTTTTGTGGTGATTTAAAAGTGAGAAGTGAGAACAATAGTTTCTCATGAAGTTGGGGGCCACATTTAGTTTAGCTTTGAGATATAAAAAGAGGTTATTTACTCTTTCATTTGAATCAAATATGCATTGTTTCTATAGCAACTCCAACACTTCATAGTTCTAACTGTTGCACAGACAGAAGGTGTTTAACCCTTTGAAGTGTATACATCTGAATCTTACAGAAATAATTCTGAAATAATTACCCTGTCATTCTGCCTCCCTCAGAGAAGAGAGATGAGATGATCTTTATGTTTTATTTTTTAAAAAATAATCTTCCTAAGTACGTGGCTTATTAACTTGTGTACAGGAGAAGCAAGGAGTCATTTGTATGTCTGAATTGTGATTAAGTGATGCATCAGTGAAAAAAAAAACATGTTTCAGCATTGAGAGCTTGCTGTGATAAGCCCCAAAATCTAAGAATTTCACTTAGAACATGTGGGATACTTAACAATAGATACAAAACACATCAGGACTATGTCAGTTTTAGAATAAACTGGTATTATGTTTAGAATAAACTTATGTCAGTTTATTCTAAAACTGACAGAATACAAATCCCAGGTAAGATACTGGAATATGTGGAAGTTCTGACCTTATATTTTATTTGCCCTTCTAAGAAGCAGTTATACAATGATACTACCTCCCTCCTTTCTGTTTTTCCTACCTCCAGCCACAAAACCCCATTCTTCCAAAGCAGGACCTGAGGCACCACAGAGAAAATTTTGCTTCCCGCTGGTTAAACCTCTCTTTATATTTCAGAATGAGTAATAAAAGCATAAATAACTTTGGAAAAGATGTCTGAACATTCTTTCCTATTAGAAAAGCTGTGTTCTAGATTTAAATGCTGTGACTAAACAAATGGCTCAGGTGTGCAGTATCACACCACATCATATCAGCAGTATCATCTGCTGATGAAAAATTCAAGGAAAATCAATCTGAGATTTATGGTGCTGTCTTCATAGCCAGAATTACTTGCTCTGGAAATCAGCCTCGTTACTATCCTTGATTTAAAACTGAAAATCTGACAAGGTGGGAAATTTGCAATGTTTCTGTATTTACTGCTTTATGGTTTCAAGTGCAAGAGTTTCCATCTTCACAGGCTTCATTACATTGCATGAATAATAGTAATATTTTTTTGTGATGCATCAGTAGAAAAATGTTTCAGTAAGAAGAACATGAAGTGAAGAAAGAATAAAGAAAATCATTGTAAAAGAACAAAAGCAATCAATGAGTTAAAGCATGCCTATTTTTAAATATAATAGCAAGAATGAGTCAGGAAAGGTCCCTTTATATCTGAGCTAAGCTAAATATGTGTGCAGATACCCTTGAAAATAGTTTATCCTGTAGGAGATGTGTGTTTTCCAGGATATTTTGTACAAAACTTAATTTTAAAAGTGGGTATTAATATCTTGTCTCTTGTGCTGCAGATTTTTTTACTTGTTCCCAGATTTGGAATTCAGAATTGTTGATGTTAATAGCAATTTAATTCAATGTGTCAGGCACCAGGAAAGAATGCATTTGTAAAAATCTCTGTGGATTATAAAAGTTAATGTCCACACTGTCTGCTACATTTGTAGCACACCTGCAGCTAGCTCTGCAAGCTGTTGACCTATGTAGCTGGCAAGATCTTAGCACTGCAAACTCACAGTGGTCCTCAGCACAAATTTACCAGGGACTGATGCACAGGCAGGATGCTTTGCTCCTGATGAAAATACAATCCTGTTGATCAGACCTCAGTACTCACTGGTCTAAAGTCAACCCGATGGGATTGGGTCCACCTAGCAGGCTCTACTTTGACTTCTGTCATCCACATGCCCATACCCCAGTACCTGCCCTTCTCAGGTCCAAGAGATCATGTTGCCACCTTTCTACATCTGCAGATACATGTAGGAGACTGACCAAATCACAATGAAGCTTCTAGTTGCAGGAGGAGAAAATGTTGGAAGGAAACACCCCCTCACGCTGGCTGATACCAGGATTTACAAAAGTGGCTTAAAGATCTTTTCTACCAGGTTTTCAACAAGTTCCATGAGATTTTTTTTCTATAGGTCTCTAGATGGCCAGAAGCCATAATATTGATTGATCCATTCTATCCTTGTAAAATACAAGCTCTGCACTGTTCTTTAATAATTTCAGCTTAAGATCAGTAACCGTATTGTTAAAAAAAACAACATTTTATCAAAGTAAGGCTAATCTGAACACTGATTTGGGGAAATTATTTGTTACCTTCAAAATTATTTGGAAAAAAAAACCTTCACCATTGGGGTTGAGGAAGTAAAAATAAGGAATAGTGACACTATGCACAACAGGAGCTTTGTGATCCTCCCCTTCACACTTGTCTTCATGTTAAAAACTGGAGAGATTTCAAGTATATTCATGTGGTAACTGTGTTTTTAAATACCTCATATTTCAGGAATAAGGGAACGAGGATGATGAGAATGGATAGTCAATACACCAAAAGCAAGGGAAAGCACTCCTTGTCAGTACAACCTGAATATATGTTCATCATGAATATATCACTACAGCACATTTTTGCTGATTAATTGGCAGAGAAATCTCCCACAGGGAATCACAGCACTGGTTGCCAGAGCTCCTGGAGATTTTGATTTCAAGCATTTGGGAGGAGAAGGAGTTGGAACATAAATTACATTTAGCGGGCGTAGCAGAAGGGCTCAGCACATCGGTGGGTGACCCTTTAGATTGCATGCAGGGTTCATGGCCAAGCACTTGCAGAAATGTGAGGATTCAATCAAAGAGCTGAACGGAATGATTCTGGAGTTTGATTGCACCAGGCAGGGGTCATGATGAGAAACAGTGGTTGTTCACCCAGGAGAAATTTGAGAAGAGTGTCCTGTCTGCACAACATACCTGAAGCAGTCTTATTAGCATTCACAGGGATTCTTAAAGGAAAAAGGGGAGAAAATGAAAGTGAAATGAATGTATAGGTACCTGCAAAGCCTAGCAACTTATGCATTTTTATGGAGTAAAACTGAAGCTGCATGTGTGTGTGCCTACGTGGAGGTATTCATGCAGCACTCTTCACTTTCATTGCAGGCAAACAAATCAGTGCAAGACAAATGAAATGTCAGACATGTAAAGAAAGAAGATATTACTAACAGAGATCCTTAAAACTAAAAATATAGACAGTAACACACATAGAGGCAGTAAACTCAACACAAAGTTAACACCCAAGCCACAAGACAGAATTGGTTTCATCACTCAAAATAGACTTTAATGCCGTGATCCATAAAGATGATAACAGAAATATAAAAAGAATGTGGCAAGACATGTTCACGTTAATATAGTGGACCTGTTCTTTAATGGTTTTCTGGAGTAAAATTTTGTCAGAACAAAAACATATGCAGAATATTAGACTTGATTATCAGACGGAATCCTTAGGATAGACTTGATTGTAAGATCTATTTCTGCCAAGTTTAAAAAACAGGTGCTTCTAGGCAAAGCATAAAGTCTTTCCGTTCTGCCTCAGGGATCATGAAAAAAAAGGCCAACTGTGTTTCGTTGTAAAAAATTGATATTAAATGTCAAATCATAATAATGTGAATGACTTAGAAGTATTCCTGAATTACAGCAATCTTTTCATTGAAACCAGACTTACTGAGCTCAACTGCCTAAGCACTAATTAAAGCATCCCTCATTTTGTTTGTTCTATTCAGAATTACACTGCAAGCTTAGAATGGGTTTCACAAGGCTAAGGCAGTGATAAGCCTTAATAGTATTTTATTGCTTCTCAGGTACAAAGAACACATTTCTTTGGCTGCAGCTGAGTGGCTCTAGGGACAAAAATAATGCATAAGGAGAGTAAGAACACAGCTTCATAGCATTTCTACTTCACTCTTTGCTCTTGACATCTGATCATGAAGTTTTCCTACTGTTCACAACATGGAAAGATGCTATACATTGGTACAGAAGCTGCCTGTATGCATTGCATCTATCTGGAGCAGTGTATTTTGAGAGATATGCAAGCAGCTAAGCAAATAGTTGAAAGACCATATAAAGTGAAATAAAAGAATGGGCAATGAATTCTATTCACTGATTTGCACTGGCAAAAAATAACATGATCACTTGAGGCAAAATGAGTACAGTATACTTTTTTTTGTAAGCAAGAGCCTTCAGAAGGGGGTGATGATGACTGATGCAGATCTACATTAATGGCCCCATTGCTGGTAGTGGAAAGGTGGCTGCCAGTGGAAACTTCAGTAACAATGCTCACAGTCTGGAACTCAGAAGGAACACAAAGAGCTTTGTTTTCATCTCACCTTCTATGTATTTTCACTAATGTGTTGCATCATCACCTTTGCCCTGTTTGGAACTGGAGCTGCTGGAAGAGGCAGAGGCTGGAGGATGTTGCTCTCAGTCCAGATCAACTGATCTGTTGCTGACTTTCAAAAGGTTGCTTCATTTTCCAGTATCTCAATTCTCCTGTATCTATGACAAGGAAACAAGATTCAGTTTTTGTACAATCTGGTGAAAATATAATTATATAAGCAATAGATATCCACTATGAATGAGAAATTTCAGAAAGAATCACATGTAAAACAAATGTTGTACCTCAGCATTTCCAGCTGTGAATAAAAAATCAGAATATAACAATATCATATTATTTTCAGGGTAAGTTTGAAATTTAGCTTAACTAAAGCTTAAGATCCTGCTGGATTATAAAACAAGCACATGCCAGTTACAGGGATAAATATTTTTGAACCATCTATATAATTGAGATAGAAGTCCTGTGTTGATATTTTAACAGTTCTGTACACTAGACACTTTGGGTTCAGGTGGTTGCTATGTGTTTTTGCTTTCATGCCGCTACTTATACCTAAATCATCTCCCAGGTATTCCAAGTGAATTGTATCAAAGGAGTGATGTGCAGATACCAGAGCCTGATGCTTATACAGAGGTCCAAGGCTGGATGGATCTAGAGAAATATTTCCCTTGACACAACAAACCTGAACTCCTTTCTGGGCCCCTCAGTAGTAAATCCCAATATGTTTCTGAGACCTCTTTGGGTCACTCTTTACGTTATCGTAGTAACATTTCACTTCTGAGTCTATGCAAAGAGAAATACACGCTGTACTCAGGGAGTTCCTGTGTATGCTACAGAATCCATTACCATTAGTGTTCCAATACAGGTGTCTGGACAACACAGCTCAATACCTTCAAACTGTGATGGCTTAGTTCTGCTGCATGAAAGGCACCCTTAACCTGTGCTGCTGCAATTGCTAAGTATTATATCCATCATGGTGAGATAGCTGGTATTTCAATGGAACACTCAGCAATCAGCCTTTAAGTGCACTAAATAGTACCCTAGTCATGTAGTTTGCTGACACAAGCAATGAATTGACTTTGCCTACTCCAGCAGTAAGTTACCTGCAGCCAAGTAAAACCAGAGTTCCACCTTTCCCCAGGAGCCCACATCCCCAGGGTGTGTATAAGTGCCCTATACACACTCCTGGTGTGCAGCTGAGATCTGCACCCAGTCATTCACCAACACCACTGTGCATCACGATTTGCAAGAGATAGAGGGCATCTAGATCTGCATAGGCTTAATACACAACTAATGGTCTGCAGAGGCATATATTAAAATCCTGTACGAGACAAAAAACTGGTTCATAAAAGAGCCAGAAAGAGGCTATGGTTCACCCAAGTTCCAGCGGAACATTTCACCTATGTAGTCATTATCCCATCATTATCCATTATCATGGAAACAAAATGGATGCTGAAATTTGACTCCAGATAAACACATACTACTATTCCCATAAAAGAAAATGAGGCAAAAGAATAACCGCAGTTCTGTTGCCTTTGCTATATGAATCAAATTTTAAAACTCTTCCAGCTCACAGTAAAGATTCATCATTTTTTAAAATGATAAAAGATAGGGTCTTAAAACTTTTAAGTATTTAATTTGCATATTTGTATGTCCAGTGCAGAGTTTGGATTATAAGGTAGGATGAGGAAGTGGAAGTTTTTTTTCTGGTAAACAGAAACATAGTCTGTTTCTAGCGAGTAACAATCAAGAGACACTGCAGGGACACAGAACATAAAATAAAACAGCAAGAGAATCCAATATGCTGCTATTCCTGGCAGTTCTAAAAATTAATTCAAAATTGCATCCATTACAAGGGTAATGGAAAATTATAGTCCCATGCTTGTGAATACTGGGGCCATGGCTGATAGCTTCATTTCCCCCTCCACCCCAGTTGAATGTGGCAACTTACAGCTAAATTACGCATTGTGGCCACAGTTTGTAAACAAAATAATCAATATTACAAATGTATGTACCCAATAAGCAGATCTGTTGTTAAATTTATGCCCAATATAGTAACTGTTCACTTCCAAATAGGTGCAACTCTTATTAAGCATTTGATTATTCATTTCTCCATTCTTAGTGCAAAATGATATAACAGAAAATCTGCAGCTGTAACATCTTTCACAAATCACAATCAAAATCTTAATAAAGTAGGTCTCAGTCTGTTTCAGATCTAATTCTCCCAGACAATAGTACTTTGTCAGCCTGACCTGGATGCTTAAAATGCTTAAAAGGTTTATGCTTTAAACCGGAAAAAAATAATAATCAAGTATGATAATCCTAGAACCAGCCTGTGCCCCACTGCACCTCAGTGGATTAGACTGTGTGATATTTTCTCTTCTTTTTGTAACCCCAGCATCCCTGGTTCATTTAATTCCTTAAGCTTTAATTAAAAAACAGCAATGAAAGCCAGCAAGACAAAGCAGCTGAAAATTCCCTTACAGCTTGCAGAACAGCTAATATTACTTTGAAAGAGACAGTAAACACCACATTCCAATTCAAAGGCAGTCTACTGAAACTTAATCTTTCTTCTGTTTTATCTTAGAATCATAGAATCTTTCCAGTTGGAAAGAATCCTTAAAGGTCATCTAGTCCAATTCTTTTACAATAAACAGGGACATTCAGAGCTCAATCAGGTGCTCTGAGCCTGGTCCAGCCTGACCTTGGAAACCCCCAGAGATGGGGTATCTGCCACATATTGGTGGATGCCACGTATTCACCACACTGGCACACCAGCCTGTGGCAGTGTCTCACCACACTCATTGTAAAATCTTCCTTACATTCAATCTAAATCTCCCCTCTTATTGGGAATGACTCCATCCAGATGTAGCACTCCAGGTGATGTCCTACCAGCACAAAGTACAGGGGCAGGGTCACCTCCCGTGCCCTGCTGGCCATGCCTTTTGATGCAGACCAGGATATGGTTAGCTTTCTGGGCTGTGGGGGCACATTGATGGCTTATGTCCAGCTGTAATTCAGCAGTACCCCCAGGTCCTTTTTGGAAGGGCAGTGCTGAGTCCTTTCTTCCCCCAGCTTGTACTGATAGTGGAGGTTGCCACAAAACAGGTGCAAATCTTGCACTTGGCTTTGTTGAACTGCATGAGGTTTAGCTGAGCCCACTGTTCAGCCTGTCTAGGTCTCTCTGGCATCCTGTCCTTTGTGTGTGCTGACTGCACCATATCTTGCTGAGGAATAATTTACAGAACCATCCTTTTAACTTATATTCTCACAACAGAGCAACAATAAAACTTGTACAGGAGCTTGTGCAAGTCATTCACTGTTCTTTTATCTTTTGCCTTTTTCTATCTTTTAATGGTCAATATGGAGTCCAAGAGAATAAAACCTAAACACTTGTAAGGAGGCACATTTTTAACAGCACAGAGTTCTAAATCTGTTTAGGCTGTTGGAAGAACTTATCAGAAACTGGGAGAAAGATGGTGCTACAAGAAGTGGAAATGGAAGAGTCATGTCAGGACAAAGCTTTTGGAATGATCAGTACCAAGAAAGCCAAACTGGCTACCAGAATACAGGTGTATCAAGAGAGACATGGTTGCAAATTGCTATAACTATACTGCAATAGCAGGAGACAACTTTGTAGGTCCAGAGTGCACTGGGAGCAAGCTTTCATGCCATCACATCAGCTTCCCAAAATGATGTAGACTTGATGGGCACATAAAGTGTGTCAATATCAGAGGTCCTGTAGATGTCTCTTTGTTGTCTGGAGTGCAGAGTTTCAACCAATTAGTAACACTGGTAAATGTGGAGGCATATCCTAAGACACTATAACTTGGACAGGTTATAAAACCCTGGATGCCTTGTGAATCAGGCTCCTTTGCAAACCACCCTTTGCACTGAGCAACACTAAGCCACCACCACCATGAGCTGGCCACAGATGTTCAAAGCCAAGAGGGTGATTTTGTAGAGAAAATTCAGTGCTCTCCAGCCCATTGTGAAAGGTATGCTACCCCACCTTAACAGAGCTTTTCAGAGCCCGGAAGGACCTCTGGTAGACATTTGCTCTTTTTGGTAACTATCAGATAAAGGATTTTCAAACACCTCTCAGAAAGCATTAGCAAACTCAGGTGCTGACCATTCCCTCCAACACAAAGTCAAATGTCAGCATTTACACTACATGCTCCAGATCAGCTTTATTTAAAGCTCCAGGAGCTGGAGAGCTTTGATCATGTTTTCACTGCTTTTCATTGTTTCAGCTGAGGCCATGGTCTCTAAAATGGGTGAGGAATGTTTTTCTCCATTTTGGATGGAGAAACCATTTTTTGATGGTTTTAGATTGTCATTTTTCCTAATCAGACAGATATATTTTTATCAGCTGTAAGCTCTCTTCCCAGATTACTTTAAGTCAAATGAATCTTCAATGAAAAGATGTTTTTCTTACTGTTACCTTATTTTCTTATTCTTACCTTCTTTCATGTAGTTTTTGCACATGTATTACAATTAGCTTACACTTCAGATCAAAGTCATAAGTGAGTCAGGAAAATGTACATAATTTTTTCTTCAGGTTTTTTCAAGTAACTCTGGAATGTAAGGAAAAAATCACTCAAGACTGTCAGCAAAACCAGACTTCACCACAGAATGACAGACTGGCATATTTGAATGAAAGGAGACAATAAAAATAGTTCAGCTTCAAACTATACAAGATATTACTCAGTGTGATCCTGCTTTTCCAAAGAAAAGCTATACTTTTAAAGCACCTTTGGAAGCCTTGGTCTCCTTACTCCCTAGAGTCATTAGGACCGATCCTGTGTAACACATTGTCTAATAAGTAGTTTTTGCACAAGAGTTAAGGTCACCAAAGTTAGAACCAAACATAGACAAAGCCTTCTCTGAAAAGTTAATGACATGTAAGGTAAAAGTAGGAGCCAAATAGAGCAGAAGACCCCAGTGTCTTAAATTTCTCATGCAAGCACAATGGAGTGCATGGGTAGATTCTGACCTTTGACCTTCATTTTACTCAAACGTTAGTCTTTCCCAAAAATTAGGGACCATGCCCTAGATCTCCCTTTATGATAGGATTTCAGCTGTAATGTGCTGACATTGAAGCAAAGTATATTTCTGCATTTCATTTTTATAGAGTTGACTTCTTTAGTTCAGTAGTTTTTACAGCTTTCAATTTGACTTTTTAAATTCAAGTTTATAGTGTTTCACCTTTCTCTCAAATGGATAAGCCTGTAGGAACTTTGCTGTTTGATTAAGTTATCATGCATGAAGAACCAGAAAAATTTAAGACAATTGTTCATTTAAATAGCTGTTAATTACATCCTCCTGACATAGTTATTGTACTATAAGCACACTTTGGATAAAACTGCTGTAGTATCTAATTGAACTCAAAAATATTTCTGACATTTTAATGAACACACCAATTAGTTTTATTTTACAAGACTTTCAAATGAACCACAGAGGATTAGAGAATGACATTCAAGGTCTGCATATAATTAAATTGCATAACACAGAAGGGGGAGAAGTAGTGTCATGTTGAAGGAAAAAAAAAAAAAAAAAGAGGGAATCATTAGCATTCAGGATGTGTTTGAGTAAATAAGGTCTTTGAAAAACAGAAGCAGTTCTTTCTTTACCACCGAAGTTCACAGAAGTCAACATAATGACACAATGTCATTATCACCAGCCACTGAGTATAAGCTTGGGGACTCCAGGACTGTTATTTTTTTCCTTGTCAGAGATCCCATTTTGATTTCACTTTTATTAAATTACCTGCAAAAGTCAAGCAGAACTTCTCAGAGCCAGCAGAGTTACACTGTAATGAACTAGGTGTGAGAAGGCAAACAATTGCCTGGACTTCAAAATGATCATGTGAGGTGCATGAGAAATCTAAACAAAAAAGGAACAACTGGATAGAATCAAAAACTGAAGGCAGTTAAACCAGTTGAATTAGACATATATTTCACAGTTATCAGCTATCTGGATGTATATGACTAAACCAGTAAAGAAGAGGACAATATTGCATGTGTTTTCCATGGAAATAAAGGGATTTGGTATTACAGATCTCCCTCTACAGCAGTAAACTCAAGTCAAAAATACTTTTAATTAGTCTGTTTTCCAATGATCAATAGCTCTGTAAAGTAACCATTGGGCTGAAGAAATAAGTGTACTGAAATGGGTGTACACACTAGCATGCAGGAGATTGTACACGCATAAATCTTTGATTTCTGTAGTCAGCTGTCATTCAAACTCTTTAAGCTTTGCTCAGCTGTCAGCCTCTCTAGATTTTCCATGCTGAGAACTCACTAACACCAAATTCATTATTCCATTGCACTCTGAATAAGACAGTCAGAAAAAAAAATTGTCATTTGACAAGAGAGTCCAGCTCTTGCTTCCTGTATTTGAGAATAACTTGGCATGTGAATACAGAATTCCTTCATTGTATTAGTCTTGCTTTCACCATGACAGGTGTTGACAAAATAACCAACACTGAGGGAAAACTTTTTTAAAAGTAAATATCAATAAACTTGAAACAATATTCATTTACAAACGTGGATACAAAATTTAATAATTCGTCACTCAATAGCATTCATCTGAATTTCATTATACTCTAAGTTGAATCTAGTATTTATGGAAGAGGCTGAATGTTCTTAAATGATATAATCCTCACAATCATTGTATGATAAAAAGCTGGACAGGGTTAGCCAGCTGATCTTTGTAAATGGAATGGAAAAAGGGAAGGAAAGAGAAGAGGAAACAAAACAAGAGAAAGAAAAAGAAAGAGAATGTAAGAAAGATAAATTCAAGGATTAATTCTGAACAGAAATAAACTGCTCTGAAGGGGGCTGCCACTTGGACTAATAAAAATGCAGGATCTCATTTTTTTTTTCGATGTAAATCCATTTACATAAATAGAATTAGTCAATATGTACCATGGTGTATGAGACAATCTGGAGAACACTACCTCCTGGATGATGAGACAGAGATGGAGAATGGCAACGCCTTTTAAAGGACAGGAAACCAATTGAAATGTTAGAATCAAACATTGTTCCTAAAAGAATGTGAATCAGAGGGTTTTGTCCTATTTTTTTTTTTTCTATCAGCATACTTCATATCTGTCTCAATAAAACTGTTTCTAGCATATTTTGTTTTTCATTACTATTGCAAAAGAAATGAAGTGAACTATTAACACTGTCTATATAGGGAAAAATGGGATTGGAAAAATGAAATACAAATGGTAAAATACTGCCACTCTCAGAATAACTCTCCTCACTTTAAGACTTTCAGGCTTTGCTCAGTGAAAAGTAAGTTTTTATTCTTGAAGATATGGTTTGTTTTGCACCGTAGCTCTTCTCTTCCATCTCTGAAATTACAGAATAAAGTGGGTGAGACGGGCAACTCACAGCGTTGCCATAATGTATCTGGGTGGTTAGTAATCTCTTCATTTTTTTTTCAGGTTATAGGACAATGTCATATCTCTTGAAAAATACTAAAACTCTCACAAGCTTCTGTCTTAACAAGAATTCAGAAATTAATAGAAATTTGTCCTTGAAGTAGTAGAGACAATTCAGCACAAAACAGATAAGGTAAAATTGATCTATAGTTGAGTAATCTCAGAGAAACGCAACTGATTCGATTTCTCTTGAAATTAGCTATCTGCTATCAACTTTAATTTTCCAGAGCTCATACAAACATAAAGTAAAAGTCACATTCTAATCTTGATAATTTTATATCACTGTAAAATATTGAATTTTGTAGTATTGTTTCCAACTAGATCCTCTATTTCAACAATTATCTGCATTTCCTTTCCTAAATCGTTTGGTCATTTCCTATGTATGGAGGTAACTGTAAATTTAGAGCCTGGTCTTTACTCAATGTCAATCAAAATAGCTCCACTGGGATAGAAAATTTAAAAGTGTGAGACTCTTTACTGAGGAAGTCTTACCCACTAAGTACATCTTAACATCAAAGGCTGCCAAAAAGGCACTTATTAACATCTAGAACAATTCAGAACTTACTCAATAGGTACAACTGTAGCTTGGAAAACTTCATATAACCTTTAAGACTCAGTAAATCAAAGTTTTCACTTTAGAAAGCTGTAGTTGCAGCCAGAAACAACAGCATTTCTAAAAGCATTACCTAAAATACGCATTTTCATATTGCTTAAAAGCAGAACTTTAAATTACCCATTGCATATGTGTGGTAGAGAGATCAATATAGATTTTAAAGATATGTGGAATTCACTGTGCAGAACAGAGACAGTAAAATTAGTTAAAGTCTTGTCTGTAATAGCATGTGTATATTTGACTTGTGTGGTGTTTTTGTGTATTTTGTCACTTTATAGGCAGTGCAACATTGATTGTCTAAAACTTAATGTCCCAAATACATTTGTGTTTATTTCTCATGCTTATGTCAACATCTGCAATAAAGTAGCTGAATGTTGTCTATTACCAACATAACTAGACAATACGTATTTACCATGTAGAGTGTAAAGACTTTTTTATCCCTTCTTATTCATCTACTGCATAAAAGTTTCTTATACTTTCCAAGAAAAATCTAACCATAATCATATAATTTTTACTCGGTTATCTTGTGACTGGAGAACTACAAATATGATCTCTGCTAAGTCTTTATACTGGAGACAATTTCTTAGAGCAACCCCACACCACGAGGCTGCATACTTCTGTCTCTATTCTCATCCCAGGAGGAAAACCATGGAAGTGCCAGTATGCATCTTTATGGCAGACCACTACACAGCTTCCATCAGTGATAGGGCTTGTTCCTTTGCAGGCTGCCTTTCTCAGAGGCAGAACTCAAGTGCTTGCTGAAGCTCCTCTTGCTTTGCAGCACCAGCACTAAAGGAAAGCTGAGCTTTTGAGAGTACCTAGATAAGTATAAAGGATCACAGTGAAACTCTGGGCCGGCAGAAAACAGGAAATGATTCAAACCTCATAAGCCCTTGCTTGCATGCAAAGTGAACCTGTGAAAAGGGAGAGCCATATTCCTGATAATTGCTTACTGAAGAGCGTTTCTTGTGTTTAATAGTTCATGCCAAGAATGCTGACTATGCTCCTCACATTAATGAAATCTGAGACTGACAAATTTTAGTTGGGTCCCACAGGGAAACAAGGCTAATTGCAAACTGCCAGAGGCTGCAGAAGTATCCTGGGAAAGTGTCACTAAATACTTTTTCTATTCTTACCTCCTTCCCCAGGCACCGGTTACTGGCACCAGCTGGAAGCATGACACCAGGTTAGTAGGAGCACTGATTTGATTGGAGTTAGCAGTTCTTATGTGATGACCATGTTGTGCTTAGTGCCTTCACCCCAATTAGTGCTTGAACTCATTTCCTGACTTACTCAGGTTTTGATGGAGGGGTTTCAAGGTGAAGATTTTAGCTGTGTCTCCTGCAGAACTATCATAGGAATTCTGAGGGAAAATGTCAAATAAAGATGGTTATACAATATCAAACATCCTCACTCAGGGCACAGGCACTCACCAAGCTGGTGTTTGCATACAGGAGTGAAGCTGCCAGAAATAGCAAAAGACACTCAGCCATCACCAGGCTCCTGATCCCCATTTTGCCTATTATGGCTGTGAGATATAACTGTGTCAAAGTGCCGCATAACAGCTGTGTCCCACCTCCTGCCCACAGAGAGGGGGCACTGTTCGCATGGGAACCGCCCTCCTGACATGCAGGAGGGGCCAAAGTGTTGGGCACAAGCTGTTGCCCTGAGGGCAGTACAATCTGAAAGAGAGGGAACAGCAAATCTGATTCTTGCCCCTTCCAGGTGCTCTGCCATGGGCCTGTTTCTCACCTTGTATAGCAGCAGCCCAAGGTTTTGGGGAGAGAAGCTGTGATGGAGACAGGCAAAAGAAAAACTGGTGAGAAGTGATGTGGAAGCAGTAAAGAAATGGAGTTTTAATAAAATGAGCCTGGAGAGATGGAGATGACTGAGGTCAGGGAATAGATATCACTCATTTTCCTCAAGCACTGGCAGGTCTTGGTCACCTTACCCTCACCATTTACACTCTGTTTTCCCTAATACTCAGCATTTCCCTGAGCTCCAGCGATCTACCTTCCTCTCATATCTCATGCTCTGATGTGGCAATACCGCAGTCATGTCCCCCTCCCCAAATCTGCTATGCAGAACTGAATTCCAACTGAATTGCCAGAGTTAAACTGCTGCTGCTAACAAGGCACTAAACTGTCAGAAAGCAAGCCTCTTTTCTGCTACTCAAAAGCTAGGCATTCAGCAGAGAGCAGGGGCAGAAGACAGAACCATGAAAACCTTCCTGATTTATTCAGTCTGCCTGAGTCAGTCATGCAGTTTTGAAGGGCCGTGTCCATATGAAGACATCCAACTCTAGTGTCACAGCAGATCCAGAGGAAGACTGTTAGGAAACCTTACTTAGATTTTTTTTTTTTTTTTTTTTTTTTGTAAGTCACTAAAAGGCATACCTGAACAATGCTGTAGCAGCTCTGGCACCAAATAAAGATTCCTCAAACCAACCAGAATGGATATGGACGTGGTAAGTGATGGAATATTGTTCATATGTGAGTAATTTCCTGTTCCACACTCCCATTCTGCAAGATAGTAAGTCCCTGGAGATTTGCAGCCCACTGAAGATTAGATGAGTCTGAGTTTTGTAAGATAGCACTCATGCTGGTGAAGAGAATGTTTGGTTTAAATATATGATCTCAGGTATCTCTCTTCATGCTAAGCCACAGGAGATAAGAGCCTAGCTTTAATTTCAAGCCAGGACGATGATGGATATTAGTACCTGTGTTGAGCCCATGAAGAGATGAATAAAAATACATATAAAGGACCACAGATGTATGCCTGCCAAACACACAAATGATTAATAGAATAAGAACAAGGAAAAAAGACATTAAGCATGCAGTAGATATTGGCACAGGGTGGGAGGACATCTGATTCTTCATTAAACATTCACAAAAGAGATTTATTTTTTTAAGAGAGAAAATCTGGAGGGAAGCAAAGAACATGATCCAATTGCAAAGTCAGTGAAGACAGCAGTTTTTGAATACAGTCTTTAGTTAGATTTTAAGAAATCAAAGTCACTGTATTATTAATATGCCTTCAACACCAGGTAAACCAGTAGTTTCTTCCTCCATGAGCACCTCGTGCTCCTCAGAAAATAACAGTTTTGACACATCCGTTATTTGGCATAGGCTGTCTATCAAGAAAAGCTGACAACAGAGGAATCCTGGTGTGCCTTGCGCAGCAGTTGCTGTGTAGACCTTAAAATAAGGCAAGTGATAAATAAACATTATCTTCATGGGGGTTGGCACCTTTTTGGGTGGCACCTAAGTGGGCTGTGGTTAGCACCACCCTATGCTTTCTTTCAGAGGTATAAATAATCCAAGACATCTAACTCTGAGAAAACATCCACAATTATTACATGACTATCCTGGGCTAAAAAGGTAAAATCTACCAGGTCTCCATCTTCTTACAGGAGCTGAAGAAGAGGGCAAGACTTTAAATCCATGACAGTGAAAAGGATGAAAACCAGAGATAGCGCACAGAGCAGGAACCACAAGTCATATCTGCTTCCCCACATGAAAAATGTTTTAAACACTAGAACGCAGAGATGCACTAATTTTTCATCTGTTCCAGCACACTGGTGCATTGAGAGATCTGGGCTTTACAGAAAAAAAATGTGCATGTTTGGAGCATTTCAATATCTTAAGTCACTTTTTTTAATTTAAATAAATTTGGAGAAAGTGATGGGTTTCCCTAAATACTTATTCATAGATTCATAGATACATTAGGTTGGAAAGGACCTACAAGATCACCTAGTCCAACCATCCTTCTACCACCATCCCTACCCACTAAGCTACTAAATCAAATCCCTTAGCACCTCATCTAAACGCTTCTTGAGTGTTTACTTATGAGTTGGGCAAAATTGAATTCTCTTTGAAAAGACTTTTCCCTCTGAGGATGTTAATCTGACTTTTCAAAGGTACATACAGATATTTTCAGATACTATTATACCATTACCTTGTTTACGTGTCTAATTATACTCTGAAAGGATCATCATACTCATTCCCTAAAAAATAAAATAAATCTCCAACATCTAGATGCAACTAGTTTCCTTTATATAAAAGGCTTTCACAAATGGCTTCAGATGGACAAGTAAGCTCAGTAAGAGACAACAAATTACGCAGCCCCAAATAACTGTCATGATGAAAGCTTTCCTTCCTTCCTAAGTGCTGAAAAATGCAATTATTAAATTAACAGAAGTTTTAGCATGGATATTTTTCACATGCACCTCAATTTCATTCTATTAATGCATTACTGAAGCATAGTCAGATGAAACTAATATGAATTTTGTACTGAATTACTCACTGTCCTCTGGCACAGAAGAAGTACTTACCTTAATAAGAAAATTCAGAATAATTTTAATATGAAAACATAAGCAAATCATTGTTGAAGTTAGTGGCAATACATGTTTTGAGATTTATTTTGCAGCAAGCGCCTTTCAGTTTAACAATACACCTCTCCATTTGTACAACATGAGACGTGTGTTGTGATGCTTGAACCTGGCCAACATGTTCTGATCTCTACAATGGCTGAGGAGTTTGAAAGGTTGTGCAAAATGTATGATTTGTAGCCTTCAAGTATGCTATTATTCCTTTTCTTACTCACTTGCATTCAAGTGCTAAAAAAAAAATCCATGGCCTTAAGAAATCATCTTTTTCTCAGGTGAAGTAACTGTCTTGGAAAGTTCAATAGGGAAA
This sequence comes from Callipepla californica brunnescens, assembly GCA_023055505.1. Taxonomy (NCBI): domain Eukaryota; kingdom Metazoa; phylum Chordata; class Aves; order Galliformes; family Odontophoridae; genus Callipepla; species Callipepla californica. Next base: position 19,805,359 of record JALIRH010000011.1, read on the forward strand.
AAGAGATGTACTAAGCTGAAAAGTTAGATGAAGAAACGTTTTCAAGAAAAAAAATAAAGGCTTTTTCATTTATACACCAAAAATACAATCAGGGGAAAAGGTGGGGAGAGTGGACAGGATGGTTTTGTGATACACTCGAACCTGAGCAGTTTCAACAGGTCCTCTTCTACTGTTTACTCAGACTGTAATGCTTATTTCTGAGAGTCAAGGATTCCGTTTTCTATTCAATGCAACTACATGTCCCATCCCATCCAAACAAGTGAAAGTCCAGTGGCTTCTTCTTCCATTTTCACTTGTATCCTCCACTCATCTCTGCAACCTTTTTTCTATTGATATTCCTTTAATTGGAAACACTCAATATCATTTTGATTTGTTCAGAACCAATGGTTTGTCTTTTACCATGATGAGATACCCTCCAAGAAAGCCTATAGAGTAAAAATCTAAAATAAAGTTCTGATATCTGAACTTTTTTTAGTAACTAATCTCCTAGAAATTTGGAACTACAAAACTGTGGGACATAGGATGAAGATAGATAGCTGGATTTTTAATGAGCAGTCCTAAAATATTTACTTGGTTAAAGACTGTGCTACTTTATCTTGCCTGTCATAACAGATATTTTTCTCTTGGCAACTCAACATCTAATGTTTAACATTACATTGAAAAATGTACCTCTTCCCTTTTTGTGGTGAATACAGGCATAATTTTAAGGCAATATGCCATGTTTTTATCTTCCCTTAATTTTATAAATGCAGTGCTTATCCTAGAGTCAAAGACTGCTCTTGCAACTGAAATCTAAATCTTGTGTTTGAAGTCAGATCAATAGCCTTCTACAAACTCATTTTAATGTACTGCTCAAAAGCATAAGTCAGTTGAAACAGAACAATTAAAGATCCTGAAGGTCAGTAATAAGGACCAACTTTTCATCCAGCCTTGAAGCCAAAGTTGCATTTGCCACTCTGATGAGGAGGAAAAATTATACTTTCCTGTCAATGGTTTATGGGCTGGTTCGACCCAGTTCCATGACGATTAGTGCAGGGGACCCACGGACCCACGCCCCGGGAAAGGGGAAGCGAGAAAGGGAAAAGGGAAAAGGGAAAAGGGAGATGGGCCTAGGAACAAAACAGCAGCAATGATCTGAGGAAGAAAACTAATTTACTAAATAAGATATCGGAAAGCAAAATAACACAGTATAATACAATGTAATTGGAATTAAAGCTAATAAATCAAATAAAATGAGCAAGAGAGAGTGTCCAATAAACCGCAGGACTTATTGCTAAACACAGAAGTTAAAGACGGCAGCGAGCACCCGCTGCTGAGTTGATCCTCATAGGAAAAAGAGTGTCTTGTGACACGCAGTTTTTATCGTTCCCTCTGAGCAGAAAAGCATAAAAATACAAAGCAATGCAAAGTTCCCTGGACTACGTAGTTCTTATTCTCTTCTGAGACAGGTATACCATAACTATCGATGATCCACAGAGCTGGAGCATTAACTCTTTAATTCCCACTGCACTACTTGCTGTTATGATGTGGAATACCAATAAGAAAAATCATAAAACTATGAATTTTCCACATATATATATAGGGCTTATCAGAAGAGTTCTTCTTCCCTGTTTCTTGACAACATAATCCCTATAGACCTGTCCAAAATGATCTGCGTGGTCAAAAATAATCTAAAGACGTTAAAGGAAAAAAAAGATCTCATCTCACTTCACCTCCTACTCTTCCAGCAACTTTCCCTTTTCCTGTGCAGTGTCATGCACAACATGGAATAGTTTGGTCATGCAGATGTGGCTGCAGGAAAGGACAGCAGGAGCTGTTGACTCTGCTTTCTCAAACCCCCAGTCAGTGTGGAGAGATATCACACTGCTTGACTTTTTTCCCACTATATCAAGTGTGTACTTCTGACCAAGTTGACAGAAAGAGTGGATTCAGTGAGCAAAGTTTTCTCCTTTTACAATCCATCTTGAGATGACAATCCAATTTTCAGACTAAGAGAAAATTCTTGTATTATGGAAAGTTATGATTGACATAAGAATAATAGCAGAAGAAGGAAAGAATCTAGTACTTATTTCATGGATGAGAGACTGGATATGATAGAGGGAACAAATACAGTGTGGGAGTCATGATGAAACAATGCAATAGTACATCTGTTTATACACAGCTGGCTCAGTTTTGCTATCAGATCACACAAAAATGCATAGATATTCAATTCTTCAGTCTTCTGACAGCGATGATAATATAAAATGTATCTGAGTATTTAGTTTTCCCCTAGTCAAAGTCCAGCCAGATTCCTTATTTATCATCATTTATTCCAGTAAATAGAAGCCACACCCAGGCCCATTATTTCTCTGTCACAGGTTGTAGATGGTGTTTTGGCCCCTGGGATTACTGTTCAGGAGCTTTGTTTTGATTATGAAGCCTCTAATCTTTATCAGATATTACACACCACTCATCACTGTCAGTATCCAAAGCAACACCTAACAGGACCATCTTCAGCATGTGAATCATCCAGCAGCTCTTTCTCTAGATTCACAGTTGCCCCCTAAAAATTAACTCTGAATGGCTCTTCAATCTTCGCAGCTTTTCACCACCATCCACAGAATATAAGGGCAGGGCCAGTTTTTTGAGCAGTAAAATTAACTACTTGGTGCATTCAAAGTATTTTTATAGTAACGACACTGAATGTAGCCCAACAACATTCTAACATCAATATACAAAGTGCAATTCCTGCTTATTCATTGAGAAAACATACAATGCTTTTATAAATACTCCATCATCAAAACTCTACAGCATGGCACAGTCATAAGTCCATGCAGAGTGGGAATTAACCACCATGCCTGGCAAGATCTCACTTTACAGTCATGTTCTCCCACACAGCCCAAATGAACTGAATATACAGTTCTCCCTTGCAAGCCTAATTGCAATTCCAGCTCTAAAAATCTTCATACAACTGCTTTGGTAAAATAAAAGTCATCGTAAATGACTCTTCATGAACACTTGGTGGAAAAGGATACCACTTTCCAAATCATCTGTTTTTGTCTCTGGTCATCCTTTAGGCATTAGTTCTGCATCAAAATAAAACTCCTTTGTTAAACAAGAGGAGGTACTGATAACAGTGACAAAGACTGCTGAAGCACAAACAATGCGTGATTAAAGACAACTGATAGTGGGAGCTATTTTATGTACAGGAAATAAATGCACTTCTGATTATAGAAAAAAAATACTATTGATAAACATTTTTCATCCTTAATATCGTTTAGTGTGGATGAAAGGTGCAGTTTATTATCAGAAAGTGCTGTTCTCTTGCTCACTGCTTCAATGCCCTTTTGTGAATTAATTTCATTAAAAAAAATCAATTTCTCAACCACTTTACTCTTCCCTGTGAACACCAAATAGAGACAAAGAGGAAGAAAATGATACCAACTACTTTGGAAATAAAACATTCTGAATTCTTTTTTTTTTTTCAGCATAATCCAACAAATATACAAAAAGAATATCCTGAAGCTGAGTGATAGGTTTGATCCTATTTATAAACTGAATGAAAAAAAAAAAAAGAATATAAATTCCCCAAGTTAAAAAGTTAAAATACAATTTTAATTTGAAAAATATGAACCCTTAATTCTTAGTTTGGATTCAACAAGTGTACTATCTGTGACACTTTCCTTTGCCTTTCCTTCTAATAATACGTATACCAGCATCTGACACTATTCACATAGCTGACAATATTCAGAACAATTTTGCCTAGTTTTCAAAGTGTAGTTTTGTCAGTGGTTGACTAAAGTCAGGAGAACAGTAGAATAGAGTCCCATAGGCCTTCCTTGCCTCCTCATATCCCTTTCTTTTTATGACTGTATTCCTTATGAACCTTCCTTTACTACTCAAGCATATACAGAAGAATCTGTAAATACTCTTATTGTTATAGATATTATTGGATATTGGTTATTTTCCTCACCTTTTTTCTCATTACAAGAAATACCAATGTCCATCTAAAGTCTCCAGGGTGACTAATAAGTATTACCTTAAATTGACAGATTCTTCTCTAATTGTAGTACATTCAGAATTGGGCTATGGATTATATAAAACAGTACAACATAGACTCCTTGTGCTTTTATTTCTGCACTACTTCTCCACTTGATAGCACATTATGATTGCATATTTTAGTCCTATTATCACATGTAGAGTAGACTTGAATGCAAATAAGCAGCAATTTCAAACAACTAAAGCCTGTATACAGACCGAAAGCACCATAAAACAAAACTGATCCTGAGACACCTGCTATAATCAGAGGAAACTACAGGGTGATGTTGGAGGTAAACAGCATGGCAGTCCAAGACATTAGCACTTTACACTACAGAAATACAGCTCTAAAATAACTATTCAGCAGAAAACTACGATTTACTCTTCCCCATTGTATTACCAATGCTGATTTGGCTTGTAGGATTGCCAAAATGGGCCTCTAAATCACAAGCTTTCTGATGTCTGATTGTAAAGCACTAGTCAATGGGAGAACATAAAGATGATGCTTTCCTGCCCTATTTGCTTAGTGGAAATTTAGTGGAAACAGCTCCATTTCTCCTGCGCTTTGTTTGATGACAGTGTAATTCCTGAATCTACATACCACAGCCTGCTAACATGCCTAACTCAAGGCACCCTTATTTCAGCTTAAACTTTTCCAAGCTACTCTTTAAACTGGAAATTTCTAGTGCTTCACCTCTCTCTCCATCCTTAAATTATAGGAAGTTCTGTTTATGTAGCAGACAGGAACATTACCCTTCTAAATCAACCAAGATAGCCAGCTTATTTGGGTAGTGCTTCTTCCTGAGGGATCTCTCCTCTTGGTCAGTATCATGACATCAGTGTCAGCTGGTGAAAGTATCCTCACTTCTTTACTGATGCCCCATGGATATTTACACTCATAACTAGTTTATGGAGTAATATTTTTTATCGGATAATTATATCATCTGTTTATGGTCATCTTACACAACTAGAAGAGGACAATGTAAGGGAGGCAGTCGACTTTATGGGGTGTAATGGACTGTATAATGAACCCTCTTTGCTATCAATTAATAACGCAGCATTGAGACCAAATAAGTATGCTCAGTTTCATGACCATGCTGCAAAAAATCACAAGGTGACAGGCTTAAAAAAAGTCAAAAGGGAATAATTTTCCACACATAGAATATCATGACCATAGAAGAGTTGGGTGGACAAAAATTTAGGTCACTTAATACAAAGTTTAGATAGAATCATAGTCAAAAACCCTGATGTATAACAGCTACATGAAAAAAACACTTGATTGCAGGAGGACAGTAACATTGACCAAGAGAAGGAAAATTGTGCAGGACATCTGCTCTGGCCACTGTCAACATAGACAGGGTGTTTTGTTCCCTCTCTCTCTCACCATCTTCTAATTTAAATGTTCTAAATTTCCTGGCTGCAAGGAGATGGGAGAGGTGTCTGGCTTCTCAGTGTCAAAGCCATATATCATTCAGTATAGAAACAGTCATCTTCTATTCCCCACAGATTGACCAAGGAGGATCCCAACATAGTTTCTGGAAGAGAGAAGATCTTAAGGCATAGAGCTGAAATTTATATTTCAGTCACATCAAGCGACACATTTTCACATTAGAAATATGAACTATGGAAGAGGTTTTTAGTGCTATTATTTATTAGACAAGTTCACTAGATTTTTATCATCCATAACTCACACCTTTGAATGGATTTGCTACTGATTCCCCTAAGTCATGTACAGAAGGTCCTGAAGTACAGTTTTTCTGAAATACCATTTTTAAAATTTCACATTTACATGCATTCCATCTGCACACTGAGAACATTAAATATCATAAATGTAGAGTTAATGTCTCATTTTTTAAAATTATGCAGTTTTGTGATTACATTAAATGGGGAGATACTGACTTTTAGAAACTAAATTCCAAGTCTCTTTCTATTGCCAAAGCAGTCAGGAAAATCTTTAACAAAGTTTATGCTATAGAGACCTGTTAATGATCCACTGCTAAAACTAGAAGAAAGAGAAAGCAGTAGCAAAGTGAAATAAATGAAACTTCAACTCACATAAATTAATGAAACGAACAGCTATTGATAATCAACAAGATTTTAATGAATTTTTTGAAAGTTATATCCAGGTACGGTTAAGAAGAGGCTTTCAATTGTTGTATCTAACACAGAAAGACAATTAAATATATGAATTAAAAATCTCTCACACAAGTCTGTCATTCATGCTCCTTGGCTAAAAAAAACAAGAATCACAGCAGGCAGATTTTTTCTACATGAGTTATGTTTTTTTTCCTTTGTCACCTAATCCTGTTAATTTTCACAAACTGTATTTTTTCACACACTCTATTAATGACTCTATTCAAGTGATTTTACTTAGTTTCTTTTTTTTTTATGATATTATGTGTACCTGCTGTGTCTATACCAACCATCAACTGTAAATTGCTTGTATCTCAGAGAATTCATGAAAAGACTGATACAGTGCAGGTATGTAAGATTCAGCTAAAATTCTGTTATTGGAGTTATTGCAAGAGTAATTGGTGGAATTCTGTGGATGACCTTACAGTCATTCAGAGGATGTCAGATATAGTCAATATAGTCAGTTTAATGCTGCAGCATAACTCTTATGCAGCTTATTCCCTAGGTTAAATATAATTCAAGTTAGATGGCAACAATATGGACTCTGCTCTCACTTGTTCTTCCAAATAAAGTTTCACTACAATGTGTTCTCTCAGAACTGTGGGAAGCTTTGCAAAGCAGCAAATGCAAATTTTCTTTTTTTTTTTTTAACTAAAATACATAAAATACAAAAAGAAAAAAACAACACCTAGAATTCATGGAAAAAGTTATTTTTATTTCAGAGCAAAAAAACACAGTACACAAGGGAAAGAGAGGACTGTACTTTTATTATATATGAAAGCAACTTAATTATTTTTAGTTAAGACCTGAAAAAACATTTTTCTCATTGCACGAAATGGTGCACACAGAAGGTATCATTTTGCCAGGACTTTACCTGCAACATGTAGTGCCATAAAGATAGCTTTTATGAGAATAAGGAAAGATTTATAAAAGAATCTGAGAAATGACTATTCTGAAGTGATATTTCTCGTATGTTTAGTGTCTGCTGTTCTCAGTAAAACTGAAACAGCAGCAGGAAGCTACCACCTGAGGAAAAGCAGGAATGGACACAAAGCCCCCCAAAACCAAAGGGGGTCTTTCCACCAGCATCAAAGGCCCTACATCAGGCAGGTTCTTTGAGTGCGAAGAGTTGATGATCTGTCACTGAAACAAAGGTTTGTCCCATTTTGAGATTGTGAAAGACAGAAACTGTTTTTTACTTTTGTTGTCTCAAAGCTTGCTTCATGAGGCCTTTCTGGCTATAAGACTCTAATTGACAACTGCAAATCATCTAGATGGTTGTCGCGGCGCCTCAGTGTCTCTGTTTGTGGTTGTAAAGATAAGCAGAAATAGGGGCAAGTAGTCTTTTCGGGGTGCGGCTTGGAGAAGCTGATCACTGCAAAGGAAAATAGTACTTGTATGGCACCGAAGGTGCTACTCCCTGTTGATTTATTTGTTGGGCCAGATGTGTTGGGTGGACATAAATCAAACTAATGCCAGAACATGGAGGCAGCTAAAGAAAGCAGGACAGACATCCTGTTGTCCCAACAAGATAACCAAACAGACGTCTCTCTTATAACAAGACACCCACAGGAATGGTGAGGAGCTCTCCCCCTTCAAGGTTTGAAAGTTTACAGCAAAATTGACCCTTAGGTTTAATCCCCTCGTTAACCAGAGTTTGGAATGTGATGAATATGCATGTGCTATACCTTTAAATATGTATTCGTTTCTCTCTTTGTTGTGCATGTTTGGTGGAGCGATCCCCCATGTACCCAGCGCTGTAATGGGGGGAATAGCCGCTTGACATAACTCATTGATGTGTCAAGTTGCTCAGTTGGTTTTCTCGGCACCACTAAACCAAAGACTTTGAAGAAGAGACTTTCCTGAGGGAAAAACCTCTTTGGAAGACCCCCCCCCCCTGCACGGTGCCTGCTTGCTGTGAAACTTCACGGCTTTCTCCCATCCCCCGCGGAGACCAGATGAGTTCCTGAGATCAACGGACTACGGACCTCGCCGGATCCACGGTGGTGATGCTCTCTCTTTCTCTCTCTCTCTCTCTTGCTTTCTGCCAAGTCTCCTTGCTTTTCACCTCTTTTCTATCGCCCACCTTCCCTTCCCCATATCCCTAAGCAACTAGTAATTGTAATAAACTGGTTGGGCTAACATTTGACCCGCTGTGTCTTAATCTCGCCATCGGGTATACACATACATATAAAGAACCTCGTCTCCCTCCTTTATATTGGAGCGTGACAGAGATGCACTAAATATACAGTGACAGCAGTGCACAGTAATCTTTCCAAATGACCCCAAAGCTCAAAGGCCTACACAGACAAAGGAAACGTCTTTTCTGTTCTCAATAGTTTTGCTGTTAGAGACTATTGCAAAGGCACTGCTCTAGGCTAGTTTGTTTGTGTATAACTTCCATTTTTGACCTGGATTCCCCAAAAGTGGGGTGTATAGTCTTCGTGTAGTGCTGAAGCTGTGCAGGAGATACAGCAAATTACTTATTTCCTTTTGTTTTTCAGTGAGCAGACAACATGCTCAGGACCCAGTAGGATAAGATGTGTATTTCCCCTTAGAGCTCTGAGGTATTCTGCATACAGTTTGCAGGCACTGAACAATAAAACAGACCAGTTTAATAGTTCTGCTTAGTTTGCAACTAGCCTAGCATGCTGTCATGATCTGACAGCAAATCAGCACACATTTACCATTCAGATTACTCTACAGAAATAATTTACCTCTTAGGCCTACTGATTTGTTAGTATGCATCTCAGTTATTTCATTTTTCTTGAAAAAGAGCCTTCTTTCCCACTCTACTTCCCTGCTCACGTGCAAGACTCATCTCACAACCCTATTCTAGTCTTTTTTATAAATTGTTTATTTTAAGGACATCGAGGAGCACAAATCATAAAGCCTGCCTAAATTCATTCCTATCATGAAATATCACAGCAGCACAGTCAAGTGTCCAGGAAAAAGAAAACTCCCTTGGTAAAAGTATTTCCTCTGACATTGAGTCTACCACTGTCTGTAACATCTTCCAGTGGTCATTAACCCTGACCATGAAAAAAAAAAAAAAAAAAAAAAGATTATCCAGGAAACTACCGATTAACAGTGTGTTATAGCTGCAAGTTTAGGGGAACACCAGGGCTTGGTATAAGTTACCTGGGAAAAAAAGCTTTAAAACTGCTCTTTTCTGTGCTGCAGGTCACAGCTCACAGACTACCCCTCTTCAAGATGGAAGTGGTTCTTGGTTTAGTTTCTGCTTAAAAAAAAAACAAAACAATTTTTGAATTTTTTTAGATATGCTACATTTTATTACAGTCCCTCTTTTCTAAGGCACTCATCAATTTCATAGCTCTTCTTCCAGCTTACTTGCATTTTGCTGTTGTACCTTGAAATGTCAGCACCGGAGTCTGCCTTCAGGACTAGACACTGACGTAATGCCAATTCCTCACCTTTCTAAAAGTATTGCCTCCCAGTGCTCAGACCTTTTGCAAAGTCACAGCTTCCCAGAACAGACATCACCTAAATTTTTTATTACTAAATGTAAGACCTTTCTTTTGGATATGTTAAAATGCATATTGTTTGCTATTGCTCAGCCAACTAAAAAACTAAGGTTAAAATTTCATCAGCTATCAGTCATCTTAAGTACATAATGCCCTTTTCTACATTACTCTTTGAATTATGTGCCAAATTTTTTCCTCTACCAACCCAGCCATTTCTTCCAAGTAATTGATAAAAGTATTAAATTACAGCCACAGCATGAAACTTCCCTGAAAGTAGCACTCACATACATATCTGAGACCTTGGCTACATCTGCTCAGCTCGAACTCATTAGCTGATTCCGGAAACAAAAGCACTGATAATTTTAATAGTGGCGGACAACCTAAAGCACAACTGCCCTGCTCTAATGATTCAGATTGGTGTCAGCAATTTTACATTCACAGAACACATATTGGGTCAGAGCATAGAGAGTGATAGTCACCCAAAATAACAGCAATTAATTGTGTTTTGGTAGACAGGAAATCAAAAAGCTTGGCCCAAGTCAATGCAGCTAATAGGATCAGTTTGCACCAGTCATCTGAGACATAAAGCGCTAAATAGGAAGGATGACATGTTCTTTGCAGGAGTATAAATACACAGGCTGGACATGTAGAGCCATCAGATGTGAGTGTTTTGCTCCCTGGGTCTTTGGAGCTGGCCCTCACAGGGTTAGGGCTGGGGGGTGTGAAATCTGAGACGGTTGGAGAACAAAAATCATACAGCAAAAAACTCAGAATAGGAATTTCTATCCATCCACTCTGCCTATCCCTCTTAATGAAGAGTAAATGAAATATCCTTGAATGGTGCAGTTCTGCTCCTGGGGCTGCCTCACACCTAAATTCCTTCAAAACAAGAAAGTGCACAACACAACTGACTTCATGCCCTGTTCAGATATGGCCGTTCCCCAATAAACCTGTTTCTGTTTGTAGAATTCTTCGGTTTCTTTTCCTCGTATTCAGCAACTTTTTTTTTTTCTAAATGAGACTGAATCAGTAGAAGGTGAGAAAAAGTCTGTTCCTAGTAACATTTTTAATGGATTCCAAGTATACAGAACAAAATCAAAGTATTCTTTAGAATTTTCAACTTAATTATGAATAACATAAACAGTCAAGAAATTGCCCAAGTGTAGAAGACATTTATCTGAACAAGCAAACTACGTATGGTGCTGTTAGAAAACCCACCTGTGACTTCGATTGCCAAGATTCTTTCCTGTTTTTTTCCACTGCTATAGTATGAAAACAGCAAAGTCAGAATTAGGCACTAACTCAGTTCAGCACATCTGACTCCAAAAGCTTTTGTGGTAACTACATTCAGGACAAGACCCTGAGTTACCAATGGGCACTTCAAAAACAATGAAACAAAAGGAGCCATTGTAACATCTGTTTTCCAGTGGTAGACATGGTGCTGATTCTGTTGGCATTTGTATGTGTACTGCAGTTAACAATAGTGACTTTGTTGATTTCAGTGAGATAATTCAAATATTCAGAGGTAAAAAAAAATGTGTAGCAGAGGGGCTTTCAAATTTAGAGAAATGTTTTATGCTACAAGATCCACCTGCTGTTATTAACTATAAGCGAATTGAAATCTTGCAGTGTTCATTGTCCTTGCCTTCCAGTTTAAGGACAGAAAAATAATGATATGCAATATCAAATAAAGAAAGCCCTTAGAAATGTGCTGCCGTTGTTCTAGATAAATGTCCATGCTTTTGCTGTGTGACCTCACTTCTCTATATTACTCCAAAAAGAACGTTTGAGACTACTTCAAATGGAGTGCTGAGTTATCCAAAGGTGTAACTGACAGCAATTACCAAGACTTTAGGGGCAAGTGCTACATAATTCTTAGAGCTGAAAAAGGTGTTTCCATGAGATAAAATGGTTCAAAACAGCAGGGGTTATCACATAACTGGGTGTTAAATCCCTAGGACTGTTTGTAACATCTTAGATTAGCAGTTCCAAGAGATGGCAGGCCATTATTTATTGATTTAAAGTCATGCTGTGGGAGGCTAGAGAGCTTTCTAATTCTTTTTTGCCAGTGCCCTGCTCCAGGTCCTTACACCTGCCACTTGACCTTTGTGTTTCTATTTTTTCTCAAGCATTTGGTGGCATCATCAACTTGAAAATCATTAAGGCAAGGTCTAGCCATCTTTTCAACTTCTGAAGTATCTTGCAGGTTGTGGTCTCAGTGCCTAGGGCTGGAAGTTCCTGCTGTTACATAAATAAAAGCACCTCAAGCAACATGCAGAAATTTCTCTTCAGAGTGAGGTTGCTGTGTTTATTTCTTTTCCAAATTAGTTGTGAAGATAGATGCTGCAGAGGGGGGGCCACTATGACCATCAAACACTCCCATTTGAAGTGGAGTACTCATTTTAGAGATATTTTAACCTGTTCATATAGACAATTACCGTAAGCGGATGGCATTTATAAAGCATTTCTTTTCTATTAAAGTAGGAAAGACATGTGAATTGCTGCCATCTGGATGCAGCTAACCTCCTGGAGAATACATCAAGCCTTGGGTGTATGCATGTAGATTATATTTGTTCTTTTAAGTCGTCGATCCTAACTTTTTTCATTTCCCATCTGACTCATCTTGACTGGCAGGCAAAAAATTTTGGTTTTAAAGAATGGTTGAGATACATTTGCTAGAATTCATAATCAGAAATAGAGTGATTAACAGGGAAGCTCTCACTCTCTGAGGAATAGAAAGAAATCTATTCTGAAGAAGAATATGAATATGTATACAACACCAAAGCCATTATGCAAGATCCGTACTATTCATTTAAATTGCCTTCAGATAGTTACCATGCTCTTAAAAAAAATCATCAGTTTGTAAGAGAAGGCAAGCTTGCACAAAGTTCCGGTGTCAGGCAGATACCAGATGTTATGCAGACTTGGAAATTCCTGGTTTACATGCTTGCTATGGCATTGTTTATGTTCACCTTAACCAGACATGTTGGTCTTATCTAATACTGTCATTTTGGAGAGATCTTACTATCAGGGATTGTTAGTTTGAGATTGTAACTACAGTGTAAACAAAATAAGTAGTGAACAGCGCAGATGTCACACCCGAATTAGGGAGATCTTTTTTAGAAGGTGATCTTATCCAAAAATTAATCGGTTTAAGCTAAAGATCTGATTTAGAACCTTCTGGTGATCTTCTAATTTACCAACCAACAAAGATATATATATATAAATGTGTGTGTGTGTGTGTATAAAGACACTTTACATTAGGATAAACTCAGAATGGAAACTGAAACACAAACACAGGGCAGGCTCCCATTGCTTCTAACTGAACCATTTCTCCTTCCTCTTCCTCCCGGTTTTATTCATGGCTCTATGTTTCTTTCAAGCTGCTGCAATGAAAATCTTTCTCTGGCACCAGACTCATCTGCCTGCCCTTGTTCCACAAACCCCTTTTGTTTCTTGGTTAATTTCCCACCTTGGTGTCTGAAACACTTGAAGTGAGAAACGTAATTGAGTGGGATAAACTATGAAAAGAAGATAAAAGGAACTGAAACCACCTCCAGCATTTTCATTAAGTTCAGAATACCAAAAATATATTTTGGTTCGGAAGTTTTTGTTAATTATTTTGTATCCATACATCACATGATTGCATATATTCATATAAAAAATTTGTAAGGCATTAGATGTCATTGGCAGTACTGAGTACATTTTCCCATTGGAATGACATTTTGTCCAACTAAATAATATTTATTAATGCTGACATCTAAAGGATCTAATTGAAATAGCTGACAAATGCAATCCTGTAAGATCAAGACTGATATTGACTAAAGGTTATTATGGAAACTGGTTGTGTTCTTGTTTAAATAACAAACCTCCAACCACTGCCACCAGAACACTGTTTGCATTACTGAGATTGACAGTACCTATTTCAGCAGTGTTCAAGCCCCTTCTTGTTTTCTGGCTATAAACATTCACGCAAACAGCTTGTTTGCACAACTGTTTGGCTGCAGCCATTTATACAAGTATCTGTGTCCCATGCAAACCTCACTGTATTTCCACAGATTATGGTTGGATACTTGTTATTTGCTATTCACTGTTTGTCATTTGTTATTTTAATTATCTCTGGCTATAATCATTTCAACTGTGTGATCAGGGACCAGTCAAGTCACCGAGGAGATCACATGGCCTGAATGACATATGCTCTTTGCTGCCCTGAGACCAATGTGACCACTGTGACCAACACTACAAATAAATGCATGTACAAAAAATTAACAACCAAGAATGACCTACAAAATGTGTGAAAATTGACTGAAAGATACATTTGACTAACTGGTGCACTATCAATAATACATTTGCAGTTATTATGAGCTTTAAAAACTCCAAAAAAAAAATTAGATTGAGTATTTTTTCATTTCCTTATGGTTGTGAAATATGCAGACAAAAGAAGCATTTAAAATAGTGCCAGAGCCAACTTTCCAGCTGTCAGCACCACAAAAAGGTCTTTGATTTAGCTGTTCTTCCTGCCTTCCAGTTTCTTACTGTTGTGAATATCTTTATATTCTTAGCATGTAAATTTTGTTTGCTTGTTTGTTTGTTTTTAGTTTGCTGTTTTGGTTTTGCACTTGCTCTTAAAAAAAATGACATCATTTTTAACAAGACTGATGTATAGCTGCTCCTTGAGAAACACAGGGCTAGCCCAATGCCTCCAACACTGCATCTATTTTTAGATTAGCTATAGAATACAGAAGCCCAAATGTCCTGAATGATTAAACCGCGGAAAGGAAATCCTGAGAGAAGTATCAACAATATGAAAAAACACAACAACATTGTCTCAACCAAATCATTGTGCATGGGTCATTTTGTCTGATCCAGAAATCCAGCTTTGCCCTCACTTACTTCTGCAGACTTGAGTATTGCTAGCAGCAACAAGATGGAGTAGAGCTGCCTGAAGTATGTTCTTTTCCATACTCACAGTAATTGGCTTGTTCACAGTTAGAAGTACAACATAGGCACTGCAGACAATTGCTCACAATTGATTCTTGAAATTTCTCGCTGTTATTAAATCAACTTTTTTTTTTTTTTTTTGGATGCTTTAGATTGAAGCCTGTTTGGCGTCAACACACATGCACTACCACAGCGACAACATAAATTAGACATACTTCTTTGAGGAATTGAAAGATAAGGAATCACAGGTGTCTGCATATGTAATTACAGGGAAACATTAATTTATTCTACCTTAATCTCTTACAGGTGAAACTGAAAGTATATAATCAGCTAGATGATTTGCTTGACAAGTGCATTTGTCTTCTTTATAAGCCTTTTTTCCTGAGGCAGTAAGAGCAGTTCATGCATCAGAGCACATCACTGCTGCAATCTGAAAGTTTAATATTTGGGAAAAAATTCTCACACAGGCGTAGGAAAACTTAGAGCTAAAAATCTCTGTAGGGACACCTGCTTGCTGATGACTAGGCATATTTGACAAGCTATTTAAATAGGATTAAGCTTTCAGAGGAAGTGAAGGGAGTGTGTTTAAAGATTCCCCTATGCAGGAAAATTCCTTCATATATTCAGACGTGTTTGATAATTCTGATGCTTCGTCTGACTGCTGCAGATCAGCTCCTGCAGCCCAGATACACTTTTACAAGACAGCTCACAGGGACAGAGGTACATGTCACTTGGCAAGCAAGTGCAAATTACATTCACAGGACCATCTGCTGAGATAGCCATTCCTCTCCACTGAAGAAAGAGCACATGGATTGAAGCACTATTAATACACTGTGCTTTTAAAATAAATCAGTTCATGCATACACACACATTATGGTGTGATTTTTTTGTTTGTTTGTTAAGCGTGATGTTTTTCTGAAATAATACAGTTTGCAGTCATGTGGAGTGTAGGGCTCTTGGCCCCATTAATCAGCAGAGAGTGAAAAGTATATTTGCTAACAAAGCCTTCATGCTATACAGACAAGTGTCTTGTGCTCCTGTGCTTTCCCCCTGTAAGAAGAAAAACATCCTCGTGGATAGGAAAAAAAGCCCACAAACATAAGACAGTTCTGAGGCTGAAGCCATAAATTGGCTGGACAGTGATGGCTACATGACTTCCTGATGTTCTGCCAGCCAAGAAATTTTCCAGCCCAACAATCTTCCCCTCAAAAGCAGTGATTCAATGGAAACCCAGCAGCTTGCTTGGCTGTGTCGAGTATGTCAAGACATCTGACAGAATGAGGCAGAAATAATTTTATCTGTGAATCTTTTACTTTGCCCATGAAGGAAATGCTCCCAGCTCAAGACTGGAGGAAGGAGCTCTGGTTCCTGCATTGCTGTAGGTCCACATACAGAGCTGCACCATTTCTAGCACCATATCTGTTTATTTGTGGGTTGCTAGAGAAGTGGGATTGTGCAACCTGGGGTCTGTTGTCCTTCAGCATTTTAAGCTTAATTCTAGAGTGGGCTCTGATTGCCCTGCTGGCTTCACAAAGAGCTTGATGTAAGGTGAGAGCCTCAGGGAATGAAGGAAACACTGCACTGCAAGCAATTCCCAAGTGCCTCTGCCTGCAGAGCTGAGGGCCGGAGTCACAGGGTGCACAAGCTGAGTCTGAATCAGAGACACCACAACATGAAAGCTGGAATAACTTATCTACTCTACTGAATATTCAGGGCAGTTCCAGTTAGAAGCAAGTGAGACCAATGGAAAACAGGGAATAGACAAAAGAGTAATCAATTTCGTTAAAGAATAGTGAGGTAAATATTGGAAAGAAAAAAAAAAAACCCACAAACAGTGGTTAATAGTCTTTTTATTCTCTTTTTCTTTAATTAAAACCTTGAGATTTACAGTCAGATAGAAAAATCCAAAATCAGATACCTGACAGGCACTACTCTTTCTTGGCATCTTGGGGAAAGAATTAATAACATGGATAGATTGCTGTCACAATAAGTATTTTTCCTTAAATAGATTTTAATTGGTGATTTCTACATGCTCGCAGCCTAGACACAGGTAGTTTATTGTACTGTTCCCCTCCAGTCTCCCTTGCTGATATTTGACAGCTTTTGTTTCTCAGCTAGTTGTGTTATTACTGACTCTAACATGCTCCAGTAGCCTCCGTGATCTGAGAGCACTGAAAAAACAAACCTTGAGAATGACAATGTTGGCAGCATTGTGGAACAGAGCTGCCGACAAGCTACATTTTAAAATGGCAATCAATATTAACTTACATCACACTTTAGAAATAAAATAGATTTGACAAATTGTATCAAAAGCCTGCTGCCAATTGACTCTTGTAAAGGAATGCTTCTCTTATATTCCATTTATGTTTCTAGAGGTTATTGGAGTTTTTCAATAATGCTTTCATGTCATCAGAGAATTTGTTATTGCAACTGATTTTTTTTTTTTTTTTTTTTTGTGCTCAGACACATAAAACTTCAATCTGTAAAAAAAGGCAAAGATTTAGAAAAGATATTCCAAACATCTCAATAACCCAGAAGCAATCAGAAGACAGTAATGTATTATTTGCTGTTGTCATAAGAGAAGATTAATTTATGCAAGGTAAATGTTTTATTTTTTAGGTAAGACTCTATTTTACCAAAATAGCAGCACAAAAATGTATGCATGCTTGATTGTTTACTAAGTCTGCATGGAATTATTTTTATTATGGTAACACAAATGATATAATGACAAGACAGAAAAGGACAAAGCAAGAAGATTCCAAGAATCTGAAATCTCGTTTCTCCATCTTCCACAGACAGCTGGACAAATGAAATCCTTTCATAGAATAAACCTTTCTGAAAATATCAGTGAGAGCATTTTTTAACTGAAAGGATCTCTAAGCCAAGTTTGCAAGCCACAAAGAAAGGACACAGTTTAAAATAAAAGTAAGAGTCAAAAGGCACATGATTTTTCTTTGCACAACGTGGTATTATTAGTTGCAGAATGAGCTATATGGAAACCCTAGATAAGAGCTGTAAAGTCATCTCCCTAAGTCAGGAATATGCATTTCTCTCAGTTACATGTCTTGGTCTTAAAAACGTGCAGTGACAAAGAATATATAAACTCCTCAGATGATCCATTCCAGAGCCTGTTTCAAACTATTAGAAATCGTTAGTCTTATGATTAGCCAGAATTTCCCTTGCTGCTATCTCAGCCAATTAACTTTTTGCCCTGGCATGGAGAAGTTACTGCTCAGCAACACTTGACATCCTGGAAGTTTGGATTATCATATCTCCCTGATGTCTTTTCTCCATGAAAGTTAACCAATACAATTAACTCAATCTCTGCTTGTAGGTCAAGATTTCTGGACCTGCAGTCTTGTTCTCTGCCTCTGGATTCTCTCTGATGAGTTCTCACCATTCGTGAAGCATGTTGCTCAACAAATGCCACTAAATGGAGGAAAGTCTTATTCTACTTATCTTGTGAACAATTCTTCTGTTTCCACATGTTCACATAACATTTGCTTTTTTTGTATAAACCTTAGCTTCTGTAATTCCCACCTCTTTTCCTAAAGAACTGCTGTTAGTTATCTTGATCAGCTTGAAGTTTTGTCACTGATCACTCCCAGTACATAATAGAATTTTTCCATGTCCTTGCCTAATGTTCTCAGAGACAGGCTTATCTGGAAATTTATTCCCACACAGACAGAAAAAATTCACAAGAGGAAAATCAAGTGTGCTGAATTTAAGATTTCACTCATTCCAAGATTGCAATAATCATTTCAACTGCTGAGAAAAATTATCTATGACACTGAACAACATTTGTATAAATTGATCAGGTATACCTTCTTTATTAATGAATTTACATAAAAAATCCTATTGTTTGACAATGTTGATCTAATGTATACCTACTGAGCCTGACGTACAGATTGGATTGAATACCTCATTGATGTATAGTCTATACTTCAATACAAGGACAGATACAAAATAGAATTAAATCAGAATGGACCATAAGTTATGTTGAACTTACACTGAACCAAAAAGATAGATTTCATGAGACGAGCATCAAAGGAAGTTTAGACCTAGATTGTTCTTCACTTCAAATTCTAACAGTGAATCTTTATTTATAACAACTTGAGAAGATGTTGTCATTAAAACATGAGCAATGTTAATCCTGCTACCAAAGCAAGGACATAAACAATACTATGCCAAAAAATGAAATTATAGATCTACAGTCTGGTCAGTCCTGAACTAGTTAAATGTAAGCCAGCTTCTGGAATGAGTAACATTCAGAAAGTGGTGTCTACAAGTCCTAAGGTTGGGCATTAAACTGATCTTTATAAGTTATCACATTTGGTAAAACTTCTGGTTCAGAACAGGGACACTGTACAAGACAGGCTCCATACATGCCACAGGCTATGAGGTAAAGCTAGTGAATGGGATCTGGAAAAAGCAATGAATATGTATGAATTGCAGAAGTCAAACATTAGCAGGCCTCAGTGCATTTGCATATTTTGTGAATTTCTCCAGCAAAATCAACTAAATTAGTTTCTTTAATCACTGTACACCACATCAACATAAGCTGTGTCTACCTGCTGCTAAATTCAGGGACAACAAGTGCACTGGCTCAGCTCACATTTTGGATGGGAACAGCTGTTGCATCATGCAGATAGACACCAAGCATCCTTATTTCAGACCTCCACCTGTTCTACTCTATTTCTTGGCTCTGACCTCAGCAAGCAGCTCCAGCAATTTTTTCACCAGTAAGCCAGGAGTCTTGCTGCCCTAAAGTTACAATCTTAATGAGCAGTCAGCCATGGCAGGCCTTAATTCTGCATAGACTATGGTGTCAAGAAGAAGTACTTCTTGTTCTGCTTGGTGCTTTCATAAGGCACAGCCACCATGCCAGCAAAGGGATAGACATTAATGGAAAGGTTCAGCAATGCAAAGAGGTGAAGACCTGGCAGAGATGCATAATATAGAGATACTTCAAAAAGAAACAGTACACGGTCTTTTGTTTCAGGGCACTTCTCCTCTCAGTGTAAAAAAAAAAACCTAGAGTTTGTGTAGAATATTTATTGTTATTATTATTAACCTGTACTCCATACTCCTTCCTCAGAAGAGCACTTGAATTGCATTTATCATCATCATTTCAGTCCAAATTCCAATTTTTTACTGGTTAACTAAAATTTGATTTTGATGGTTTGGAATAAAAAATACTGGTGCTATCTATCACAGACAAATGTGTCCCTGGATCTATTAGCAATATTTTTCTTGTGCTCAGTAGTTCTGGATTCACTGTTCTGCTCCATCCACAACTGCAGAGGTTACAAAATGCTGTTCAAAACCATTAGACAATCCAATAGGCCCAAATCTGACATAAACTTTTAATACTTTGTTACTTCATGTGCCTGAGATAAACCAACCAAGCTCTGGAGCTCAATTTTCTTCCTGTGAGCCAGCTTAAAAACAGGAGATCTGGGTGCTGGCAGGGATATTGCAGTTGGGTGACACCGGTGAAAATTCAGGTTCAAGCAACTCATCTAATTTATGACCATGAGGAGCTGAGCTTGGACATTAAAACACCCTGCCATTGGGTTATTATATTTCAAACAGCAAGTTTGGGTGCAGCAGCCAGCACCCCATACAGGCTGGGAAGTATCATTACCTGTAGAGCAGTAAGTAGCCCCAGAGCCCATTGCTCACCCAATTTCCTCTCTTCTCATGGCTAATCCCTTAAAACACCCTACATACAAAATCTCCATCTCGGAAAAAGAGACAAAAACAACGAACATTTTGCATCTCCAATGTTTTCTGACAGCTGTCTATCTCCAGACATCCCCCTGTGGAAATGTGGCTGTCAGGACCCTGAACCCCAAGCCTTCCCACATTTCCTGGCTCCATTCTTATTACACAAGGGACCAAATCTGGGTGTCTGGCTCCCTACACACACTCTTCCTGCCAGGTTCCTGCTCCCATTATGACTGGCATCTGCTGTGTCTCTAAGCAGCTCCCTCTTCCCCCTCCATCCAACTATCTCTCTTCATTAACACAAGAACCTATGCTTTGCTACAGGAGGAACTTTTTTTAAAAACTGTCTATGGACATAGTTATCCAAATTAGACCCTGAAGAAAAGGAAGAGAAGAATGTATTTTAGACAGTTCAGATAGATGGTAGCTGCAATTTTACAACAGAAGTTCAGTTTTGGTTGTCAGAATGTAGCAGCTATAAATCACAGTATCTTTTTTTGAATGAAAATCAAGAGAATTTAAACAATTAAATTACTTGGTGAATTATGTTCTATATTATTCATCTTTTCCAAAGAAAAATGGCTAAGGACGATCCCTCCCCCTCCTGCACTTCCTCTGTTTACTATATTATTTTTCATATACTTCTTCAACTATCATCTAACAAAACCAGCAAGGGACCTTCCTTTCCAAGCAGGAACTGAGAGCACTTCTTGCTGTCTGCCCCATGAGTCCTATGCCCAAGGCCTATTATTATCCCCACAGAGCTTCACCAAGCTAGGGAAGTATTATCTGCATCATGCACTGTCAGGTTTGAACCTCACATCATAACTGAAACCAGTACTCTAATAAAACACTTCTGTTAATGCATAGGGAGGACTAGATGTGATTGCAGGTGTTGTTCATCTTCCATCCACACCAAGTATTCAATTTCTGTCTTTTTTTTTTTTCATTCAACACCTGTTTCCTCTACAGGAGTCTGTGCTGCAGACAGAAAGCAGTGCCTGCCTGCCGATAAAATCTTGCTCTGGGCTTTCTACCTACTTCTCAAGGATTGCTGGCCTTTATCCTTGGTTAACTTGCCACCACTGGTGAGACTGTCATTCTGATTTAGATAACAAGAATTTGCAGTGGGTTTGTGCTCCTCTTCTCACAAATTTTGGGCTTTTGTTTAAAGCGTGTAATCATTGAAGGCTTTCATCCACTACTCAGAGAAAACTATTCTAGTGTAACCCTAAAGTGTTTTAAATGAGTTTCAGAAGTTGGTGAGATACTTGGGGACATTCATTCAGACTGATGAAGTCCAGGTCAAGAGACGATCAGTGCCTCAAGTTGTGAGTTTCTACATCTCAGCCAAGAGTGGTTTCTTGGTGAAATACAGGAGAGACAAGACTATTTAATTAACCTGAAATCTCCCACTGGCACAAAATTAAAGTTCTTTTGCCAGAATCATTAGTAATTTGCAAACTCTGTTCAGCAGGAGAGTAACACAAATTTGATCAAATGTGCCCTTTCCAGGAAATGACAGCCGTTACAATGAAGGGGGAAAAAAGTACTTCAGAATTCATTTGATAAAGAACAGTAATTTGGAATACATCGTGCTCAAAAGTCTGTTAACACTCACTTTTGCTTCACAGAACATGCTGGAGGATGAAGACACTGCCCTCCTTCCCTGCCCCCCCAATCCTGGCATACAGCATGATTTTAAATTATTTTTTAATACACACATCTCAGCAGTTGGCAGAGAGAAAAGGAAGCAGTCCCTTTGCCATCATCCTTGACTAGGTCAGGCCCTAAACAAGTAAAAAGCTATTTTATGTCACATACATAATTTATATTGGGCTTAGACAGTTATCAGGAGGCATATTCTTGCGTATTGGGGTACACATTGTTATACAATTAGAATATCAGATAATTGTACACTTTGTACATTTGAGCAGTCGTTATTTTATCATATTTGCTAAGTAAAAGAAAGAATGTTTGTAAATCCCCACAGAGTTTGTGGAAGCTGCTGCTTTTTGTCAGGCTACATTAAGCTTCTCTATGCGAATGAGAGCAACTCTTAAAATACAGCTGATGCATCCTTGGGAATCTTCGCAGAGAAGTGTACAACAAAGGTAACAGACCATAGAGCTGTGTGTAGGCAGCACAGGCTGTGGGGAAGGAGTTAAGTATCTACAGACACAGCAGAGGAAACACGACCCCAAGGAAAAAGCTAAACAAAGCAGGGCTTATCTACACAGCACTGGCTGCAAGAGACAGTCTGGTGAGCAAAAAGTACTCTCTCCTGCTGTTTTATCCTACCCGTGCTCAAAGACAGGACATTTTGTACCATCCTTGTAAATAAATAGGATTACATCATCATATCTGTTATCCAAACAGCTCTGCTGCTGCTGCAAAAAAGAAACAGCAACAATTTTCATTTCACAGAAATGAAAAATTTGGAGATTACCAACAAGGTAACTTTGATAATTGAAAACTGCATTTTTCAAGCCTTTTGTATTTAGTGGAGAGTACAATGTTTCCTTTTCCCTAAAAAGAAAATGTGTTCAAAGCACTGACATCCTCTGCAGAATGAGAATTCTTTATTTATTTATTTGTCTATATATATTTTTTTCAGACAATTTCTAAAATTAGGGAGCAAAAAGGCTTCTGGGAACACAACCCAGAACAATCTGGAGACCTATTTTTACAGCCTTTTGCCATCTGTACTGGTCCTACACTTTGTTGTACCAGGCAGCTCCCAGTAACATAGATAATGTGAGCAGTGGGAAGTATACTAGGTTTTCCCATGGTGAGTATTGAGAGTTGCATACCATAGCAAGGAAAAAATAGCATAAAAATGAGCATGTACTGATAAAAGACAATAGTCCTTAAATTAATGTTTCTATATTCTTGAGTCAGTAAGCACACGTAAGATGGGGAAGAGGAATATAAAAAAGGAGTAAATCTGGAAATCATTTTGATTAATTTGCCCAAAGTATCTTGAAGCAATATAAAATATAAATGTGCCTGTTTGAAAACTGTAGTGTCTTTAAGCACTTTGTCAAGACAATGAAAGGGTTGGATGATCTGCCAAAAGACAATATTTGTCCTGTACCTTTACAAAGATCAGGAGTTTCCAGTTAAATGTAGTTTAAGAAAATTGAATTAAAAACCTATATAAATGACAGATCTGTAATCTGAAGAGGAAAAAGTGTCTGAGCTAAAGATCATTCACACAGATTCTTTCTGTATAATTTCATTTTGTTCATAAGGTTGATTTTTTGCAGAAAGCAGACCAATTTCTTGTTTCTGACAGCTCCCTTCCAGGATAAGTACTTTCATATGTATCTGGCAGCAGACTGGAGAAGTTATCACAAGGTGATTGCAATAGCACCCGACTTCAGGATATTCTCCATGTCAGATCACGTCACCACAGCAACATGGTGACAACTGCTGGATTACCAGCTGGATTGGAACCAGTAATATCTGTATGTCTGCTCATCTCTAGTACATGTCACACAAATAGCTGTCTAAATATAATGAAATATAATGGAAAATATTTTTTCTTTCTTAATTCAAAATAAATTTTACCACTGATTTTTTTTTTTTATCTATATGACTTTCAATTTGAGAAGTTAATTTAAAATCAGGTTCTACTTCAGTGCTCAGCTCATTTTTCATAATGTTCAAAGGATAACTCAAGCTGGAAGCAACCTCAGGATCTCTTTGGTTCATCTTCCTTTTCAAAGCAGAGGAAGCACAGGGCTTAACTGAGTAGAAGACTTGAATGTCTCCAAAGATGGAGATGACAACCTTTTAGGGGAACTTATGCCACTTTATTGAGCATCCTAGTGGAGAGAAAGCCTTTCCTTACATCCATTCTGTATCCCACAACCAAGAAAATTTCCTGCAGAATTGTGCCCAGTGAGATAGGCCCAGCCCAGAGCTTTCTCTTTTTGTCCACCTTTGCTTCTACAGTTTCCTTGTACTTCTAAAGACCCATGAGGTTCCACCTTTGCAGACTAAATGGCCAAAGTCCTGTAGCATAACACTTACTGACTTTGTGTGACGAGGGCAGAGAGAATTTCACTGTTTGTCCAAGTCAGGAGATCAAACTATCATAGAATCACAAAATCATAAAATCGCTTGGGCTGGAAGATCTTCTGCTGTGAGCTGGTTGCCACTCATCAGATCAGGCTGCCCAGGGCCCCAGCCAACCTCACATTGAATGCCTCAGGAATGAGGCATCCGCAACTCTGAGCAGCCTGTACGAGTGTCTCACTGCTCTCTGAGTAAAGAATTTCCTCCCAATATCCACATCTTTCTTGTACTGAGGGCTCCAGACTTGGTTGCAGTATTTCACAAGGGCAGAGCAGAGCAGGACAACCACTTCCCTAGCCCTGCTGCCATCCCTCTTTTGATACAGACCAGGATACCATTGGCCTTCTGGGATGCAAACACATACTGCTGGCTTATGTCCAGCTTTTTGTCCACCAGGATCCTCAACACTTTCTCTGCAAGGCTGACCTCAAGGAATTCTTCTCCCAGTCTGTATACATGCCATGACCCAAGTGTAATACTTTGCAGTTGGTCTCGTTGAATCTTATTAGATTCACATAGGCCCACTTCTCAAGCTTGTTTATATCCCTTTGGATCACATCCCTTCCTTTTCCTGTATCAACTGTGCCATTCAGCTCAGTGTCATCAGCAAACTTGATGAGGGTGCACTTGATCCCACTGTCTATGTCACTGATAAAAGTATTAAAGAGCAGCAGTCCTAAGACAGACCTTTTGGGGACATCAATAGTCTCCAACATCCAGGTGGACATAGAGCCATTGTCCACAACTTTCTAGTTTCTTCCATCCAGAAAGTTCCTTATCAACTGTAAAGTCCACCTTTCAAGACCATAGATTTCCAATTTAGATATAAGATTGGAGCATGGTACCAAATCAAAGGCCATGAGACCACAGGAAGGTCTTTGAGATCACCTCAGTATGAGGCCCGTTTTAAAATGTCTTTATATCCCTCCATGCAAAGGACTTAATATTTATGGTGGCTGAATAATTATTCATGTAGCTTGGTAAGTCCAGACAGAGATTGCTCAGGTCTTTTCCAATCTTGGTGATTCTAAGATTCTAGGCCAGCCCATCCCTATGTTACCTAGAGTTTTTCTGTTTCAAAATTACACTTTTTGAGATCTGAGTGATAGCTAGGCAGCAAACCAGAAGTACAACGGCTCCCATAGACCCAACTGTCACTTCACAGAGTAGATACAACTGAAGTCTGGAACAGAGTAAAGTTCTGAACTGCTTTTCCCTGGGCTCTATTAATGCAGTAATTATCAAAATATCAGTATACTTGCTTTCATCAGGGCAATGTTTGAGTTGTCAGGCGGAAAGTTGATGTATCAAGCCACCATTCAGAACAAGTATTGGTAGAATATTCTGTTGGCACAGTTTTCAGGCCAAAGTTTGGATCTCAATTCAATGAAAATTTTCTCAGAAAATGTTTTAACCTCTAGTGTAACTATAAAAAAAAGTCTATTTAGATTCAAACAGAATAAAATAATTAAATCAGTTTTTACTTACTTTGATCTGAAATTTCTAAACATTAATATTTTCTTCTATTTTCCTCCTTTCCATTCCACCCCTCTATTTTGATATTGTCTATTAGTGATTCCACATCAGCAATTTTAATGTTGCTAACATTTTCAGCATGATATCCAATATACTAGTCTGTCTCATGGATACAGTTCCAGAATAAAACCTCTTTCTCTTCAGTGTCTGTTCCACTTCTTTTCTTGGTACACTTTGTACTTTGTAATCACATCTTTTCCTTCTTATCCATATGTAAGCAAGGAATGACATAAACCTCCAGAGGAAAAGAATATAGCTAGTACTGTAGGGCTGTTCTCTTTCATTTGCCTCTTACTCATAATGTTGCTTCTTTCAATAAAATAGCATTAAAATTGTATTTAAAACAAAAACAAAAGATGGGAAGATTAACTCTCTGATTTCATAGTGGAGGGAAATAAAGATGCAGGCATAGGCTGGAGACATATCCCTTAATCTCTCCCAAAACTGCATGCTTAGGTCAGTTTTGTCCAACAGATTGTTTTCATCCACGTTCAGTTCAATCATAAAAATTAAAAAGAAAACAAATCAAAAATGTAATTTTCAGTTTGACTGTACTATCTAGCTCTACTTTTCTCCATTTTTCTAACCTACGCCTCTTCCAACAGGAAAATAATGGAGTAACTTACTATCCAACTTTGTAAGAGGTTTCAGTCTTTACCAAAGAGATGATCCTACAAAACCAAAAATACCATATGAATATTTCTTTCTAATGAGAAAAGACTAATATTATGACTTATATAGATGGCAAGAGGCATTATATCTATTCATTTCACTGACTGAATGCAGGGACATGAAAATAGTACAAGAGATAAAAATGGATTCTTTTATGCATACGTTATGAAATTTATGTATGCACCTTTGCTCACATTGTTCCAAAGGGAAAATTTTTCGCAGTAGGCATCAGTTGCTTAATTAGCACAGAATAATTAAAACTTACTGCAAGGAGAATTCCAAAACCCCATAGCAATTATATAGGTAGAGTTCTTGGCTATTGCTTGTACAATTCAAAAATAACTTCTAGGTAGGTTACCAAAAAAATACCAGCTATTCAAAATTACCTTGTAACAGAAAGGCTTCTCAAATAACTAAAAAAATTAAACTAGGAAAAAAGAAAAAAAAAAAAAAAAGAAGAAAAAGATGTAGTTGTCATTGATAAGGTGCAATCAAGAAGTGTATTAACTAATTCCACTTCATTTTTCAGAATCTGTTCTTTTTATCAGTCATAGTGATTTATGCAGAATCCTGGACCTTGAAAAAAAACACTTAGAATAAAAAAAAAAATTAGACAAAAATAGCAACTGCATAGTTCATTAACAAAAATGAAGTAGTTCATTCACCACCAATGAGAACTCATTTACTGTATGCTTTATTCACATGATAATCAAGTTTCAACAAATCTTATACTAATTTAATTAATTTAATACCCTTGTAAAACAGAATAACATTTCTCATTCGACCCTACAAAAATTAAAAATTCTCTATCTGAAGGCATTTTTACAAGGAGAATGTCACTTATCTCTTAACGGTGTCCATCAACATCAAGGCCAAACTTTAATTAGAACTATTTTTGAAAAACATGAGTCAATCACTTGTTTTAATTTGAGCTTGCTATTTTATTTTGGTGGAAATATTCTGATAGAAGCTTTTCTTTTAATTTTGTTTCAGTCTCAGTATTTCATTCTCTTTCTTATGTGGCATCAACCTGATACTTCCCTTAAAGTCTTCCCTTTGTATGATGCTCATTAGCTCAGGTTGCTATAGTATGCCCAGTCCACTCTCTTGTCTGTAGTATGCCCAGTCTCACTTCTCTTGTGACTGA
Source organism: Callipepla californica brunnescens (assembly GCA_023055505.1). Classification (NCBI taxonomy): domain Eukaryota; kingdom Metazoa; phylum Chordata; class Aves; order Galliformes; family Odontophoridae; genus Callipepla; species Callipepla californica. The sequence goes on from JALIRH010000011.1 coordinate 19,833,103, forward strand.
AAATCTGGCGGATGCAGTGCCAGCCACTTTGTTACTGAAGGAAATGCAGTATGCAATTCTATTTGTGCACATATCTGAACTGACATATCCAGGCCAAATTCAAGGCCAGATTGGATGGGTCCATGGACAGCCTGGTCTAGTATTAAATGGGGAGGTTGGTGGCCCTGCCTATGGAAACTGGGTTGGAAATTCATGATCCTTGAGGTCCCTTCCAACCCAGACCATTCTGTGATCCACACAATGTATACAGCTGCATGTAACAAATGCTGCATCCAGATTAATCTTTGGGTTTCCCCACTTACTCCACAAGTGATTTCTAAAACTGCGTCAGGCTCAGTTCAAAAGAGGACGCAGAGGGACCCAAAGTCATCCAGATGACACGGATTTTACACCAGAGATACTTTTCTGTCCGTATAGGTAGTACTGTTAAATCTTGTTAAATCCATTATAATGGATTAACACTGGGACACAGCAAAAGTACATTAAGAAGATTTTTCTTTTCACCTTACTTTATCTTTAGAAAAATTAAAAAACTAAACTCCCAGCATGTATAGCCTTGATATTCTACATGATTCACAGCTACATAAGAGTTGCAGAGATGTTTTTGGTGGAGAAGCAGCTACACCAGCAATGGAAATCAGTGTTTCAGGGATGTTCTCAATGAACCCTCAGAAAAACAGCACACAGCTGTTAGAATTCCTGCCAGTGGCAGAGAAAAAAATCAGGTTAAATAAAATTTTAATGAAGATAAGTAAATATTGATTCCACAGTTGAAACAGTTGTTGGAGCACAGTAAAGGAGGGAAAACCAAAAGCAGAAGGATGAGAGAGGGTTAAGCAAAATTGATCTGTATGTGCTTCAAACATGACAGCTGTGTAAACCATATACATTTACAGACCCCCAGAAGTTAGGATGAGGTGGTTAACATAAAAAAAATAATAGAATGTTCTCTTCATCTTCTCCACAAAGTTGGGCTTGAGAAAACCTCAAGCCCTGATGCCAACTTCAAACATGGAGTATGGTCTTTGTTCACCTTTCATATACATGTCCCTCTGCATTCCAAAAAGGTCATAAGAACCTCAGCCTATAGTCAAGGTCTGTGGTCTTAAGTATTAACTTAACTGAAACCTTCATCATCTGCATTTAAATCATTCCCTTTAGGCTGGCTGCATTTTCATGGAGATCCTTGATAAAAATCAGCAAGAAAAGAAATACCAAAAATGCATACAATTTCCTATTTTTGTAATCTATTAATGGGAGTTAAATTACATTCCCTTTATGCTAGAGTAAATCAATAGATAAAAAAGGTACTGTGCAATGGAGAGTCTGTCTGCTGCAAACGTAACAGAGAACTTGCTTTATTAACTTCTGTGAAGTTTTCAGGGAATTGAAATGGGAAACAAATATTCTTTTTGGGTCATTTAAGCCAATTTAAAATGGACAAAATTACATCACAATACCATAAACAGATTTGAACATGTGTAAGTAAGAGAGCGTGAATTACCATGACATTTTAAAACTCAATTAAATGACTGAAAAATCTCTTTAATATGAGCCACTGTGGTCTAGTATATTGCACTGTGGACCATATTTATTGCTGCATGTAGAGATTGCTGCAGTACATAATCTGTACGTGATATGATGGATTAAGGGGAGAGACTCTTTTTCCATGGATTTGGCTTAATTAGCTGGTGTGGAATTATTCCTGTTTACACCGCAGTTATCATGACCCTGACAACACTTTAAATCTGAATAGGATCTCCTCTGAGAATTCAAGATCCTTCAGATGAGCTTCCTGTATATTTTATTAAGTACTACAGTAATGACTTAGGAGACATAGGAAAAGTAATGATAAAGATTTGCAAACATACTAAAAAGAGAAGTGGGAATAAGAGCAGAGTTCTGTTAAGGCAAATGCCAAGATGATATACAGCAAAGATAAAAAGAAATTCTGATAGAATAAGAAAATTTAAAAAACTGGCATAAATCTTCAACTGTGGAGTAATGTCCCAAAGTATGAGCTTACATGATGAATGTGTGATTTCTGTATCTAAATATGTCATCAACTTTTGTCCCACTACAGACCTGAGGATTATACAGGACTATTTAGTACTACTCTCTTCATTCTTAAGTGGAAAAGCCACAGTAGAAGACAAAGAAAACCTTCACTTATTTGGTATATGGCATTGCTGAGCCTATACCCAAACATTTTTAGAGGCCATCCTACAAACACAGGGAAAGCCATCAACAGTAATTGGCAAAATTTAATCTCCTACTCTTCATACTGCCGCAGCCATCAAAGAAAGAACTCCAAAGAAAGACAAACGTGCCAGCTTTTAAGAATTGCAAGCATTTGTCTTGCTCTGGTAAATCACCCATCAGATTAAAACCTAAAAGCTCATAAAAGTATGTTGATGCATATTCTATGAGTCACATTGGGAAGTTTTTCAAAAAGAAGTCCCTACCAGCCACACAAATCCTATTCACTGTCAATGAAATGTGTCTTCTAACATTTCTGCCTTAAAAAAATGGGTTCTTTTTGGCTCTGAAAGTTTGTGGTAGTTACTATAAATGAAGGTGCGGTGTTTCCTATCTCTACAACATAAATCTGTCTATAAGGCCAAAATAAATCAGACCTGAAAGAATTCCAAAACCCAGACTTCAGTACTCTGCTAGAAAAGACAGTTGTTAGCATCCCATAACAGACTGACCATCAACCAGTTATGCGCTCAAACATGTAATCTGAGTTGCCTAAAAAAGAGCAAGTAGTTACACAGGTAGCTTCCAACACATTCTCTCTACTTTTGGGGCATTCTGATTTTATCCACCTAACATGTATGAAGTAGTTAACAGTTTTGAAAGATGATAGTGTCAGTGATGCAAAAGGAAGAAGGAGGCCTCCCTCTTCCCCATGGCTCATCACAACTTTAAGCCTGAAGTGTCTGTGAGAGACTTGTTTCCGGTTAGGCTCTACCAGAAACGCGTGGATAACAGTGAGTGGTTGTAATGACACTATACAATTAAGATTTCTGCAGGAAGGATTAATTTTTATGATTTAATAATTCATCATAAGAAGTGACCTGTGTTCCTGTAGTCTGTCATCCCAAAACAGGCATCTTTAACATCAGGCTCAAAATGACATCTGCTGAAGCGTTAGTTCCCCAGATCTCATCCCAAGAGGATCTCCCAAGCCAATACAGCCCAGAGAAGTTGACTAAGTTCCCAGTATCAGGTCTTTAAGCGTATGTAATTTCAGTGATGCCAGCAGTTCAATTAACTTCAACAGATATTATCCATATGCTTAAGGGTTTCACAAGATTGCAGTACAAGCTACTGAAATAGAATTTTACTTTATAAATATTGACAGATGGAAAGTCTCAGCTTGGATTTGAGCAGGAGAAATGTGGGCAAGGAGCACGTGATAAATATTCCACAGTAATTACTGTATATGGCATTATTGAAAAGAAAATAGCTTGCATGTAATACAACAAAAAAACCTAGCTGCCTTATACTGAAGTTGCTGTGTGGTTAATTAAGTTTCTATCTAAAACCTAAGCATATCATAGGCAATATAATATACAGTGATAGGCAATATAATATACAGTGATAGATAAGCTCTCCTTACCACTTCTACTAGCCAAATTTGTGTCCAGTATCTTAAGCCAAATAGTGCCCCTTGTGTAGATATTCCTCTTAAACTGTGAGTAATTTATTTAATTTTATTTTTTTTTAATTATTTGCAATAAATAGTAGATTCAATAAAAAATTATTCAGGAAGAAGGATGAGAAAGGGAGAAAATAGTACTTAATTTTAAAAATACAGGTCTCCTTCATTCTGGAATACAAAAGAATAAATTGCAGCTATTACTTTCTAAATATCTTTTCATTTAATATGTTTAAATTGAAAATCATCTGGTAAGAAGGATAAATGAAGGGAGGAGAAAAATTTCAAAATCTTTTGGACTTAAATAAAATGAAATATTGTTTTCTTAATTTAACTGGGAACAAGCAAATCTAAATTTTTATCAATTGAATTTCAGTATTGTAGGAGTGCCATATTTCATCGTTTCAGAAGTAATATTTTATTTCTAATATGCTTAACAAAACTAAAACTAAAACTAATGGTGCCAAATTCTCTATTAACATTAAATAAATCCATTTGAAAAAACAGCCAGGTCAATTGCAATTGACTAGCATGACTTCCTGTGCAACACAAGATTTCTGTTTTTAATCTAGAGGGTAATTTTTTAGGACTCTCCTCCAAAACAAAGCTAAAAATGTACACAGCTTTGATCCAAGCCCTGACAGCAACACTGAAAATGCTGTGACCCTGGATATGCAACTCCTCTAGTATAAAATACATATGACTCCCAGTCTTAATTTATTTGGTTTAGAGTGGGAGGAATTAAGTGCAGTCATGACTTTGATGTCTTTCTTAATTTCCTATTTGACAGGAAGCATTAGTAAACGGTGTTATAGAAACCAAGTGAAACATTTCCCATATAATCTGGCCTCTAAAAATTGCTCTTGCACCTTATCTGAACACAGACATAAAGAGAACGTCTTTTAAACATCCCCATGCTCTTGCAAAGGTTGTTAGAAATGTCCTCATAAAGCATATGTTCAAGACTATTAATTGTATTGGAGGAAATGAAATCTCATCAACATGTCTCCATTACACAGAAGTCCCAGATGTTACACCAACAATACTGTTTTTACACACTGCTGGCTAGTACAGCAATGGAAAGGAGTAAGGTGCAGGAGGAATGCCTGCATTATATTATGCACTCGCTGCTGAGAGTAAGGCTAGCAAGGCAAAGAGGCTGTTATGGTGGAGGAGAAAGGCTCAGTATCCCAGAAAAACCTATGGTGAGTATTTGGCACTGTCAGTGCCAATAAGATGTATAGACATCCCAAGGAATTAGAGCAGACATTTGAATCTTATCCGTGCACATTTCTTCTAAATCAGGAAATTTAACCCAAGCATATCTGATTAATAACACATGTTCAGTTTAAAAACTTTTAAAGTGATGAAGGTTTAGAGAATTAGGATTCATGGCATTTAATTTCTCTGACCTGAACTTCCATACTTGTTGTTAGCAACAGAAGAGCCTTGCAAAGCACTGAGTAGGACAAGCTGGGATAGGCTGCAAAACAGTTTAAACTGCTGTTTTGCCAGATCCTGAGAGGTTCATAAGAGATTGTCACCTCTCCCTGCTGAGCTAGGCTTGCATTGAGCTGCAGTCACTAAGAAAATAGCCACAGAGCCACTTCTGCACCACACAGGAGCAAGTGACCCTTCTAATGGTAGCAGAGATTTAGGGTTGTTGCATCCACATTAGTGTCCACTAAATCCACACCTAGCTGTGCTCAGTACAGAGCTTTGCTAAGTTTAAATGGCACTAGGCATTACACAAAGAGCAAAATCAGACCTCAGCACTGCAAGCAAGCCCATACATATTTGGAAGATGGAAGTAACCAGGAAGAACAGGAAACACAACTACTAGAAAGGCTTGAAAGGCAACACATGCATGGCACAGAAACCAACAGATAGGAATACAGCACATCAGGAAAAGAGTCCTTTTAATAACCCGTTGTTTGAGAAATATGTTATCTGGAGAATGCATGGGCTGGAAACAAGACTGATATGCATTCTGGATGGACATAGTCATGCCAGTGCTGTTGCTGTGACTGTTCAGCAAGCCCAAGGAAATGCTGCTACAGTGACAGATGACTTTTCTGTAGGGATCTGCATGCAAGGTGTTTTACACTGCACAGCTACAAAGCAGGAGCGAAGTGGAATCACTAGTAGAGGTGACGAAGGGGAAGGCACAAGCCAGCAGGTGCACAAAGCCTAAAGGCAATGAAAGACTTAATCAAACAGGGTTTTTCTTTAAAATAAGGAGATGTCTCAATATGTTAGATGCCCTGAGAACAAGTGCAAAAAAAAAAAAGGATGGGGGGGGTGGTGTGAGGAAAAGCGAAGTTTATTTAAAGAGTTATACCATTTTTTTTAACATTTAAGTGCACATGTTGCTTATACTAATTTACATAGCAGCTGAATTACCATTTTTACTGTTATAAAATACAATTGTGTTCATTCTGCCTCTTCTTTGCACATTCTGATAAACATGGCATAAAGTCCTACAGTGCAGAAGGTGCACTGACTTTCTGAGAATATGTGCCTTTCTAGTTTCATATTTTTCCTTTTCACATCAGAGCAATAAAAGAGCAACTGATGACTACAGCTGGATGAATATTGCAATCATTAGCCTTGTTATGATGATATATTTCAATAACAACCACAATACTTGATTCTCACGGATGGTTTTACAATGGCCATGGATTATGCTGAGAAAATGCTATTGCTAATTTTATTCTTAATGGAGTGTGAAAGTCTTGCTATGTGGTAGAGACTAATTGTTACTTTAAATGTAATTTACATAACTCAAAGAACATGCATGCTTCATGGTATTAATTAAAATAGACTGCAAAAGGTTTAGCTGACAAGAAATGGTGATTTTTGTACTTTGAACCAAATGAAGAAGCAGTTATCACACTATAGAAACTCATAATATCATTTAACAAAAGCACATTTCATCATAGATAACATGTGGCCATGTGAAAGAGCATGCCTGGACTTCAGAACATTTGGTACATGCATAATTAAACTAATCAATTGCAGAGCAGTAGTCAAATGTCAAATCTTAATGAACTGGAAAAAATGATACTTCAGTTCTTTGTTTCAAAAACCCCATTTGGTACAATAACCACAACATGCTTCTAATAAGTGGGAAAAATGTTTTTTTCTTATTCTTATATGGTTGTGGTGTATCAAAGACATAAATTCATAGATTCATAGATTCATAGATACATTAGGTTGGAAAGGACCTACAAGATCATCTAGTCCAACCATCCTCCTACCACCATCCCTACCCACTAAGCTACTATATCAAATCCCTTAGCACCTCATCTATACGCTTCTTGAAATTGCAGTGACTATCATCAGCTAGCTCAGACTAACTTAATAATATAAATGTAAATACAAATTCTTGTCTCTTTCCACATTATATTGCTATGTGGTTTTTTTTAATATAATTTTCTTTCAAATTTTGTTGTTAAAACTCTCATTTAGATTATGCTGAATTCCATGTATTACATATGCAGCGCATGTTTCCCAGTGAGTAGAAACATACAGGGGGCAGCTAAATACTTTTCCTGTTACCCCTAGGGAGCTGGCAGCAGAGTTGACTGGTAGAGGTCAGACGAAGCTTTTCATTCACTTTGCCTCCATTCTTAATATATGGAGAGGGATTTGATTGAGATAAGCACAGTGATAAACCTAACAGCAATCAATGTTATTCTCTATCCTGCAGTCATGTATATCAGCAGTCAAGATCCACATCCCATTCCACAAGGCTCTTGCTAGCATGCAAGTCCCAACCTCCAGAGGACTGACTGCAACAATAAAAATTGATTTTCAACCTTACTCTACTTATCAGAAAATGAGACATATCCATTAAACTAAGATATATTGGAGGTGAGGAATACTATAAGAACTTATACCTGGGTATCCTGATTCTCATTTCCTTCTCTGAAACAGCAAAAGTGTGAAAAGCAAAATATGATCCATGACTATTACCATAATCAAGGAAATTCAGCTAGGATGTGGCTACATTTTTATTCTATGGGCAACTTGCAATAAATACTAGTTTTCTCTTCTGAAGTCATTCAGAGAGCTCATCATCATAATCTGTTACATATATTTATCATTACATTTATCAGATATCTTTAATTCAGTCAAGAGAAGTTGTTAGCTAATGGAGGGGAAAGGTGGATAAAGATTTTAAACAAATTTATTGAGACAGATTCATACAGGATTGTCCTCCTGTCCATGAACATGTGAAACTGCGAATATTACTATCAGTTCTCAACAATAAACCTAATCTAAACAGCACTGTTTCCCTACCTCATTTTAACACTGCAAAATAGCCAAACCTTTAAAGAACTCATCAGCCATCTGTGCCTGCAGGTGTTTACAATATAGAATAAATTAAGAAGTGACAAGTCATTGAGAAGGTTACAGTTGAATAATTACCATGGAAAACTGAAGATCTTATGCACCATTTCAACTAGTGAAGATGGAGTATCCTTCTCTGTCCTTTTAAAATCAGTTGCCACTCTTGTTTGTCTGAAGGACATCTCCCTTCTTCAAATATAAAACACTCTCAGCAATTAAGCAGTGCTAACAAGTTTGTCTTTTTTTTTTTTAGTGTAATAGATGCAACAAATTCAGTTACCAATTTGAGAGCAAAGACATCTGCTTACTTCCATCAAAGACAGCTCTTCCAGAGAGAACATCTTCTGTCTCTAGCTGTCATATTTCCTCTCTGAAAAATTAAATGTTCAGTTCAGACCTGCTAAAAAGAAATATGTTGAAATATATGGATTCAAAAACATCCCGAGACCTGCTTCATGAATAAACTTCATTTACTTAAGTATTATACATCTTCAACAGAGAAGGTACAGATTTATCATGGTAATAGAAACACAGAAGACCTCAGATCTCATTAGATCTTGGCTGGCCTTTAAAAATTAGAAAACACTTTTTTTTTTAAACTTCAAATTAATAAAATACTGCTATAAAAGTTGAGCACTAAAACAGAAGAAATTAGTCTACCTGTGAAGTGCTCCCAGTTTTGAAAATGGGAAGTTTTAAAACACTTTGGTGTTAAATATCATGTAAGAAAAAATATTATCTATGATGAGAAACAGTTACATGATTTTATTATGGAAAATACTGGTTTTTTTTAAGGCTAGGGAAAGGTTTCACCTTTTCTAAAATCAATAACAGATTATAAAAGAAAGAAAATAAATTAGAAAAAAAATATTTCTAACCTAGGGAGATAACTATCAGAAACTTTCACAGAACATCTGTTATACTGATTCTTTTGTTTAGACATAGCAGTAGCAGATTCCAGGACCTTTAGAAGCAATCTATGCACAAGAATAAAGAAATCAGTAATTAAGCATTCTGGTATCGTTTTACCATGGAATAAGGTTTGTTTTGATATTCACAGAAGACTTTGAACAGCTATAGTCATGAACAGCTCAGATGCAAATCCATCTTTCAGGAGTTTCAGTCCAATACTCCTCAAAGTAATTTTTGTTCTTTGATTTTCTGGAGGGGAAGAGTGAAGATAGAGGACTCTCCTCACTCTGCTTGCTGCACTGGCCCAAAGAACGACACTGTGCTGCTAAGCTTTCAGTGATGTGTTATTATTACATAGGCTGAGCAATACATGTGTTAAGAAAAATAATTTTTGTAAGTGCAGATGAGGAGTCACATCAATCACCAGCTGCAGGTTGGCTCAGGGCAGCAAGAGATGCGCTTCGCAGAATCTCACAGTCCTAAAACTGAGACTACTCACTGACAAAATTTTGCTAGGAGATAGAATGAAAGCCCTTGGGCTTGTAATTTAATGAATCGGAGATACTGCAGCTGAAGAAAAGCCTTAAATCTGTCATCTGAAGAAGACGGAAGGATCTGTAGGGTCACGTAAGCTTTTGTGGAGATGCAGACACCTCCCCTGAGTTTGAGGGACTGATTTTAGAGCTACAAGGTTATCCAGCTCCTCACACTTTCATCCCAGATTCACTGAGTCTGTGTTTTGGTCAGACATTAAAAAAAAAAAAAAAAAAAAGACGTCTGAATTCTGTAGTACTTAAAAAGCTAAGCCAAGAGAATACTTCTGACTGGGGTGGGGATTTTGACTAATCAGAAGATTTGACTGTGTTAGCAGAGGTATATATGTAAGCAGCAATGCAGGTTACTTTCCAGTGCAGCTGAAAAACGAAAAGAGAAAAAGACTAAGAATTAAATGTATAGCGGTACAAAAATAGCTGCAAACCTGGACATGGGTTATCTCTGTAAAGCAGATGTTATTAATATGTCATATACTGGCTGGTATGCAGAGGAACTAGTAAAATGATTTACTGCTATAATTATTCTTATTTTATTATGCTGAATGAACTAAGATGCAAATCTACTAACCTACTCTGAACATTCCTAATAAAGGATATTAATCTTGACTTTGAGCAAGACTGATGTGTCAGGGCTGGCATAAAAAAGGATACTTTATAATGTGATTTCACACTGTCCTACACAAACGCAAGGCAGTTACAGTAGAGTTTGCTGAATCTGGTAGTCCAATAAATGTGAGATTGCTGTGATTCTGAGTCTGCAGTTTCAGAAAGTAGAAAGGCTGAGTGCATGTTCCCAGCAGGCACACACATATACACTTGATACATACACATATATATTTTCAAAAGAGTGGTCAGGCACTGGAACAGGCTGCTCACAGAGGTGGTGTAGTCACTGGTCCTGGAGGTGTTCAAGAAATGTTTAGTTGTTGTACTGAGGGACATGGTTCAGTCAGAAATATTGGTAATAGGTAGACAGTTGGAGTAGACAGTCTTGGAGGTCTTTTTCAGCCTTGGTGATTCTGTAATTAATATGATTCCCTCAATTAGCAGCACTTGCTTGATTCACCACCATAGTTTATGATGGACAGCAACCATGGATCAGAATCCAAAAAGCACATCTAAAAACTTTATTTTTGTCATATTAATGCAGTTTATCCAGTCCTACCTCCCAGAGGTAAATCAGGTATCAGACTAAAGTGTTAGGAAAAACAAATGTATCTTTAACATTGATCTTTTGTTCTTATGTTTTTGAAGGTAATCTGTTCCGTGGAGAAATGCAAGCAGAGTGGGTCAGCTGCTCATTTTATTATTGCTCCCAAGCACTGACCTCAGGGCAAGTTCATTTCATGACTTTCCTAAGTAATCTGGTAGTCTAGACCTTACAACATGAGCAACCTCTGCAGTGAGATGTCACCTTCTTCACTTAGACCTTTGTTGGTCCAAGCACAGAACTGTCTCCTCTTCCATTATAGTATTATGTTCTAATGTGTGCTAGCTGGAACTTTGTCACTGCTCCCTCTTACCCTCAGAGCCATCTCTCCCAAAGTAACATTTTCTCTGTAACTACCCAGTTTCATGCTCAGTAGAGCAGAAGGTAGAAGCCAAGTCAGATGTTTCAGAGCAGGAATGAAAATACTGAAAGTCAATGACAGAAATACTGCTGCAGACATATAGAGACTTTCCCAGTTGAAAGTCAAGAGACTACAGAATTATTAATATTCAAATCATACCTGCATGATCAGAATTGAATGTTTGTAGAATTATCTAATTAAAATGTTAGCACACAAAATGGTGGGCAGCGTAGAATTACTCCACAAAAAATTGTACAAGCATTTTCTGTTACTTCTCATTCTTATAATATACTCCTTCAGAGGCAGATTGCTTTTCCTTTTGTTCTTATTTTTAAAAAGCTTTTGGTTTCAGTTTTTGGCAGTTGAAAAGCACATTTTGTGCCCAGCACTGTTCATCCTTTCTGTAGTTTTCACCAAAAATAAGTCAGTAAAGGTGGCAGTGTGAAGGAGAAGCTAGGCACCTCACATTTCAACTATTTTTACAATTGCAAAAAAAGTAAGGAGACAAAGAGCGTATAGCATATTGAGGCAGGAATGGAAGTGTGTGGAAGTGTAGGTGTGATAAAAAAAAAAGTGTGCATGGAAACAGCTGGGGCCATCACCCAACACGAACCCATGAAACATTTATAAGGAGCATGTGCGTCAGCATGCACACAAACCACAAAACAAAACAAAACAAAACAAAACAAAAAAAACCCACCAAGGTAGTTAGGTGCTTATATTCATCACCTGAGGCCAACCTAGAGCCTCCAGTGTCAAATCTGACAGACCAGCTGGCACCAGGCAGATCTTGCAATCTTTGACACACGTGCTGGAGAGTAAGAGTGAAAATTAACACTGCTGTCGCATATAATTTTATGCAAGTGCTTTATCCCACTGCAAAGTGGCTCTGTATAGAAGGCACAAATGTTTACTATCAGTGTTTTGCAAATAACGTTAGCAATTAACCTTTTGTTCACAGTTACTGAAAAAACAGTTACTGAGTCAGGTAAGACTTGCATCAGCGTTTCAATTTTTATTGTAAGCCAGCCTCTTATTTTAGCAGTGTGCAACAAAGCTTACCTGTATGAATGGGTGAGATGGAAACCATCATTTATTTTGCTGCACTAAGTTCTGTACTGCATGTGTAAAGCAAACTGTAGATTTTTGCTACTCACCACCATGAGCTGGGAGACACAAATGTCTTTGCATGAGCAGGTTTTCATATTATCTATTCTATGCTGGTGATTTCAGCTGCCTGCTCACTTGAGTATGTCTAGCCCATCTCAGATCAATGTGAGCTTGAAATAATCACAAGGTACATGTGAAATTCAGAAAAAGCGTGCACTGCAGGAATCAGGTAATGGGAACAAAACCTGTGCTGCATTGTGCTATGGCACAGTGTTTTGTAAATCACACCATGACTCATAGCATTCCAAAAACATACAAAACAAAAAAAGAAAGAACACTTTTGTGCTTCCTAGCACTTGGGATTTTCTGCTTACAATTCCTGTTTCACTGCAACATAGAACATACAGGTATTCCTAACTGAACTTTCTGACTGAAATATAACTGAATTTGGCTAGTTCTACCTTAATTAAACCACTGAAATGTAGAATCATGCATCCATGTACATTTAGATCTTGGAGAGCAGGCCTGTTAGCTTTATTAATCTCACGTTCCAACAAGCTTCTTACACTGAACTTACTTGGCAGTGAGATGCTGCTCAGAGGGAATAAAAGTATTGGAATTTTACACTTAATCATTTGGTCCTTCAATCAAAGATCCATGGGGTTGCTGTGGGGTCCCTGAACTAGCAGAGCACTGGAGTGAAATGCAAGAAGCCCTGTCTATCCTCTGATCTGCCATCACTCTGGAGGAGTCACAGTGATCTCATTATGTCTGCCCTCTGAATATTAAAGAGAGATAAAATATTATATATCACCATAACTAAAAATGCTAGAGAAAGTAGTACATTATGCACATAATTACTATCTTGTGGTTCTAAGGCACTATTTTATTTGCCAGACAGGAGAGGAATGTAAGTGTATTTTCTTGCAAGAGATCAAACACAGAAAGGAAAGATCTATGGCAGAAAAAGAAATCCACACAAATAATTAGACCAAGCAGAAGTGTGGTATCTCAGACAAACAGGTACAGGAAGCAAATTGTGAAAAATAAATGAAATGTAGATACACACACAAGAAAATAATATCACATCAATATAACAGGATTAGTCCCTACCCAAACTTAACAGAATTGAAATTATTTGCATTCAGTTCTGTGGGACTGAAATGTATATTTTTCAAAACATAGCCTTCCAGATTTGCAGTGATGCTACACTATTCCCAGAGGCTGTAGATGATTTGGTTACAGGGCTTAGTATCAACCTGTAGTTTGAACATCATTATTGGATTTCTTTGGGGCTGTTCCGAGCAGAGTCATTTCAGGCTGTGCTATCACAGCACCTGAAAAGCACACAGTGAAAAAGAACTCAAATCTCCAAATCTTCTGTGAAGGACTGTGTAATAATAAACACGACTCAGCAAAAAAAAAAAAAAAAAAAAAAGAAAAAGAAAAAGAAAAACCCACATAGCAACAATATATTCAGTAGTTTTCATTGTAAAATAACATCATGGATAACTGGCCTACTTATGGAACTTTATAAGGCAGAAAGTGTAAAAACAAGTTTTTAAAATATGTTTGCCAAGAAAGATAGAGTTTCTGCTTCCTCCTGATTCTGGGAAGGACAGAAGCTTGCAAATGGTATCAGCCTCTAGGCAGTTAATCTTGGAGATTTTCTTCATTAGGAAAAAATTAAGCCCAAGAGGGTTCTGAGCCCAAGAGATCTATAAAAGAGGATGGGCTCATTCTTTCTTCATGAAAATATGGAAAAGAATCAGTGGCCATTCAGGCAAATTCATCTAGTTCTGTAGATCTTTAGTACCTGTTGCACGTTTATCAGGAGAATATTTATTACACTCTGTCTCTTCAAAACTTCTTTTAAACTAACTACTTTAACTTTTTGAGGTCTCTCAAGCATCAGTAGCACAGTCTATGAAATGCCTCTGGAATACAAATAGGCCATATTATTGCTTTTGTGTGCATAATGAGAAGAATAACGTGGATTGATCCTAGTTTTGTGGACTTCCTCAGCAGAAGAATGACTCACCACAGCAACTGTAAGCGACTGTTCGTGAAACTCCAAAGCCATGGTGCTTCTTTGGCTACACATCAACCTTGCTTCTGTGCATAAATCTAATTTCCAAGGTGCACAAAGTGTTATCTCCTCAGGAAGATCTTTCTTGTTCTGCTCTCTCACTTCTATAACAAACCAAGCAGAAAAAGAGCCATGAAGACAATTCGCTGCTCCAACCGAGTACCTCCATCCCACTATAATGTTTCACTGTGAAAGCACAGGACATAATGCACTTCTCCAGCAGACAGAGAATTAAATTACTTTCCAGCTGAGACGAATTACCATTTGGAAGTGTCCTCTGCCCCTTAATCCTCACCATCCCACACAACCAGGGAGCAAACCTCTGTTTGCTTTCCAGTTTCTTTAGTTTTGGCATTCCCACACCTCCAGCAGTGATTGTGCATGTCCCTGAAAAGCCTCACTACAGTGGTCCTAAATCTTCAATACATGGAAGAAGATCCCATGTTTTTTTTTTTTCTACAAACATCTCAACAGATCCCCAGTTAAACAACAACCTCCTTGGGGAACTCACATAGGCTGCACTTCCGAGCTACTTTCCTTCTGATTTTTTGAACCTATCTAGATGTCTTACTGCTGTCTTTCCTTAACAGGTAAAACTTTCATCCTCAAAATCTAGCTGCAGGTTCAGTGACAATCCCCAGCACATCTGCTCCTGGGTTTTTCTTTCATTAAACTCCCTATGGATCTGTTTGCAGCAAACCAGTTTTGCTAAGTTTCAGCTGTCTTGCTGCTTGATGAGAGCACTGTCTGTTTTTGCACAGACTGCTTAACAATCTCCATCAAAAAAATAACAGATTCTGTTTTTACACAGAAATATTTTCCACTGCAGCAGTGTTCATGTTAACAGCCTTGCAGTGTTCAGAGGCAGATGCTCTAAATTATCCCTGCACTACAAATGGGAATGGCAATGAGACGGGGGGAAGGGAAAGATGAGAAAGACCAAACCATTTTGCCAAAGGTCACAATTGAAACAATTCAACTTAATTTTATAGGGCTTCTTGCCACAAGACTCTCCTTTTTTTCTCCCTTTATTTTTTAGCATATAAAGAAATAGAAGCATCAATAAAATTTTAGCTTGTCATTTTAGCTCTTTTCCTTTATCCTTCTTTTTCCTTTCTTTTCAGTAAGAAAAGGTAAAAAGAAAACCCTCAAAATGAGGCAAGTCCTTTGACTTCAGCTCTGAACAGACAACATTTAAACTCCCTAAGCATTTAGATTGTTTAGTTCTTGCACAGCAACAAAAATCACTAATTCTCTCAAACAATTTTGGTATAATGTCACTGGTATAATTAATCAGTACTGGTATAAATTCACTGACAGTAACATTTATCTCCTTAATTTGCTGCCAGATGAACTAAGGGGACAGAAGTATTTAGCATGTCTAAATTTTATCACAGGAGTCATTGCCACAAGCAATAAGCACTACATAACATTTTTTAACAGGACAGCAGACAAATGGTATGGAGAACAGAAGCAAATGCTCCTGAGAGATGTTTTCTTCTCCACTACGGGAAAGACTGCACGACAGTGGAAATAACCTCAATTCCAACTCAATTTATTCCACCATTTCAAAATTTTTCCTTTATGTTTCTATCCTTTTCCAGTTTTTATGTATCATTAAATTAGTTCAAATTTGTAAAAAATAAACAGTTTGTTCCAGGAGAGTCAACAAAATTGATTTTTCAAAATTATGTAGAAGTTTTTCAATGAAAGATTAATTGAAAGTAATCTTCCAAGCAATTTCATTTCACTGAAGCTATTCAAAAAACAGCTTCAAAACTGTCAAAAAAGAAATCTGAATGAATTACATCTGATTAAAAAATATATTCAGTTCTGATTAGGATGTTCTCAGGAAAGTGAAACAGCCTTTGCAGCAGTAGTCTAAATAAAGACATTCAAAGTCAACATACTTTTACTCATTATGAACACAGTCTTTTGAAGAATTAGATGTCACTTAAATATGAAACTTGGAGAAATAGAACGTTTCTAAAATGGAAGACTCCTCTAGAGGGGAGTCTGTATGAATGGAAGTAGGGAATACACAGCATGCATTTTAAGAAAAAGTGATGTTTCTTGCTGCAAGAATTGATGCACTGATGCAAAAACACACATTTTCTCTTCCTATGCATAAATGTTATTTACTTCTAAGACTGTGCAGTTTATGAAACAAAATAGAACTTCAGTTGCATTCAAGCTCATAAAACAAAACACCTCTACCCTTCAAGTGAGCAGCACCTGGCTAAAGCATGTCTTTCTTTATGAAAGAAATGTTTTCAAAAGTTACAATAGAAAGCTTTGTCCTTCATGTGGTGCTTAGCATGTTTTCTCTGCATCTTTCAATTGCTGCGTAGAGCTAAAGGTTGCCAGGTGATATACATTAGTCTGCACAATATGCAGTTAATAAAAATCAAAAGATCTGGAAGTGAACTTCCTAGTACTATTCCAGACCACCCAATGGAGCGAACTGCCAGTGCCTATCTGATATATTCCACCTGGTCTGGAGTCAGTATATCTTTCTGTGTGATAAATTAGTAATTTGTTGCTCACTACTTCCTTTTAAGAATCAGTCTTAAAAGCTAACCAACACCATTTTGCTTTGGCTGTGGTCATTTTTATTTCACCTGAGCAGATAAAAAAAATACAAAAAATAGGTTTCTGTCATGAAAAAAGCTTCAGAAAGCTTCACTGAGAACTGAAATTCAATAGTGTTTTTCGTTTTCATAGAAATGATTGTTTTTTCACGGCAAAATTCTGGTACTAGAGAACACAGCACTGGGAAATGCATACTTGTCTATCACATGGATTCATGAGGGCATTGTCTTCGGCTCCCATTTGCACAGCATTAAATCCTGCTGTGTTGATTTTGAGTTTGACATGCTGCTAAATCTTAACTCCCAAAGCAGAACCTTCTCAAAATCATGGTGTTTCACTAGCTGTCTCAGAACACAAGTGTCACCTTCATCTGAAATTATCTTTTCCCAAGTGTGCTTAAAATGTTCTCATACTTTCTAATGAGTTTGGGCCAAGTTCCAAGGCTACTGCAAAGCCAAAACCCTAGCAAGTTAATTTTTTTTCTTGTTGCATTCATAAGCACCCTTTGTAGGTCTATTCAATCCCAAATTAGGTCTGCCATTAAGCAAAAGCAATTTAACATGATTTGAATTATGGCTGAGAGGATCCATACAGGTGTTCATGGGTTTTCATTAATGTATTCACTTCACACTTTTAATTAGTTTGTCATAACATTCTCATATCTCACAATGCAAAGAACGACAACTTTGCTGTCCAAGTCTCAGCATAAATGTGTGCAGGATGAAGAATGACTATAAAAGACCTTTTAGCATAGATGAGTCTTAACCAATGTTAAGTGCTCAGACCAGAATGTCTTACTATTTTCTGGGAGACAGAGCATAAATATAAATAAATACAAAATCAAATAGGATCAGATTAGAAGGATTGTTACTAAAGAACAAATGGAGTTTAAATGATACTTAAGGGCAGGTATGAATCCTGTGGTACTAATGAACTCTTTTTTCTAGATCTCTACATATTCATCTGTCAGACTATGTTATTTGAATAATGCATTAAGGATATTTTTACTTTAAAAAACAACAACAGTAACAAAATGCAGGTTTACTTAACATATTCTGTATCAAAACATGTTTAGTCTTTTCAGTTGACTCTACCATAAAGTATACTCAGTAAACTTTCTTAGACGTGTGTCAGCATTTGTCTACCTTGCATAAATATACAATTTGCTGACACAGCAAATCAGAAGCTGGTTAATTGCATCAACTTTCTCCGGAAAAGACTTTTTAACTACCCTCAAATATCACTGAGGCTAAGACTAAATACATGTTTGAATATTTTCTTCAGTTCTCTTGTGACAAAACTGCTGATCTAGTTGTTCTTACATCTATGATTGATAAGAAAAGAAAAAAATAGAAAAAAGGAAAAAGAAAGAAAAGGCAAGATTTCAATCCTAATGTAAACAAACAGATGAGAGATGCTCCAAAGAAGGCAATTTTGTACAGCACTGATTTCCATCAAGATTTTCAACTGTTTCATCTCTCATGAATATTTGCTCCTAAACATTACACTTTGTAGTAGTAAATTGAGATCTCACTTACTGATATGATTTGATATTATTTTGATTTCTTTTTGACCATATTTTACCTTGTAATTTGTTCTCAGCAGTAAATATTTGATTAATAGTTGATCACTTCTTATATTTTTCCTCTGTGGGATATCAAATTTGTCTTGCTTCTTAATTTGCCATGGTATCTCCTGCCAGCATTATCTTAGGCTGCTTTATCTTTGTTCACAGAACAGTTAATCAATCCTTTTCCCTTCTCAGGCATTCCAAGAAAAGATTATATTTTATTTCATCAACATAAAAGAATCAAATTTTATATAGAAAAAAAAAATCCCAGATAGTTCATCAGGTTATGATACTTTACAAATGTATATCAAATTCACTTAAAGCAGCCAAACTGAAGCAATGTTTCCACTGACCTCGATGGCAGGAAAGGATATAGATCCGATCATCTTGAGTGAGATCACACGGCATATGTGCAACGACTGGAGGATCAGGCTGAGCCAGTGTGGGTTCATGAAAGGCAGGTCCTGCTTGACCAACCTGATCTTCTACAATTGAGTGGCTCATCTGGTGGATGAGGGGAAGGCAGCCGTCATAGTGTACCTCGACTTCAACAAAGCTTTTAACATTGTCTCCCAGAGAATTCTCCTGGAGAAGCTGGCAGGCAGCCCATGGCTTGGGCAGTTACGCTCTTTGCTGGGTAAGGTAAGGAACTGTTGATCTGAGGGTAGGAAGGTCCAACAGAGGAATCTAGACAGGCTGGATTGCTGGGCTGAGGCCAACGGGATGAAGACCAAATACCAAGTCCTGCACTTTGGCCACAACAAGCCCAGGAAACTCAATAGGCTTGGGAAAGGGTAGCTGGAAAACTGCGTGGAAGAAGTGGACCTGGAGTTGTTACTTGATGCTCAGCAGAACATGAGATGGCAGTGTGTCCAGGTGGCCAAGAAGTCTAATGGCATCCTGGCTTGTATCAAAAATAGTGTTGCTGGCAAGAGCAGGCAGCTCTGTAAACAGCATTAATGAGGCCACACCTTGAGGTCTGTGTTCAGTTTTGGGCCCCTCACTGCAAGAAAAATATTGAGGTCTTGGAATATGTCCAGAGAAGGGCAACAAATCTGGTGAGAGGTCTGGAGCACAGGTTATAAGGGAACTGCTGAGGAAACTGGTTTGGTTCAGTCTGGAGAAGAGGCTCAGGGGAGACCTCATCACTCTCTACAACTCCCTGAAAGGAGGTTGTGGGAAAATGGGGCTTCTTCTCCCACATAATTTGCAACAGAACTAGAGGAATGGCCTCGTCATGCTAGGGTAGGTTCAGGTTGGATACTACAAAAGATTTCTTCACCAGAAGAGCGGTCAGGCACTGGATCAGGCTGCCCAGGGAGGTGGTTGAGTACCTAGAGATGTTCAAGAAACATTAAGATGTGGTACTAAGGGTGGATGGTTGGACTAGATGATCTTGGGGTTCTTTTCCAACCTTGGTGATTTTATGATTCTGTGATTCATTTTTCTTGGTCATGCTATGTAATGCTACTTGCAATTTTTTAGATTAGGTATTTAAGAAGATCTCAAAACAGTCACTTAGATTCAATCATGGTTTTGACTCCTATTTCCTTTGTTTTCTAATACTACAGACTTCTGGTGAATAAATCAATGTGTAAATACCACATCTGCTTGAACTCAATAACCCCCAGTTTATTTGGTATGTAAACAAGTAGTTGAGATTTTTCTGACTAAATGATTGTAAAAGAACACCCAGAAGGGCAGAATTGAGTTGAGAATGATTTAACTGTGACTGGAAAGGTGACGGTAACTAAAGTGCAAAGGGAAGGTGGTAAAGTGAAGGACATGAGAACTTGGGCTAAGTCCCTGTAGTAGCAGTGGAAGAAATAGGATCAGGGATGGAAACAGGAGAAGAACAAGCTGAGAGTAAAAATGAGTCTGTAATTATATTATGGACTTGGATTAATGGTGATGAATGAGCTGAGACATAGAATTAGAAGTGAGAGAAGAGGAAGAATGAGGATGAAAATTGAGATGGGTGAAAATAATGAGGGGTAGCATGTCACAACAGATGAAGGTGACTAATCTAATAGTAGCAAGGATGAAGTGGAAGCAATGCAGAACTGGAAAATAAGCTACTGGAGAATTTAAAGCTGCTACTGTGAGAGGAGTAGGAGATCATAAAGGAGTCTTCAGGATAGAGGGAAACGAGATAGGAAGAGTTCAAGAGACAAAATAAAAAGAAGTCAGGAGTTCTGTGCAATATCATCTCCTAAAGTTATTGTGCCATTTCTATTCCCTTTACCTATGAAACAAACAAACAAGGTAACAAAATAAAAACAAAAAACAACAACAACAAAAAACCACAGTGAACATATATTTATGTGATAACTTTGGCCTACTTTTCAGCTTCTAACATCATCAAGCAGGCTATTGCATCTTTATTCTTTCACATTATTCAAGGTTTTATTTCTTTTTTTCTTCCCTTTTTTCAATTTTCTCTTTCTTTTCCTTTTCCATTTGCTTTATTTGCATTTACAGATTTTTCTCTTTTCTTTGACCCAAAACTAAAAATTTGCTACAGTCTATCAGTATTCAGCAATATAAAATAAAGCTGGAACAGCAAAGTGTGTACGTTCACATAAGTCACATGGCTGTTGTTGTTCTGTTCCCTTCATGGCTCAGTGTAACTTATAATTAGTAATTGAAGCAGCCACTAGGGCTTTGAATCTCAGTGGAAAAGATAGCAGAGAAACAGGCTTGTTCTGATTTATTCTCTCTGGGAAAATCTGTTAGCTAAGGCTCATCACACATTCTTTTCATTATTAACCTTTCTAGCATAAGCTAGCAGGCAAAGTGTCAGCAGGGGAGCAAACCACATAGCTTCTTAAGAAGGGAGGGAAGAAGTTGCACAGAACAATATTTCACTATTTTCACATCTGAAGGTGGAGAGGGAAAGGCTGATACACATTTTAGTAAAGCTCAAGAGAATAATAGTGACATATAAATGTATAAACGGAGGGAAGGGAAGGGAAGGGAAGGGAAGGGAAGGGAAGGGAAGGGAAGGGAAGGGAAGGGAAGGGAAGGGAAGGGAAGGGAAGGGAAGGGAAGGGAAGGGAAGGGAAGGGAAGGGAAGGGAAGGGAAGGGAAGGGAAGGGAAGGGAAAACAGAGTCCCGACACATTTTTGGAATTGTTTTAGGACAAGAGTACAGGATGTTGTAGACCAGCAAATACATCATTGTAATTAACATTTAATTGTTTTTGATGCCCAAAATTTTGTTAAGCTTTTCTCCTGCCAGACCCAATATGTGAAGGATGTCTGTGCGTCACTGTATCAACACATAGGAAATAAGAATTTCTTCAGTGTTCAGGATGTAAAATCTTTACCATATTTGTTTGCTGAGAAAGAACAGCATTTTGTTTTTAAAGAAGAAAATCAATAAGAATTAAGAGTAGATATTCAGCTAGTGAAAACCAGCATTGATTTCCATGGAAGTGAATTGTTTTTTGTAGCTAGAACAATTGGAAAATACATATAAACCAAATCAATCATCGTTTTAAAAATATATCTGCTTTACTATTATCCTCTGTTAGCAGAAATTAAAAAAATAGTGAAGTATTTTTAAAATGATATGTAAATTTAACCTTGAGATTATGTACTGAAAGCAAAATAGATAGTGGAAAATTTGAGGAAGACTTAATTATATATTTTCAGAAAGGTATAATGTTAGCATTGTCTCAGCTTATATTGTTCTACTTGTATCATTAGCTTTTATTAGCACACTGGATTCATCACATACTGGTTTATGACGAACTGTAATGTAAATCAGCGCAGTACCTCCCAAATGACTAATATAACCTAGCTAGCTCAACTATAAAAGAAAGACTTGACAAATGGGAAGTGAACAGAATACAGTGGAAGGCTGTTAAACCTATTTTTCATCACTTTGTATCAAAGTATAGAGCTGGAAATGAGAGTAGTTTTGTAGGTTAAATATCAGTGAAAGGGATCTCCTAGGGAACACTGCAAGATCCCCATCACCTTAGCTCCCTGAGCTACACTTGACATGAAGATCACATTGCTTTCACAATACTGCTGTTCTCACAAGCTATCTTCCCCTGTACAACATTGGCACAATTATGCTGCCATGAAGAATCCTGATGTGCATGTAGTTTATTCCCCAAGTGGGAAAAGTTAGGTGATGATTCCACAGCCTTTTCTGGAAGCAGCTGATGCCTACATGTTTGTCACTGCCCTTGTCATAGACGTCACTGCTACCCCAGATAGGTGGGCAGGATGGAAATCAGCTTCCCACCCCAGTGCAAGCAAGACAACATTTCCATGTCCTCTTCAACTGAGAGAAGCTATAGGTACCCTACTGCTCATCACAGTCCCTTTGCCAAAGATCCCCAGCCAGCAAAATTGACAGCTCATGCTGCTGCTGTATCCTTTCTTCCCAGTTGATAAAATTGGTCAAGAAGTTTTAGACAGCGGGAAAAAGTCTGAGTCAATAAATCTCTCAGATCACCTGCATGCCAAGCCTCACATGTACCTCTCTCAAAATGAGAGAAGAAAGGCAGAGAAGAGGCATGAAATGGAAGAGCTACAGCCACTTCAGCACAGGAGTTTTTTTCATCCCAGCACTCTGGGCAGGAAAGCTGACAATGACTTCTCAGGAAAAGCTTTTGTGTCAGCTGTGATGGGCTAAAGGTGCAAAGTCCTTAAAATTGTTCTGCCACTTACAGTTGTAGGTGGCAGCCAGGGTTTAACTTAATTACATTAATCAGTTTGACAGTTTGAGAGGAAATGGTGGTTAGTAACTCTGGAACAGAGGAGAATGTTAGCAAGGAAAAA
The DNA here is from genome assembly GCA_023055505.1 of Callipepla californica brunnescens. Taxonomy (NCBI): domain Eukaryota; kingdom Metazoa; phylum Chordata; class Aves; order Galliformes; family Odontophoridae; genus Callipepla; species Callipepla californica. The sequence goes on from JALIRH010000011.1 coordinate 19,856,317, forward strand.
TCAAATTCCTTCATGCACTGAGAAATACAAGTAAATATCTAAGGAGGCTGTGAGTCATGGGGAATTTCATTGTGCTGCAAAGCTATATCTCTCATATAGGTTTGTATTTTTTTGATTCAACAGAAATATTTTGGTCTCCAGACTCTCTTGAAGTTATTTTACAGGATCCTTTTATTCCAGTTGGATCTGCTTTGTAACAGTACCCTCCTCTACCAGTTCTTTCCATTCTATTATTTTATTATAAAAATAAGAATTCATTCAGATGTAGGAATTATTCAAATATAGCAACCTTAAGAGATTAAATTAAAAAAGCCCAAGGAATAGCAATCTGAATTTCACCTGTGATGGGCTCCCTAACAATCCAAATGAGATTCTCAATGGTATTTGGAATAAATAAACAATTCCTTGATGTTGCTTCAACCTAGTAAACAGAAAACCATTTACACACCTCCTGGGTAATACTCCAAATGGAGAAGTGGTTCTCGGGACATAATGTCTTTTGCAGTTACCTATCACTAAGTTCTGTTTCGACACAACTGTTAAATTAGAAATAAATGGATAAACACCTTGATGTAACGAATCTAGTTTAAAAGACCACTTTCTTAAATTGGTACAGTCCCCTAATGCTTAGATACTTAAATCATTATAGACCTCATTGAAATGGATTAGCTTTATCTCAGTGTACTGCAGACTCTTATTGAGGCACAGCTATTGTCCCTCTTTGAACTGCTCCAGTGGTTTTTCAAGACATTTAATTATCCTAACACATTTTTCTAAGATGAACCAGACAGCAGAGCACTTAGGCCTTCTAAGCGTGTGTGTTTACATAAACAACTTGCATAAAGCCTTGTGATAACCCTAGAGCACCTGGTTTCTATTACAGAAAGGTTTCAGCAGCCATCCCCTGTCTCTGTAACATCCAGTGTGAAAACTTTCATCTTCCTTTGTATTTTCTCTTTGGCAAAACAGAGGACAATAATAACCTTAAGAGGTCAGGAAGTCTGCTGGATATCTCTGATCTATTAAAACACAGATTATTAAGATTCAGTTGTCTACTTCATACAGAATCCTTCCGAGAAGAAATTAATTTTCATGCAGACAATGTGCCTAAACTATAGCAGTTCACGTGCATTTTACAACCACTGCTGGCTGCTCTGTTTTGTTCTAATAAAACAATGCAAGTGACAGAGTGCTCCAAAATATCCTTGTTATCTGCCAATTTGAGGAAAGTAATGTTATCTCCTAGAAATGCAGAAGACAGTTCTCAAAGGGTTTACCTAGTCTAAGACATAGCAAATCATTGAAGGTAGATGCTACTGCAATATATCAAAGTCTTTTTGCATACTAGCTTCCCAAAAAGTGTTCAGTTTAGGTCATGCTCCAACTACAATCACACTGCAAAATCCTCCAGTCTTTTCACTGCACCTAATGGGTGTACTAAGCAGTAACACAGTAAGAATTCACAATTTCAAATCTCAGTATGAATTTTATTCCTACGTGCAGAAAAGTATTCGTCATTGCTTAGTCTGAGACTAATTTAGTCATCCTCCAGAATCATTCTCCGCAGAAATTACCATCTTTTATTTATATTTTTGGACGATAATGAACATGATACTTAATTCAAAATTTCCATGCTAATAACAAGGAGATAAAGAGATTGAAGAATGATCTGCACATGACTTTGACTTCATCACAGCACTGACTACACCTCTAAAAGGGACACAGCTTCACAATGATTAAGATCTCTAAAAACTGAGTATCAGAAAACAGTGTTGATAAAGTCAGTGAAATATCTTATTTTGTCAATAACATGATTAAGTGTTCTGGTAAGAAACCTCAGGTCAGTCTTGAAGACTTTCAAGAAAATACTGCATTTTTGAAGCTTTTATAAACACTGAAACAAAGTTTTTAATTTTATATTCCTTATTCAAATTGTTGTGAAATTATAAAAGAAACAGAAAAAAAATCTACTAAAGTAGGAAAAGAATGAACACAAATAGATAACTGTGGCACTTTTCGATACTTTGTTCCATCAATACTGCTTTTTTTTCATACCTTGTCTTGTTTCTATAGAACAGTTTTTAGTTTCTCAGCTTGCCTGAGAAAGAGGCAAGTTCTATTCAAATGTTGATTTTCTAAGACTTTTGTAAAATGCATGTCTTTTTTTTTTTTTCCAGTATTTCATTCAGGGAAAAAAAAAAAAATCCACAGAAGAAGAGAAGACCCTTAAAGATGTTCTTTAATCATTCACTATCATACTATTTTTTTCCAGTGTCATAAATATGCAGTGCAAAACATCAAAGGAAACACAAATCAACTAGATTTATTCACTATAATTTTATTCAAAGTGAATGTGATTTTGGAAATAAATTTAAATGTTAATAAAAGTAGAATTTAACATTTAAAAATCCCTTTGCATAATAAACTGGGATTTGTTGGTTTTTATTCTTTTTAAAGCTCTAGAGACTACAAGTAAATGCGCTAGATATTTTAGAAGCTGGACAGTGCTAAATGTTACTCTTAGCATTATGCAATAAGGGCAATTATGTGCTGGGCTTGCATGTTTCATGTTTCTTTTCACAGCTTAGGATTCATTATACAAGTCACTAAAATCTAATTTCCTCTGTGCTGAATGTTTTCAATGTGCAGGGCCAAGATTAGTATTAAATGAAAATTATATTGTTCAATGAGAGCTTTCGTGACTTCAAATTACTTTTCAAAACAGAGTGCATGTTCTTAGATAAATGGTGTTTTTAATTAAAATGTACCTATTAAGTTATTTCCTTAATTATAGTATCTCCATTGCTTCATATTGCTTTCCTGTATACTAAATTCAGCTTCTTACATTATTATGCTATAAGATCAAACTGGTAATTGTCATTTTTTCTTTCTTTGGGCTTATCTAAGCTTACAATGGCAAGTCTCACTTCATTTATCTTTTCCAGCACCAACACGGTAATGAAAGCCTTATAAAGGAGCCTCAGCTCTAATCAGGGCCTCCTACCCACGCATCAAGCTTGCAGGGAACTCAGAAACCAAGAGAGCTTGTGTCGCATTCACAGAGTACAAAGGCACTCTGATGCAGAATCAAAGGACACAAAATCTCAGGTTCTGGGTGTCCCAGCTCCCTCCCTGTGCTGAGGAGCTTGTAGGAATGGAGAGGGTCCAAAAGCCACTGCTGAGCAAGGAAGCCCCAGCCTCAAGTTCATGCCAGGCTAAATAATTTCATGATTATTTCTAAACTTGCCTTTTTTTTTTTTTTTTTTTTTTTAAGTTGTTCTCTCTTCAGGAAACTTCCAAAACTTCAGTTTCTCATTCCCATCTGAAAGAATAATTTCTTTCTCTCTTTTGTCAAATGACAGATGCTGTATGGATTAAAAAAATAAAAATCCCAGAAAAAGAAAAGTTGCTGGAAAAACAACAACAAGAATTCATCCAGATTAAGTATAAAATATTTCAAAATGTGGGAAAGCTATAGTTCTGTTTTGCTGATCAACCTAAAGGTGGTCTGTCGAGGTTTATTGAGTCAGTCATTTAACTTCAGGAATAAATATCAATTATTTCAACATTCATTGGTATCAGTGTCCTCTGAATGCACACATCATTCATGCCATCTCTCTAGAGAAAGTCCTTAGTAGTCCTTAGAAGCACGAATTGGCATTTTTCTGTACATGAACATTAAACCAACTTGTCAGGAGGTGCCAACCTTGACCTGCATTTCGAGCAATATTTTATGACATGGGTAAGACCCAGTGTACAGCCTCAGTTCTTCCTGGACTTTGCATTTAATCCATATTGCTATGGAATCTTTGTGCACCTTGAGCTGGAAAAAGCCTTGACAGAGATTTTGTTACTCCTCTCTAAGTAGACAAAGAAAAAATTACCCTAATTTTAACGTCTACTAACAAGTAATTCTGTCATCTTATGCAGCAAAGCAGACCTAATAGGAGGGGATACTTATCTCTGCTATGGCTGTTAAGTATAAAATTAAGGAAGCCTCAGCAGCTGAAGGAAGAACACTCAGCACTGTGTTGAGCCCGTGTTAATGTCTGCAGGGGAAAATTCACCAGATTAGAAGCCATCCTTCCCTTCACCTTTCCTTATAGTGACTTTCCTTATAACGCAGAGCTTGCACAAAGGGATGACTCTCAGCTACAATCCTAAGTAAAAAAAAAATTGATACGAACAATACTGACAGGTGATGCACAGAAAAAAATTGAAAATAAAAAAAATTAAATCCATCTGACAGCTTGTTCAGAATGGTTGCAATCTCTCCAGAACCAGTGTAGGAGGATCCACTTGTCAGAGTGGTTCTGGTGGTTATTTCAAGAGCATATAAATTTATCACGTTCAGGGGGAGAAAGAAAACTGCATTTATTAATACAAGCATGGAGTCTGCAACATAACATGACGATGAAACTAGGAAAAACATTTTTTTTTGTTAATTTACAAATTACCAAATTAGAAAGAAAAAGTGAGTTATTGTTCTACCTGCTTTGACAATTTTACTCTCATAAATATATGAATTTACAGCACATTCTCCTTCTTCCCTATTTTTTTTTTCGTAGGAAGTGATAGAGAATACAAATGTGTTAATGTCTTTCCTTCATCAAACAACCATGAATATACATGACCATAATATATTGCTGTTACCAACTTCTTTGTTTTATGTTCTGGATAACATGTTTACATAAAGCTTAGCTCTGCAAAAAGCAAAAGAAAAGGAAAAAAAAAAAGAAAAAGAAAATAGATGAACAGTGAGGAATCAAATATCAGCTAAATTAAAGTGATCTCTAAAATAGGCAGACAAAACCTGTTCAAAGTATCCAGGATTTGTGAGACGGTTTATGATCAAGGTTTTTTTTAATATCAAGATTTGAGAAAATATGATTTATAAATATATACAGCCAAAATCCATGTATAGATTAAGATCTTCAAGTCAGGAAGAAGGTAATTAAGCTCCAAATCTAGGATGATAACTGATCCAACTTCCAGTTACTGGTGTTTATCGCTTTTGATTTCATGTCAGTAACTCCCAATCACACACACACAAAATTAATTTAACCTGGAGCAAGCTCTTTTTAGCATGTCAGAAATGTAACTGAATAAATTCCTGCTAATAAGCCTTCCACAATTAATGATTTTTGGTTGTGACTAGGTCAAATTTTGTTTTTTACAGTGAGACTTGGCTGATCCCAGGCAGCCATTGAACCTGTAGACTTTTTACTAAAAGTACATCCAGATCAAACCCTTCAAATAGTCCAAAAAACATTTGAAGTGGTTCAGTGCTTACTCTAGACATCAGTGCAATCAGAAAGACATTTTTCCACATGGCTCAGTGATCCTTCCAGTGATAGGCAGTATTGTTAATGATCCTTAATCCTAATGATTAGCATATAACTAATGATACCTAATCATGGAAGCATGGAGTACATCACCTGCATTTGATCCATCATGCTGAACATTTTCCAGGCCTTCTTCAGTCTTAAAATAGACTAAGTTGTGATATGGCAAAATTAAACACAATTCCAGTTAAAATTTCAAGCCTCCTGTACCTGTCTCTTCTACAGAGGCAGCTGATACAAAAACTTTGACATTGGGAATGGTCAGCAGTGCAGCAAAATTATGATCTGTCACTTCTACACTGACATTCTATTCTCATGAGGATCATACCGCTGTATGCTCATAAAAGTATCTTATACTCAAATGATATATATGTCTTAAGACACCTTAGCCTGAAGATAAATTCGGCCACCAGCATATTTTTTGAAATAGCATAAGCTTCTCAGGGTATGTTGTGAAAAAGGACATTCTTTCTTGCTCCTCTTGAAGAAAAAAGGAATGTTTTCCTTCCTGCAGCCATAGGAATCTGTTCTAACTCCCCGACTTCTGCTCCCTGAGGCACATAGATGTCTCCATCCCCCACAGGAGAAAGCCTCCAGTAATGACCACCTTCCTTTTTTTCCTTTACACATACTCTTGGTTAAGCCCCAGCTGACTCTGATGCCTCCCCAGATGGAACATCAGCTTCCTTGCCTGTTTCCTTTGCCCTTTATGTACCTGAAGACCCTATGCCTATTGCAGAACCATAGCCAGGAAACCATTTGTGGCTCTATGGGAAGTGACAACGTTTCAGCCTCTCCTACCTTGAGAGTTTCCAACCACTGTCTGTTTGACTACTATCTCTTCTTCCCTGAAACATGGGACTCTGCTATGTGGTTCTGTAGGATCTCTATGAAGGTTCTCTGGACCTCCCCCTCCCATTTCTACTAACCCGTGGCACAGGTGCTCACTTCATTTTGCTGGTCACTCAGCTGCTCATGCAGATTCTCCCTTGCTCAGATGAGACCACCATGTCCCCAGTAGAGGCACACTGTGATGCTGTCAGCATCCTCCTGCAGAAGATCTGCCTGAGTCAAGTTCTCCAGTGTTCCACTCAGTGTCAGAAATCACACCCATGTGACAGAAATCACACCCATGTGAGAGAGATCCAGGGCCAGGAAGAGCCAACAAGAGGTAAGATCTGAAGAAGCTGCAGGGACATGCTGAAATTGCTGTGCCAGTGCCTTAGCTGTGCTGGCAAATCAGAATACAGAATAATATCATAATTCCAAGAAGACTCCCATCAGCTCTTCAGACAAAAATAAGATACTATTCAGTATTTCTGTAAGTATTTTCTGTAATAAAAAGAAAATATGTCCTTAAGCTGATACTTGACTGCGGTCTGTCGCTTGTCAAAATTTATCTATATCAATTGTTGATATATACATACATATAATACTATATGAGTATTAAATTACAGAAAGCAAAATGATTGCTGGTAATTATTCACTGACAGAATCTTCCCCAGGCAGCTTACAGTTATTTTGTGATAATATCTACTTTTTGCTATTTTTCTGCCAAACCTTAAGTGAATAATGAAATGTAGATTTTTTTTAAATGCAGTATATTCCTTATTTATTCTGCTGTTCTGTATATATGAAACTCATTCTGTTCAAATTATTTCACTGCTGTCATAAGAAATAATGATCTGAATTTATCCCAGGATATAATTTCTTGAGTGTTTTATTATTTGCAGCAGGTAGAGCATAAAGTCTCTAAGATATTTTGGAGGAACTATGTTATTGACTGTATAGACTTTTTTAAGCAGGTCTTTTTACCAAAATTCTTTCATTTATATTTCTGCCGTGTTTATGTGCTCTGTTTTAAGGCTGCGTCACTTCATATGGAGATCAGTATGTGAAGGCAAAAACATTTTTCTGAGGCATACAAAGTGAAACAAAGAAATTAAAAAAAAAAAAAAAAGCAATATTTATGAATATTTCAGTTCACAAAGAATAAAATCTGATTTTCAGAGGCTTCAGAAACAGACTTCTTCAAATTATGTATTCAACTGTGATGGTCATATTAAGACCAATTTAGATTTGATTCAATTATGAGGATGTTTCAGGTCTTTAAAATATATATGCTACTGGAGAGAAATTGAGCAACTTTTTTCTTATTTTTTAAACAGTATCTGTGAGTATTATTCTGGAAATACTGCTTTTTAAGAGCTTGTAAGAAAAAAACTTACAGCATATGGAAACCATGCCAACACCATACATTCATTTGTTCTGAACATTAAATATGAAATGATATATTAAAATATGTATTATTGGCTTTAGAAATGTATCCTCCACTCTCAGACAACTTTAGAAAGAAAGTATGATTTCCTTATATGGTAGATATGTAATAAAGCACTAATAAAGCAAGATAATAGTGAATAAGATGGTGGGTAATAGGTCACTGAGCCAGCAATGTGCCCTTGCAGCAATGAAAACCATTGTTATCTTGGGCTTCATCAAGAAGAGTGTGGCTAGGAGTTTGAGGGAGGTGATCCTCTGCCCTGGTGAGGCCATATCTGGAGTACTGTGTTCAGTTCCATGCTCCCCTGTTCAAAAAGACAGGGATCTCCTCGAAGGAGTCCAGCGGAGGTCCACAAAGTTGATGAAGGGCCTGGAGCATATCCCATATGAGGTAAGGCTGAGTAACCTGGATCGGCTCAGCCTGGAGAAAAGAAGACTTGATAGGGATCTGAAAACGTTTATAAATACCTGAAAGGTAAGATTCAAGTCAGTGGGTCGATCTCTTTCTAGTGCCACGAAGCAATAGAAAGAGGGACAGTGGGAAGGAACGGAAACACAAGAAGTTCCACACAAATATAAGGAAAACTTTCTTTACTGTGAGAGTGACAGATCACTGGAACAAACTGCCAGAAAGGTTGTGGAGCCTCCTTCTCTGGAGATATTTAGGACCTGGAGATATTCAATTCACACTTTCTTGTGCAATCTACTGTAGGGAACCTGCTTTAGTGGGGGGGTTGGACTCAGTAACTTCTCTTTCAACACCTACAATTCTGTGATTCTGTGAAGATGACAAAAATGGGTTTCTTTGGTGGAAGAATACAATTGTTGAATAGCGGTACTTTAGACCACCATTTCCTTTGGCTGAGTCCTGAGGCATGAGTTGAAAAGTCCCTGCCTATTTCAATCTATAATGAATGTAGTGCTTATTACTTCTAAATATTTAATACAACTTACCTGAAACCGCTAATATTTTCTAGACAGTAAAGCTGAACTTCAGTGAAAAATACACAGTTTGTTTTCTCACAGCATATTGACAACTCTGAAAAGCAAAGTAAAAATTAATATTAGAATTTGAAAATCTGAATTATAAATCCTATTTAAATACCAGGTCTTACTGAATAGGTTGGTTGCTTAAAGCTGCTTTAGATCCCAAATATTTCAGAAAGTACAGAAAAAAAAAAAAAAAAAAGAAACAATTACAGACTGAAAAGAAAATTTAAGGACAGCTTTTCCATCTCTCTCCATGCCCTATTGCTTTCAAACTGTCAAGACACCTGTCCCAGACTCATATCTGGGCACCTACTGAACAGACATAGACCAAGTTCATTATTTTGTGCTTAGTGGTGGCTGTTTAGGAAGTGATCACTAGGAAAAAGCAGAAAAAAGTGATCCTTTCCTCCTTATTCCCTGTCTGCTTTTGTCAATCTATAGACTTCCTGAAAAGAAATTTAAACTGCAGTGTCATGTTGAAACACCCCCAGAAGTCCTTTTTTCCTGAATTCTAACCCATTTATTGCTTGCCCTTGCTACAGCTCTGTGTAATGTTAGGATTTTTTTCCTTTTTCATTTGTTTGGTGTCCACTGAGAAATAGTCCCTTTTCTCCTTCAGCCACTGTTAGCTCTTGATACACGTTGAAAATTCTCATAGTTTCTGAAGGAAGTTAGTGAATGAAAATGTGATTTGTTCATGTTGTGTGCCTTTATATTAGAGCGGAAGAAAGTGTGTTTGCCTAGGTGACAGAAACAAAGTGGTTATGTCTACTTCAGCCTATTTTCTTATCTGCTGTTTTCTATTGTTTCAAGAAAGACATTTGTAATAGGGGAGGAACCAGATAAAAAGCACAGAATAAGAACTGAACTAATTCAAAAAGATTTTTTTCTATCCCTGGTTTTTAAAGCCATGACCCTATTTGTGAACAAGGATATGTTAATGAGACCTATATCTGTTCAATATGTCACTACTGTGCAGGGAATATCCATAATCTTTTCAGATAACCTGAGGCACAGACACACTCTGTTTGTCTACTACAAAAGATAACAGAAGCTATTGAATTTTCAGTTTTCATATATGAAATCCTCAACACCTATACTGAAATCACTCCCTCTTGGGGCAGATCTTCCAACTTCGAACTTTTTCTGTTCTCTCAGGGAGCTTCTTCTGCAGAGATGTAGTCTGCAGGAACATCCAATACCCACCTGCAAGAGCTGCAGACTGCAAGCTGGGCTCATTCAGATTGAGTAATTTATGCCTAGTACAACAAACAAATGAAAGCTGGAAGACAAAGAAGAGCTGTATTGGGGAAGGGAGGGAGAGATGGGGATCACACTGGAGGCCCGGCAGTTGCTCATTTTCTGTCATTATAGGTACTAAAACCTTTCTAGTGGAATCTACAGTCAACTTCAGTACTGGTCTGAGACATGATATGCTCCTTGTGGGCAGGGGATCAAACTTCTTGATGGCCAAATCTCCTGCAAAGTGTAGTAATATTACTTTTCCCCTCTGTACTTACTAAGCTGTTGCAAAATGTGGGTACAGGTAACTTTTTGCAGCTGTTAATAACCAGCTGGTTATGACTGTAGTCAATGAGCACAGTGCCCTACAGTGGTGCCACCATCTAAAATTACAGTTGAAACTTCAGACTTCTAGCACAGACTGCTTACACACAAATATATTTCCTGAGTTTGATAATACACAAATAATAGAAACAAATCAAAACAATAGAAACAAAGCAAAATGAATGATGGTTCTATCTGACAGATCCAATTGTACTTCAAAATGAAAGCATACTTCACTAAAATGATTTTGCTGTGAGAAAAAAATTTCTCAAATAGCTATTGGAAAAGAACCTTCCATTTGAAATAGTAATCACATATACCTGTGACTGAACTGACAATGAAAGAGAAGGCCTTGAGATAGTTAGAAACCTAGGACAGATTAATTTGTCTGGATATGATACTGTTTTCTTACATTGCCCTTGCAAGACTGAATTATACATCAGGTGGTTATGTTTCATTTATCAGATTTCTTCCACCGCTCTGCCATCCACAAGCAGCATTAACCACATCAGTGCTAACACAATGCTGTGAGAGTTTCACATTGCCTATATTGCAGTAGTTTTTAGCCTGATAGAAGACACACAGCAAATTTTCTTATCATGCCACTCATTGTCCCAAATCCAAAAAGGACTCAGGTTCACAAATTTTTCTGCTGCAGCTTTACTCTATAATGGCCTAGGTTTTAGTAATTCTAGGCAATAGACAATCACTGTATGACAAGGTTTCTCAATTGCAAATAGCAAGTCAACCATGTTTATTCATTTTTGCTAATCTTATTTTCCCCCGACTCCCATAAACATAAGAAACTAAAGCTATCTGCTTTGCCATGCAGTCTGTGCCCCTGGTTTTCCTTCATATATCATATGAAGGGATACAATTTTAATTTGCACAGCAATAACTTAAGGTGTAAATGTAGTAGACTTTCATGTAGAAGAGTTATTGGAAGACATTTCTGATATTTCCAAAGTTCCACCATCTACCATCATACCACAGAGAAAAGAAAAACATCATGGAAGTTCTTGAAATAAGAACTTAAAACAAATTTTATTCTTCTGAAGTAGCTTTTCCTGTTATCTGTCATTGAGTTTTGCTTCAGGCTTGGGTTCAACAAGAGCACTGGAGATTCACCTCAGTCATCCCAGATGGCTACTCACAGATTAACTCATCCTAAAATTGCAGTGCAGTGGTCCTTTTTTAAATTCCTTCATAAGAAATAACTACCATAATTTACACCGGCTTCCATCATGCCAATTTATTTTGGCTCAATAAAAGTTATAGTTTGTGTTTTGGGGAGTAGAAATTGCCCAGTCTGCCTTCACTCTTTCAAGTCATGAAGGCAAAGATGATGTGTTTTCTGTCAGGATCTCTCCCCAGCAAAGAAAGGTGGGATGAGGCCTGTGCTCACAAGTCCTCTGGAAGCATGTCTCCTGAAAAATACCTTAGTGATTCCCCTGGAGTTGCAATAAGGATAAAATGCACCTGATGTGTTCTACAAGCTTTATATACATTATATTATTAGAAATAAAAGCCTTAATTTAAGACTTCTATTAATATTTGTAAGAATACTTACTTTTTTTCACAGTCAATGCAAGGAATTATAAGAAGTACTTTATCCCTCTCTAAAATGCCAAAAATGTTTAGAACAAACCAATTCACTACAAAGTCAACTAATGACATGCTAAAAGTGGAAGTCTGTATATTTTTATGTATTTCATTAACAATGAGGAGAGACATAGGGAATTTTCTAAAATCCTGCAGAAAATTAAAGGGATTACAGCCATATATGGTTTACAAGAAAAGTAACAGAAAGTATCAATACATAACTTCATGAAAAATTTGTACCTGAAATGCAAATTCATTGCAAAAATATGCAAAATATTTTCCACTCATATCAAAATACAAAAAGAAAAACATGATTATAAATTGAAAGTAAATTATAATACAGATGCACCATAATTTTCATTCTGCACTTATTACAAGGAGCAAGGAACTGTGAAGATTGAATTTTTATTTTCAATATTCATTTTGCTCACTTTTTTTTTTTACTTGGAAGGAAACACCTCTTAAAATATTACAAGACATTTAGTAAATGATCTAAAATGATTAAAAACAAGGTTTAAAAAAAAAAAAGAAGTATTTCCAGCACTTGTCATCATTGATTGTCTCATCAAATTTAATACAAAATAGCTAATGAGGGCAACTCAGCCCCACTAATGCTGTTCAAGGTGTGAACTTGAGTTTCAGAACACTCTCTCCATATTTAATATGGTGATGATTACAAGAAATGCAGTGCTCCAATATGTTAATTTCCTGTCTGTTTTTCTGCTGAACTCTTCATTTGGAAATTGCTGTCAACCTCAATTCCACAGGAGATCAAAGTGAGGCATCCAGTTTGTACCAGATGCCATCATATGAAATTACTTTTAAGAAAACTCCAACATAATTAAAAACTCTTCATAAACCATCTCAAAGAGAAAGAGTCACCATGCCATTTCTCTGTTCTTGATACAACTTAAAGGAAGGTGACAAAATGTGACTTGAAACTTATGCTAAATGTGCCTCTTCTTCTTTTCAAGTTCTTATTAATAATGTCTTCCAAAAACCACTATAAAGAGGAGGTTTCTTTTTTCATACTGATACTTGAGTTCATTGTACCTCTATAAGTGCCCTACATGATGCATGTGAAGACCACAACAGGCTGCAATAAGTGATTAGGCCCTGGTAAAATACAGAATCCAGAATATGTTCTGGGTGCTCAGTTGATGGTGAGGATATACCCTTTAGGAAAGTCTCATCTGAATCATTTAAGCAGCTGAATTCACACAAGAGGGTTTATTGCCATGTTATACCATCCTGACCCCATACAGCAGTCCTGGCCAGAAGCGGGGTCTTTCTTACCCACTTGAGTATTGTGAAAGGTCAAATTCCAAAGGCCAGGTTATAAGAGATACAGGTGGATCAGTCCATGCTCTGTTTTCAAAACCCAGCGCTAAGTATCAGTAAGTATAAACCACCAAGCTATAGAGAAGTGCCTCTAGATTCTAGTGAACCTAGTTCAGTTTAGTTTGCAGTGTCCTTTTAGTTTTAAATATGATGCTTTTTTTCCTTCTATTTGTTTGTAGTTTTTGAATAAAAACATACCTGACTGGTACTAAAACTCAGAGGACATACATGGAGTAAGAGATATCCCTATGCCAGTCAGATCACACGAACATACAGAAAGTAGTGTAAATGGGCCCAGGACTCAGAGTCAAGCTATCATCTTTACCATTCCTCTCTGGAATTACTCCAAAATTGTTTCCCTTGGGCACCCAGGAAACCAAAAGCACATGCAACAGGCCCTGAGTCCACAAGTGAAACGTAGTATTGTTCATCCTAAACTATCACCCATTTTCAACATCACCACTTCCTTAAAAAGCTGTCAACAATTAAGGTTGGCTAGGTTGTTTCCCACTGAAGTTTTGCTTTAAGCAGATCACAAAGGTACAGTATTGGCTTATTACCATAAAAGAGACTAATTGAAATGCATCCATCTGATGATGATGCCAAGAATATGACTATAAGCATCTTCTACTGTTTACAGACTTGAAAAAAAGATGAAAACATCTGGTCTGGCATGTAAACGAGTGCCAAATCCATCCTGTAGAGCAAATCACAGAGCTGATATTCATTAACCCTACTCTATTTGCTTCTTTAATAAAATAAGATATATCTCGGTCCAATCTAGCTGCAAGATTTATTATTTTTTTTATGACAAAAGAATGGGAAATAAAGGGGACTTGGCAAAGTGTTTCTTTGAGTACCTCAGCAGCTTGTCATTCATAATGGAATTGTGGTCTGATTTTCAGTTGTTTGCAATTTAACTTATTCCCGAAATGTACCACTTTTTGTTGTACATATTTCTCCAAAATGTGCCTATTTACCTTCCCAGACCAGGAAGAAATACATTAGAGAATTTAAAGGGTAGACCTTAATGCAATTTAAGGCCTTGCAAATTGATTTTCCTTAATGAACTTTATATCTTGACATCCTGTCGTTTTTCCTCTAGTACATTCAATTAGGCTATAATCAGTTATTAAGGGTTAGATAATGGAAATGTGACATCATCCACACAAGGCAGAAATTTTTGCAAGAGATTAATTAAAATCTAATTTTCATGCAAGATTAGACCATCTGAGCCAAGTGGTACTATGATAATTGCAAATATATATATGTATATATATGAATAAATAAAAAAAAAATCAAGAAAACCACAATGAGGAAAGGAAGAGCACCAAGGTTGGGTAGATGTTTAAATGAAAAGGGATCACAGCACTTTCCTCTTGGAGACGGAAGAGACAGAACATTTGCATGTTCGTTTAAGAAATGAATTTTCTGTGTTCACACAGCAGGACAAACATGAATCAAACCATTTCCACTCATTCCTGTAGCAGAGCTGAATACACTTTTTTGTGGAAAAAATCCTACAGCCATTTATGCCATATATTCAGATAGAGAGGTGCGCATTAACAGTGACAGTAGCAGTACTTAAAGCAGAGATGCTTTCTGTGTTTTTTGTTAATATTAACTTCTGATTAAGAGGAGCTTTGGGCTGAAACTATGTATCTAATCTTAACTGAAAACACAGCTCAGGAATTCCTTTTGCACTGTACCAAAGAAAAAAAATGTTGTTTTTCTGCCAAGAAAACTGATCTATTTATCTGATGCAACATTCTCTGTCAGAATTTCTGTTCTCTCCCCACTCAATCTCACTGCAGGATCTCTGTAGAGGATTTAGACCTCCATCAGTCAATATGTCACACCAAACACAGTTTGTTTTCCTTTCTTCCTTCTCTTTCTTTCCTTCTGTAGTCATATTCTAGCTATTCTTAAAACAAACTGAAATATAATAATTATATTAACAAATAATGCGTTTTAATCATAGACTCTCTATTGCAACAGCAATTTTGGAAATCTTTCTATATCAGAACTAAAAAACCCAAAGCAATAAAAATGTACACCACAGGGGATGTTAGTCCCTATCATTCATTACTGCTTTTCACCATAGCATCTCCAAATCACACTAATCTATAAGATATTTGGGGGACAGTACCTCAACGGGAAGTGCTAGAGGCAGAAAAGATTCAGTCTACAAATAGTCTCTGATCATATAGCTAGCCCTCAACTGACACACTCTGTGATGACACAATTGATTTTGTTGGAATTTGTCTCCATTTACATAGAGGAAAACAGGAATCAAGGCTGAGGGTCACAACGTTTCACAAATATCTCTCTGTAGTACATGGGATTCCAGTCTATTCCTTTGTTGGTCTTTTTATTCTTTGCTACTTTTTGTTTGGAGAAATCAAAAATAAAAGTCCAGCTTGCTCCATATTTTCCACACAATAGATGGTTTTGAATTTTCCATGTAGCTATTTTTCTCAAAACAATTTATTGAACATAGGGATTTCATAAAATTCTTAAAAAATATATGCTCAACGTTTCATTTTTTTCCTTGAAATTTCTAGGCTTTTAGGCTTTTTATTTTCCTCCCAAATCCTCCAAGCATCCCAGTAACTGTCTATAACCATAGTCTTAATTAAGAAGAAAAGAATTTTAGATCATTAGTCTAGGTCTGTTTAGAAAAATTGTTACAAAATTGTAACTGAAGTATTCCATGGCTATTTTTCTTCCCCAGAGATAAGGCAATTAAAGTCATTTCTCATAAAATCAACCTTCTCCCCATTGCTTTGGTGTAGGTGTGCAGAAGTAAGAACAAATCAATACAAGAATCTATTCACAGGGAAAAAGGAACAAATATATCTTTGTAATTACAATATGTTACACATTCCGCAGCTGCAAGCCTCTGGTGAATAGTTCTGATCTGAATGTAAATACATGCTTTAAGCTGAGAATAATTCTAAAGAGGAAATGGGAACACACACAGAACAAGGCAATGTTTCATATCTGCTTTTAAATATATGAGCCAAGTTATGCGTATTTCCTGCGTTCCCATGATATACTGAAGAGTAGCCTATGCTGTAATGTATGGTGTAATGGAAATATAAAACAAGTACCTATTAACTCACCAACAGCCCATGGTCTCCATTTCAATTCACAATCTTTATAGGCCTACCAGTATGGCCTAACAATTATTAGTTAAGTGAGACAAAGAACGTAACAGATAGGAAAGACATCTACTTTTAAAATGAGGTTTATCAAATTGTTCGAGTCCAAAGATAAAAATTCCTACTGAATATACGTGTTTCCTTCCACTATGATGAGCCTATGATTGTTCTTCCCTTGGCCTTGCTGTACAGTATTTAACACATGTAAGTCGACAAATGCACTCCAGGAAAAAAAAGTAAGTAAAACAGGCGAGCAAGCCCCAAACACAGTGACAGATGTTAGGACAGACAGGTATTTGAGTAACTCCTGCAGTCATTTGAGAAAAATATTCTCTCAGTTACATTTTCACTGAAGACATATTACTCTGATTATGCCCATTTGCAATGGCCTCAGAGCTATCTGCTAAGTACTTGAGTCTGTAGGTTCATCAGGGCTGTCATTGAAGGACAGCAGGACTGAGGCTCCTTGGGATATGGAGAACACTAGGACAAATCTGAAAAATTTACTCAGATTTGTTCAGTTTTACTCAGGTGGGCAAATATTGCTCATGTAACTCCCCTCAAAACTGAATTCCCATCTGTGAAAGCACAAAATGAACAAAAGTGGACTTGGCTGCTTCTTTCACTCCTCCTCTCTGAGATTTCTGCTCTCAGGAATTCCTTATCCTCTCCTTCTCATCTGCTCCTAAGCCACACCACCGTTGGTTTCAGGAAAACTTCCAGAGCAGTTCAGGCTTATGAGCTGGAGGAGACATGCTCAGAGAACACGGTTCATTTGTTGGGGGAAAAATCTGAGTGAAACATCCCTAGACCACATCCTGAAACGTTCCATGTCATCCATAGCAAAAATAGCTATGGAAAAATTATGCAAGGCATTGAACACTTTGAGAGAAATTTCTATTCCTTGTAATTATTTTTCAGTTTACTCTCTGCTGGATGAGAACTGGAGCTCTTCTTGTCTCCTAGTCAGCACAAACTTTGCATATCTTGATCTGCATCTGAGGCTTACTGAAACATGAATATGCTGATTATAACTCACTCCCTCATCAGCTCAGCCCCAGCTGCCGCTCTCTACATAAACTTCTGACTGAAATGCAAAACTATTTTTTTGTTGTAGTTTTTTAACTTATGTGAGTCCTCAGCTCCTTTTTTCAGCTCTCTGAATGTTGCTGAAATGTGTGAGCACTACACTTTTAGTTGAGTGCCAATCTGCATCCTAAGGCATATGCCTTAAGGAGAGAAGCACCAGTGCAGCAGTTTCACCACAATCTAATGACAATAACACACTCCAGAACCCCAGCTTTTATAGTTCTCTACTCCCACTTGTCGCTGACAATGTTAAGATTATTAGAATCTCTGAGGAGAGGAAATTGGAGATGGGGAAGTAAGAGACAACTATTCTGTGTGCTCTTGGTGGCCCTCATCCTTTGCAGTGAAATTTTATCTTGAGTGAGGCATACTTATAAGGGTAAATCCTCCCTAGAGTATTCCTGAGGAACTCAGCTATACACATGCCTTGAAACGTAAACTATATTTTCCTTTCCAGTCCATATGCAGGTATCTTCCAACCATTCATTCACAAGAAGAAAGGTGTTATTGTGCTTACACTTCCTTTCATTTTTGTTCTTGAGCTACAGCCACAGCTAACACGAGGTAGGGAACCAACTTGCCTGATCTACAGCTAACCACTCCACAGTGAAAGGGCAAAATTAAATCTGACTGAAACAGGTTGAGAAAGAATAGAAGCAGTTTGAAACAAAGAAACAAAAAAAATTCAGAATGAAGCACTGCTCTTACCTTTCATCTCAAATTATTCTAATAACTTTGAAATTTTGTGAGAGCGCATGGCCTATAAATAAACACAAAAATAGCAGAGCAAGCACTTGATAGAGAAATCTGTTTCAAAAGATGTTTCAGGGAGGTTGTTTTGTGTTTGTCTTTTGACACAGAAAATTTACATTTAGGGTGCTAGTGAAAGCAGCTCACTGTTCACAGATGTACCATCTTCACTGAGAAAGTTTTGTGCAGGAGGCTTTTCTGGATAGCAAAACTTACCAAGCTGTGATTCACTCAGCAGTGGATTGACTAAAGACGGTGGTGATTCAGTGGTATTAATCCCATTGATTTCTCTCTCCAAACCCGGAACACATCAGAAGCACGTAATATTCAACAACAACAACGAAAAAAATCCACTACCCCCACATTAAGAAGTCTTATTTGTTCTCTCACTGATCAGCTCTGCACTTGTATAGAAGACTTCTGTTGCTTTTTCAGTGTCATTTATTCTCTCAAAGACTTCCTACAGCATTGACCTCTGGTAAATATTTCAATTCCAGATGCCCCCAGTTTATCTATGTGTTGTTTCAAGCCCCAGCAAGGTGTCTGACTTTTAGTCAGCCTAGCAAGTCACTTGGGTTTCTTACTGCCTAATAGATACTAAATTTAGGATTTTCATTTTTGATGAAAAAAAAAAAAAAAAAAAAAAGTGGGGAGGAGTAAAGCTTCCAGTTCCTTTGTAATTAATCACAGATTACAGTACTATATGAATTATACAGGCCTTGAGACACTGCTTTTACAATTTTCAGCAAAGCACATAGCTTAAGACATATGTTGTTATTTGGCTGAAAGAATTATTAGCCACTGTGCTGGAGAATGTTTTTCCAAAGTTCAAAAGTAACCTTGGTAAACTATGATAAAGGATTTCCTATCTTTAACTGAAATGCAGGGTTTGTGAAATGTAGGAAATTTGGTACTCCCAAATATATAGAAACCTGGTACAGCGCAACAAAAAGTTGAAATATAACCTTTTTTCAAAACAAGCACTTGAATTTTTTTAATGAAAGTGGGGTAGGAGAAAGAGACACTGAATGTATTAATTTGGAGCAGAGGATAGCTTTACAGCCAACTCCAACTCTTGCAAATTTATCAGCAATTACCACCATAGCTTTTAACATCTTTTCCTGCTAGATCTTTTCCACATCCATCTCATTGTCCACACCACAGCAAGAGACATTTAGTTAATACATATCACTATCATAAGCAATACTTTCAAAGGTGTTAAATCTCCCCATATGTGCCAGATCCTAATGATATTCACTTTGTTTCACTTCTTAACAAGTACTTTCAAACTCAGAGAAGAAAACTCTACTGAAAAAAACCAACACATAAAATACACCACTTCACCTAAATAGTAATCATTTTAAGTAATTAGAAACAACATTAGAATAACGAAATCAGCCTTAGAATATTTTCTGCTACAGCAGCTGAACCTTTTCCTGTGCTGCTCACAAATTCAGCCATGGGCTGCACTTCTGAAAATGGGATCCATGTGGAAACAGCTACATTAATGCCTGAAATATACATCTTGAGATGGGAAGAACATCTGTGGTCAGTGTAGGTTACCTTCAAGATGTGCAAAGCAACATATAAAATGCCAATATGGAATATTTTTGGTGGCTGAGTGAAGTTATTTACACTCTGACTTCCTCAAAAGTGATGACGAGAATTAATGTAGAGACTGCAATCAGCCAATTTGTTCTCATATATATTCAAGAGCCATTTAACAATACCCACTTGCTGGAAAATAAGTGTGATTATGTGACTGGAGATTTAAAGTTATGAAGTAAAACTTTTGAGAATACAAAACTTTTGGAAAACCATTAAGGGAGAGAAAAAAATCCCCAATATTATTTTTCTATTAACAGCACAGAATAACTGTCCTCTTCCTCCTTCCTATCACCAGCAACTTTTTTCTTTAATTAGACTTCCTCTCCAATTGTTTTTTAAATACAGAAAAGATACAAATGCTGACAATAATATCTGAACAGAATTTTGAACAGTAAAGTATGAAATGCAGAAAAATGGAAATGCCTTTTCTTCCCATCACCTCAGAGAAAATGGTCATTTTTCTGTATATTGGTTAATGTGGTTTGCAAAAGAAATTCAAGAGGTACTCTACCTTAAGTAACACTAGAGCA